>JAEIFR010000295.1:4830000-6030000 GCA_018904105.1 Zaprionus tsacasi
TTCATAAATACATGCTTAAAATGTAGATAGAATTGACAGATTTTGCATGTATTACCTATTTATATTAAATGTACAAACTTTCTCCAGTTTTCTATTTTTTATTTCTCTATCTCATACAAAGCTGTTTAGATTTAAGATTTTATAGATTCTTTTTCATTTATTTACTGTCACAATTAAGAAAATTAATATTTAAAAAAAAATAATATTGTTATTAATAAACAAATACAAAAGTTAGAGTACGTGTATACATATGTGACATAAGTGTATATGTTTAAATAATTACTATATCTCCTTTAATCATATTTTATTTTTCTCATGATTTCGCAAAGTTTGGCACTCTCACCCTTCAGAAGTTTACTATTTGGTATTTTAGCCATTGCCTTTTCGTAGTTATCGTCTGGGACATTTTCCTGTTTTTCGCCATCACCTTCATGAGCAAATTGACTAATTAGGAATTCGTTATGATATTTATCTTTTCCAATCGCCATCTTCTTCGCATTAATGTCCAAGCGCTTGAACTGCCTCATCAGTTTGAAGACCTTGTGCTTGAGAAGTGTAATTACTTTATCGACTGTGAAAATATAAAGGAAAACAATGATGAAATATAGTTTTTGTTTCTCTTGTGTCTACACTTAACGGTCTTCTTGATAATATTCTGGCGCTGCAGCTTTCATATCTAGCATCTCAAACTTTAGAAGAGGCAACTTTAAATACGAGTTTTTATAATTCAAATGAAACATTTTAGGCTGGCGATCAACAGCCCGCACAATGTCGATAAGATTCCAAAGATGAACTCTGGGAATAACAACAAAAATTGTAATGTGAATATTAACATAATCATAAATCGCTTAAAAATTATTGAAATTTACATACCGTAACGTAACAAACATATGAGAACGAGCTTTTAAATGATCAATAGTTTCCATCTCGAACTTTTCATCTTTAATTAAAATTATCTTCAATTCTCTTATTCGTTCAAGACGACTAAAATGGTAAAAATGATTAATAAAACATATGTACATCTGACAAAAACTAACAAAACAAAAATAATACAGAAATCCAAAAAATTAACTAAAAAAATTATTTTCAAGAAGCTTATTTTTCGTATTGCTTATTAAAATTCAAAATTACTTGATTTCCTCTTCTGACAGGTTATTAACCAAGACTTCCTGCAGCAAAGTGCAATAGTTTATTTTGTTTTTAAGCGATTTCTGAAGTTGCATATCGGTTTCTATAGTGTACTTAATATTCTTATTATTATCCCATTGTAATCGAAAGCTAAGAAAAGATAAAATATATACATATGTCAGTCTGAATGCCAGTTTGATGTCTAAAAGCACACACAAAGCATACGCACCGTGGATACATTTCTCTTGCCTCGGAGCAAAGAGTAACGAATTTTAAATTCTTGATAGTCTTTTCGATTGCGGCAAGTTTTTTTTTTAATCTCGTCATGCTTCTAGTTTGGCGCACATAATGTTCCTTGTCTTCAGCAACTGTTTTTCGGGGCGCGTCGGTTGGAGGCACAAAAACGGTTGGAGGCTTTCTTAACGCGGCTATTGCAGCTAGTTTAGTTTGCGTGTTCTTCTGACACATTTTATTTAGGGTTTGATACTCCTTGCCGAGAACCTTAAGTTTAGCTAGGGCCGGCTTACCCAGATAGATAATATGCTTAATAAAATTGGCCTGATCCTCCATGTCGCCTTCGAGTGATCTAAGAATGGGCTCATAATATATCTCATCGTTCATCAGAACTTGTATTAACTTCTTAAATGTATTATTTATTGTTAAGATAGCCTTTACGCGTATATTGGAGTTTTCGATTTTTTTTTTCAATACATGTGAAGCGATTTCTTCTTGTAGTATGAACTCATTCTCGAAACGGACACGATTCTCCAGATCGGCGCATTCAATCTGTGAAATAGTTAGATCATAATTGATACACAGTTAAGCCCTAGTTTTTATGTTTTAGCTGACCAACAGCGTTTTGTATTCAGCTTTCCTTTGATTCATACGATGATATAGGCGATCTCGTTCTTTACGCATAACAAATGTGCGTTGATTGATGTTGTCCACAATGAGATGAATGGGCATATTCTGGTAAAGACGCTGCAAACCTCGATGGCTACTCAGAATATTGCGTATCTTGTGGGCATTATTGCCGGTCGAAATTTTCTGCAGCTTTATGCGTCCATCGACACACATAGATTTTAGCTTCGAGCTTTCCGCCGCAAGACGCTTACGATTAGACCTGGTCTCATGTCGATTATAGATCACACGACGTTCTTTAATTTATATTGAATACAATATATTATCATATTTGTATGCATAGTAAATATGTACTTACTGAGTAAATGTATGTAGCCCTTAAATTGTTCAGCAAGCGAATCAGGTGTCCATTTATTATCGAATATCAAATGCTGCGCTACTCTTGACATGCTAAACAGTCCATGACTTGCCATGGAGGTAGGACGAACTGGCTTGGGAGCTATGCCCTTCTTGGGAGAGGACTTAACACCGCACGAAGGCATGTTAAATATATGCCTAAGTATAAGTATTTATAATACGTTAATGTATCTACTTAAGTTTTTTGTTTTTTTTGTTAGTGTTGGCAATCTGTGGGAAAGATTCGGAGTGAATATTTTTTGTCGGATAAGTTTAAAGTCGTCATGAATTATTGTTGACAACAATCACACACAATGCTTTTTTTTTAAAAAAATCGTAAATTTTTTGAAACTTTCGTAAAAGAAACACAGTCATTTATTTTACACATTTATTTTGCACTAACATTTTTTTTTTTGACAATTTTTTTCTTTTTAACATTAATATCTTACAGGTCATTGTGTCTCGGATACAAAAACATTAAATTTCTTCCGTTGAGAATGTGTGCTGGTTCTGCGGTATTCACGAAAGTATATGTATATCTGCAAATGTAGTTTTACAATTTCCATTAATGGTTTTCGATATCTTATGAAAATATTTGGTGTTCACAATGTTAGTTTCTGTTGAAGAGGGACAAAGAAAAACGCATAAACAATTCTTGTTGCATTAGGCTCTTACATTGCATTAACTAATACCATTAATATATGGAATAGTTGGCAGATGTACATATAATATCTTTTGCACATACATATGTACGTTGCCTCATCGACAAGTTGTCATTTTAGTTTCAAAATAAATAACAAAGCTTCTGAATGGCTTGTTTTTTTTTTTTTTTTTTTTTTGTAAACATCCAACTTATTTAGATTTTGTTGCAAGCAAACATTTTTGTTAAACATCAACAAGATGTCGCAACTATCGCGACCATCATACTTTGAGTGACAGCTTTGGATACATATGTACGCACATTATTACTAGAAGTAGATACAATGTACAGTATAGATTAGCTCAAGTTGCAGCATAGAAATATTGTCATAAAACATTTTATAGTTTTCCTTTAGCGATAATTTTTTTAAAATTCCATAGATGATTGTTGACTTCAAAGTTATTGCATAGGTGTGTGAATGTGTTCGTACGTAACCATGTAAGCTTTGCCATCACAAAGGACGTAGCATTATTATTGCTGTAGACTGAAATGTGTTGCTTACTTTCGGGTGTTGTCCAAATTGTTTGCCACAGACTGCGTTTTGTTTATATTATGAGATTTTTTTAGGTACAGATCGTTGTTCAAATTTCATTGGAAATAAGTAAATTCAATGTCATGTTTATTTTGTTATAAAATAAAGTATTAAGTTAAAAAAATCATCGTATATATGCATATCCATTGCGACTTTTATTCAAACACAAATTTGCGTAATGTCGCCACATGCTATATATACAATTTAAAAATGAACTATATATGTATCAGTATTTATCCAGTATATGTATATATAATTGGGTAAGTGTCAGCTTTAAATAACCCCGCTGACAGTTTATCGAATGGCTAATAAATACACTGTAAAACATACATATACAAACATAAATATATAAAGTTGCTTTACAAATTTATAATAATAAAGCGTTGCAGCACGAATACATCTTATTTCTGATGCAAATAATACTTAACATATACAAAATTCATTACACAAATTAAATTTGGGACCAAATTCAAACTAGCTTGGAATGCTTTACAAATACAATTCAATTTTCATTTGATTTTCTTTAAACTAACAATAAACAGAATTATGCGACAGCGTCATGCTAAGCCAGCAAGAGAAAAAAGATTCTGCTAGAAATAACAATAAGTAGGAAACTAAAATAGTTTTGTAGACGGATTAAAATATTGCAAAAAGTTTAGAGGCATTCACATTTGCAGATTTGCTCTCACTTAAGCGTAATTATATATATATATATATGTATATATATATATAGTCTATAGCTGTATGGCGTCTACATATTTGCTATGATCGATTTGTGTCTATTGCCATTTTGTTGAAGTTTTGTTTCATTATCTTAACATTTGCTTTTTTACCGTTTACATTTCTTTCATTTTCAACAGAACTTTTTAACGTTAGGTGTTTAGGTGTAGTGATTGGCATAGGGCGCAACTTCAGGTTTTTCCTATACTTATAATGTAGATGTACGTACATACACATTTGTATGTTAGTATATTTTCATAAGCTACGGGTTTTCATTTCATTCTGTTTGCTTTAATGTATCGGAAACTATTTTCTTGCTCCGTTTTCAAAGTTATATAAATTGTAGTCAAACTCATTTTTTTGTTTTCTTTGTAGGTATAATAATAATAATAATAATAATAATAATATAAATATATATTTATGCAATTTTCATTTTTGTTTGCTAATGCTCAACATATAATATAATTTTTTATGCCATCATAGTATTTCCTTTTGTATGTAGCATATTGTAACCATTTATAATTTCTTAGTTTTGTCTTGAAATAATTTTTTTTATATATGCAAATATATTTTTATATTAATAATATATATGTATATAAGTTGTGTATATTCGTATGGTATAATGTTGCTTTTCTATGAGGTTATAGCGCTTAAAGTGTGTTTTTGCGTTTGCGTGTGTGTATGTGATGCCTTATAACGCTCCAAATGGATCCAGCGGTACGTTTTTATTCCCTCCATTCAGTGTGGCCTGCGTAGGCTGCATGATGCCGCCCGGCGTTGGAGCCACATTACTGTGCGGCGTGCTCATCATCGTTGGCTGAGCCCCAGTCAAAGGGGCTGCCGGTTGCGCCAGCATAGTCGGCTGCTGTCCCATCACCGGCATGCCCTATAAGAAGCCAACGTATTGAATTATTATTGAAATCGCTAACTTACATCGAATACAAAATCATGCTGGGTCACTTAAATGACTAAGTCAGGCGAAAGACTACGAATCAGTAGTAGATAGGTAGGTTTTGATAGAGGAAGGTTACTACGAGAGTTTCATAGGGAAGCCGCTGTCAGCTGCTACATGATGGACAAATCAAAAGGTTATAGTGATTAGTCTACAAATCAAACTAATTTTGAATCGAAACTTAAGAATCTGGATACAAAATACTAATAAACTTGTGATAGTTATAACTAAGTTAAAAACCAAAGAAGGAACTTGGAAGTATAAATTGGAAATGTGCTAGACAATTTACGTTTGTTTTAATACTATGTAGTAGTTTTATGCGGCGAGAAATCATTGACAAACACCTTTAGAGGGGGGAGGGTCAAAGGTAGAAAGAGTCATAGATAGTTAGTATAAAGGGACCATAACCAAAGAAAGGGCAAAGCACCGGTTCTTATAACTCTCTGTGCACAATCAACGTAGATCGATAGTGGATAGTGAAGTTGAAACTAAAGAGTGTAGGTTTAACAAAAAAAAAATAAAATACAAACATAATCAACAATAAAAAAAAAAAACAAAACAAATAAATTATATAAAAGAAAAGCAACTCAGACATAAGATAGTAAACGTATATAAACATTTATTTTATAATTGATTATGTTTTCAAAGTTTGTAGTACGTTGATTTTTGTATTATTGCATCATTCTTACCTGCATATAATTTGGCATTACAGGATAACTAGCATGTATATACGGATGATTGATTGTGATTGGCGCAGGACTTACTGTCATGCCGTGTGCCTAAGTATTGCATATTGATATACACATATTATATATATGCATATATTGTTTATATATAGAATTTCAATATATCATAAACATACAGACAGCATAAAGAAGACACAGGCGCATCGTGAGTTTTTTTAATATTCATTTTTTGTGGTGTAATTAATTTTTTTTGGTTATTATTGGTCGATATGTTTCAATTGGCAGAATGCGTTGGATAGTCGAAATATAAAGCAACATAAAATAAAGAAAAGAAAGTGATAGTTTATATATATTTATATATATATATATACACATATACATATAATAATACCAAAATAATAAGTAGAAATGAAATTAATATGGAAAAAATACAAGTGTACAAGAAGGATAATCTGGATTTTTTGTGAGTGAGTTTCAAGTATTTTTTGGGCTGCTTGTGTAGAGGATCATGTTCAAGTAACTGATTTTCGGACCTACTCATACGAAGCGTGCCAAAGTTACCCCCTATACTGGGTATGGTGTTTCTCTTAGTAATATTTTCATGGTTGGTCTTGTTGCAGATATGTTTGAGTGCAGTATGATAGAGAAACCTTAACCAATATATAGAAACTTAATATATGTTTCGATTTGAAAATCATAAATAATAATCATTAATAGTTTTGTACGTATAAATGTGTGTATCTAGTGTTGAATGCATGTGTATGAGTAATAAATCTTACAACTTGCAACAACTTGGTTCGCACTGAGTTCATCTTGAGAAATTTACTTTAAATTTTCGAGTTTTATTAAGCGTAGCAAATTAAATAGGGATTACAAAGTGACACAACATATAGATAATAAATATAAAACCTTGCATAGTAAACATTTTTTAATTTTAAGTATAGATTTTACACACAAGCAATTCAATTGTTTAAACAAATAAACCAAGTAGCTCAAGTTGTAATTTAAATTCAATGTGCAATATAAAAGTTTAAACATCAACAGTAATTTAATATACAAAATCATAAAAAATAATAATAAAACTGGTTTTGTACATGAAAAGTGGCCCTAGCGTGTTGAGTGACACAAGTATTATTTTCAGATTCTCAAACTTTCTAGTCTGTTTTCGTATTAATTATGCATCTCTTTCATTTTGGGCACATTTTCTGTATACAAATGGAGTAATACGAGATATGTCTGTCATAACTCTTGATATTTTGGTTGTCTCACTGGTTTAATCTAGTACGAGGCAAAGTTGAATCGCGTTTGTTTCGTTTTGAAGTGGTAGTTGTTTTTGTAATTGTAGTAGAGTTTGGTTGAGTAGAGAGTAGAGTTAGTAGAGACAAAACTCACCATTGGACGATAGCCAGCACCAGTAGTAGCCGCCATTGGTTGTGGTGTCCAATTAGCACCTGGTTTTGCTGTATTTTTAGGTGAATTCCATTGCACGGGTCTATGAGATATAATGGGGTAAGAGAGTAATGATATAGAGAGACGAAATCAATGCGTTTGATTCGATTTTCTATTTACTTTTTTAAGGAAATTCAATTACTCGAACTATGTAAGTAGAATTTATGGATGGTTTGGGCGCAAAATATTATGTACACACATGGAGTATGGAATATGGAGTAATGGAAATGATACTGCATAGGGATTTTGAAAATGGGACGTTACGTATGTAGACTACAGGAAAGGATACCAAAGTTTCGAAACTTTTTTGGAAATATTCGGCAGGAATACAGTAAAATTATCTTCGTTTGGGAATAGATTGTTAAGTGTTTCGTTTGGATTGAATTAAGCCATGAATATTTCGAAAAATATGTGAAATGGTTTGAGAATGATTTTTATGCTATTTCCGCGATACTTTCAATCTTTTTCACACTCAGAAACAGTTTTATATACACACACACTAACGCACGCACATATTTTTAATAGTTGTTATTTTTGATTTGTTTTCTTTAGTAGTTTTTCGATTTTACTCACTTTGCACTTGCTGTTTTATTAATATTTAAATTATCAACTAGTGACATTAGTGAACTATCCAGATCGCCTGTTATAATCTTTCCAGTGCCAGCTGGTTGCTGTTGTTGTTGCTGCTGTTGTTGTGGCTGTTGTTGTTGTGGCTGTTGTTGTAGGTGTGCATGTTGTTGTGAGTTTTGCTGTTGTAGGGTCAGCCCTGGACTGCTGCCAGCGTAGCCCTGGAAGACGGAACCTGCGGCGACAACATTCATTTGATTGCTGTTGGTTTGGGCTGTGGCCGGCTTGAGAACATCACCCAAAGCATCGAAGCCTTTTTACAGTGATTTTGTATGCCATAATATGGTTGTTGTTGTAGTTCGTAAAAGCCAGTACACCGTTTCGCAAGACATTTACACAAAAAGACATATACGGTTTTATGTATAGAGAGAGAGCATGAGACAAATGAAGCCCAGAAGAATTCGATTCGACATCGATTAATTGTTTTTTTTTTATGTTTGCGTTGAGTATTTCCCGTTTTTTTTTTATTATTCCAAATGTATCGTTTTTGTATACACATATAATTCATATATGCATTTGTTTAACGTTTTATGATTTAAGTCATATTACATAATGAGTTTGTGCCACCAACATTAACGCATTTTAAAAGATGAAACAATGTGATTTAACGTGTCAAGTTTTTGTATGTTTGATAAATATATGTACATATATTACGTACAAGGAACATAAAAAAGAGAAAAAGAGAAAAATACGTTGACAAAATAAATAATGTATATATAAATATTTGATAATTTGTGCATTTTATAAAATGGTTTTAGAAATATTATTGTAAATAGTTATTGGTTATTATTGTATTTATAATGTGGCATAAGTACAATGAAAAAATCAAGCAGTTATTTAACAAATATATAAATTGTAATGTGTTTTAGATAAGCGGGTATAAAAATGATATTAATAACATTCAAGTTTATAAGTTGAAAATGTTTAGATTAATGAAATTTAGTTTTAAGCACATATATAAACTCTCCTTATCCCTTTAAAATTAATAAATCTTTCTGAAAATGTTTTGTAAAAGCTATATACACCTCTACTATATACCAATAAGAAATTACAAATGAACTATATATACATTGCACTTCCGACTTTTAAGATTTAAATACATATTAAAAATTAGCTTATCTGATTTGCAAATTGCAATCACAAAAATAATCAGCACCAACACGACACAATCACGCAATTTGTTCAATAATTTGTGAAAATTATAATAATTTACATGGGGTAAATAGTAAACAAATCTGATAACAAATAATATTACGTACTACATACATATTTCAAGTGAAAGACTGGAAATTAAAATATTATGAAGTCTTAATTAGTTCTTCGATTCTTCATTATTATGAGTTACTACCGTAAAAAATATTTCAGATAGAAGCCTTCCATAACTTTCACTGAGCTTGTAAATATGTACATAAACTGAAACATTATCAAGTTTCAGTTATGAGCAAAACTTTTCTAGGTCTAAACAAATATAAATACTTTATACAGGGTACAATTGTGGTTCACAGAGTCGAGATCAGCGGGTGGGTATGTTTCTGTTCGTGTTTTATGTGTGAATATGTGTAGGGTGTTTGCAGCACTACAAGCACAGCAAAATGAGTCCAGTGATGACAGCAGAAGCTTTGTACAATAACAAAGCACGAAACGCAAACATTTGGCTGTTGTTGTTGTTGTTGTTTTTTATATTGGTGTTTTTCACGCAAAGTTCACCTGTGGGAAATTGAGTCATCATGGAACCAGGTAATATCGCCAAACTATCTTGTTGGTAATGTTGCTGTTGAAAAAGTTGTTGCTGCTGTTGCTGCTGCATATAAAACATTGATGCCTGCTGTTGTTGTTGTTGGGGCCGATCCATAAAACTATCAAAAGCAACGGCCTTGGGTTGCATATCGTCGAAAAATGGATTTGGCAACGACGACGACACTGATCTCGTTTAACACAAATTTGATTTAGGATTGTTGTTGGGTGGCCATAAAGAAAACATAATTATGAAAATTTTAATTAAAGAAAAATATAAAACCAATTACTGACAAGATCTGATATATGTAACAAAATTCATTTTCACGCATACTCTGCATCTAGGGACAGTTTCTGGCATGGAACTATTAATTAAAACATTTTCAAACCCCTTTTGGGTTACTGCCAACGATTTGGGGAATTATAAATTTATATACACACAAAAAATACCGCGAAAGTTAAGATTGTTTTAATTGTTAGTACAACATGCTAAGCACACCGGAAAAAACCATTTAAATTAATTTTCAGAGTGCAGGATAAGATCATTGGGCGCTATATACACAATCCCAAATAAATGTAACCTCAAAATATAATTTAAATTAAGTTTTAGTTTCTTTACTCTAAAGCGTTAATTAATTACAAGTTGCATTGCAATTGAATGTTATATAAAAGCAATTGGATGCCTGCTTGGCTAAATGTTACACTTACCTGCTGGTTCCGTATTACCAAAAACTGACGTGAAATTACTATCGGAAACAAATGCATTTGTTGCGGCAGCGGAGGAAACTGATGCGCCATTGAAACCTATTTTGTTTTTGGTTTTTTTGATTTTGGGATTTGGTTCGTTATGGAGTTTTTTGGGACGTTGGACATGGTGTTAACATTTCGATTTGAGTCGTGTTTATCGTTGTTGTTGTGTTTTTGATTTGTTTGGTGGGGAAAACCAGTAATGAAAATGAAGAGTAACAAGATATTAGAGAAGAATTGAAAAAAAAAATGTACAAAATAATATATTACATAATATAACTAAACTGGTAGCAAAAAAATTAAAACTATATTATGATATATATACATATATTTAGATGTATATGTATATATATATAAGTGATTAATAATGAAAAATATGTGCAACAAAGAGCTGTGCTTTTAGACGGCCTGAGATCGATTCTCACATTTCAAATGTCAACTTTCTTTAGGGTCTGAGAAAACTACAAGACAACATGGGTTACACATATACACTTGTTTGGATTTTTTTCGATAGAACTACACTTAAACATCTAACTAAGAGAAGAAAATAACGAACTTAGGTCTCAACATAAAATAATAACTAAGAAAATAATCAAAATTATAGCATGCTACCGTTGTTATGCATCCATAAATTATTGGCATTTAATGCAGCACCTGTTGCTCCTCCGGCAGCAGTAACGTTGCCGCCGCTGTTGCCACTGGTCTCGAACATATCAGCGAACGGATTACCCAACTGCAGCAAATCGTCGGATGCCTTTGTGGCCAGCGCCTGTGGCACTGATGCTGCAGCAGCAGCGGGCTGGGTCGACGCGGCACCAAACAGATCAACTATCGGCTGGCCAGCCTGTGCGGCTGGCGGGGACGATAGGAATGGATTTGTTAGTGCAGCGCTAGCACCTGCAGCACCGCTACTGGTGGGCGATGACAACTTGGACTAGTGAATCGGAACGATAAGTAAACGAAATACAGAAAAAATCGATTAAACGGTATCCATCATATGAATTCAATTAAATATCATTTTACACCTACTTTGTACTGGTTCATTGCGGCCTCCTCCTCAGCGAGTACCTGAGCCTTCAGCTGATCATCGATGCCGTTGGTGGTATCAAATTTACTAGAAGCAGCTGCGGTGCCAAATGCCGAGCTAGTTGAAGAGAGTGCAGAGACAGCGGATTTAACATTTGTGCGTTGATAACTTCGTAAGAATTGAAGTCAAAACGCAACCAAAATAAAATGCAAATCATGAAATAAGGAATAAACAAAATAGGAACATAATTAATCGAAAGTTAAATGAAACTGTAACTTAAATAAAATAAACAAATCAAATCAAAGAAATCGCAATTCACCAAATACTGCAACATACCTCGCCGATTGAGTGGGTGTGTTGGCAGCAGAAACTTTACGTCCCTCCAGCGTTGCCAAATGTTGCTCCAATGCATCAAGTAAAGAACTTGGTGCCTTAGTCAAATCAGGAATGTCGCCCTTATCAATACCCACGTTCTGCAGAAACCGAAAACAATTTTCAAAGTTATTACAATGTCAGTGTTACATATATATAGATGTATTTACACACCTCAGCGACCTTCAGAAATTCACCAACACGATCCATGCGCACCAAGAATTTTTTGTACAAATCGAGAGCATCACGTGCATGCTTTTTGTTCATATCAAAGTACTTCTCCAATAAATTAATAATTCCATCATTATAGCAGGCGAACAAACGTATTAAATCACGGAATAATAACATGAAGCTCATGTTAATGACACCTATTGGTAAAAATGTAGTTAGTTAATATAGACATTTAAGCTTATTGGATATGTCAAACGCACCATTGGTCAAATCATTGGACTGACAATCAAACTCGAGTAAACCATCCAGTTGTGCCTGCAAAACTGGCAGTGTTTTCAAGAGTTTCTCCGCATTCATGTTACGTAAGGAACCCTCTTCTTTCCTATTTGGTATATAATGAAAAGATTGTTAGAATACTTTGTTTTTTTCTACATATTAATAAGTAAATATATTTACTTACCCACGCTTCACTTTGCAAAAATCGAAAGCCATGGCGCGATAAGAGAGAGATTTCTCATTCAAATACTTGGCATAACGTCTTATGAAGGGCGACATATCGTAGCCTATGGATTGTATTAATTAAAGACTATTAATAAGGGCTGAATAAAAACAAAAATAAGTCGTACATTGATGGTTTAGCAAATTAATCATCTGTTAATTAAATAAATTTAACAAATTGTAAACTCCAAAAATATAAATTAAAACTTAGTACTCAGTTAGTTCATAATTTTTGTTTTTCGTTTTGTTTTAGTTAACAACCATGGGCACAAAAAATGTTTTTAAATACAATATGTTTTTGGTTCTTTTGTTACCCCTACACCGGTTTGGAATTTTTTCAAAATACTCACCCATTCTGCCACCTGGAACGCCCATGCCACCATCTGTAGTATAGGTTTATAATTCGCATATTCATACATATATATATATATATTTTTTTTTTTTCAAATCGACGTAAATTAATATTATTGATGTAAATGTGTATGGGTTTGTATGAGTAAGAGGCGCAGCAAATCGGATTTAAGTCAAGTCGAGACACAATATTATTGAAATGTTATCGTTAGAACGAGTGCACAAATGATTAAGCCAAACGCAAACGCCGCATTCAGTGAATCAATGAGGAGAGAAGAAAAGAGAGAAGAGAATAAAGTTAGGTGTCAGTAAGCATCTAATACAGGAATTAACTCTTTAAATGATTTTGTTTTTGTTGTTGCTGACAGCATGAGTGTGATTGTTAGAAAGCATCTAGTATTTCGATTGGTTAGTTTCCAGCATTTTGAGTTCGTTGATATTTTGTGAGTCCTTTTGATGGATTGCTATGAATTTTTCGTTTATACCTTGTACAGTTCCTTTATCCAAGAAGGAGCTAAGATTGAATGTCGAATTGCTTGATGCCAGATATTGCATGAAACGCTGCAAGAAAGAACAAAGTAAATAAAAAGTTTAATTTTTATGTTATACAATTTTCAATAAGCAGATGAATAGCATTTTTGGCTGAAGTCAAAAACAGGAGAAGGTTCTATTTCGACGTCAAACGACCAACGCTTTGCAGAAAAAAAACTAAAAATAAACGACATGATAACACAAAAAATTAAAGAACACGCAAACTGCAAACATAAAAAAGCATAAGGAAACAAAAAATAAAAACCACCGAGATCGTGACCTTCTTTTAGTATAGAAACAACGCCCCACAATTTCGTGTCATACAATAAAAAGTGAAATTGATAAAAGTAAAAGCGTTGGCATTAGGCTCACTCCCTCTAGAAATATATGGTGTGCTTTGTAAAGTACTTTAAATACAAACCTCATTGCCATATGCCATTAAATGATGTGTTGTTATCAGCGATTTATAAACGACCACCCAATTGGCATTCTGTGAGCGTTCGATAAGTAGATTGGCCAAATGGGGAATCGAAACATTCGGTTCGTTTGTGCAATGCACCAAATCTGCAAGTATAAAAAAAAGGGAAAAATAATAAATTGTAGATCAGTATGCATGTACACATATGCAATACGTAAACAGAATTGCAATTATCAAGCAGTCGGAATATGAACGAATTATCGTTCATTGTTTGTTCTTATCATTTCTATACAAGACGACATAAGCTCAAAAGAAATTATATTTCGATTAAATAGACTGTTGTCTCCGACTAACACTTGCATATGCCCATTAGTATGTGTAAATAGGATAATAAGTCTGAATATACTACATATAGAAACTCTCACAAGCTGATAGCACTAAATATATGTATGTATATATGTATAGTCTTATCATTTTTTAAAAGAGGGGCGTAATTTACATACATATTTTCATATGAGCAAACAGATGCTCTGAAATTGACTCGTTATAGGTTGCAATTGTGCAACTTACTCAGCGTTTTGCTTACACATATCCACATATCGACTCACAATTTGATTCACTTTATTTAACTCAACAATTGGAATTCGTATGTATAAATTGAAATTCGTGCAATATGCTAATTGATATTGTACCCTTGGGTACAATAATCGATTGTTTTCTAGGGGAAAAGTAGTGAGACGAAGGTTTAGTGTTTTTATATTATTGTTCTTTTTTCGAAAATATGTTTTTTGTTTTATGTAAAAGGTATTCCTAGTTCTTTAACTTTAACAGTAACTTTAAATAGGTATTAATAGATGATATATACGCTAAAGAGTATTAAATACACTCGAGGTATATATTTCTTACTTGTGTATAAAGTAAAGTAACCACAGAAAGGTTATTACACTTTACGTATGTTATGTGGGAAAACTTTTGATTTACTTGGTAATTTATCAAAGATGCCAGTATAATATTAGAAATGAGTAGTGCCTTTACTGCAAATCATATGAAACATGCATATGTATGCGCATAAAAGGAAAAAGAAAAACAATCGTGAACTATATCTTTATTGCACAAATTTGTAAGTGAGAAAACTTTTTGGTACTGAACTTATTTTTTCGAGTCATAAATATTTTCGAAAAGAAATACCATACTTTTCTTAAAGAAGAACAATTTCTGCGGGTCATTGGCAGTTTAGTTATTTGAAGTTGGAGCATGACGAGGTCAACCGAGCTTGTGCCACGAATAGAATAATTGAGTCAAGCAAAGCTTGATTTATTTGTATTTTCTCTTATAAATCACAATTCTAACTAATACAAATACAACATAAAGAACGACATTACATTTCAAGCTTCTGCCAAGAATTATCGTAAAGCTGTGCTCATTATGTGACAAATAACTACGAATGATGCCTGTGCATACACATGTTTGTATAAATGAATCTGCGGTACTATTAACTATAATTTCTCATGACTCACTCCACGTTCTTTCTTGGACAACAACGTTGCATACGTGCCAAAATAAGCGGGAATCGCAAATAAGAAACAGGTCAACATGTACAAACATACATACACTCATTCGATAAGTATGTATGTCTATGTATATGAATGGGTCCAAGTATTTATGTAAACAGCAGCCAGAGTCGTACACATAAACCAAACTCGTACTCTTTAAAGCAAGAAACAATGTAAACTGTATGTGTGTACGTGGTACCCTACATGATATCCAATAAGAATATTATTTCACTGTTAGAGACACAGGTTGCACTTAATTCGGAATCATATGAGCAAAGCAAAACATAGACTGCGATTGATCCCTCTTGTTGTTTCTGTTGTTGTACACAACGTGTGCATAAATTAAAAAGGCAATGACATCGCTGGAAACGGCACTTACATTAAAACCAACAACAAACGGTAGCATCAAATACTGTTAGACACCAACACACACAAGCAAATTGGCACTCTCATTGTAAATCATACACACGTGCAGTCGTGAGAAAGTGACGTAACATTAGAAAGAGAGAGAGACCCAGAGAGTGAGCTATGAATGACAAGGCAGGCTCTACATAGTAAAAAAAATATATATCAAACAGTAGCTTTGCCAGCAGGTGCAATGCAAAATTCGTAACACAAACATACACAAATTTAGTATATATTTGAAGGTATTTTGCGTGTGGGAGAGTTTCATGCGCAGGAAGAGTTGTGCGTACGTTTGTGATTAGGTTTAGTAACAGTTACAAGTAAAGCTCTTGATAGCAATTTACAGTAATTTGAAGAGCGCCATATGCAAGATAAAAGTATAGAAAATGCAGCCCTGTACCTAAAATACACATTTGTATGAACATACATACAAACGAATATGTCTACACATTTCTATGCAACGTTACAAATCACACACAAGAAGAAAAAAATATATGCCACCCATTTTAGTGAGATGTGAAAGAAAAGATAGTTGCTTGTGTTTGTGTGTAATTGAATAAATGTATTGAATTGTGTATGCATGGGTAATTTTATGTATGTATGTATGTGTGCATATGCCAACCGCTATCTTCTTAATTTTGTACCCTAGCAAAGTTTAAAGAGCGTATTGGCATTTCGCTTTAAGCTTACAATCCAAATGCTTCTTCTTCGGGCCAATGCATTCCTCCGTTGTGGCCTTGCAAACCGATTTGGCCAGTCCTTGGCCAGCAAGGCTGTGACGAGCAGCCAGCAGCCTGTCGTTGATTGTTTGCCCTGCCATAGTCATGATGAAGCTGTTTTTTTCTTGTTCTTTTTCCTTTAATTACACTCTTATTATATGTAAATACAATCTAATTTGATTATGTGCACCAAGGAATGGACCAAACACACACACACGCACACTGAAACTAACGCACACACACAGGCAACGGGACGTATTGATATTGATTAGTTGTTGTAGCAATTGTTACACGACAAAAAAACACGACTAGCTGGTGGTGCACCAATTGTTTGCTCGCTGCAGCTACTGCACTACTTAATTTAACGCCGCGTTTAATGTGCTCTTCAGCCGGTGCGTAACGCTGTAACGCGATCTTTTAATTCTCTATTTTTTGCCACAAATCGATAATGGCGACCAGCACTTTGGAGTCGATAAGAATAATAACAACTTAAATATCGATATATATATTAATGCACTTTTGCTACTCATCGATATTATTACGTGCCTGGTGTCAAACGTCACGTAGTGTACTTCAATCTTTTAGTTATCGATATAAAATAAATAAAATCCCTAGTACTAAATTTAAATATACAATTACTGCGATTAAAATCATATTAATAATTTTTCTTTTAGGTTAGTTTATTTAATGATAAATTTGAAAGCACATGACAATCATTTTTATCCGTACTATTTTGAGGCTGTGGAGTTTAATTCCTTCCTATCGAAATTCGATAACAACACTATTTTGTATCGTTTACATAGAACCTTTAGAACCTAGCAAATAAAAAAGAACAGAGTTTTTTTGTTAAAGCAACGCAGACCAAAAACAATACAATTCATAACACGCTTTTCTTAAAAAGGTCAAACCTATTTGGAGTTGAAAAAATCACAATCCGCAAAATCTAAGCCGTAGCAGATGTGATCGGTAGCGCTAAAAGGGCGCAAGCACCACACGCACAATTTATACCAACTACAATCTGCTGCCCTCCCTGAGACCAGGATGAATACTCTACGACAGTTTTACATGGAAATTCCAATAGTGACACGAGCATACACCACAGTATGTGTGCTCACGACACTGGCGGTGGTGAGTCTCGCAAATATAAAAATAATTCCAATGCACTTATGTACATATTGCATTGAATGCCCGCTGACGTGTACCCATAACAAATACAACCATCCAATATTTCTTTTTTCAGCATCTGGATCTCGTATCGCCTTTGCAGCTATACTTTAATCCCACACTAATAGTTCGAAAATTTCAAATTTGGCGACTAGCAACAACATTCCTATACTTCGGAACTATCGGTATTAGTTTCTTCTTTAATATGGTATTTACCTATCGCTATTGTCGTATGCTGGAGGACGGCTCGTTCCGTGGCCGGAGCTCTGATTTTGTCATGATGTTTATATTCGGTGGCGTCCTGATGACATTCTTTGGCATATTTGTCAACCTGTTTTTCCTTGGTCAGGCATTCACGTTAATGTTAGTTTACGTGTGGTCCAGACGCAATCCTATGGTCCCTATGAATTTCTTTGGGGTACTCAACTTCCAGGTATGTTTCGAAGCAAGTTTTTATAGTATTTGTGTTATTAAAACTGCATTTATTCCAACAGGCTCCCTATCTACCCTGGGTGTTGCTTTGTTGCTCAATGATCTTGGGCAACACTGTTTGGGTTGATATAATTGGCATGGGTGTTGGACATGTGTACTATGTCCTCGAAGATGTTTATCCTCAGCTGTCAAACGGCTTTCGACTGATTAAGACGCCATATTTTCTGTAATTATTTCCACTAATTTCGATTCAACATAGACTTAATTCATTATTTTTTCATTGCAGTAAAAGACTTTTCAACGAGCACATTGAACGTAACTATCAAGCACCTGCTGAGGATCGTCCTGGTGGCTTTATGTGGGGTGGTGAGGGACAACCTTTGATAGCTGATCAAGAGCCAGAGGTGGATCCGGTTGATGCGCCACAAGCGGAAAACCAGGCTGCACAATAACAAACAAGCATGCTGTTAAATTGTTGATAAAAAAAAAAACACCGAATTTTGATGAGACAATGAAAGTGTTAATACCCCTCCGCCACCTATCACTTGGTGCTTGCTAAGATTAGGTACATATTGAGAGATAAGAGAAACGCAAGTTAAGCAAACAGAGAGTGCTCAGCTACGTTACGAGGCGATGTGGCATGCAATAGTTAGCCAAAGTTAATTCAAGTGTATGTGTATGTATTTATTATTGGTTGATTTTTGAAATCGGAGGCTAATAACTATATTGTACTCTGCAATTGGTCTTAAGTTATCCCTTCATGGTAGGTTCAGCACATGTGATTATATATATTTATGTATACAAAACATGAACAAATAAATGAATGAAATCAAGAATTTAGTTTTTTTTTGTTTGCAAACTAATTGCCCGTACAGTGGCGCCATCTGTTGTCAGTTGGATTAACCTGTTGAATGCTTCAACGTAAATATTTATTTTTGCCTTCGTGTTGAAAAAATAATTGTCGGTGGTCTGACTTGGATTTACAGCGGTAAATTCTGTCTGCTGTCAGCTGGCATATATGTACAGATCTGGCAACTTTAACGCCAGATGTTGCCATATAAATATGTCACAGAGCACGACTTAATCTGGCAGCCTCGTGATAACATATGGCCATATCAATTGTCACATACCTACATGATAATTCATAGAAAATGATGGAATACGATTGGGTAAGTTGTCATATTTGCTTACATATCTTTTGTCTGTCAGGATTATCTTTTTTTCTCAGATGCAATCAAATAAGCGACCCCGCAAACCACGTAAAATTGAAACAGAATGGTTACCGTCCGATGTCAAAATGCTTATTCATCTGGTCGAAGAACGGAATTTGTTATGGGATCCAAGCAAATCGACCCACAAGGACAGTAAAATGCGGGAAAATGCATTTCAAGTAATTGCTGAAGCCTTAAATCGGACGTTGCAGGATTGCAAAACCAAATGGGACAACTTACGCGCCCAATACAGAAGTTATCAGGCAAAATCTAAACAAAATGTATCCGTAAAATGGCAGTACTTCGAACTCCTAAGTTTCCTCGATAATGTTTGCGAGCCACGAAAATCGAAGTCTAACATGGTACGTACTTAAATGGAAACATTTCCATCAATTTCACTCAAAATATGTGTATTAATTTCAGTCCAATCTCGATGCTTGTATCAGTAATGACCCGATTTCAATCAAAACATCATTTTCACTTAATCACGATCAATATGGAGAAGATATGGACACCAGCTCTAGTTTTTTTCATTCACCCAGGCGGAAAATAATAAAAGACGACGAACACAGTACACCCCAATTTAACGATGATTCAATTATGACGGTCAAAAGGAGAGTTTCCCATGAAGAAAACTATAATTCCGCACAAATTTTTGGCGACTTCGTAGCGGACCAAATGCGGCAACTCAACCCACATATAGCGGACGATCTCAAGAAAAAAATTTTGAAATTGGTCTTAAATGCCCTAGAAGAGAATAATAATTAAAAGTCAAATAGTCTGTGTATGATATTTAAGTATGAATGTATTAAATTCAATTAAGATGATTAGTTATATTACTTTATCATTTGGTAATAGTTTACGGTAAACACAGAGCCTAACAATTTTTCTCCCAGACTTATTTGAAGCATTACATATATGTGAATACAATGCCAGTCATGGCAATAGTATGGGACATTATGATTCAATATATGGAAGGAAAAACTTCCTTATTAAGACATTAATTTCATTTTAAGTTGTACAATTCTCAAATTTAAATAAAATCCTGTATAAGGAAATCATATATCTTATAGATTAGGTACATTGTATGTCAATCATTAGTCAACGGAATACAAGGGCTGTTAACACAAATAGAAAATGTTAACGCAAAATAGAGAATGTTAACGCAAATTGAGAGTGTAAACGCAAGATAGACAAATGTTAACGCAAAAGTGACCTGTTTACGCTGGAAAAGGTTGCCAATTAGTTAAAGACTAGCATAAAGAACATCGAGCCGGAAAAGCACAAACTTACAATTTTATTAAAGGAAACAATATAATTAATTATCAACATGGATGTTGACGCTGCACAGAAGACTTGGGAGCTGGAAAACAATATACAAACACTGCCAAGCTGCGATGAAATTTTTCGCTATGATGCCGAACAACAGCGTCAGATAATTGATGCCAAGCCTTGGGAGAAGGATCCACATTTTTTTAAGGACATTAAAATCTCTGCACTAGCGCTCCTTAAGATGGTTATGCATGCCCGTTCTGGAGGTACTCTAGAGGTTATGGGTCTAATGTTGGGCAAAGTGGAAGACAACACAATGGTAAGTGAATGGGCAAAAATTGCTGACTTCCCTTGTCGCATAAAATTCTTATTGCAGATTGTTATGGACGCATTTGCACTGCCAGTAGAAGGTACCGAGACACGCGTAAATGCCCAGGCACAGGCATACGAATACATGACTGCCTACATGGAAGCCGCTAAGGAAGTCGGTCGACTGGAACATGCTGTTGGCTGGTATCATAGCCATCCTGGCTATGGTTGCTGGCTATCGGGCATCGATGTCTCCACACAGATGCTTAACCAGACCTACCAGGAGCCGTTCGTTGCCATTGTCGTAGATCCAGTGCGTACAGTCTCTGCAGGCAAAGTGTGTCTTGGTGCATTCCGTACATATCCAAAGGGCTACAAGCCACCAAATGAGGAACCATCGGAGTATCAAACGATCCCATTGAATAAAATCGAAGACTTTGGAGTGCACTGCAAGCAATACTATCCGCTAGAGATAAGCTACTTTAAGTCAGCCTTGGATCGTAAACTACTTGATTCGTTATGGAACAAATACTGGGTTAACACTCTGGGCAGCTCCGGTCTGCTTACCAACACCGAGTACACCACGGGTCAAATCATGGACTTGTCCGAGAAACTGGAGCAAAGTGAAAACTTTTTAGGTCGCGGTACTTACACAACATATTCACACTAGAATTGTATTTGATAATTGATAATATCCATATTACAGGCACAGATGTCAACGAGAAACGCTCCGAGGACAAACTGTCGAAGGCCACACGTGACTGTAGCCGCTCAACGATTGAACTCATCCATGGCCTGATGGCGCAAATTGTGAAGGACAAACTGTTCAACAAAGTTGGCCTGGGCAAATAGTTGGCCAAGACTAGAAAAGCTTAGCTTTTATGATTTTTGAGATAATTCATGGAATTCTTAAATATAACTCAAAAAGAGTGCAGACTTCATGATAAAAATGCAAATTCAATTGAAATAAATGTAAATCTATCTACCTAACATTTGCCATGCCATGTCATGACTGTAAACCATAAGAAACAAGTGAAATATCATCGCTCCTTCCTGTTTACGCAATATCGATTCTATGTCTGCGAAAGGAAAGAGCGCTAATTAAGTGCGTTGTCACGTTTATCGTCGACAGGTTTGCGAGTGACACGCGCCTGTTAACGTAAGTACGTGTGTTTATAACGTATGTACACATGCTCTGGAGGAAGCCAGTCGACCATCCTTATGTACATATATATAAATGTTTACCGACGCTTAACCGTTGTCATCAGCTGCCAACAATGGTTTTGTAAGCCTTAAAAATTTCACTCATAAACAATGATGTGAGATTTACTTTTTGGCTTAAAAAAATACAACCCCTTAAATCTCCTAAATGTACGTAACCGTCAAATGTATATATCTCCACTCCTTTGGGCTTCCAAATGGAGAGGCGCTATATGAAAAATATTACTAACTTACTGTGATCTAGCTTGCTTTAAAATCTCTATAATTTGTACATTTCCATATTAGAAAAAGGGTTTCTTTCAAGATTAACATAAACTACTCAGTTTTAGACCAATAAACGGATTGTTACTCGAGAGAGCACGGGTAAAATACGAGGGACAGGAATGCAAGGAACGCATTATGTGCGTGCAAATTATTGTTAGGAAGGCAATAAAACAGAGGGATAGATACTTCATTGTGTAAGCGTTGTCGAACCGAAAGCGTCAATTGGCATTAACAAGGAGCAATGACATCAATTGAAACATTGTCAACGCGGGTTTGGAGTATGGAAATGGGATGGGTTCGTTGACAGTCCAACGAGGGAGAAAAACAGAGGGGACTTTTTTTCTGTGGGGTGCCAAAAGGGTTGAGAGCGGAGCACACGAATAGGAAAATCCCCCGCAGTTGGCTCCCTATAAAAGTCGTGCTCGGCACCGGCACGCGCTTCATTCGCCGGACGAACACGCGCCGAGAACGACACACAATTACATATACATATAAATCACACGGACAGCAAGAAAGCAAAGCATCCGCCGGAAAAGCAACTCACATAAAGGAAACTACGTCCGCCTTCAGGAATTATATTAAGCATTCTCCTGTGTATGTTGGTAAATTTAATTTGGTTCACGACATTAATAAATAATGCCCTGCGGTGCGGTACGGACCGTACATAAGTGAAAGGATTCTTGGCTTAAATTGAATTTAAAGCGCACCTGTTGCTCTTTAAAGACAGTAAGAGTGAGTAGAAAGAGGGTGGTAAAATGTATGGAATGTTGTATGAGAGTGTGCAGCACTATGTGCAGGAGGAGTACGGCAAGGAGATCTGGACCAAGGTTTGCCGCATAGTTGACTGCAAGCACAACAGCTTCAAGACACATCAGATATATCCGGACAAACTGATGCCAGATATTGCCGCTGCTCTGTCTGCTTGCACTGGAGAATCCTTTGATTTCTGCATGAACTTCTTTGGCAAATGTTTCGTGCGATTCTTCAGTAACTTTGGCTACGACAAGATGATACGCTCCACGGGGAGATACTTCTGTGACTTCCTGCAGTCCATCGATAACATACACCTGATCATGCGCTTTACTTATCCCAAGATGAAGTCGCCCAGCATGCAGCTGACCAGCATGGATGATAGTGGGGCCGTGATATTGTATCGCAGCGGGCGGACGGGTATGTCCAAGTATTTGATTGGTCAGATGACGGAGGTGGCACGTGAATTTTATGGCTTGGAGATAAAGGCATATGTGATTGAGAGCCAAAATGACATCAGTGGTGGCACGGCGGGTCCCATAAAGCTGACGGATGGTCCGTTAACGGTTATTGTCAGGTACCGGCTAGACTTCGATAACAAGGAGTACATGGCAAAGCGGGTGAACACCGTAGCGCATCCCTCGCAGCTAAAGATGCCCACGGTTAATTTGAATGTGTTTCTTGAGTTGTTTCCCTTCACGTTTGTGCTGAATCATGGCATGAAAATAACCCATGCCGGCGAGAAGATAGTTGAGACATGGATAATGCACAATCCTGGTGCCAATCCGAAGGGCTTTATTGGCGCCCATGTCATGGATCTGTTCTATTGCCGGCGGCCAAAGGACACAACTATCGACTGGGAGACTCTGATCCAAATGCGTGCGGTCCTTTTCGAATTTGAGCTCATCCGCACGGGACACAATCGAGCTGCCTACGATGCAGTGCTCAACATGGACTTCGAGAACTATGATGACATGATGCTGAACGAGGCCCAAACGATGGCGCTGGAAAAGGCCAAGGAGTTGAGCGAAAAGCAAAAAAACGAGGATGACAATGAAGAGGCTGGTGAAGAGGAAATCGATCCGGCAACCGGAGAACGTCGTTCTTCGCAGGGTCTGCGATCCATTCTACTCAAGGGTCAGATGTTCTATATCAAGGATGTCGACTCCTTGATCTTCTTGTGCAGTCCATTGATCGAGAATCTAGACGAACTCCACGGCATTGGACTTTACCTGAATGATCTCAATCCTCATGGACTTAGTCGAGAACTGGTTATGGCAGGGTGGCAGCATTGCTCAAAGCTCGAGATTATGTTCGAGAAAGAAGAACAGCGTTCCGATGAGTTGGAAAAGTCCCTAGAGTTGGCTGACTCATGGAAGCGTCAAGGCGATGAACTGCTCTACTCGATGATACCTCGTCCAATTGCTGAGCGTATGCGTGTGGGGCATGAGCATGTCTGCCAGAGCTTCGAGGAGGTCTCGGTAATCTTTATAGAAGTGATGAATATCTACGACAGCGGCTCAAACAATGTCCAGGAAGCAATGCAAGCGGTCAACACACTCAACCAAGTGTTCTCTGCTCTGGACGAGGAGATTATATCACCGTTTGTCTATAAGGTGGAAACTGTGGGCATGGTCTACATGGCGGTGTCGGGTGCACCGGATATCAATCCTTTGCATGCAGAGCATGCTTGCGATCTCGCACTGCGTGTCATGAAGAAGGTAAAGGCCCAAAATCTACCCGATGTGGCTATTCGAGTGGGCATCAACTCGGGTCCCGTAGTCGCTGGCGTTGTGGGTATGAAGGTACCGCGCTATTGCCTCTTTGGGGACACGGTAAATACGGCATCTCGTATGGAGAGTAGCTGCGATCCATGGAAAATACAATTGTCACAGTTCTCGGCCGATAAGGTGAGTGCCGTGGGATACAAAGTGGAGTCACGCGGCAAGGTCAAGGTTAAAGGGAAAGGTGAAATGGAAACCTACTGGTTGCTGGATGGACCTGAAGATACAAATACTTGAGCAACATTAATAAAATCTTGTTTATTCGTATGCTATATAGTTACCATATTCCTTTTTATCGATCACCATCACTGCAACTTTCTGTGACACGTAGCAACACATCACCAAACAATAAATGTATAATAAATATGATATCCTGTTCTTGCATTGAGTTTTATATGGAATGATGAGGTTAAATAAAAGAAAATAAAGTAGATGAATTTGAAAACTAAAAAAAACTTTATAGTTGTATGATTATAAATATAATAAATATAAAATTTCATACTTACAATAATGTATCTTGCTACGAAGAAGTTAGAAATTCCATTATTAAATAAATTTCAAGAAAACTTTAGATATTCTCATAGCCACAGACGGTAAAGATTTTTCGGCAAATAAAACCAGTTGGAACCATATTATTACTTATACATTTTCATATTATCTTATTAAAAATGAGCACAAGTGCGATCTGATTACATCTCCCATTCCCGTGTAGCTTGCTTGTGATGCTTTGATAAGCCCAATGCTATAATGATGTGCTATAAAAAGAGATGGCTTATGTCCGTTACCTTAACGCTCCGTCAACCTACTCCCAGGCTATGCTTACCCATCGACAGTGTGGGCCCTCTTTATATCGTTTTTAATAACTTTTATGGATGGTTCGCGTGTCGCACAGAGGGAGCCAACAGACACGCAGGACCTAAGGCGATCCCAACCAATTTAAGTCGCAATTGTGGCCCCCTTATAACCCCATAATGTGGGCATCGCAATTAAATTAAGTTATTCCGCGTGACCAAAGGGAGCTCAATGTCGCTCGTATCACTTTTATTTATTTGCACTCGGTCAGGTCGGGTCGATTCAATTAATTACGGTTCGAGTTCGGTTCAAACAGCGTTCAGAGGTCAGGGCAGCATTAGGATTTGCGTGTCCGCATCGCCAGTGTTTTGTTTCCAGTTTTTACAATCATTTGTCGTTGTCTATTGTTAATGGCCTTTTGAGTATCCTTTAAACGTCCAAATGTTTTTGGTAAGCCAAAAATAACGAAGCCCGAAACAGAATAAACAAATACATATTCTATATACATAAATACTTATCTTCAGCATCATTGGTTCCCAAACTCCCAAACTCAAGGACTGTCCCATAAAATTGTCAACGTTTTAGAAAGAAATCCTTTTCAGCCAACGATGTGATTGCTGTCGGTTTCCGAAATCCGCATTAAATTGCTTTAAAGCAGACCGTAAAATGTGGAGCTAAGGACCTTGCAAATATGTACGACAAACACACACACACATACATATTTGGGTTCTTCTGCAGTTTATAGGTATGCGTGAAAATGTCACAGCATTAAATACAGAAGGACCCAAAAAGGAAGCCGCACCGGGTCAAAGGCAAAGGCTACACACAATGATATATTTTACGAACGCGGATGAGAAACGGCAACCAGGGCTGACATAAAATAAAACTGAAGTTAAGTGAGTGGAACTTGTTCCAGACTATGAACTTGTGAAGTGATTTAAATAACTTTACGATTCGAATGCAACACGATTTGCTTCAATTTATTTCTAATCGAATTATTTAAATATAATATTCGTATCTGACAGTGCTCGCATCCCTGTGCAAACACTGTGTAACCCAGTTGAATCCAAAGAACAATATTTCCTAGGAAATGCCAAAAGCGTAAGCACGTAATGGAGGGGACCAAGAAATTACTCCCTTTCATTTGATGGTTTATTGAGAAGGGAGCGACAATTGGCATCAAACAGCGGACTGAGTAGACATAGAGGGCTGCGAGGGGTTCGAACTGAACGCCTCCTGAGCATTGACATGAAATGTAACACTAACGATGATGATGGAGGCGTAAGTCTGTACAAGTTTGTATGTTGTGTGTGTGTGTGTGGGTCTAGGCTAGTGTCGCAGTCGCAGACAGCGAGGCACAGAAACCAAAGGAGGCGGGACAAAAGGCGTAAAGTGCGGGCGGAAATTTCGAACAGGCCCACCCGGCTATAAAAGACCTGACGACCAACGAAGTGCGCCTCATTCGCACAACACAAGCGCCCGCTGAAAAAGCTGCCCATCAAACACGAAGATACACGACGAAGTTCAAGGCGACCCACACCGATGGAGCTGTAGCAGAAACAGTAGCAGAGCCAGCAGCAGCAGCGGAGGCAGCGGCAGCGCCAGAGCATCGTTAGGCTCTGTTAGGGCAACAACAAAAATTAGTCCAACAACAGCAGCCGACATCGACGGAACGTCAACACGGCTAAACGGAGTGTTAACGGAAACGGCGGAAAATCCAGGCATCTCTGTGTGCGTGTGAGTGAGAGTGCCAGTGTGTGTGTGTGTGTGTGCTACACTCAACATATGCTTGGAGGGAGACCCTCTCCGGCCAACATTTCTGGTAATTTATAAATAAATAATGCGCAAACTTCGCTATGGTTAAATTCAAAACGAAAGCCCACGCATAAGTAAAAAATCGCGTGTGATTTAATGCCTCAGCCTGAAAAGTTAATTTATAAAATTCTAATCGGGCTTTGCATAGGGCCAAATAGAAAGCTCACGTTTCGGCTTGATAAGCCCATCAATATGCTAATTTTAGTAGGATTATCCCAAACAAGCGTAAAATCGCACAGAATGTGAATACCCAAGAGCACATGCATAAGTAGTTCTTATGACTAATATAACATGCGAAATGGTCTATACTTTGCGTACTTTATATGTTTCTAATCGAATGAAAGTCCTAAGAGGCACCATAAAGCGATTGTGCTAATTGCCTTTGACTTCTCCCCTGACAAATGGACATTGATAATACATGACCGAGAAAATAGCAGGGGTGTTCAATTAGTGAACAACTTAATCAATTTATCTCATCTTTATGAGGTCCTAGAATTTTGTACTTGAACTTTACTTTCTACAAGATATCAGATAGTATTCTAATAATATTATGAAACTGCTAACTGAAGCGTACATAATTAATAATATATAATAATAATAATACTTTTGAAATTTGTGGGAAATTGTTTAAGTTTAAATTAGAGCTCTGAAAATAAGACTCAAGACTCATCAAATTAAATTAAAAACAAGTATAAAAGTTACAATATGCTCGACTCTTGTACACCTGCTATCCACAGGATCTTAAATATATTTATGTTGTTGTAGTTGAAGTTATACGCAGAATATAGCTTTAAAATTGCTTACAGTTAGTTTCTCTTTTTTTTTTTTAATTTACGTGTAGCGGGTATAATAAAACAAGACCCCAGAGGTCCCGCAACAAAAGGAATTAGCGACAATGAAAGTAAAAGAAATAAGTCGAGAACACACAACGAGCTTCTGTTATTTTGCGGACGTGACAGACAGAAAGGAACATGGAAAAGGAAAAGCGTTCTCTGCGACCTTAAGAACGGCGCGTGCCTCGCGCGTGAAAGTAAAACCAAATTAAACTGCCAAGGCAATAAATCAAAAGATATTTCTCCCAAGCTGCTTAACTTGGATGTGTGTGTGTGGGAGAGGTTTGTTGTCTTGTCTAAAAGATACAGTCATGTGGCAGCAGACCTTTTATTTTTTCTTCGTTGTTTTCCCATGTGGTTTCCACATTTGTCAAATCTCTGACTCAATTTTCTGCTTGATGACATGGGTTAACGGGTTAAGCTGAAAATAACTTAAAAAATGTATAAACAATCAGCTGGGTTCGTAGTCAATCAAGTTTATATGAAAAACTTAAGCTAAACTGAAAAACTTTAAAACAATTAAAAACTATCAAACCTATAGATAATATATGTTATACACTCTTTTTTTCGCTATCTTAAGGTAATTACAAAGCGGATACCTTTAATAGGAATAATTGTATATATATGGTATGCACACTCTATTTAATCCCAGTTAAGAACATTTCAGCACACGGCTATCGACAATCCCTGACAAATTGACTTAAGTTCTTTGCTGACGTTAACAGCTGTGAATAATGGATAAACTTTGTAATACGCTACCCTAATTATGTGCTTTTGCGAACTTTTCTCCGTTTCAGATAAACTTGTCGTAAACAGACTTCAATCCACCTGACACCCTGCCTAATCCAGGGAAAATTCACGTAAATTGCTATCGAAGTTTGAGTGAACTACAGCAGGCATTATGTATGGAATGTTATATGAGAGTGTGCAGCACTATATTCAGGAGGAGTACGGCATGGAGACCTGGAGAAAGATATGCCAGATAGTCGACTGCAAGCACAACAGTTTCAAGACCCATCAGATATATCCGGATAAACTGATGCCAGATATTGCCGCTGCTCTGTCTGCATGCACTGGAGAATCCTTTGATTTCTGCATGAACTTCTTTGGCAAATGTTTCGTGCGATTCTTCAGTAACTTTGGCTACGACAAGATGATACGATCCACGGGCAGATACTTCTGCGACTTCCTGCAGTCCATTGATAACATTCATCTGCAAATGAGATTCACATATCCGAAGATGAAATCACCCAGCATGCAGTTGACCAATATGGATGATAATGGAGCAGTTATTCTATATCGAAGCGGAAGGACAGGCATGTCTAAATATTTAATCGGCCAGATGACAGAGGTGGCTAAGGAATTCTATGGTTTGGACATGACGGCGTATGTTATCGAGAGTCAGAACGATATTTGCGGCGGGACCGCAGGACCAATTAAAATTACCGATGGTCCATTGACAGTGATCGTCAAGTATCGTTTGGATTTCGATAATCGAGACTATATGGCAAAGCGCGTGAACATTGTGGCGCATCCATCACAACTTAAGATGCCCCATGTGGATCTTAATGTGTTTCTTGAGCTGTTTCCTTTCACCATTGTGCTCAACCATGATATGAAAATAACGCTGGCTGGTGAGAAGATTATTGAAACGTGGATACTCCACAATCCAGGAGTCAATCCGAAGAGTTTTATTGGCACTCATGTCATGGATGCGTTCAAATGCCGCCGACCAAAAGACACTAAAATCGAGTGGAAGACCATACTGCAGATGCGAACGGTTCTATTCGAATTTGAGCTGATTCGCACTGGACAGAATCGAGCTGCATATGATGCAGCACTAAATATGGACTATGAGAATTACGATGACGAGAGTTTAAATGAGGCACAGACCATGGCACTGGCAAAAGCGCAAGAGCTTGAAAAAGAGCACGAGAAGGAGGAAGCTGCATCAACGGCAACAAAGAATGAGATTGATCCAGCCACAGGTCAACGGCGACCTTCAGTGGGTCTACGATCTATTCTACTAAAGGGTCAGATGTTCTACATCAAGGATGTCGACTCATTGATCTTTTTGTGCAGCCCATTAATAGAGAATCTCGATGAGCTACATGGCATAGGTCTATATCTGAATGATCTAAACCCACATGGTCTCAGTCGTGAACTGGTCATGGCGGGATGGCAGCATTGCTCTAAGCTGGAAATATTGTTCGAAAAAGAGGAACAACGTTCCGATGAGTTAGAAAAGTCATTGGAGTTGGCCGATTCGTGGAAGCGACAGGGGGATGAGCTGCTCTACTCTATGATACCACGTCCAATTGCCGAACGAATGAGAATGGGCCAGGAGCACGTTTGCCAGAGCTTCGAAGAGGTCTCAGTTATATTCATTGAGGTGATGAATATCTACGACAGCAGCTCAGCGAATAATGTTCAAGAAGCTATGCAGGCTGTTAACACTTTAAACAAGGTTTTCTCTGCTCTGGACGAGGAGATTATATCACCGTTTGTCTATAAGGTGGAAACTGTGGGCATGGTCTACATGGCGGTTTCGGGAGCACCGGATATCAATCCTTTACATGCAGAACACGCTTGCGATCTCGCACTGCGAGTCATGAAGAAGGTAAAGGCTCATAATCTGCCTGATGTTGCTATTCGAGTGGGAATAAACTCAGGTCCCGTAGTTGCTGGCGTTGTCGGTATGAAGGTACCTCGCTATTGCCTCTTTGGGGACACTGTGAACACCGCTTCACGTATGGAGAGTAGCAGTGATCCTTGGATGATTCAGCTTTCGAACTATACAGCGAAGAAGGTACGCGAGGTCGGCTACAAAGTTGAGCCCCGCGGTTTTGTAAAAGTCAAAGGAAAGGGCGATATGGAAACTTTTTGGCTGCTGGAGGGACCACAGTAAAATTATATGTAGTATGTTATTGTTACTCACCAAAACTATCATTATTATAAGATACCTTAATTTAGTACGAATAAATTGACTTCATAATATTTGAATATGCATATTTAATTTAAAATTATTAAAAACAAGAGTAAATGTAAGTTTTTATGCTTTTATTCCCTCTCATTTGCAACGTATCTTAGGAGGCTAATCCGATCCCATAAACAATATATATTCTGTATCAGCATCTTTGTCCGTCGTGCCGAATATGGCATTGCTTTTTATACCCTTGCAGAGGGTATATTAATTTTAGCCAGAAGTTTGCAACGCACCTTAGGAGACATCTTCGACCCTATAAAGTATATATATTCTGAATCAGCATAAACAGAGGAGCTAAAAAATGGATGTCCGTCTGTCCGTCCGTCCATCCGTCCATCCGTCCGTCCGTCCGTCCGTCCGTCTGTTGCAACGCAAACTAGTCTCTCAGTTTTTGAGCTATCTTCATGAAACTTGGCATACAAGCTTCTTATTGCTGCGCGCTGTAAATAAGTCGGAACGAGCCAGATCGGACCGATATATCGTATAGCTGTCATAGAAACTATCGGCCGATTTTTGTTGTTTTTCAAGATATTGCATCAAGATTTGGCAAATCTTATTCTTATTACGTTCCTAATGTGCTGTCAAAATTGTATCAATTATTAGGGTTTTTGTATGCAAACCTGTTTTGTTCTTGGAAATACAGCACATTATCAATACTTTTTAATGTTTTAGTTTTTCCATTTAAATATCTCAGACGTTTATATTCTATAGCTGTTATAGGAACAATCAGTCAATCCGTCTGTCTGTTGCAACGCAAATTAGTCCCCCAGTTATTGAGCTATCTTCATAAAAGTTGGCTCACAAGCTTCTTATTTCTGCCTTCATTAAATAAGTCGGAACGGGCCAGATCGGACTGATATATCGTATAGCTGTCATGGAACCTATCGGCCGATTTTCGTTATATTTCAAGATATATTATAGCTATCAGGCTTACCACATCCAAATCTAAGTATGTCCTTAATAATAAAGTTTCATCAAAATCAAAGTTTTATAACTTATAACGATCAACGATCGGCCGAATGAAGGTACCTGTTGCAATTTTATGAAAATCTGAGTACTATTACATATAGCTGTGTACAACTGCAAGGGTATAAAAACTTCGGCAAGCCGAAGGTAGCCTTGCTTTCTTGTTTTGGTTTGAACTTAAAATATTCAGATTATCGATAATTACTCGAAAGACAGCTTGTAAGAAACTTGTTATCGATCAAACGTCATGGAAAATTAGTCCGATAACTAATTTGATCACTGTCTTAAGCATTTGTTTTTGAATTCATTGGTTCCTTGCAAGATAATATAAGGATTTAGAAAAAGAGATCTAGTTGCTACATAAGATGCTTCGATACAATTTAATTGTAGCGGTGTCTGAAAACTTTGGCATTGGACTTAACGGCGACCTGCCATGGCGTTTGAAGTAAGTTTTCATGTCTATATAATTTGCAATTGTTTTTACCTTTCGTCCACTGTCAGGTCGGAACTAAAGTATTTTAGCCGTACAACAAAACGCATCTGTGACCCCAATAAGCGTAATGTCGTTATAATGGGCAAGAATACTTACTACGGCGTCCCCGACAGCAAGCGCCCGCTGCCGGAGCGTCTCAACATCGTTCTAAGCACAAAATTAAGCGCAAACGATTTGCCACCTAATGTATTGCTTTACCGCAATCTAGAGGCAGCTATGCAAAGCTTGGAGACAAATGAATGGCGCGAAAAGATAGAAAAGGTTTGGATTGTCGGCGGCAGTGGAGTCTACGCGGAGGCAATGTCATCACCACGTTGTCATCGCTTGTACATAACCAAAATCCAAGAACACTTTGAATGTGATACATTCTTTCCCAGAATACCGCAAAACTTTCACGAAGTGCCTCTTGACGAAGAAACTCCACGAGGCGTGCAAGAGGAAAACGGTATTAAATACGAATACAAGATTTTGGAAAAACAATAACATATAATAAAGCTATACAAATTTGTATCATTTTTTACTACTGCCACGCACATCGTCTGCCGTTATTGTGTTGCCTTCGAGTCCCTTAGCAGCTAGCATAAGTTCGTAAAGCTGAACCACTTGGTCATCCTTGAGCATTTCCACAGACTGTGGATCTAGTTCCTCTCCCAATTCGCCTTTCGGCTTACCGCGAATACCCAGCTGTTGCGTTATTGTGGATGCGTACCGCTAAAATGGAATAGATATTAAAATCTAGGAATTACCGCTTACGTAAATCTTACAGCCCATTCGGTCATGAAAAGTTGCGCCTCCATGGGATTGCATTTGAGATGCCGCCGGAATTCGTCGCGCACGTAATTGTCTCCCAAAGCGCGTAGTTCTGTCGGAAGGCCTTGTGAGAGATTTAAAAAAAATAATACTCATATTGCTTTTGTTTACATTTTTCGGCGAAACTCACCTCGATGTAGCCTTAATATGGTTTTGTATAGTAATCGCACACGCTGTGGATGCGTAAGTTGGTGCAACAAAATTTTGGACATTTAGTTTAAATATTAATATAACTTCTTTCAGACGTTTTAGTTAGGAATATTACAATTTTTAAAACAAAATATAGTTATATGTGCTGGACAACTATTCAAGCCCAGGGCTGGATTCTAAATTTAAAATATCGATAATCAGCTGATATCTCGTTTCGATATCGTAATGAGAAATTTTTACTTATGTATTTTAATACCACAAATAAACAGTAATTAATATTATTTTTAATAAATACATTAATTTATGAACATACTAGCTGTTACAGAGTTTTTATTAATAAATAGAAAAAATCTTCAGAAAAATAAATTAAGTTGGCAGCTCTTTCAGTGTGAGATATTTACTACGTTTGAATTTAACTGCGGTTTTAGTCAGATTGGCATGTCTGACCCGCGCGTCCATTGCAAAAAGAATTCCTGTACAGAAAACCGGGCAGATTGTGGTGAAAAAGAAAACATAATAAATATTTATAAGAGTTATTAAAAACAAGTAAAAAAGTATAGAAAAACAGTTTAGCGACATACCTTTTAAATTGTTTTAACACTCTGTTTCTGTTCGGTTTAAGTAAAGCTTAGTTTTTGTTGCGACTTCCTTTTTCACGCCAAGCGAAAGTGCAGCCGCCGCTAACGCTCTCACACCCGCCCACAATCTCTTTTTCGCAGCTGCATTGTAAAACTGTTTTCAGCATCAACGCTACGCTTTAATGTATAATGTCGCTTGATGGCGCGCAGTTGATTTTTGTAAATGCCACTGGTGTTACAAAGAAACATGAAGCCAAAGGACGCAAATTTATTGTGGGCTCCTTTCTCGGTAGCGATTTGGTATTACCCGACGCCGAACGGCTGCACTGCGAGATACTATGTGATGCCTTTGGCAGGGTGAGTAAAGGTTATGTGTAACAGCAAATGCGCGCGTCTTCTGTTTATATCGATTAGCCGTATAGTAATTTATACAATTACTCTTAAAATACAAGTGTGATACCAAATTATTAATATAATTATATATGATGAACGTTTTCTTGCAAAGGTAACCATTCACAATAACTCAAAGGATATGCCCATAATGGTGAATGATCAGGTAATGAATGCAACGAATAAGCGTCCCCTGCTGCATGGCTCGCGCATTCAAATATTAAATGATGTCTACACCTGGCATTTTCCAAGATCCGATGATCGTATCACACCGGATCGAACGCTACCAGAGCAAGCCCCAAACTCATCGCCAACATTGAAAGTAAGTTAATCTTAATTTGTGGTACAGTTACGCTAATGCTAATGCCTCTGGTGTCCTTTGTGCGTTTTACAGAGTCACCGACAACGGCGTCAGCTCGACAATCGCTTCACAGTGCACAAGTAAGTAAGCGCATGGCTACTCAGGTAGCCATAAATTCTAAAATTAAAGTCATGTGTTTTCAACACTGGAAAATTAAGACCTCTGTAGAAATATATAGAGCCTACTAAGACCAAGCATAATACATATTTAATTACGGACATTATATTTGGTGACAAATCTAATGATTTTAAGGAAATATAACCAATTGTGGTTTATTTAAATAAAATATTTAAATTTTTAGATGAAAATGATTGAAAACTTGTTAACTAAGATATGTTTATACTTATATAATGGTATTTGCAGTTTTCGGTATTCTATCAACTCGGACGATGAGGGAAATACTTCCATCGAATCAAGAGAACTGGAGGCCAATTCGAGCATTATTGCCGAAAAAACAATATCAGCGGAATCACCAGAATCTGCAGATTCAAGTACACCAGAACAAAAACGTAGTACTACGCCTACAGCCGAAGATATTGATGAGACTACTCCAAAAATTGATCTGCTGGAGGCAACGCAGAATAAGGAGAATACTAGCACACAAAGCAACAAACTAATGTTGCAGCTCTGTGCACGCTCCGACCTTGTTATCACCTCATTCTCACCACGGGAAACTGGCGTGCGGATTGAAAAGTCCTTTACGCGTATCGTAAAGCCCAGTACAGGATTTGGTCAGAACTCAACACCAGCAACACCGAAAAGCGTTTACAATACACCAAAAGGTGTGCTTTCCGAACTTAACGATGACAGCTGTAGCCGTGATTTACAAGAGTTCAGCACGCCGTCTTCATCCAAAAAAGCGATAGCAGGCAAACGAGAGTCGTCAATGTATTTAATTGATCTGACGACACCACAAAAGCTACGACCAACTCTGAGCACAACACCGAAAACTACACCAGGATGTGCTGATATTATAAGCATTGATTCCTCAGAAGAATATACGGATTCTTCGCCCAGTATAATTGACATAACCTCGATGACCCCCGATTCATCAACTCCAGCTAAACCGAAACAACAAAACAAAGTTTTAAAGACACCCAAGGAGCAGCTGCTGGCGGCAGGCCCTACCCCAAAACGGACGCCGCAATCACTTATGAAACGTGCATTATTGACCAGCGTCAAGAAGAAGATAATAGCAAATATAAATACTCCGAAAACACCAACAGCATTGCCTAATGAGAGGCAATCGCTCCTCGGTGGACGACGTCAGTGTCTAACAGCGCCTCGTCGCCTTCCGTTTCATCCACAGCCACAGTGGCGCACACCGGCACGTCGTCCGGGAATACAAGCACTAACCACCAAGGCACCTCAGACATCGCCTCGGAAACGTCTATCAATGTCATTAAGTAGTCCCCGTGAAAACAAAATCTCCTTGCTGCGCAAATCTCTTGCAGCCGCTGCAAAGATTAGTCCAAATGTTGTGATAAGCAACAAACTAGTGGCCAAAGCACGAAGAGCTCTTAACTCACCCAAGCAAAATTCGCCGAAACGAATTGAATCACCAAAGATCGACACGGAAACTCTAAGTCGATCGCAAGAATTTTCACCACACGAAACCTCAACTCCAGATGGGGAACATAACTCATCAACTGAGTTAAGTCGCACGTTTACGATTGATGACGATAATCAAGATAAATCTAAAGATATGACAAAGGGTTCAATATCAGCATTAGAAATGATGTCTGAATTAGTTACCGATGAGTATGCTCTCAATGTTAGTGTTAAAACAACCGAAGATAGTATAGCTGTTCAAAAAGTATCCAAACAGCTGGAAATATCCCTCGATGTAGACCAAAAGAGTGATAATCGTAACGAAAATGAGGAAAAAGAAGCTCTGAACAAAACGTTCGATGCAAATACTTCTCAGGAAGTGAAAAATTGGGAGTTATCTTCAGACATTTCAACTAAAGATGCTGCTGTTCACATCCCAATCATTAACGAGCCTTCATCTGTTCACAATAATTTACATTTTGATGGTGCGGAGAAGGATTTAACCGAAGACAAATCACTAACTGAGTTCGATGAAAAAACGCCGATAAAAAGTCTTTGTACAGCTAGGGCTGATGCCGTTATTGATGATAGCATCTGCGAGGAGGTATCTACAACTCCAACTCAGGGGCAACATGAAGGTAGGTCAAGAAATTTTCAACATATTCTACGTATACAAATGAATTGTTTTATAGAACAACATTTCTTAAATACAGATGTGGCCCCAATGAATGATGTGCAGCTTGTCGATGATACCATTTGCGACGAAGTGCCAACAAGCGGAGAAGATACGCCTACTGGTGAGTCCTTTTTAATTATTCAACTTGTTATTGGAAAGATTAGTTTATAACATAGAAAGATTTAAAGTAAAAAAGGCGGATTCTAATATTTTATAATAAACTAAAATTGAATATAATAGGAAAAACAGAGGTTGCTTACAATACATTTATATATATATTCATTCAATAACATGTTTAATATTTACCTTTTAATTTACTTCAGTAGATGTGGAAGTCATAGCAGCCCCTGGTGAAACGCCTATACCTAGACGAAGCTTGAGGCGTTTGTCTATTGATCAAAACACTAGAAGCATGACGCCCAGACGGAGCGTCAGACGAGCATCCATGGATGCTAATGTCAAAATAGAGCAATGTACGAAACCATCGAGACGTGCCTCCTACTCGGCTGTTGTGGAAAGTAAAACGAACGCAGCTACTCTTGCGACGCCCAAACGAAAACGACGCCTTACTGAAGAGTTGTCAACACCGACGCGCAAATCGCTTCGCTTGTGCAACACACCAAAAAAACCAATACATGTAGACGATGCAGTTGGCGACATGGGTGTTATATTAGAGGAGGATGGTGGACGGGCCGAAGGTAAGTTAATTGTCTATTTAAAGATAAAGTATAACTATGTTTGTTTATCAAAACAGCTGATAGATCATCTCTAGTGCTAGATGAAGATTACGGCACTGAGCTCCCGGCAAAAGATATTGATGAACACGACAAAATTGACTACCACGGCATGCGAGAGTTGCTAAAGACACCCAAAAGTTGCAGTACTCCACATTTTAAAGGTCTGCGGGAAATGATACGTACACCCAAAGCACAATCGTCGCCCATGCTAGACAATATACATGAACTGCTGGAACCTGCTTCAATCGATATATCAAACACACCAAAACGCCATCTAACTGTAAGTCGTGTAACATTGGAATTATCGAAGTCTGAATCCAATGCTGGCGATGCTCAGGACATGTATTTTAAGACACCACGTGGCAAAAACATAATGATACCAATTGAACCAGCCAGCGCCGTTTTGAAGACCCAAAGTTCACTCGCAACAACTACAGAATACGATTTGAACGCAACCGATGCAACGTTGCATTTGGATAAAATCTTTGACGACGTTCTGACCACTGAAGCAACTAATGCAGTAATCGCTATCGATGAATCCGAAAACGAAATGAATGTGACTGAAACTGGTACTGCTGCTGCTTCTGAAGTTGATCCTTTGGGCTCATCTGTGACACCGAATACAGATGCGAATGACACGGTTAGGTCAGAGAAACTAATGAATTTCCTCCATACGGAAAGTGCACGCAAAGATCCCCTCACCAGTACTACTTTTAAAAATGCACCACATTCAAATCAGGATTTAAGTGCAATGAAGGATAAAAGACCAAAATCTCCGGATGATTGTGAAATGAGTGGTATACAGTTCCTGGATCAGACAACGGACTCAATGTTTTCAGAAGCTTTGGTCGTCACCGGAGTTGATTCATTTGTCTTAACAGTTGAGGAAACAAAAACCGCCGAAAACCGAACACCGTCGAAACGAACGTCAAAAAAAGGCATACCGGATGAAGGTTCTGATACAGATTCAATGGTGGGATTGGCTGAACCTCTGGTTGTAAGCGATGATGATAGCGACGTAGAAGAACTTGAACAGGGAGAAAGTTCGCAATTGAAAGAGGAATTAAGTAAAGTTGTCGATAAAGAAAGTGATAAGTCAGTTGTTATTAAGGATACTTCGCTTCAAATCGACTCTGAACAAGATGCTACACTTGAAGAGCACTTATCTGAAGATCAAGAAAATAATAAAAATGATTTAGATTCCTTAGTAGACATAAAATCCATAAAACCCAATGACTCTGAAATAACAACAATAGATGAATCCATTCAACAATTTGATAACAAAGAGGAAAGCACTATTTATCCTGTTGATGAAAGCGAACTAGTTGTCAATAAAACAAACGAACGTTCTCATACTGATAAAGAAGAGGAAGAGTCGCCGATCGATGATGTTGACAATACCCAAAACGAATGCAATAATGATAGTCTAATTGAAGAAAAGGAAAAGACTAAAACTGAAGAAGGCTTGGAAACTTTAAACCAACTTAAACGTAATGACACATCAATTATGGAAATAAATACTTCGAGCAACGGTCAAGCGAAATCTACTGAGTCATCATCGAATGATGTTGATCATACAAATCAAATTAAAAGCAGTGTCGAAACTACTACTGCAGACGAATCAGTGGTTGAGCTTGAGACTTCTGTTGTTGTCATAGCTGATGAAATAGAGAAAATTAAGGCTAAAGCTGAAGGAACAACGGCTATTAACTGCGAATCGAAAGATGTCAAAAATTTAACAATTAGACTTAGTTAATAGCGAAGTCGATAATGAAAATGAATCGATAGCAGATACAAGTTCTTCAGTTGCTGATGTTATTGAAGATCCGTCAAACCAAGCCGAACTACATGCCCTAAGTGTTTGTCATACTAAGGCTGACTTATCCATCAATGAAGACCCCACCAAAGGAAATAAGGAGAACATGGAATCAATGAAAAACGAAGACTTGAAAGATATTAGGGAAGAAAAATCTAAACCTGTTAATGAAGATGATTGCATTGTTACTGAAGCTCAAAATGAAAGTTCGACAGAAACAGAGTCCGTTTTGGAAATCGTAACCACATCTTCAGTAAAAATCTTAACAAAACCAAAAGAAGAAGTCGATTTATTGGAAACGCAGTCTGCTTCGGAACACACATCTGTAACCACATCTCCAGGAAAAACAAAGACAATAGATGAAGTCCCCACATTGGAAGAATCAGTGATTGATTTGGAGATTTCAAGTGTTGAAGAACGTAATGAGAGTGGCGTATTAGAAACTCCATTGGACAACTGTTCAATCGTTGAAAAAGTTGATTTTGCATCTGAAAATATAAGTAATACCTCAGAACAAGAATCAATCGAAGATAAGGATGAATTGAATAATTTAGAAAATGTAAAACTGGATACGTCAGAGATACAAAATAATGTGAATGGAGATAAGACAATTAATGAAGAGGCTTCTGTATCTATTGATAAACAATTATACGAGCAAACTTTGCTCGATAGGACCGCTGAAACATCGACCACCAGCCAAAACGAAAAAAGTCTAGAAAGCGCGGAACCAGACAACTTGAAATTAAACGATGTTATTAAAGATAACTCTGAAACCGTTGGTAAAGAAGATCAGTTTGTTGATTCTATTCCAGAAAGAGAGCCTAAGGAGACAATCGTATCAGAAATTGTTTCCACTGAAGAAAAATCAACTGAAGCAGAAAAGCCTGATACAGTAGATGCTCAAGTCATACATTTAGACGAGGGTGTTAATGAATTGGAAAACTCATCATGTGAGACAAATGTGCCAGATGCAGAAGTCGATATTACAACCGAAAGTTCGGGCAATAAATCTGCAAATCAAAATTCAACCGAAGAGAAAGATAGAATTGAAACTACAAAAGCAGATGAATCTGCAAGAGAAGTTGATTCGACAAAATTGACCAGCCTAGAAACATCAGATATGCCAATTAACATAGAGCCTAAGGAGACAATCGTATCAGAAATTGTTTCCACTAAAGAAAACTCAACTGGAGCAGAAAAGCCTGATACAGTAGATGCTCAAGTCATACATTTAGACGAAGGTGTTAATGAATTGGAAAACTCATCATGTGAGACAAATGTGCCAGATGCAGAAGTCGATATTACAACCGAAAGTTCGGACAATAAATCTGCAAATCAAAATTTAACCGAAGAGAAAGATAGGATTGAAACTACTAATGCAGATGAATCTGCAACTGAAGTTGATCCGACAAAATTGACCAGCCTAGAAACATCAGATGTGCCAATTAACATAGAAGCCGTCCCTGGCGAAGAGGTATCTGTTAATAAACCATTGGAAACCCTAACGGAGCTTAAAATATCTGGCGCTGAAGAAATTTCTGATGATTCTAAAGATTATATAGCAAGCACATCAGTGGAAAATGATGATAATGTTAATGAATCTGTAGTTGAACTAGATGATTCCAGAGTGGAGGAGCTAGCGAACGTAGACCAAAACGTTATAACAGTTCATGAAACAGTTCCAGCCAGTTTGTCATCTATTGATATTGTGGATAAAGAACCCGTTGTTGAAAAAGATGAAACACAAACAGAGCAACAGCGTCCTGATATCACGTCAACTTCTAATATGGTTGAATCGAGCGCAGCACCTTCTCCAGAAATGTTAACAAATACACACGATGGTCAAACAGGAGGGAAAGATATTGAAGACTCCATAGCCGATACCGTACTAACTACTGAAAAACCCTTATACGAGAGCGAGGATACTAAAATACCTGAAGACCCGTCAAATAATTCTAAAGAAGGAAAAGAACTTATAAGCGATACCGTAATAACTGCGGAAAATACCTTAGTCAAGACAGAAGGCGACAAATTATCTGAAATAGATGGCAAACAATCAAATGAATCTGTGCTGCAACTGGATACAGAAGATAATGAGTCATCAGATGATATTCTTCAAAAGTCATTGGAAAAAGAAGCAGTTGTAAACGAAAATAAATTAGTTGTAGAAAATATAGATGAATTGTCAAATGAAGAAGATACATCAGGTATGGCAAAAACAGGTGAAAAAGAAAATGATCTACCTGAACCAGATTCTGAAAGCATTTCTGCAGAGGACCAAGAATTATCTACGGCTGAAGCTAAAGCCACAAATGAATCTTTACTACAAATAGATGGAACAGATACAACTGAAGTTGATAAACCAGAAAAATTATCTGTATCAATATCATCATCAATTGAAATTAGAAGCGTCAGTAGTCCTGGTGAACCAGTAATTGAGTTAGATAATTCAGATGAAGACAAATTATCCACACAAGAAGTTAAAAGCACCAGCAATAACACAACAGAACAAGTGGCTGAAGCCAAAGCCACAAATGAATCTTTACTACAAATAGATGGAACAGATACAACTGACGTTGATAAACCAGAAAAATTATTTGTATCAATATCATCATCAATTGGAATTAGAAGCGTCAGTAGTCCTGGTGAACCAGTAATTGAGTTAGATAATTCAGATGAAGACAAATTTTCTACACAAGAAGTTAAGCCCACCAGCAATACCACAACAGAACAAGTGGCTGAAGCCAAAGCCACAAATGAATCTTCACTACAAATAGATGGAACATATACAACTGAAGTTGATAAACCAGAAAAATTATCTGTATCAATATCATCATCAATTGAACCAGTAATTGAGTTAGATAATTCAGATGAAGACAAATTATCCACACAAGAAGTTAAGCCCACCAGCAATAATACAACAGAACAAGTGGCTGAAGCCAAAGCCACAAATGAATCTTCACTACAAATAGATGGAACATATACAACTGAAGTTGATAAACCAGAAAAATTATCTGTATCAATATCATCATCAATTGAACCAGTAATTGAGTTAGATAATTCAGATGAAGACAAATTATCCACACAAGAAGTTAAGCCCACCAGCAATAATACAACAGAACAAGTGGATGATACTACAAGATTAAACGAAGATGAAGAGAGTGCTGTTCCGACCGATATGTCAACAACGGAATTAATGTCTGTTGAATCCCAACTGCCAACACAAGAAGAAGACAAGTCACCTTTGATTGAAGCGAAAGATAATCAGAAGTCGTTACCACAAGAAGACAAAAAGGCTAAAGAAACTTCGGAAGTAATTGACTTGGATGTCGACATAGCACCGGAAACAACAAAAGCACCACCTGGCGAAGAACCTACAACCTCTACACTTGACCAGACCGAAAAGCAAACTGAACCAACTCCAAAAGAAGAACAGCTTATCATTGCCGAACCCGAGAAAACACTACGAGAAGAGTGTAGCACTGACCAAAACACAGAGCAGAACTTACTTGAACCACATTCAGATACAACCGTAGAAACTGAAAAAGATCTCACAGCTTCTTCAGAAAATAAGAAACCGGACATATCATCTATAAATGAACAAAATGACGGCTTAAAAGTTGAGGGATCGTTGGTTGAAGATATACCAGTATCCAATAAAGGAACAGATAATAAATGTTTGAATATCGACGATAAAACTGAAAACCAAGTAGCGGACACATTGGAAATTAAAAAAACAGAAATACAACAAACTGAAGATGATATCACAGCTTCTTCAGAAAATAAGAAACCGGAGATATCATCTATAAATGAACAAAATGACGACTTAAAAGTTGAGGGATTGTTGGATGAAGAAACAACAGCATCAAATAAAGAAACAGACAATAAATGTTTGAATATAGACGATAAAACTGAAAACCAAGTAGCAGTCACATTGGAAATTCAGAAAACAGAAATACTAGAACAGAACTTATTACTGGAGAATCTAGAAGCTCAGTCACATAGTAAAGCTGATAAACCTGATCAACTACCAAAAAAATTAACAGGACAAGAATACAAGCCATCAGCTGATTTGAAGGTAGAGGGTAAGGTTGAACAAAAAACGGACCCAACTGAAACATCTCAAAAGGATACAGAAAAAGAACAGAAAACTAAGCGAACGAGAAGAAAGTCAACGGCTAAAGAAGCTGCAGAAATTGAATTGAAAGAAGACCTGAACGTAATGTCACACGTTAACAAAGAAAATCCTGAGGTAATCCAAGTGGAGAAACCAAAACGTCGTGGTCGTCATGCATCTTCAGATGTAGTTGAAAGTAAAACGAATGTAGACGAAGGAACCAGTACTGAAAAAACAACAAGACGTGGACGAAAGCCATCAGCTGATGTGGTCGAAAATGCAACTCACTCAGAAGAGCCAATCAACGCGGAAAAACCAAAGCGACGGGGACGAAAGCCATCGGTCGACGTAGCCGAAACCAAAACGCATTCCGAAGAAGATATCGGCTCTGAAAAGCCCAAACGGCGTGGAAGAAGGGCTTCTTTGGAAGCGGCTGATAACAAAGTGGATGTTGACAAAAAAGTTGAAGGTGTAATCGACTCAAAAGCTGAAGCTGCTGTCCTGCAAGACATAAAACCTATCGAGAAGGCGTCTCCCGAGCCAGTAAAAGAAAAACCAAAGCGTCGTTATCGAAAAGCATCAGCTGAGATAACAGAAGAAATTGAAAAACTTTCAGTACCCGAAACGAAACCCAAGCGAAATACACCCAAAAAATCAGCAGAGACAGTTGAGGGTCAGACAACTTCTAAGGTCCATTTGGAAAAAATAGATGAAGCTGCCGAGCCAGAACAAAACAATTTACAAGTTAAAGCTCCTGCAGAAAAAGTTGAACCTGCTGATACGGGAGCGGTACAGAAAGCCAAACGAAGAGGCCGTAAACCCTCTGCGAATGATGCTAAAGAACCTGAACAAAAGCCTAACGAGGCAGCCGATGCGGAAAAACCACGTAGCCGTAAAAGGTCAATGACTGTGGAACCCGTTAAAGAACAGCAAGTAGTTCCAGACGAAGATCATAAAGTCAAGCGGCGGGACCGTAAGCAGTCAATATCTGTGGAACACGTTGAAGAACCGCCAACTGTTGTTGGGGAAAAACTACTTGAGGCAACCGCTGCAGATTCAGATCATAAAGTTAAACGGCGGGGCCGTAAGCGGTCCACATCTGTGGAACATATTGAGGAATCACAAGTAGCGCCCGCACAAAAGGTTCTCAAGACAACCGATTCGGAATCAGAACATGAACCTAAACGGCGGGGAAATAAGAAGCTAAAACCTGCAGAAGATGTTGAAGAAGAAAAAGATCAAAATGTCATACTTAGGGGTCGTAAGCGATCAATATCTGTGGAGCACGTTAAGGAACCACCATCAGTTCCTGCTCGACAACTTCTTGAAGAAACCGATGCACATGCAGATCATAAAGTCAAACGGCGGGGCCGTAAGCGGTCGATATCTGTGGAGCATATTGAGGAGTCGCAAGTAGCGCCAGCACAAAAACTTGTCAAGTCAAACAATTTGGATTCAGAACATGAAGTTAAACGGCGTGGAAATAAGAAGGCAAAACCTGCGGAAGATGAGAAAGAAACATCAACGGATGCACCAGACAAAATTGTCGAAACTTCTGCTGTTCGCGAAAAGAGCGTGCCTCGTCGAGGTCGTAAAGCAACAACAGATGAAGATGCATCAGCCACCGAGCACAAACCAAAACGACGCGGACAAAAGAATGTCCTTGACGAGCCTCACATTGACGAGCCAGTAAAGTCAATTGCGAAATCCACTCGACGAGGTCGAATGGCCAGCGCTGATGTAGCGGAAAATGAGACTCCAGTTGACAAGAAACCCACAAGAGGTGGTCGGAAACCTTCGGCGAATGTAGAAGTAGTTGAAGAGCCATCAACGCAGCAGAAGAAAGAGACAACGCGAAGGAATCGCAAGGGCCCAGTCTCAGTACCAAACAACGAATTGGATGAAGAGCTTAAAAAACAAAACGTATCAATCCGGGCGATTGAGGAGTCAACCGATGTAATCGTTGTGATTGAATCACCAAAAAAGCAGCAACCTCCCAGCTCAGAGGATGAACAGACGCCACGACGTCGGGAGGGACGAAATTTGCCCCGTAAAAACTATGACGAAACCTCAGATGAGGATATACCGGCATCAGCTCGCAAAGTATTGTCCAGTAAGGTTGCAACAATACCAACAGCTGGCAAAACTTTAGAAACGGAAAGATTGCAAGTAACATCAACTCCTGTTCCTACGAAGCCAATGACACCGGTTGTCACAGCTGAGCCAGTTGAACAATTGGATTTGCACACACCAGAGCCGACAAATTCACAAAAACGCGAGGGGCGTAATATGCCGCGCAAAAACTATAATGAAACATCAGATGATGAGAAACCAGGCACATCACGTGGACGTCGTGTGCGAAATCCGACGGTTAAAGCTCTTGAACTGTTGGTGGATTCAACACCGCGTACGGTTCCCAAACGCCGTAAGGGCAAGGCTGCTGCTGATGTCGATACTGAAGAACCTGTCGAGAAGACCACAGTGGAGGAATCAACACCTATTTCAACCAAAACACGTGCTCCTGGTAGACGTAAAGCTCAGGCTGTGGAGGAACCAACTTCAGTTGCAGAAGGCTCTGTATCCGCTCCCAGCAAGCGAGTTGCACGCAGCCGCAAAGAAAGTGGCGATGAAACGGCGGTTGCAAAGGTGGATCAAAAGCAACCTGCCAAACGAAATGCACGTGGCAACGCCGGCAATGCCAAAACAACAGACGAGAAGACAGAGGACCGTCCGGCAACCAAAAAAGCACGCGGTGGAGCACGAGCATTGACCCCGGCCGTGGTCGAACCTGAGAAAATTATTGATTTAGATGACATTATGAATGTGCCAGTCACCAAGCAAGCCCGTACACGTGCTGCACGCACTATAAAAGTCACCGAAGAAGCAGAGATCGTTCAGGAAGCGCTGCCACCAACACGTACCGGACGTGGACGAAAGGTGCACTTTGAGACGACTGAGGACGTACCGTCAGCAACCATGGAACCCCAGGCCGCAGCTGCCGAAGCACCCAAACGTGCTACACGTTCTCGCCGAAAATAAGCATTTTACTTAATTTAAACTTTGAATGTTTTTTTAAATACCTACAATTATTGTTTCGTTCGAAAGTTTTTGTCTTTAATTAATGCCTCCTGTGTACAAAAAGTTTACAGAACGGTAACTACAAAATGTTAATTTTAGTTAAAGAGAAAAAATATCGTTATACCTATATATAAGAAAAAAGCCACACCCACTAACTAATACATATACAAGTATACATACACGAACATAATTTATAATTCTTAAAATCTACATGTATTTTAAAAATAAATGCATATGAATACATATATAATAACTGTTTGAATGGGTAAATCACCTTCTCAGAACTTAAACGAAGTAATAGTAAATAATAAAGAATTATCAAGAATACCTAAATGGAAAAAACGATTTAATTTATTTTTTATTTGTATCGTTTATTTGTTGTTTTCATTTGTAATTCATGCATATACATTATTCTTTCGTTACAAAAAATGATTTGCTTTTTGGTATAGTCGTATAACTTATTTCGTTATTTCATCTATTTAAGTAGGTTGGACTATGTCTTTCAATTCGACAAGCATAAGATGTATGTATGTAGTTCTTAATATGGGCAGGAGAGATTCCGGGGTTCGACTACATAACAATATACTACAAAAATGTGGTATAATAGAGTAAAAACTCACGTATAAAAGCTGCCTATAGAAAACATGTATATATTGCGTGGTTAGTATATGAATAGAAACTCCTTATACATATACACATAAGTATCTTAAAAGGCTTTAGACGTTTCAAGAAATTTGTGAGAGTTACGAAATACATAAATGGTACATATAACATAAAATGAACAAATAAATACAGAATATACAAAATTATAAGGTCTAAAGATTGTTGTCAGGGTAGAAAAAAGGGTATCGTATTAATATAGCATCTCTACATCAGATAAAGCACAATAAACTTAGCATAAAACATAAAACATATGTATGTACGAGTGAATGCATTTTGCACTGGGTAATACTATCATAAGCTTCCTTGTATATAAAAAGAATCTACCATAAATAAATTAAGCAACTTTTAAGAACAAACTGTGCATAAATATGATAACTAAATGTAAATGCATGTGATTTCTGTGCGCGCACGTTTTGAAATACGTTCTCTGCTGTTATTTTGTATGCAGATTTGTTCATTAGCTTAGGCCTTCATCAAGAGATGTGGCTCGGAACGCAATGAGTCCGTGAGGTATTGCGTTTTCATTGTCTTCTGAAAATATCGTTTTTCGTTAGGCGAATTAACCATGTAAACAATTGGACGCACGCCCACATTCCGCCATAGATCGCCAATGTGCCTGCAATTGCAAACATAAATTATATCATTAATAATCTATACAGTATTAAATTGTTTCGTTACATACAAATTGAACTCCTCCTTGTTAAGAAAGACAACACTTATCCCGATAACCGGCGCGATAATGTTACGCAGAATTGCACCGTAGATTGAGGTAATAAGCGTGGATGATTTGAGTATTGATAGCGACAGGTAACTCTCATGCCACAGTCCGCAAATGATTTCGGGCCTCAGTTTGCGAAGCTGTCAATGATAACGAAATAACATAATCAGTTTATACAAGGTAAAAATAACAAACTAATCAAAGACCACAGTAACTAATGCTTTTAAATAATCAACTTTAAATAATAACTTTATCGAGCATTGACTTTCTCCAAACGCCCCACATACCTGATATATGGCGAGCGGTGAACGACTTATGACGACAGTACGCTGTGTAAACGTCTCGTTAGCATGCATGAACTTCTGCAATTGATCTATCATAGCCGCACTAGTATCCTGGAGATGCAGAAACAAGGTGGGTGATGTGCTCTGTTCCTCTAGAAAATCGGCCAGCTGCTTTAGCGTGGACACAGACTCAGCTTCGTACTGTGAACTGTCGAAGTAAAACGAATATTATAAAGTTTTGAATTAAACCAAAATATTATCATTGCTTACCGCATTGGATGATGATCCGTAATATTCAGCTGTTGCAGCTCGTGCAATGTATGATGAGATAGGTTACCCGTAAGACTGGCTCGTTCCACAGTCAGGCGATTCGCGATGACAATCTCGTTGCAGGATGTTATACCGGCATCCAGGAGGACATTACGATAGCCACGTGCGAGGCACTATAGAAGGAGAAGGGATGTTATTGATTTTCAGAAGTCCCAAAACAACCACCATTAACTTGGGTGACGTCACACACACACACACACCTTCTTGACGGCTGCCTTCGAGTTCTCGGGAGCATCGTAGCCGGCGCCACGATTCGCAATGGGCCAGTAATTGGGCCAATCGTCTGGCGTATTGAGTAGACTGAGCAAACGCTTCTCATTCGGGCTCCGCTGAAGCTTGACGAATTTCGATGCCACACATATGATAAGCAACGTCAGTGTGCACCACGGTATCGCCAGGTTGCAGAAGAACCACAGCACATTGAAGCAGAAGAATATCAGGCTAACCGAACAACAGAATAGCTTGTAGATCATTTTTATGCACAGCCAGAACCAGCGCCACCACATTCACCACAAGACTGTTGGATGCAGATTGAAATTCAAATTATTGCCGTTTTTCTTTTCGTTGTTGTTGTTGTTGTTGTGCTTGTTGTTGCTGCTGCTGCTGTTGTGTTGTATTGTGGTTTATTTTTAAACATCTATTTTGTTAGTTTGGTAATTATTTGCATTTACCCCAATAAGAATGCGCGCCGCCGACCACCGCCCGTTGCCACTCCCACAATTGTGTTCTTCTGTGCGTATAGTGCTCGGTTTCAATGTGCTCTGGCTGTCGTCTGTTGGCTCGCACAAGTCGTTGCAACAAAATGCATTTAACCGCTTCGTTTGTATATAGGTAAATTTGTAATTGAGAGAACCGTCACTTAATCATTCAGTCGCTGCCGAACTGAAGTGTGCGTAAATTTTCCAATAAGAAATCTGCCTAGCGATGGGCTCATGGTATTGATTATGAAACTATCGATAACAAGCCAACAGCGTGAGATTATTGCGCGCAATTTGAATTTCAGCAAACAAGTGTGCAAGTTTAAAATGTGCTGTAATAGGTAAATAAATAATTTATTTATTTTTTATTGACTAAATTATGAGAATTACTTAATTAATTGGTTAAATGCATTCTTTAAGTGATGTAACATATACATAATACAAGTTTTATGTACTGGTCTGACAAAGAAACATAAAAGTTGAGTTCATATATCTCGCAAGGTTTTATTTAAAATATTGACTTGACGTAAATTGGTGTTAAGTTTACAACTTAGTCAACAAACGTATCCATCGTCGTATGCTTGGATGGGATAGGCGAGTGTAAACTCCGGGATAATACGGATCTGCAAGGTATATATAAGAGGCATATTAAAAATAGTAGCGAAATGAAGTAAAACATAAGAATTAGAAAAGAGAGAGATAGAGTAAGAGAGTTTGCTAACCTGCACAGCCAACACCCCAAGAAACGATGCCAATAAGCTTTCCCTGATCTGTAAGGGGCCCACCGCTATCACCTACGAAAGAAGAACAAGATTAATTATAGTTCGAACATGACTCATGGCTATAAGTACTTACCCTGACAAGCATCCGTGTTACGAGCTGCCGCACAGAACATGCTAAAAACATACAGTCAAATATTAATTATAAATTTTCGAGTCGTATCTCATTTTATCTTACGCGTCGCTGACGCCGCCGTGGAAACTGAGATCTCTTTGACACTTCTCCTGATTAACCGTCAGAACTGTGGTGTACTTTAGAACTGGAGAGAGCATTGCTTGGCTGGAGCTCATGTGACCCCAACCGGACACTACGACAGGCGTATTGTCTGTGATAGTTTGACCAGCCTCTGGCAAACCGATGGGCTCCACATTGGAATCCACATACAAGGCACCGGTCTGGGTGCGCAGCAGGGCCACATCATAGTTCATATCCTTGGAATCGTACGAGGGATGTTTGTAGATGGTGCGCACCGTCATTACGCTGCCACCGCTCGAGCGGCTCACGCTGCCAAGGCGCAGAGTGAACTCCTGCGGTTGATTCTCATGTCCATCGATGCAGTGAGCAGCGGTGATGGCCCAACTGCCGTCCAGAACGGAAGCCCCGCAGATGTGAATCGACAGACGACGCAGAGACATTTGGAAAGGAAACTCCCCCTCGCTAGCCTCTCGTCCGTTCACAATGCGACCATCTGGACGACGTTTGGAAGCAGCAGCTTCACAACCGTTGGACCAGAAGAACGAAAATACCAGAGTGAACTGCAGAATGTAGTGCATGGTTATACGGACTCTTCAAAACTGAACGACAGCTGATTTTCGATCATCGTTGGAGTATTATTTGGCAGAAAATTTGACTGCCAACCCGCAGTAGACGTCTTTTTTTTTATCAATTCTCTCGCTTATCAATTCTTGTATACTTCTTCAGCCGAATACAATCGGTAACTGTAATTAACAGTTGTTAGTGGGTGTGTTGCGTCTTTGTTAAGGTTTTTTTTTTCGGTGATTTACTTATTAATTAGATTCTGAATGACAATGAACTTCCATCTGAGGAATTGTCGAAAGAATTGGAAAATCCAAATAGCATTTGTAACGACAATCTCTTTTAATTGGTAATTGATTTGATTGCGAGCTACTTTTGGAACTCTCTCATGTTAACGATGATGACTAATAACTAATATACACATTTCTTGTGAATTTATCTGTAAATATAATACTATTAGGCGTTCCATTGTAATTTGAAATTAGAGCTACTATTATTCGATTACCAAACTACGATTATGCTGGTACCGATTCATCGATAGTTTTCGTACCTTCAGTCGCAGGGAGTTTTTTTTCGCTAGTAACGCACGGTCACATTTAAAATTAGTATCGCGCTTAGTCTTGGCCCAACAACAACGCATGGTTTGAGTATGCTCCGCGTTCTATTGATTAAATGAAATGTTTACAATAAATTAGCATTAACATCGCAATCGTCGGACCTCTGCATACACATTGTGTTCACATATTTCTAAATAAATATTCTTTATTTGACGCACTATAGAAACCGTTTCTTTGTGTAATTTAGTGTAGGTGTATTATTGTAGGAGTGTGAGTTCATAGTTGCTACAAGGATTACGCGAAACAGTGCCTGTCAGAGTGTGTGTAAGCAATTAAAAAAATTTACTGCAGGCTTCAAGAAAAATCATGCAACAGGAGTGAGTTTTACAAGTGTCGGACTCAACAAAAAGGTGTGTACAATGTGCAGGTCACAATAAGAATCAATAGAATTTCAGTCCTGACACTAAAGACACACATATACACAAACACAAATTCACGCACACACACACACACACACACAATAAAATTCAACCCTCAGCTTATCATGCTGACAAAAAGAAACCGGATTCAGGTTTAGTTGAGCGGCAATATAAACTAACCAAACGGGACAACTAAATTTATATTTGCTAGATTTCTATCAGATTGCAAACTATATGTACGTACATATGTGCGTGAGTGAGTGCGGACAATTACCGTTAAATAGCACCTGACGCTGCAGCATCAAGGTTGTCTGGTTATCACTTTCCCCCCCGTCGCGCCGCACCGACAAGCAATTCACTTTGTATTCAATTTGTATGGCCAAAAATAAAACCAGAACATAGTCTGGCCACACCATAATGTTTGCATCTCCTTTTTGCTTTCGCCGACGCTGATGCCGCAGCCGCAGCCTCTTACAAATTGTTACAAAATTGCTGGGCAACACTGGCGTGCGTTGTCTTTAATTTATGCAGTTGCAGAGGGAGCAGAGGCAGCTCATCTTTATTTAGCTTTCTTGCTTACTCATTCATCCATTCATTCATTGAGTCTGTATTCAACTCTCGCCCGGTGCAAAACTCGTTTCACGATGCCTTTCATGCAATTTTCTTTTTATGTTCTCGGTATGGCAATTGTTTTTGTTGTTGTTGTAAGTGTTTGTATTGTATAATTCAATTTAAATTGATTTTGCTCTTCTTCTTTCTGTACTGCCTTGGCAAAGTGTTCACCCCTTTGTTTTACATACATTCCCGCGCACACCAGCTCGTCTTCATACATGTAAAGTGTGTACATACGTCTATATATGTATGCATATATTCATGTACTTACAGACATTCTCTTTTGTCATCGACTGCTTTCTTCGACCTTTTTTCCACACACACACACACACACACATACACTATTCGAATTTGAGCTGCCTTGCCTCTCACCTCCCGCCGCGTTGCTCCAACAACTACAACTACGCACACCATATTTGCTCTTGAACCTCATGTCTATTTCAAATCTCGCTTTGGCTTGGCTCTGCTATTTCGTTCTTCCCTTTTTCTGTTTGTTTGCCGTTTTATGCTGTTGTAATTTATATACATACATACATAGTGTGTTATGTCTATACATATTTCTTTGTGCCTGATCGAAGAATTGGCATGTTTAGCCGGTAAAGCTTTATAAAAACAATATAATTAAGGAATCGAATGAAGATCAACACTTTACTGGAAATTTAAGAGGTCTTATAATCACATACATAGCTATTAATTTATTGCTGCAGTTTGAAAATCTAATATATTTTATAATTTCGCCAATGATATGCTAAAAATGCTAACGAAACTTGTGAAACATATTTCTGTTATTAGCGGATCGTGAATTAACGATTTGGAACAGCTTGTTATCAACACGCGAAAGCGGACGGTGTAAATAATTATTACCCTATACATATTGTCTTTAATTAAAACACACACACAGTTATCTCTATATGTATGTTGCTATGCGCTTAAAACTCCTGTATTACATAGACACGAAACTAAGTTGTAACACGCGATGATTTGGGACCCAACCCTTGTAATTCCCAATATTATTTATACTCTCGGACTCTCGGGTAATTAAATTCAATAAAAACATATTTCGGATATAGCTACGAAACTCAAGGGTTAATTAATTTATCCGTGTTAAACTCTACCCAAGTTGGGGAAATTACTTTTTGGAATACCCCTTACTCGACTGCGAAACTTGCAAAATATTTATACTCGCCTTCCTGTTGTAATTGAACTTCGCTTTTGGGTGGTATTCGCAGTAGTAGAGCGTGACTTGAATAAAGGCAACGGTTAACTGGATACTCCTCGGAATCGGAATCGGAATATTTGGTCGCTTCACAGACTTCGGGAATGGCAAAGTAAAGACGAAATTGCAACAGTTTAAATAAGAATAACAATAACAACAACAAGATGAATTGCTGGGCAAAGCAAAGAGGAGCGCAAACAAAAACAAACAATAATAAACCGCAAAAAAAACAACACACACACACACAAACACAGCGAAAGCAAATAAAACGAGATTTCAATGCAGGAATTTCCATTTCCATTACAAATGCTGTGGTTGTTTTGCTGCCGTTGTTTTTGTTGCCGCTGCTGCTGCTGCTGTTGCTCGGTTGAGTTTTGTCAACTGATGCAGCTACCGGTTACGGCTATGGACATGGCCACATGGCGGATTGCTATGGGAAAATGGGAAAACAGCAAAGCGAGCTGCGAGCTGCGAGTTGCCGGTTTGCAATTTGACAAACATTGCACGCACTCGACTGACTGACTTTTCTACCGTTACGTTTTAGTTGAGTGCAACTTAACTGTCACTTGGACCCAAGCCCAGAAGAGAGTCTATGTACGTGTACGAGTGCCAACTGAATGAGGACGGTGACCGACTACTGCCCCAGCTGCCGTCTGTCGTCGCAATTGACCTGCAAATCAAGTGAAATATCCTGCCCCTGCCCAGCATCTTTGTAGTTCGTTGCGATTCTTGTGCTTCTTCTACCCAACTTTCGGTTCAATGAGTCAGCACCATTTGGGGCACATCGGCTGCATCACTAGCACCACTTGAATAGATTGTCGTCTCTGTCTCTGGTGCCTATTTGCCGGCCATTGACGCCTTCGATTTGCGGTAGATATGAAAAGCGATAAAAGCTGCAGTTACTATGGTAATGGAGATAGTTGTATTACCTATGGAAATTTAATCTAATCTATATACAATAAAATGTTTTTTTTTTGATTAATAATAAAAGTTACTAATAGTTAAATAATATAACCATATTAAAGATTAATCTTTAGATTTAATTTCTACTTACTAAAATCAAGTATCAAGTATCATATATGATCATTGAACCATAAGAATGTGTCAAGTGTAGGTTAAAAAGAGCAAAAAAAAAAGAAATACTTTTTAAGTGTGCCCTTCTTTCGGCATTAACTACCCAACCCAAGCAGTCCCTCACAGTTATTTCACTTGCACTTGGTCGTCTTCGTCTTCACACTCACAGAGATAGACATGCCACATGGGGGAGGGGGAGGGCAATGCATCGCGAGGCGAGACGAGGCGACGCGTTGTGTTGCCGGCGTCGTTGCGGCGCATTTTGCGTGGGCTCAACAGCATTTTCAAGGGCCTGTGCCAATTGCAATTCCCCGACACGGCACAGAGGAGGAGGAGGAGGAAGATACGAGGGGAGGAGGTTACTGTTGTTGTCTGCCTTCTGTTTTGTTGTTCTTCGCTTTGACTTCTGCTTCGGCATCGCAATCGATAAACAGCGACCTTCTCCCTGCTTAAAAGTTAGTTGATTCTTTGTTTTTAGAGCTCTTTGGCGTTGCCTTTGCCTCCGCTTTCGTCGCAATTCCTTCCCCCCCTGCCAGAGTTGCTTCAGTTTTTGTGTTCTCTGCGGTTTCTTACTTGTAGGCATTCCTCAAGAGTTAATTGCCGTGCTGAACTGAGCCTGGTTAAGCCGCAGTGCAGCTGGCAAAGCGAGAAACAAGAAACGAGTAGGGAGAAGCGAACAAAGCGCACCCTCGAGTCCTGCTGGTACTCAAAAGCAGGTGCTCAAAGCGCTAAGCGGTTCGCAGATTAATGCCCTGGTAAAGATTTCCACGTTGTTGGCGTACAAGTGCAACTACGACTATCTAAGAGTCAAATGCCTTACAGGCAACAACGTTCAAGAACTTTTCCACAACTGAACTAGGCTAGTGCAATCCAGGGTAGAGATTTGGAAAATAAAAGTATAAATAATTCAAATTTACGAAGATTCCCATATTAATTTATTTTTTGCTATTATAAAAAATTAACTAAAGTTATCACTCCATTAAACTGACATTAATGCATTAACCTGCTGTTTTATAAGCATATGTTATATAAGTAAAGAGCTAGCTATTAGAATGCCTCAGAACAAATTTAAGAAACGGGTTTCAAAATGCGACTTAAAATGCAACAACAAGTTTGCAAGCTGTGTGCATGTGTGTGTAGGCGAGAGAGTGGCGCAGGGCAACCCTAAGTGGTCGGGCCCCTTAACCCGAACATCAGCAGCAGCGACTCTAGAAACATCCAAGCCAACAACGACGAGCATCTGTTTCTCTTGTCGTTAGTGCTGTCAATTTTTGAAAATAACCAGGAACAGCCAAAGTCATAAATTCGATATTTGTTATCGATTTCCGTTGTTGGGGGTCAGTGTGGTCAATTTGCCAATTACGTGTCTTCAATATGCAGAATTTCCCAACACTGACTGAAGCTTAAACGCAGTTGGTCGAAAAAAAAAGCCAGATTTGACGGGAATAAAAATCAGAGTTGCCAGCACTGGCGCGAACGAGCGCGAAGTTGAAATTGAAGTCGAAGTTGACGAAGTCGGCTCAGTTGCGTTTGGTGCGGCGTCAGCTTCGGTTGAGCAGCAGCTGTAGAGACCTCCCAGGCGTGTCGGTAGCTGCATCTCTCGCGTGTGTGCGGGTGTCTCTGTGTGTATGTGTGTGTGTGCGCGCTAGTTTCGTGTGAATCGCAACGCGACAGGACGTGAAATAAATCTTAACAAAGTGTTTTGCTTAGATCGACATTGTTTGCAATTTAGCTGCACCGCAAAGGAATTGCATTTAATTACGCTTGCGGTGCACTCGAAATGCAATGTGAAAAGCGGAAACTCTTTCAAAGTGGCACATTTATTTACCCGACTTTTGCCGGCTTTATTACGTTGATTTACGGTGTCCTATTGTGTCCCCGTTTAAGGACTTGCGGAATATTATTAAAACTTGCACGGCTCTGAGTGTGTGTGTAGGTTGGAATTTATGAAATTTTATCGTAAATTTACATATGTATATAAGAATGCCTAGAAACAGGTTAAAGACTTGTAAGGATAAACAACTGTCTAGAATTCGCATAGTAGTAGAATGGCACACCCTGCTTATGTTGAGTTCCATTTTTTTGCTTTTTCTTTTCTCCAACAACTGCGTTTATACATATTTAATTTCCTTTTCGCATTAATTTTACCTTTTCCTGTTGTGCTGTTTCTCGTTTTTCGCTCGGCTTCCTTTTTCCGTGAGTATCCTTTTCCTAAGTTTCCCAAGCATTTTGTCATTGTCTTCCCTAACTCTTATATTCTATTATAAATGTTATGAATCTTGTAACTGTTACTAGAAATGTTTCTATTATAATGGTTGCTCTAGAAATTAAAGATATATTTAATTAAATAAAATGACTCTAAAAAGAAACCGCAATCATATTTACACATATGACAACATCGATTAAATCCACTGCAATTTGCATATTTATTGAGAGCAATGCGAAAATGACTTTCCACTCACATTAAATCGACCAATAATGGGTTGAACGTGTTTAGAAAATGACATATCGTAATTTGTCGGGTGTACGACAATCGGTAAATTGCTTTAAACGTTTCGACGATGTCGAGAACGATCCTATTTCTGCATACTTAGTGACCACCCCAGGCCATTTCTGACAGGCTTTGCCTATACCTCAGCCGGGGGTCCTATCGATTACCTATCACTATATCACTTTATTTACCCTGTCTATGTGCGTGTAGATATTGTGGTCCACAGACAGGGAGACATACATACAGACAGACAGAGAGAGGTTCTTATAATATCTTGTGTCACTAAAATTAGTCGCAAGACCCCCCGCACAGGGCGATACGAACTCCATCGCATGCTGTTCCATTTATTTCATTACTTCATACTTGAATTTCTACCCTGCCCCACCTTGCCTAGTCCCCTCTCTCTCTCTCTCGCTCTCTGCCTCAGTCTCGTCCATCGTTGAGTTATTATTGTTGATGGCGTGCCGTCAATTTTCCGGTGGCGTCTCTGCTCAAAGCACTATTTCTCTCTCCCTCTCTCTCTCTCCCTTTCTCTTTCTCTGTATGGCAATTGTGGTTGGATCCCTCGGCTCTTCAATAAACCTGGTTATAGTATGGCTTGGTGGTATGTCATGTCATCATGCAATCATATCGTTTTACTCAACTATAAACCGAGGCGCACAATATAATCATCATCATATCAACGCAGCTCTAGCCCCATCTAAGCTCTTTGGCTCACAATTGTCCGTTTCTAATGATGTGTAACGAAAATATGTCAAGTGTCGGTTCGGGTGTGGATCATGAGTTGGCCAAAATCATTGGGACACGTCTGTGTGTGTGTGTGTGTGTGTGTTCCGCTTGTGTGTTCTGCTAATGCCCGTTTAGTTACAGTTAACTAAGCATGGCTACAGGTAACACAAGTTCCTAATTTAAAATTCCAAAATACTTTGGACCTAGCCCCAATTAGACTGGTTGATGGTAAAGCTTTAGTTGTGTATAGTATATAGGGTACTTCACTTTTAAATCCATACCATACGAAATATCAACGAAATTATATTCATTGATGAAGAAACAATTTGATATAATAATAATTCCCTGAGTTCCCACAGGGTACACACTCGTGTGCGAGTGTAATTACAAGTGGGTAACTGTAAACCTGTCCGACATATGTATGTACACCTTATATGGTAGGCCGACAATGTGAGTGCAAGTATTTTCCCAGCATTTAACCTGCTTGAAAACGAAGCAGAAAAATTTCATAATCAATGCAGTAAATGGAGCTATTGTTCGAGCTCTACACTTTCTAGCCTTACCAGAGGGTATTTTGATGCAGCCAGTAGATCTGTTGCATATATGTACATATGATATAGTAAAATAACGTACTTTGTCGATGCCATACAGGAGAGTTCCCTTAGTCACTTAATAATCTGCTTAGAAGAGTATTTAAAGTTCCGAAAGTTTTTGCTAAGGGAAATGTTTCTCACTTATCAAAGTACGTTATATTTTTCTTGTTGCTACACAAGGAAACATGGCAAAGAAAAGAAAGAATAAATTTTCATTTTCTACTCCCTTGCGTGTATTTTTCCCAGAAAGTAAAGAGAAGTAACAGCAATATTGACGCCTTTTTTTCTTGCCTGGGTAGGGGGTTACGCTGTGCTCTCACGTTCCAAATTTAATGTTCAGACATTTTACGCTTTATCCGCATTTTGCAGCATTTACTGCTTCGTTGTAAAGCTAATATGAATGAACCCCGAATGGCAGTCACAATTATAGCCAAGTATTCGAAAATACATATATATATTTAGAGCCTGAAACTCGGAAACTCCCTTTAATGAATGCACAACGAAATTCCCAAACTAATTGCCGAAACGAGGCTACCGATTTGCATACAATTCTGCTGCTTGGGCCTCTTAAAATGGTTTCTGTTTCAGAGATGGAAATATTTAACTTGAGCTGGATAAACTACTTAGATAAGGCATGAGTAGAATGTTAAAGTATTCCTTTGGATTTCTTTATATAATTTAAGTGTTTCAATTTACTTATGCATGATTATCTCTGCAGTTAGTACAGACAACAATTTATTAAATTCAATTAATTATCAACATATTGTCTTGGAGAAATCATGTTAAATAGGAAACGCTGTTAATGCTACGGTTAAATTGAAAACACTTTAGATAGAGCATTCAACTAGTACTGAAATAATTAATTCGAGGAGCTTTCTCCTTTAAAATTACGCTAATCAATTAAACAAAGAGCACGGCTAATTGAATTGCACATTGTGTCTAAGACTTTCAAAGGAAGTTCATGCAAATCTTTAGGCTACTTACGGTCATTAGCTAATGGAACTCTTCGTTATCCGACGGAACCGGACTGTATGTGGCCGGGTTAACGCCTTGGTGTCAATTGTCCGGTCTGATTGCGACAAAGTTCTGAAGAACATACAACAACAAGCCCATTAGGCAATCGTTTTACAACCCAGTTTCTTCTCCTCGCAAGAATTTAAAGCACACACACACACAGGCACACATGGGATTTGTGAGAAAATATGTAATAGGAATGGATTACATATGCTACACATTTATTAGAGACACCACGAGACTTAAGACTTTTCTTGCAAGTATTTCTCAAATAAATAAAAATGTTTAAGCTTTTAAAATATATATAATATAACAAATAAATATTTAAAAGAAACTCTCTTTATCTCCAATTTAAAATATGAAGATATTTATTCCTTTAAAATGTAAAGATTTGTATAATATTACACTCTGAAATTTAAATATTTACCATGCGGAAAAGTTACTTTATTTTTTTTTGCAGTGTATAACTTTTCAAGGGTCATATGTCGGGGAAACGTTGTTGTTGTTGTTGTTAGTGTAATTGCTGTTGTTGTTCATATGTCACAGACGGCACTGTAAAAATGACAAACTGGACTCTGGGTTTGTTGTAACTTGTTTGTTGTTGTACTATACTATATACATATATATATTTTCGTATCTTTATGTGTGTATCTGTATCTGTTTTGAGCTTTGCTAACGGCATTCGGTCCCCTGGCGCCGTTGGCTCTCAACCCGTTTAAGCTGATTTTGAGCTCGATTGTAACTGACATCGACATAAAGCAATTTGTTGTACTATATTGTTGTGATGTGGGTGGGCGACAAAGAGTTGGCCTAACATGGTCTAGATAATCTTTAACGACCCTATATGATTAAATATGCACAAGTTCTTTAATACCTTTACCAAGATAGTTAAAAGCAGCTCGACTCTTATAATTTGCTGATCTCTATTATTATGTTTCCAGCTTGTTTGCGCTGCTGGTTGCTTGGTTGCCTTAACTAATCGTCTCTGGGCCATAACATTTGCATGAGCCGAACCCACACACATTCCCTCCATATTTCAAGCCCCATGTGCCCCATGAATATTGTCATATTTACGAAGAGCGCGCAGCAATTAACTATTTTTTTTGTGTTCAGTTCCTGTTATTTTATATGCTTGCTTGCTTTCTTTAATTAAAATGTTGAACTTTCCACAAATTGTGCTGTCTTGGGCCACTGTCAACGGGAGATTAACCCTTAGTCGAGGTCTCACACTGTCTATCCCATGCAGAATTCTGAAAAATGTATACATTTACTGCAAGTTAAATTCATTTTCATGTGGAATAATTAATATTTTTAGCAGCTAGTGTGAAAAACAAGAATAGCCTGCAGTGCATAACACGCTGAACTCGAGTAAACAAAGTTATAAATTGATTTCGAGTGCTTTCTGGAAACTTATTGAATGAAGGCAAAACAACAGTAATAATTGCATTAGAATTGAAATATATATAGCATATATACATATGTACATTTGATAGAAAAACAACAATTACAAGGAGATGGGGGAACTATGACTTTGTTGTTGCTGAAAACAAAGGGAAACTTAGCACCAAAATGACAGGCGAGGAAACTTTACGACTTTTGACTTGGGTTTCATGTTGTTGACGTTGGTTTTGTTGGTGCTGCGTTCGGGGACGATGCAAACTGGGCACAAAAACTGTACCAAAAAAACCATTCCGAACTGAAATTACTCCAGAGGCAGGGCAACATGTCAAAAAGTCAAAGGGACAACCAACCGGACGGTATCCTGAAAGCGCCTGTCTATCCCCTGGCCATATCCAGAGTGCAATTTACGATGAAATCTAATTTGACAAAAAAAACTTTTTGCTCTTCCGTCTAACTAATAACTGGAATGTTGGAAGCCCGACAGGCAGTTCGATTAACAAACTTGTGGACAGTTGAATGAAACACTCTACTCACACACACACACACACATTCATCTATGAATATCTCTGCATACATACGATATACGTAGCTCGTGTTGGGGCCCAACACCGCCCCCAACTTTGTTGGACTCAAATTGAAGCACGCAAGTGATGTTCCGGGCCGGAGGCAAGTGAATGAAATTAAAATACTTGTATTATACGCCCGGAAACCGTAAATTATTTTTGCGTAAAAGTCAAATGTATAATCTGGGCGGTGAGAATTGTTGATAGCAGGAAATTATATCAAGACTGACTTGCAAGAGATAAATTGTGCATTAGTGAATTGTTATCGATTCATGGGTTGTATTTATTTAGTATTTAGTTATCGATAACTGAGACAGCCTGGAAACAGAGATTATTAAAATCTTTCCAGGACGAACAATTTTTGCTAGCACTTAAAAGTATGAAACAAAAAATACTCAACTTCATCAGGTTTCCTTGAGAGGGAACATTTTATCCATTATTTTGCTTCATTATTGATTCTGCATTAGAAAAAAATAACCCTAACTTGTTTAAAAATTTAGGTATTTTATATGTCTTCCATTCTCTACGTTTGTTCGATTTCAGTACCCTTATAGAGCCTCTAGTATGGAAAACATCGTCAAAAATCATCCGATTTCCTTGAGAGATGACATTTTGTCCATTATTTGGCCGCTATATTGATTCTGCATCAAAAAATAATGAGTATAACGCTTTTCAATTTTTGGGTCTTTCGCATGTCTTCCACACTATCCCATTTCTCGATTTCAGTTCCCTTATAGAGGCTCTAGTATGGAAAACTTCGTCAAAAATCATCCGATTTCCTTGAGAGATGACATTTTATTCATTCTTTGGCCGCTATATTGATTCTGCATCAAAAAATAATGAACGCTTTTCAAATTTTGGGTCTTTCGCATGTCTTCCACACTATTCCATTTCTCGATTTCAGTACCCTTATAGAGCCTCTAGTATGGAAAACTTCGTCAAAAATCATCCGATTTCCTTGAGAGATGACATTTTATTCATTATTTGGCCGCTATATTGATTCTGCCCCAAAAAATAATGAGTATAACGCTTTTCAAATTTTGGCTCTTTCGCATGTCTTCCATACTATCCCTTTTCTCGATTTCAGTACCACTATAGAGCCTCTAGTATGGAAAACTTCGTTAAAAATCATCCAATTTCCTTGAGAGATGACATTTTATTCATTATTTGGCCGCTATATTGACTCTGCATCAAAAAATAATGAGTATAACGCTTTTCAAATTTTGGGTCTTTCGCATGTCTTCCACACTATCCCTTTTCTCGATTTCAGTACCCCTATAGAGTCTCTAGTATGGAAAACTTCGTCAAAAATCATCCGATTTCCTTGAGAGATGACATTTTATCCATTATTTGGCCGCTATATTGATTCTGCATCAACAAATAATGAGTATAACGCTTTTCAAATTTTGGGTTTTTCGCATGTCTTCCACACTATCCCTTTTCTCGATTACAGTACCCCTATAGAGCCTCTAGTATGGAAAACTTCGTCAAAAATCATCCGATTTCCTTGAGAGATGACATTTTATCCATTATTTGGCCGCTATATTGATTCTGCATCAAAAAATAATGATTATAACGCTTTTCAAAATTTGGGTCTTTCGCATGTCTTTCACACTATTTTCTCGATTTCAGTACCCCTATAGAGTCTCTAGTATGGAAAACTTCGTCAAAAATCATCCGATTTCCTTGAGAGATGACATTTTATTCATTATTTGGCCGCTATATTGATTCTGCATCAACAAATAATGAGTATAACGCTTTTCAAATTTTGGGTCTTTCGCATGTCTTCCACACTATCCCTTTTCTCGATTACAGTACCCCTATATAGCCTCTAGTATGAAAAACTTCGTCAAAAATCATCCGATTTCCTTGAGAGATGACATTTTATCCATTATTTGGCCGCTATATTGATTCTGCATCAAAAAATAATGAATATAACGCTTTTCAAATTTTGGGTCTTTCGCATGTCTTCCATACTATTCCTTTTCTCGATTTCAATACCCCTATAGAGCCTCTAGTATGGAAATCTTCGTCAAAAATCATCCGATTTCCTTGAGAGATGACATTTTATCCATTATTTGGCCGCTATATTGATTCTGCATCAAAAATAATGAGTATAGCGCTTTTCAAATTTTGGGTCTTTCGCATGTCTTCCATACTATCCCTTTTCTCGATTTCAGTATAGAGCCTCTAGTATGGAAAACTTCGTCAAAAATCATCCGATTTCCTTGAGAGATGACATTTTATCCATTATTTGGCCGCTATATTGTTTCTGCATCAAAAAATAATGAGTATAGCGCTTTTCAAATTTTGGGTCTTTCGCATGTCTTCCACACTATCCCTTTTCTCGATTACAGTACCCCTATATAGCCTCTAGTATGGAAAACTTCGTCAAAAATCATCCGATTTCCTTGAGAGATGACATTTTATTCATTATTTGGCCGCTATATTGATTCTGCATCAACAAATAATGAGTATAACGCTTTTCAAATTTTGGGTCTTTCGCATGTCTTCCATACTATCCCTTTTCTCGATTTCAGTAGCCCTATTGAGCCTCTAGTATGGAAAACTTCGTCAAAAATCATCAGATTTCCTTGAGAGATGACATTTTATCCATTATTTGGCCGCTATATTGATTCTGCATCAAAAAATAATGAGTATAACGCTTTTCAAATTTTGGGTCTTTCGCATGTCTTCCATACTATCCCTTTTCTCGATTTCAGTACCCCTATAGATCCGCTAGTATGGAAAACTTCGTCAAAAATCATCCGATTTCCTTGAGAGATGACATTTTATCCATTATTTGGCCGCTATATTGATTCTGCATCAAAAAATAATGAGTATAACGCTTTTCAAATTTTGGGTTTTTCGCATGTCTTCCATTCTATCCCTTTTCTCGATTTCAGTACCCCTATAGAGCCTCTAGTATGGAAAACTTTGTCAAAAATCATCCGATTTCCTTGAGAGATGACATTTTATCCATTATTTGGCCGCTATATTGATTCTGCATCAACAAATAATGAGTATAACGCTTTTCAAATTTTGGGTCTTTCGCATGTCTTCCATACTATCCCTTTTCTCGATTTCAGTACCCCTATATAGCCTCTAGTATGGAAAACTTCGTCAAAAATCATCCGATTTTCTTGAGAGATGACATTTTATCCATTATTTGGCCGCTATATTGATTCTGCATCAACAAATAATGAGTATAACGCTTTTCAAATTTTGGGTCTTTCGCATGTCTTCCATTCTATCCATTTTCTCGATTTCAGTACCTCTATAGAGCCTCTAGTATGGAAAACTTCGTCAAAAATCATCCGATTTCCTTGAGAGATGACAATTGATTCATTATTTGGCCGCTATATTGATTCTGCATCAAAAAATAATGAGTATAACGCTTTTCAAATTTTGGGTCTTTCGCATGTCTTCCACACTATCCCTTTTCTCGATTTCAGTACCCCTATAGAGTCTCTAGTATGGAAAACTTTGTCAAAAATCATCCGATTTCCTTAAGAGATGACATTTTATCCAGTATTTGGCCGCTATATTGATTCTGCATCAAAAAATAATGAGTATAATGCTTTTCAAATTTTGGGTCTTTCGCATGTCTTCCATTCTATCCCTTTTCTCGATTTCAGTACCCCTATAGAGCCTCTAGTATGGAAAACTTCGTCAAAAATCATCCGATTTCCTTGAGAGATGACATTTTATCCATTATTTGGCAGCTATATTGATTCTGAATCAAAAAATAATGAGTATAACGCTTTTCAAATTTTGGGTCTTTCGCATGTCTTCCATACTATCCCTTTTCTCGATTTCAGTACCCCTATAGAGCCTCTACTATGGAAAACTTCGTCAAAAATCATCCGATTTCCTTGAGAGATGACATTTTATCCATTATTTGGCCGCTATATTGATTCTGCATCAAAAAATAATAATTATAACGCTTTTCAAATTTTGGGTCTTTCGCACGTCTTCCATACTATCCCTTTTCTCGATTTCAGTACCCCTATAGAGCCTCTAGTATGGAACACTTTGTCAAAAATCATCCGATTTCCTTGAGAGATGACATTTTATGCATTATTTGGCCGCTATATTGATTCTGCATCAAAAAATAATGAGTATAACGCTTTTCAAATTTTGGGTCTTTCGCATGTCTTCCATACTATCCCTTTTCTCGATTTCAGTACCCCTATTGGGCCTCTAGTATGGAAAACTTCGTCAAAAATCATCAGATTTCCTTGAGAGATGACATTTTATCCATTATTTGGCCGCTATATTGATTCTGCATCAAAAAATAATGAGTATAACGCTTTTCAAATTTTGGGTCTTTCGCATGTCTTCCATACTATCCCTTTTCTCGATTTCAGTACCCCTATAGAGCCGCTAGTATGGAAAACTTCGTCAAAAATCATCCGATTTCCTTGAGAGATGACATTTTATCCATTATTTGGCCGCTATATTGATTCTGCATCAAAAAATAATGAGTATAACGCTTTTCAAATTTTGGGTTTTTCGCATGTCTTCCATTCTATCCCTTTTCTCGATTTCAGTACCCCTATAGAGCCTCTAGTATGGAAAACTTTGTCAAAAATCATCCGATTTCCTTGAGAGATGACATTTTATCCATTATTTGGCCGCTATATTGATTCTGCATCAACAAATAATGAGTATAACGCTTTTCAAATTTTGGGTCTTTCGCATGTCTTCCATACTATCCCTTTTCTCGATTTCAGTACCCCTATATAGCCTCTAGTATGGAAAACTTCGTCAAAAATCATCCGATTTTCTTGAGAGATGACATTTTATCCATTATTTGGCCGCTATATTGATTCTGCATCAAAAAATAATGAGTATAACGCTTTTCAAATTTTGGGTCTTTCGCATGTCTTCCATTCTATCCCTTTTCTCGATTTCAGTACCCCTATAGAGCCTCTAGTATGGAAGACTTCGTCAAAAATCATCCGATTTCCTTTAGAGATGACATTTTATCCATTATTTGGCCGCTATATTGATTCTGAATCAAAAAATAATGAGTATAACGCTTTTCAAATTTTGGGTCTTTCGCATGTCTTCCATACTATCCCTTTTCTCGATTTCAGTACCCCTATAGAGCCTCTACTATGGAAAACTTCGTCAAAAATCATCCGATTTCCTTGAGAGATGACATTTTATCCATTATTTGGCCGCTATATTGATTCTGCATCAAAAAATAATAATTATAACGCTTTTCAAATTTTGGGTCTTTCGAATGTCTTCCATACTATCCCTTTTCTCGGTTTCAGTACCCCTATAGAGCCTCTAGTATGGAAAACTTCGTCAAAAATCATCCGATTTCCTTGAGAGATGACATTTTATCCATTATTTGGCCGCTATATTGATTCTGCATCAAAAAATAATGAGTATAACGCTTTTCAAATTTTGGGTCTTTCGCATGTCTTCCATACTATCCCTTTTCTCGATTTCAGTACCCCTATAGAGCCTCTAGTATGGAAAACTTCGTCAAAAATCATCCGATTTCCTTGAGAGATGACATTTTATCCATTATTTGGCAGCTATATTGATTCTGAATATAGAGCCTCTAGTATGGAAAACTTCGTCAAAAATCATCCGATTTCCTTGAGAAATGACATTTTATCCATTATTTGGCCGCTATATTGATTCTGCGTCAACAACTAATGAGTATAACGCTTTTCAAATTTTGGGTCTTTCGCATGTCTTCCATACTATCCCTTTTCTCGATTTCAGTACCCCTATATAGCCTCTAGTATGGAAAACTTCGTCAAAAATCATCCGATTTTCTTGAGAGATGACATTTTATCCATTATTTGGCCGCTATATTGATTCTGCATCAAAAAATAATGAGTATAATGCTTTTCAAATTTTGGGTCTTTCGCATGTCTTCCATTCTATCCCTTTTCTCGATTTCAGTACCCCTATAGAGCCTCTAGTATGGAAAACTTCGTCAAAAATCATCCGATTTCCTTGAGAGATGACATTTTATCCATTATTTGGCCGCTATATTGATTCTGAATCAAAAAATAATGAGTATAACGCTTTTCAAATTTTGGGTCTTTCGCATGTCTTCCATACTATCCCTTTTCTCGATTTCAGTACCCCTATAGAGCCTCTAGTATGGAAAACTTCGTCAAAAATCATCCGATTTCCTTGAGAGATGACATTTTATCCATTATTTGGCCGCTATATTGATTCTGCATCAAAAAATAATAATTATAACGCTTTTCAAATTTTGGGTCTTTCGAATGTCTTCCATACTATCCCTTTTCTCGGTTTCAGTACCCCTATAGAGCCTCTAGTATGGAAAACTTCGTCAAAAATCATCCGATTTCCTTGAGAGATGACATTTTATCCATTATTTGGCCGCTATATTGATTCTGCATCAAAAAATAATGAGTATAACGCTTTTCAAATTTTGGGTCTTTCGCATGTCTTCCATACTATCCCTTTTCTCGATTTCAGTACCCCTATAGAGCCTCTAGTATGGAAAACTTCGTCAAAAATCATCCGATTTCCTTGAGAGATGACATTTTATCCATTATTTGGCAGCTATATTGATTCTGAATCAAAAAATAATGAGTATAACGCTTTTCAAATTTTGGGTTTTTCGCATGTCTTCCATACTATCCCTTTTCTCGATTTCAGTACCCCTTTAGAGCCTCTAGTATGGAAAACTTCGTCAAAAATCATCCGATTTCCTTGAGAGATGACATTTTATTCATTATTTGGCCGCTATATTGATTCTGCATCAAAAAATAAGGCATTTAACGTTTTTAAAAATTCCGACCTTCCAATCTAAATCTTACATATTTGTATAACACAGTCGGTCACACTGTTTTTTATGTGTAGAGATTTGCAATCCCGGACTACTGTTATACTGCTTGAAGTCATCCAAAAAAATAACAAACTACTGCGATAGAAATCACGTTTGGCGCCAATCACAATCGAAGCACATCAATTTGCATATTGACAAACTTATGAAGATCCAAGAAATGCCACTATATACATATATATCTGAATGAAGCTCGAAAGACGAGCGTCACTCACGGCACTTGATAAACGATTGCTGGCAACAAAATAGACGACGCGTGTCTTGGGAGAAACGTAAAGCAAACGTTAAGATGTGACAAGAAGTCATGCAATCTGCCGGCTCAGTCAAGTTGGGCAAGGGGCAGGGGCAAGGGAAAGGGGTAGTGTGGAGTTAAAGGAAGTAAAACAGTCCCCAGTTGAAGTGTAGCACGCGCAGTTTGTGTTTGACTTACAGTTCCCTGGCACTCTTTTACCACCCTCCCCCTCTCTGGAGTTCCTAATGAGCTTAAGTATTAATTTTACACTTTTTACGCTTTGCACATTGTGACGTGCAGTCCGGATGGAGATGGAAATGCAGAGAAGAGAGGGACCAGCAGAGAGAAGAGGAAAGAGGAAAGAGAGCGCTGCTTAAATTAACTGGTGAACGTGTCGAGAGGGGAGCACATTTGCATGTTGCTTGACGACAGGTGCACCCTCCCGCAGAGAGGGGAAAACGTCACCTAATGGGCACCGATTAGCATGCAAGGGGTTGCCAACCAGGCTGCTGGGCGTTGTCGGTTTAAACCTGTGTGTGTGTTAGTGTGTGCATCTAATTGAAATATGGAAGGGGTCTGTAAAGGGTGCTGGGCGGATTAGCACTTCAAATGACGAGTTCATAAAGCTTTTAAATTTTGATTTTAAATTGAATACAACTCAAATTCACAGTGAAACTTTTTGAAAATTGCAAAAATTGTTTTTGCCATCACGCATACGCGGGTTACACAGCCCCGCTCCATGCCCCACCCACCTATGCAGGCAACTACATATCAAATGCATTTATTTCATCATCACAAAAAGTTGAACAAACTTTATGCGTGCGTTCATGTGAAGAGTTTTTGATTGAGTTTCAGAGTCTCCATCCTTTCGTTTCCGAATTTTAAACCCCTTTTTTTTGCGTTTATTTGTCTAGTTTGTTTCCTCGTCGAGGGCAAACTAATTTGCCAGACTTGACTTTCTGACTTTCCCAACTTTTCATGCAGAATATGCAGAAAGTGCGGTCGTAGCACGCAGCAACGAAGCACACTAACTGGAAGCTAAATTTAAATTAAATCAGGAAACTGTGCTACATCATCTTAATGAATTATTTTACCATAATTCAAATGACTGTTTATTATTTAAGTTTATTTTAAATTTTAAGTCTATATTTTTATAATATTTTCCTCGATTATAACAAGTCGGTAAGGCTACAGTCGAGCGCGCCCGACAGTAAGATATCCTTCGTCCGATTGCCGAAATCCTTTGTAAACGTATAATCACACTTATAATTTAAAACAAAAATTCTGCACAAATAATTTTACTTCTTTTGGCTTACTCGCTCTTTAAAACTCGCGATTTAAAATTTAAATTAACATTATTTTGTTGCAAAATCATAGGAAGATAAATTTCCAAAATATCAAAAAATTTCAAAAAATTTCTTGCAACTTCAACATAAATGACACAAAATTAAATGCAATGTGTAAGTTATACGTTATTTATACCACATAAATAAATGCAGAAGACCGCCAAATAGTTTGTTGGACAAGTTTTACTTTGTTAATAATTTGTATTCCGCAAATGAAATGTTGTTAAATAAATGCAAATTTCTAGTAGATTTTGTTTTTGTAACGCGCAGACTCAAACTTACCTCCGCCCCCCTCCGCATTCGCCATGAATCGTTCCACACATGTCTGAACAATTTCCGTGGCAGACATGCATAACATTTTCGGGATGTGGCTTAATTAAATTTCTGCAAGCAGTGCTCCTTGCCCTGTGGCATATCCTGCATGTGCGGCAACCGGCCAGGCTCGTCGGTTCGTTCGCTTATTGTCTGCATGAAATATTCAATGCGATGTGAAATATTACTATAGCACTTGTTTTCGAAGAGGAGCACCAGGACTTAAGGAAGGAGTTGGTGGAGCCGAAGCAATGGGAGTAGTAAAGGGAGTATAGCAGCAGCCATACGGCAGCATCTTGAATTTATGAAGTTCAGAAACGGAAATTGTATGCAATTCCTTTATTGCATTCGGTTTCACATGCTCATGAATAACCTAGATTTTATGTGAACGGGTATACAGGGTAGTGAATTGTTTTTAATTGCAAGACATTTATGTATATAATATATTTATAAATTTTGAATTATAACTTCCACATTATACATTTATGTTTTAAATTTTAATAGCATATTGCAGGGTATTAAGCGGTTTATCAAATTCTCACATAGCAGTTAAAATTAACCTGATTTAATTATGAAAACATTTCTACCATCCATTGCAGATGTAGAGCCCAGTACCAAGACTTACACAAATTGAGGAGTCTTCGATTATAAACCGCTGATCTATTCAGCCCACTAAGAAGTGTTTCAGAATTAGCTAGATCCTGAGCTGAAGAGCCAACCATGACGTTTAAACTCTTTCGACGCGGTTCGGCACGTTACATTGGCCTCTTATCGGCATTTGTTACGATATTACTTTGCCTCTACTATATTTCCATTGGTCAACCTAATCCGACGCATATTCCCGACGCCAATGCAGTCGGGTTAACTGTGGCCATGGGACGCAGTCAGAGTCAGGCATCATCGGCTGCTGCACTTGGCGGTTTCAGTGTGGGAGGTGGCAGCACTTCGCATCATCATCATCAGCAGGAGCCACAGCAGAACCATCTGGTTGCCACCAAAGATGCCGCGATAAAACAACTGCAAGGCGGAGCCGATGAGGAGCGCAATGGGCAGTGGGGCGACAAGTGTTACATGCTGCTGCAAAGCGAGACAAATATCACAGCCGCGGAGGAGCACAGCCGGTTTGACTTTCAGGTAAAAGCTGATTAATATTAGAAAAATTCACCTTGTTAATCCCACTTTTCCTTTAGCCTGAATGGATGCGCACTAAGGAGTACTGGGATCGTGGCTTCGAGGAGCGTTACGAAGCACAGAAAAAAGATAAACAGCGACCGCCACTTAAGGTGATTGTGGTACCGCATTCCCACAATGATCCTGGTTGGCTGAAGACGTTTTTAAACTATTTCCAAATGGATTCGCGTCAGATACTCAATCTGTTGGTTACGAAAATGCAGGAGTATAAGGATATGACTTTCATCTGGTCTGAGATTAGTTTTCTGCAACTCTGGTGGGATCAGGCCCATCCCACCAAGCAGCGAGCCCTGAAACATTTGATTAAATCCGGTCGCATTGAGATTACCACTGGCGGTTGGGTTATGACCGATGAGGCCAACGTACACATATATCCCATGCTGGATCAACTAATCGAAGGCCATCAATGGCTGAAGAACAATCTGAATGTAACACCCAAGGTGGGCTGGTCCATTGATCCCTTCGGACATGGCAGCACTGTGCCGTATTTATTGTCCGGAGCTCAGTTCGAGGGAGCCATCATACAGCGCATACATTATGCATGGAAGGAATGGTTCGCGCGTCAGCAGAGTGGCGACTTTATTTGGACACCCTACTGGCGTTCAGCGAAGGGTCAGGGAAAGTTACTAACCCATAATATGCCATTTGATATCTACTCGATAAAAGGATCATGTGGACCACATCCCTCGATCTGTTTGAATTTTGATTTTCGCAAAATTCCCGGAGAATATACGGAATACTCATTGAAGGCACAGTATATCACCGACGACAATGTAGAGGAGAAGGCACAGCTGCTGTTGGAGCAATACGAAAGAACCGCTTCGCTGTTTCCGCATAATGTGGCCCTCATTCCGGTGGGTGATGATTTCCGCTACAACAAGGAACGTGAAGTTGACCAACAGTATCATAATTACAAGAAGCTCATCAGCCACATCATGGCCAACAAGCGTCTCTATAATGTGGACATCAAGTTCGGCACCCCCAGCGACTACTTTGAGGCGATACGTGAGCGTATGGGAAACAAACCATTTCCCAGCTTCAAGGGTGACTTCTTTGTCTACTCGGACATATTCTCGGAGGGCAGGCCAGCCTACTGGTCGGGCTATTTTAGCACACGTCCGTTTTACAAGCTACTCAGCTCAGAGCTGGAGCACAATTTGCGTGCGGCTGAGATACTCTTCACAATTGCTTACAACACGGCACGTCAGGCACGTCACGAGGATTCCATTAAAATCTATGAAAAGAACTACGAACAGATCATACACGCCCGACGTAATCTGGGATTGTTCCAGCATCATGACGCCATTACGGGCACCTCCAAAGCGGCAGTGATGCGTGATTACGCTATGCGCCTGTTCGATAGCACGCAGAACATGGTCAAAATGCAGGAGGCGTGCATTGAGCTGCTGCTCCAGAATGGCAGCTCGCATGAGCACGGTTTTCTACTAAGCGAATTCGAGCGGGATAACTTTAGCAAACTGCCACGCAAGATGCCCATTCAGCTGACAACTCCGGGTGCTTCTCTCAGTGACGAGGCAACAACTGCCAGTTTGGCCACAACGACTGGAGAAGGCAAAGGAGAAGCAGCTGCTGCTGTGCCCAGCAAAAATGCCGAAGCCAGCTTTGTGCTCTACAATTCGCTCGCCCAGAAACGCATCGAGATTATTGCACTGCGTGTGCAGCAGCCCAATGTGCGCATCTACAACGACCAGGGCGTGGAACTGAAGCACATTCAAATCAATCCCGTGTGGAATATCACAGATGTCTATGAGCAGGGTTACATTGACATGGTGCCAGGTGGTGCTGCCAACGCTGGACGCATACGAACCTCAACTCATCAATACGAGGTCATTTTTGTTGCCGAACTGGAACCGCTCTCTTTGACCACGTATCGTGTCCAGGTTGATGAGTTCAACTATAAGCGAAATATAGCGACAGTTTATTGTGATGATTGTACGAATAAGGCGAATTCCGCGGACACAGGATCATCTACTGCAGCGCCAGGTGGAGCCAAAGTCATGGACTTTGAGGCACGAGCCAAGCCAGCAGGTAAAGTCAACTTCCTAAGCATTAAATGAACATTATTAAATTTATTATTTGTTTTATCAGGTGATATACAGCTGGAAAACCCCAGAATGAGGCTGCTTTTTGATGAGAAAACTGGGTTCCTTAAGACCATCACAAGGAAGAACAAGCAGCAGAAGCTGCTGCAGCCCATGCAGTGCGCCATCAAATTCGCCGCTTATCGAAGTGCTCAATTCCATTCGGGCGCGTATCTTTTCAAAACTGATCCCGAACAGAGTGAGGCTGAGAAGGATGTACTAGAGCAGTATGAGGATGTGCGCATCATAATCACCTCGGGGCCCATTGCCAGCGATGTAACCGTTATCTATGGACCCTTTATGGCGCATACGGTGCGAATCTTTAATACTCGCACCCATTTGGATTCGGCTATTTACATTGAGAATGACATTGACTTTGAGCCGCCTCCAAAGAATCGAGAAACGGAACTTTTTATGCGTCTTGTGACGAATATAGACAACATTGCTCCGGCACCATTGCAACGTGATCCTCTTAAGGAGCCAGTGGATCCAAGCAGCATTCCCGAACTGCCAGTTTTCTATAGCGATCAGAATGGTTTCCAATTTCATGAGTAAGCCAAAGAATGCCAAATATGATGCATGTATCTATATAATATATTATTTTTACAGACGCATCAAGGTGCCCGCCATTGGGATAGAGGGTAACTATTTCCCAATTACCTCGGCCGCATTTCTGCAGGATACTCGTCAGCGTCTGACTCTGCTCACCACCCATGCACAGGGCGCCGCTAGTTACGAACCCGGCCAGCTAGAGGTAATGCTCGATCGGCGCACACTCTACGATGACTACCGTGGCATGGGCGAGGGTGTTGTAGACAGTCGCCTGACACGTCACAAATTCTGGCTGCTCGTGGAGGATATGCCATCGGGACGACTTGTGGATAAACCGCCCAGCTACAAAGTGCCGAGTCTGCAGGCACAACATATGGCGAATGCATTGCGTTACCCGCCGAATCTCTACTTCTTGAGCAACTTTGAGCAGCAACAGCCGGTGCTAAATCCTCTTGTACGTCTGTTACCACACGGCGCTTTGCCATGCGATGTGCATCTTACCACACTGCGCACACTCTCCGATCCGCAACTGCAACTATTTCCGTCCGGTTCGGCGTTGCTGGTGCTACATCGACAGGGCTATGACTGCAGTGTCAGCTCTCAGCAGCTGGACATGAGCAGCGTCTGCCCGCTGACAGGCAATGGCCTGGGTGCCGTAAGCTTTGGCAATCTGCGCCTTCATAGTATCGACTCCACCAGCTTGACAGGCATTGCGCATCCTAAGCAAACGCATCGATTACGCTCCCTGGCACAGATCACGCTAGAACCCATGGAGCTGCGCACCTACAATCTCACCTTTCAGGGTGAAGTGTAAGCACCACCAGGCCAGCAGTTCACGTAGTTTTTTAATTATCGTTGTATCTCATTCGTATCTAAATCCGAAATTACTTTTATTTATTTATTTCATGTTAAGTTATGAATTACGTTAAGTTGAAAAGAGGACAAGTGCTTTACATATTTAGCTTTATTTACACAGCTCTCTCACTCTTTCCGTGTCTCGATTTCTAACTGATATTTTGAAGTACAAATCCCCATAGCATAGATACTTGTAATGTTAACTCACCAAACTACACCTTTGCAAAGAGTTTGTAATAGATAATTCGACTGCCCAAGAGCATTCCGGTAGCATACACATTTTTCACTCTCTCTCTCTGTCTTACTTTCCAAAACTGTACTGTCCAATATTTTGTGCAATATTTTATTGAATCTCTAGATTTATATTCCAATTTTCGAATCACAACTTCACTTGACAGGCTAGATTTAATTTGAATTCAGTTTTTTATGAGTTAATCTCGCCGTTTGATTTTATTTCGATTTGTAGAGCTTAGAAACACAATGCAATCTGACTTGAGATATGTATCCATTATATATACATATAAAATGAATATATAGTCTGCAAATATATAGAAACAAATATTAATATTGCCAGCGAATTAGACAAATTTGTTCGTTTTAGAAAGAAATGTTATTTTTGTTGCCTTCTATTTAATTTATTTAGACTGATTAGCTTAAAACATTTCAAATCACGACTTATATCTCAATTGGAAACTAGAAAAAGAAACACTTGAACGTAGCATAAGATTTTTAACTGAACAAGGATAGCGAAAAGTTAAGCCAAATATTTAAATACATTTATACTTGAGAGTACATATATATTATATATACACTTATTCATTAGTTATGACCTTAGGGCGCCTGTTCGCTTGTTTTGTATATAGATGAAAAGGCACGGTAAAAGATAGCTCTAAAACAATCTAAGCTAATCCATTTAGGCTAAGACATAACTCGTAGTGCTGTACTTTATAAATCCCAAACGTAAACGAACCTTTAATATATCTTCATATGGAAAAATCTACATAGTTACTAATAAAAATGTAAAGCCTCATATGTACCGAAGATGAGAAGCATTCAAACAAAGCGTACACAAAGATAGCCCGGATACAAAAGAAAGCAGCTAGAGAAAATAATTTAAAAATAAAAGACATTTTATGAGTTTAGGTTTACAAACGAAATATGTTTATGTATTTATATTTGATAATACGAGTATATACATAGAGTATGTATGATTCTTTATATGTAATTTTATGAAGAAAATGAATAAAGTATTAATTGAAACCATTTTACAGTGTTTTATTAGTAAGTATTCAATACTTATAAGATTATTAACAAATAACCGTTTAATCTGAGATTAAAATACACAATTTGGCATTTAATGATTATACTGATATTTCTGATAAAGAAATGTAGTAACTTATACAGTTTAGTTCAGTGTACTGAATTTATCGACAGCCACAAAGTATACTACAAAAGCAGCTTAGTTCAATTTACTGTCACAAGGTGGCGATAAGAATTAATATAATAAATAATATTTAATTTTCATATTAAATATATTCTTCACTTCTCGATTCTTTTCTTTTATGACTAAAACTAAATAAATAGTATGATTGTGCTCAGCAGACTAGATTTTCTCGAACCGGTTCTGTCGATCCTAATGCATTGCATTAAACAACAAACATTGGTCAAATATTTACCAGGTAAACTGTTTTGCCTAGTCTGGGACCACTTCGTACATGTCAACCCCCTTCTTGAGCAAATAGCCCGACATATTAGCGAGATCCACTAGCTTTGCGATGCCTGTCATGATGCCCGCACGCTTGGCAATCTCCTTTAGTTCCTCGTAGCCAAAGATGCGTCGACACACGGCAGCCGAGCGCATCTGCAACATCTCTACGAAACTGCGAAGCTGCGCATTCTTGCTGGAGCCCACTGTAGCTACACCTGTCTGTGGGGCACTAATCCGAGTTTGTGCCATGCTCTCAGTCACCACGGCAATTACATCGCGCACGTGCATCGGCGTCACAGTGCTGGATAAGTCAAGCCGGGCACGTGCCTCCGACAGATTAATCAAGCCGAGCAGTTGGCTGTAAAGAGAAAAGACCAGAAAATTAGAAGAATGGTTCGTTGCCTTAATCATTCGTTTTGGGCTAAATCAATTTTGATATTAATTATACTTTTATGCCTGTTCGGTTATTCGTTATTCTCTCTACCCCTACGGCGGTAGATGACACCATAAAAATATGGGAATAGAAGCAACAACCTGTTGTTGCCATTCCCGCTTTGTTGTTTACAAAAAACTATGTTAGAATTTTGCGTGTTAATTTATTATTAAATAATTTCCAAAAAACTTGTCAGAATCTAATCCACACAAATATGGTAACCAAATAGTGCGTGGAACTTACCGCTCTACCAAAACTATGTGGCGACCCTAACTAAAGACCCAATATATCTCATGCGTATGGTATGTGGGCGCAACGAGCATGTTCCAACGCATTTTATCGGAAGAGTTTTGAAACATCCACAACAATCGTTAATAATGAGCAATATTACAGAGATGCTGGCTGGCTATCTGCCTGGGTAAGACGCACCAGCTGACAGCTTGTTTGTCTAGTTGGCCGCCCGCGAACCTGAACTTAGAGCCGACTGACTGAAGCTCGAACGGCTTGTGCAGCACACAGCACACACACCACACACACGCACCTTCATTTCCACTTTCAATTTGTATTTTCATTCTCGGCTCGCACGTTGGCGCGCACGGTTCGGTACGGTTTAGTTCGGTACGCTGCGATACGGTTCGGTTTGGTTCAATCGGAGTTTCCATCCATTTGTGTGTTGGAAAAGCTCATTGAAAACATCAATCGGAAGCATATCGCAATCTCCTAACAGTGGCATTGAAGCGGTTTTTATTTAATGCTCGGGTTTCGTTGATGAAATTTTCGTATTGTCCAGCGGCAAGATTTGGTGTCGCAAGTGCAGCAAGTTTGTTTCCCTCCCATCCCCATCAAAAAAGAGAAAAAAACAACCAAAACAAAACAAAATAAATAAATCAATATTTCAAAGTGCAGTACAAGTCGAATTTACTAACGGGAAGTGCACACGATCATCATCATGATCATCATGAGGCAGCTGCAGCTTCTCCTCGCCATGGGCGTATTCCTAGCCTCCAGTGATGTTCACTGTTTCGAGATGAACAGTAAGTAATCCGTTATGCTAATCATAGAACTGACTTACTCAACACGGGAATTATTTTCATCTTTGTGACTAGTAAAAATCAAATTTGATTCCGCTGCACGCAATCGTGCCAGCAGTTTTGGAAGGCGGAGGCTTCACATTAAATGATTCTAATTACATTTAGATGGGTTCAAATTTACGATAGTTTGTGTAATGCCCGAGTATGAGTAACATGTGAATATAATACATAACTTTGAAATACAATAAAAACCCATAAACACTCATTCCTAGAAGAACGTCTTTATATTTTTACTATAACATGACAATTGAAGTAAATAACATATAATTAATTAGTCATATTTTTATATATTTACTTTGAAAACAATTATGAAATGCAAATCGAGATGATATAAAGGATTTCCTACATATTGCACAATCTAATGAATTAACATGGCAGCATTATAGGTAGAATTTAGGCGTTTATATACTCTAGAAACTAATTTTTCTACAATGACAATGGAAATTTTTATAATGATATGGCAAATTTGAAACAAATAATTTAAGCGATTTGTAAATTAATTGAATTAAGGGTTTTGCTAAGTAATTGATAAAAACATTCAAGCTTTTGAACTTTGTTGGTTCTTGAGCTTTAACAAATTATCACATCGCTCATACTTCAAGTGTGTTACTGCTCAAGAGAACATACATATCATCCCAAATTGACGATAACAAGACACTCACTTTGCCATTACGTGCATGAAACACGCAAAAAATTCCCCTAAGTAAAATAAAAAATGTAAAAGTCTTTGGAATTTGCCAGAACTTCAGACAGGAATAGAATGAGTTTGCAATATTTGCATATCAATTTGAAGATCGCAAATCAAACAACATGCAAATATATTTATTTATCCCAAATTTTGGCAGTAATTATTAACACTTGGACATGTTGGACTATCTGTTCCCGCCATATACTTCACATCCGCCTGGTTCAAGGACCTTAATGCGCACAAGTACAAGTTTGTGCCCTAAGTCATTTGGCTAATTCGCAGAACTGGCAGAAAAACAAGTTTCCTTTCACATGGTATCTCAGGAAAAAAGGGGATACTTACTATTCTTGCATTTAAAGTTACATGTTCTTGACTAATTAGTAGGATTTCATTTCATCGAAACTAGTTTTAGCCTTATAGTATAATTGGCTCATACCGGTCGGCGACTTCCTCTTAATGATGTGCCCTGTTCTGTTCTCTCCCTTCTGCAGTGACTCAGTATTATGAGATGCCACCGCTCTACGACTTCGATGACTACGATCGCTGCCTGTACGAGTTCGCCGGCAACGAGGCAGCCTCGGGTCCGGCCACCTATTGCTTTGTACGCGCCGACATCGAGCCGGACAGTCAGGCTGCAGCTTGGCGGGCTATCGAGGAGATATCCAAGTATGACAGACATCACTTCGATCATCGCCATTTGTACTTTGGCCTGTGTGTGCACAAATGCGAGAGCGAGCTGGAGGCTCTAGATGCGGATACAGTGCATCGTTTGCAGGCAGGCATCCTCACGGACAACATGAAGGTGAGCCAAGCGGGGGAGGGGGGACTACCTAGAGTTTAATTAACATGCGTTTTCCTTGACACTTCTTAAATTTTCCTTGGCCATGAAACGCACGTGACATATAACGTGAGCTTTATTAACAACTCTGCGTCACTCCAATTTGGGTGATACAATGACATTCTCGGCTCATCCACAAACAGATATTAACACAAACATATGAAATTCAAAATACCCAACTGCAGGCGCTGCAGATAGCACAAAATTTAATTCAATTTGACAGAGATTTCAAAATTTCCCATACCATCCGAAAAGAAAAAGTGTAATAACAAAATGAACGAAAATAAAGTGTTGAATGAAAAATAAAAATGTTCGAGATGACAACAATAAGATCCCGCACCAATGTGATCAAGAAATGAAAACAAACAGAGAGGCAGAGAGAGAGAGAAATAACAGTTTTTTCGATGCAGCGAATAGTGGGTACTCTAAAATATCAACTTTAGGAAAACATTCAATCAGAAACTGTTTAAAAAACTGTGGAACGAAGTTAAAGCTAGTTTAGAAAACATTTATAATATTGTTTCTGAAGCTTTCCGAACTACGAGGGTCGTTTGATAAGTCCGTGACTTTTTGAATAAAATATATTTTTTTCGTCAAAGAAGCGTTTTATTTCTCAACATAATCTCCTTTTAGCTCTATACATTTAGTCCAGCGTTTTTCCAATTTTTTTATTCCTTCCAAATAATAGGTTTTCTCAAGGCCCTCAAAATAGTCGTTTGTTTCTGTGATGACCTCTTCATTTGACCCGAATCTCTTACCGCCGAGCCATTTCTTCATGTTTGGAAACAAAAAATAGTCACAGGGGGCTAAATCTGGAGAATATGCTGGATGGGGTAGCAGTTCGTAGCCCAATTTATGAAATTTTGCCATGCTGACTACACACGTGTGCACCCGTGCATTGTCCTGATGGAACAGCACTTTTTTTCGCCAAATGCGGTCGTTTCTGCTTCAAATCAATATCGAATCTGTCCAAAAGCTCTGAATAATATTCGCCGGTGATCGTTTTACCCTTTTCAAGGTAATCGATGTGAATGATACCTTGTGCATCCCAAAAAACTGTGGCCATGACCTTGTTGGCCGACAGACCCACCTTGGCCTTCTTTGGTGCACGTTCACCCGGAGAAACCCACTGTCTTGATTGTTCTTTGGTCTCTGGTGTGGTGTGGTGGATCCATGTTTCGTCTACGGTAACGAAACGGCGCAAAAATTCGTTTGGATTGCGGTTGAACATCGCCAAACACTCCTTTGAAATGGTCACACGGTTGCGCTTATGGTCGTGTGTGAGCAATCGCGGCACCCATCGCGCGGAAAGCTTTTTCATGTCCAAATATTCATGTAAAATGTGATGTACCCGTTCAGTTGAGATGCCTACAGCCTCAGCTACCTCACGCACTTTCATTCTCCGATCATCCAATATCATTCCATGGATTTTGTCGACGATTTCTGGCATGACGACCTCTTTTGGGCGACCTGAACGTTCGGCATCACTTGTACTGGTATGACCACAACGGAACTCAGTAAACCATTTCTTAACCATTGAAATTGATGGTGCAGAGTCCCCATAATATTTATCAAGTCTTTCCTTGGTTTCGGTGATGGATTTTTTACGCAAAAAATAATGCTTAATTAGCACACGAAATTCACTTTTTTCCATTTTCGTTAAAATTCACGAGATCGTCTGCTTTCAATGCCTATAAAACGCAAACCAAAAAACGCAGCTTTCTCAAAATTTTACAGTCAGCTGTTAATCGATAACTGCTGACAGGAGCAGTGTTGTATTTAGAGCAGGTGCGCGGCAAATACAAAAAGTCACGGACTTATCAAACGACCCTCGTATATAAACAAAATCGAGTTTGAGAATATGCCAAAACTTGAAGGTAACCATAACAAAGTGCATCAGTAAGCCGAAGTGCAGAATGATGCAGATCCATAACGAGCAGGTTATTTATTGATTTACAGTTTATTCAACTCAATTCCCACTACAGATATATGTATGTAGGTATTGGTCAGAGTTTTGTCAAAAATAAAAAATGCATTAAATTGTACTGCAAACTTCATAATTGGCTGCGCTGCTTCTTCTTTGGTAACTCCCCCTACCCTAGCAAACCAAGTGGCGCATCATTTAGGCGCGTCTGCTGCATACATAAGCGATGCGATGTGAAGCAGGAAAACCCACTGATTGACTGATGTCATGCGTGGATTTGGAGGCTGATGCGATGGATAAATGCGATACGATCGGGCGACCCATCAAGCGGTAGCCATCAAAATGCAGTTTTACATTCGTGGGTTGCACCAATGGGATCGTAAATGTTGGCCAAAAATAGAAAAAGAAAAACAAAGCAACGTGCGATGCACAGATTAATTAGATAAAAGATCCGAATTGGAGCATTGTATGCATCCAGTTTTGTGAGTTTTTGAGGGCCAAGGTTGGTGACCATTTTATGGCCAATTCGATATCAATTTCATTTCATGCCTTTTCTTTGAAGTTTGAATTTTTGATTGGCATCGACAGGTGAACACGTATCTGGAACTCTTTGCCATGGAGTCGGGCAACCGGGCGCGTTATAATGATCTCACCAATGCCTGCATCAATTGGCGCCTGCAGCGCGGCGGCTTTGGAGTGCGTGCCAAAAGCGTTGTGGAGTATTGCGATGCGACAGACACGGCCGGCAAGGTCACTCAAGATGGTAGGTGTGCACCAATGTAGCATTTGATTTGGGTTGTAAAGCGTATCTCTCGCTCTCGCACAGATGATGCCTGGAATCTGACCTTCTATGTGGTGGTCGGCGCGCTCATCTCTCTGGCCTGCGTTAGCAGCCTCATTGATTTGCATTTGAAGCGGCGCCGGCACGATAAAATGCTCAAGGAGCGGGATCACTACAAGACACAGCCTCAAAGTGTGGTCACGCGAGTCCTGCTCACCTGGTCGATAGCCCGCAATTGGTATCGGCTGAATCAGGAGCCCAATGGCAAGATCGGACGCGAGTTGCGGTTTCTCGATTGCTTCAAGTTCTTCGCCATGTTTTTGGTGATCTTTGCGCACACCAATTGGGTGATCTACGAGGGTGCCATCAGTAATCCACAGGATCCGGAGAGACTGCTGCATACAGCTGCTGGCACTTTGCTTATTTCCGGCTCCCTCATCACAGTCACGTTTTTTGTCATCAGCGGATTGTTGCTCACCATAAACTGGCTGGCTGTGACGCGTGCCTTGGCAGACCGTAAGCCCGCCTCCTGGGGCATGGCCAGATACATCAGCCTCTTTGTGAAGTTCAACATCTTTCGCTACATACGCCTCACTGTGCCCTACGCCTTTGTGCTGCTCCTGAGTGGCGTCTACTTTGAGAACGCCAGCGGCCCACTGTGGCGTCACATATTCGAGAGGGAGCAATTGGCCTGCCGCAAGAATTGGTGGACCAATTTGTTGTTCATCAACAATGTTGTGCGCACTGATGAGCGGGTAAGTCACGGGATAGTCCCTTAGATAGAGTTATCCAATCTAAATCCCATAAAATCGCCACAGTGCCTGCTCCAGGGTTGGTATCTGGCTGCCGATACGCAATCCTTTGCCCTAAGTCTGGTAATCCTTATGCTTGGACATCGCTTTGGACGCTGGAGTAAGCATCTGTATGTTCTGGTGCTGGGTATCTTTATGGCAGTGCCAGCTGTGCTCACCTATGCCTTGGACTACTATCCCATATTCTTGCCCACGCCACAGTAAGTACCGGCAACGCTCTCCAGATTAATTGGCATCTTCTACAAGCACAAATTCATTTATAGGACCCAGAAGGATTCGTTTATAGCGGATCGTCAGTTCACCGAGTTCTACACATCGTTCCAAATGAACTTCGGAGCGTATTTCTGTGGTGTTTTGGCCGCTCTTGTCTACGATCAGCTTTCCCTGAAGCAGTATAAGCTGCGTGAGCTGCGCAGCTTCCAAGTTCTGTGGTTCACCCTCATTCCCGTCGGCATCTTTTGGCTCTTCACGGCGCATCCCATCTATCAGCATTATTATGCTGAAACTCCACGTATCTGGGGTGCAATCTATGCGGCTGTGCAGCGTAATCTCTGGGCCTTTGGATTGGGCATTTTTGTGGTTGGTATGGCCGGCAAGGTGGGATGTAAGTGACATGTTTTTCCTTAATATATCCAATCCGAGTCATACATATATCGTACTCTCCAGGGGTGCTGCGCAAGTTCACCTGCCTGCCCATCTTTCGCATTCTGGGACGGCTCACCTATGGCGCCTTTATAGTGCATCTGCTGGTGGCTCGCGTGGTGTTGGCCACGGTGCGTGAACCCATTTACTTTGGCACAGGCACAATGGTATAAAAATGCAACATTTTCGGACAAAAAAACAAACCCAACATAACCACAATTATAATCTTTGCAGTTCGCCTACATATTCTACGTGCTGTGCGCCTCGTATCTGAGTTCTCTGGTGCTGGCCATATTGGTGGAGTTGCCAGTCTCGTCGTGTCTCAAACTGATGCGTTAAATTAATTTTTAGTTGAACTTTATGTGATGACATTTGCCCACAGTGCTTGCATATTTAATTTAAAACCTTACCAAAAACAGTTTTTCCTTCCAACAGTTTTCCTTTTTCTTTTCAATTTCCCGCAATGTGACTTTGAGCAAGTGTCATCAACTATAAACTAATAATCTAACGTATTAGATATAATACTATAGTTAGACTTTACGCATAGATAACTTAACTTATAAGAGGCCCCTGGGGCAATAATATACGAAGACAATCAAAACAATATTAATATATGATATATAAGAACTTGACACTTTTTCTATTATACAAAGATGAGATTAGGGAACACTCACCTTAATCCAATCTGACTCTCTTCGTACTCTGCCTCGCTGTGACGGCACAAATCCTGATAGTACCATTTGATGGCGTTGGCAGCATCCTGGTTCAACCTCGGCTTCACATTCTCACGCGCATAGGCAATGAATTTCTTCATCAGGATGGGAGGCAGCAGATCCAAATCCGTCTCCGTTGTGGAATCAACTATTAAGCATTTGTCCAAATCATAATTGTGCTCCATGAAGCTATCTAGCTCGTCGAATTGAGGCATCGATTCAAGGTTCGATACGTTGCTCACATTTGGTTGAGGCTCCTCGCAGAGGGATTCATTCTTTTTGGCTTTCATAGCGTAGTTAGCTGCAATCTTGGCACGTTTCTTGGCACCTGCATGAAGGGCACGCACATGCTCGGTCAGGGATATGTCACGCGTTGTCGACGGCTTGTCCAGCAACACATACACCAAATGGAACTGATTCAGCAATGCAGCCGTGATGCGTATGTTCTGAAGTAAATAACGCGTCTGATCGTATTGGCCACGTTGCGGATTTGCGCACGCAATAATCGAAGGTTGACTATCGAAGGTTGCGAATGCTCCTGGCAATGGTATATTCATCTGACCCGCTTGCATAGTCTGCAGAAGAAGTGATTGCTTCGAGGCCAATTTGTCCACGCCATCGATAAGACAGTGACCCGAGTTGTTGGCCATAAGCAAAGCTCCCGCATCTGTGACACGCTTGTTGCGTCCACTGAATGTAATGCCCAACTGTTTGGTGGATTGGGAGCCACGTTTTCCACCAATGTAGGCGCCACGCTCCGTTACCTGGGTACAGCTCTGCAGTATGACCGATTTTCCAATGCCTGGATCACCAACTAAGAGCACATTGATGGCGTTTTCGGCATCGTCACAGCCACCGAGCAGGGACAGCAAGCAGGCGGCTTTCGGAAGCTCATGGCCATGAACCTCTGGTGCCAATGACTGCACCAGCAGACGGAAGCTATTTGGCTCCGAATTGATCATAGAAATGGCCTCCATATCGAACTTGTTGAATTCTCGTTTAACGTGTTGCGCATCCTGCACGCTGCAAGCACGCAGATACGCATCTAAACCAGCTGCAGAGGTTGAGGTTCCAGTTGTGGTTGTGCTAGTCGTTTCGCTGCTATCACAGAGCTCGCGAAGCTTTAGGATTCCAGTTACCACGATTTCCTGCCCGATATGAACTGCATCCACTAGATCGTGACGCAGCTCAATGTCCAGCTCACTGGGCATTGTGTTATCATAGTCGGTTAGCAGCGATAGACTCGACTCCTCAAGCCGTATGATCTGACGCACTAAGAGTCGCGTATAGGGCGAGCTACGCAGAGCCAGGAAATTATCTTTTGCCCCACACTGCGGTCGCAGACAATGAAAGGGACGCGGCGCATAACTTCCTCGCTGGCGCATTGTTTGATCCGCTTGACAGCGTGTGCAACGGAATGTGTGCCAGGCTAAAGTATACGTTGGTTCACCCACACTGCTGACAATTCCACGTACGGAGAAGAGAGTGTCAACCCGGGAATGAGTAATACTGTTGATTAGCTCAACAGCAGTAAATTGCTCGGGACGCACGTAGATTTTAGATGGAGGGTCGTCCAGGGGCACATATAAGTCCTTTGTGCATACTTTTGATAGGCCAGCTGTCATAGCGTCTTGGACAGAGTCGAGACTGTCATTGTTTACAACAGTGTGCATAGCCAGACCAATGATAGACAGTGAGCGTAGTGGTTGGCCACGCACATCTTCAGCCAGTGTCGGCCACAATTCCTTTAACTGTTCATCATTTGCAATTGTATTTGCTCGTATTTTGAAAAATCCCAATTCCCGTATCGTTTCTATGTGGTAATCTTCGGGGTTACGCTGGAAATAAGCTTCTACGGCAATAATGCGTTTAGCCAACTCGCTATTCAGTACGTACTCTTCGCGCATAAAGTACAACCGCCAACCGGGATAGGCCTTTGGATTGTCTACAAGTAGACTGTTCACTTTCAGTGCATCCTCCGGTGCAACATAATATTCGGGTCGCAGAAAACTACAATCCAAATCAGCCTTTGATGCCCGAGTCCGTCGTGAATTGCCAGCAACACGAGAACTGTTCCAACCTCTTGGCCTTGTAGTTGATGTCGTCTCTTGGGCAGAATCTCCTTCGGATGTCGTTTGACCACCACGTCCGGCGGGAATAACGCGCCCATTGCGGCGAAAATAGAAATATGGACGATATGCACCACCACCACGTGCTCTTCCGCGTACAAAGCGGGAAGGCACACGTCCACCTCTTCTCTCCGCGTTCATTACTAGTTTGCAATTAGAATTAACTTTTAAATACTTTCAGACTTGGCCAAGATTTTCGCGGTAGAATGTCACAATGCTTATCGATTATGAAAATACCGATAGCTAAATATATCGATATGCACGATATGCGAAAAAGGAATTCTCAGCAGATTGATATTATCTTTGATAACGCTACTATGCTATGGGAATTTTAAATATTTTATAAAAATCTAGGAATTTCATGGTTGTTTTCTTGCAGATTGAAATGGCTTAATTTGATTGAAGTGAAACAAGTCAAATACCGATAAGAAAACTAATCGATAGGCTATCTATGAAGGTTAGTATTTTTTATTGCATTGAGTATTTACGGAAAAGCAGCAAAAGTCCACACTAGTAAATAAAAAAGTTGGTGTTAAAACACATAGTTCGTGTAAAACATAAGTAAAAATCCATCTATTAGGATTTGAAGATGCCAGTGAGTACTAAACTGATATCTGATACTTTTACGAAAACAAGAGCACAACTATTTGTATTTAAAATCATTTTGATTGTCCTAGTTGTGTGCCCCACGCATAGTATATAAAAGGATTTATTGTATTTTGTTTACTTCCTCTAGGCATACCACTCCCAGATCAAAGACTTTCGCCAACAGGTGGGAAATATCGCCATCCTGCCATTGCGTACACAAGTACGCGGACCAGCCCCAAGTGCCAATTTGGAAAATGACATTATTGATGAGTCACTATATTTCTTTAAAGCAAATGTATTCTTTCGCACATACGAAGTAAAGGTGAGTCCTAGAAAGCAAAACTGTAATATTTACTTTATTAAAACTGTATTGTTGCAGTCGGAAGTCGATCGTGTGCTCATCTATATCACTCTCTACATAACTGAGTGCTTGAAGCGCCTGACACGCTGCACCAGCAAAGCACAAGGACAGCAGGAAATGTATAGTTTGGCAATTTCGAAATTCGACATACCTGGCGATGCTGGTTTCCCATTAAATGCAGTCTATGCGAAACCACAATCCGCTCAAGATTCCGACCTTATGCGTCAGTATTTGTTACAGCTTCGCCACGAAACTGGAAACCGAGTGGTAGAGAAAGTATTTAGCACTGAGGATGGAAAGCCAAACAAATGGTGGACTTGCTTTGCCAAGAAGAAGTTCATGGAAAAGAGCCTGGCTGGTCCAGGACAATAAATACTTTAACAATTCAAGAGGAATTTACAAAGTGCATTATTTCCATTTCAAAATGTATTATTTATGCCGACGTTTTTATTTCAAATACAATAACCACGCAATGGTGTTCACGCTATTAGCGCATCCGGGGCAACCATGTTATTTAATTGGAAAATCGTTCTAAACAAAGAATCTAATATGTATAATAAAAATTAACGGTACAAATGATCGGCCTGCAAATTGGAAGCAATCTCGGATTCCCATTTGTCACCATTGCACAGCAGCTTTTCCTTATTGTAGAGCAGCTCTTCGTGTGTCTCTGTCGAGAATTCAAAGTTTGGTCCCTCCACAATGGCATCGACGGGACATGCCTCCTGCAAAAGAGAACGCAATCAGTATTGCTCGCAAAATTTCTGGGCCCTAGCTTACCTGACAGAAACCGCAATATATGCACTTAGTCATGTCGATATCGTATCGGGTTGTTCGCCTGCTGCCATCGGCACGCTCCTCGGCTTCAATGGTGATAGCCTGGGCTGGGCAAATAGCTTCGCACAGCTTACAAGCAATGCAACGCTCCTCTCCACTTGGATAGCGACGCAAAGCATGCTCACCGCGGAAACGTGGACTGAGCGGTCCCTTCTCGAAGGGATAATTGATGGTTGCCGGCTCCTTGAAAATGTGTGCTAGCGTTACAGCGAAACCGCGGAAAAGCTCACCCAAAAACATTGTGGTCGCAGCGCGATCTGTGATATCGCTCATGTCCATGCTCAATTCCTTGTTGTTTACATAAACATAGCCTTTGGCCACTGGAACAATGTCTTTGGGTTCAGTCCGCTGGGCCAGCATCCGTGCGCCATTAGTGCCAAACAAACGCTGACCTGTTTATAGGTTTTATTATTAAAAATTGTCCAAGGTACATAAGATCCATTATTGGCACTATTGCAGATTTGTTCTTCTATGACATAAGCTTACATAACCTCATTTAATGAAAAATGCAAACAATGTTTCTATTTAATTCAGCTAGAAGAATTATATCAGACACTAACCATTGCGCGATGCTGTAAAAATTCGCATTGTAACCGACATGTTTGCGGCGCACTATTTAATATCGGAAAACACAATTACTGGAATTGTTTTGTTGTGTTTTTTTTTGACCGATAGACAAATTTAGAGGTGACATAATAATATAACTATCGTATTTTATTAAACTGCATTTATTATCGATATTTCGTGTGATATTTAAGTCATCGATATCTAAAATGATATGTGAAAAAATATCGTTGACAGGGATGCAAAACAAATATTTAGAGATGCAATGAAAGTAAATTATGATATCAAAGAAATATCGGGCGTCTGTCAGTGCCGACTAGTTGATTTTTAAACACCAAACTGCGAGGACGTTTCTGATCTCGTGAGAATCCTTCTAGAACATATATTCCATATATATTCATTTAAAAAACCCGATCCCATTGAAACAATCGAACAAAAGTTTCTTGCAACAATCATAACATACAACAATCGGCGTGTTGGTAAATGTAAAATCGAAGGTCAGTCACCTCAGCAATTTAAACAGTGACGACATCGCTATTTCTGTTTACAAAACGAGACAATTTCACAAATGTCTGCAAGAATGCCTGACTTGTCATACCTTGACACGCTTTCGAACAAGGAATTGCATAGAAAATGTTTGGAGCATGGTCTACCTAATATACCTGTCACCGATTCAAGTCGTCAGGTAATTTTGCGAAGATTACGGTCCTCTATTTCAGGAGTTCCCTTGAACAAAAGCAAAAATGCAAGCGCGACAACAAAGAACACGACGCCTAGACGTGAGACAATCCACAGCAGCAAGGTGACACCGGCACCTGAGAAGGGTAGTTCAAATCATGCAACTAGCACATCTCAAGGCAGATACAACAGCAACAACAATCGCCGAACAATCGCTGCTGAACCCAGCACTTTTTACCCACTGGACAAACCCTCAGGACGATCCACTCAAACAACAACCACGGTCTCAGACGTTGGGTCGCAATCGGAAGATGATGATTTCTATCCAGATAATTCCCAGAGATTTAACTCGTCTCGTGAGGATTCAAGACTGCGTCGCTCTATTTCGTTGACGAAATCAGGCGTTTTGACTACCTCATATACCCGAGAAGTGGAAAAACCATTTATTGAACAAGAAGATGTTCCACAAAGCTACACCTACCAGCGCCCTCAAGTTTCACCCACACATACATTGCCTATCTATGAGCCTCAAATAGAACGTAGATATAGATCGGAAAATTCTAGAAAACCTCTTACTCAAACATTGTTGAACTCGACCAGTTATTCCGAAGATACTGGTGACTATAATGCACACCACCCTGTGCAACAGCACCCACGTAACACATACAGTGGGTCCGCAGCTCCTTTCAATACTGTCGGCCCAACTAACCCGTCGATCAGACAACGTCAAACAATTGGATCCACCGGATTTACTCCAGGGCGTCTCTTACAACCCACATTTCAAGCCAACACGCTGTATCCCCAACTGAATGAGTTCTATGAACAAAATGATACCACCACATCGGAGCCCATGGATTTGGATACGGATAGTGAAACTGAGGCTGAGATTCCAAAACATGTAAGGCGCTCTCCCAAGTCTGGTATTGAGTCGCCCTATTTGAGTACGTTTTCTCGACAATTGAATGCGCAAAAACAATCGTCACCTCTTTCCAGGCCACAGAGACGAGCCAAAATTGCGCATGAAAACATAGATTCTCCTACTCAACAATTTCTCGTACTCTTCAAATCCCTGGATCAACAATATCATATCAAGTTCTATTTCTTCCTTACATTGGCAGTTGTTTTGATTACTTTGATATATGTGATATTAACGCCATGAATCTAAAGAATTTAACAATAAATTTTATATATGGATTTGGTTTAACTATGATTTGTTAAAGTTTTGTATATAAGAATGTAACGCTTCATACATATCTTTCTTCTTTACAACAAACTCCAAAAATGTATATATACACGAAATATAGATCATATTGGAGTTCGGTTATCAGCTAACATCTTGATTACACAAACTCAGCTTGCGTGTTTGGCCCTTTTTCCCGGTTTTGAACAACATCTGTTCTTGTTTCACTTATTCATTTTTATATATAATTAGAAAAATGTACTACATTACAATTAAATAAACTAATTAAATTTAAACTTTCAGTGTTTTATATTCTTGTTTTGTGTCTTGCGTTTCAGTTATCGAACATTGTCTTAAACTAGGCTACTATTTACACGCTATTTAAGAGTTGCAACACAAAAACAAGTGTAAAATCGTACAACTTGGGTGCTGAGGGGATCTAGGCCTGAGCCAAATGCAATTCATGATTAAGAGGAAGGGGGAAATGGGAAACGGGAAACGGGAAATTGACTGACTAACTCTGAATCGAATACATCACAAACAAAACTTGCTCAACAATGGCAAATGGGCTCCAGTGTTTATCAGCCGCATTTAATTGAAATGGAACTTAAACTGGAACGGCGATCCGTGCTGGAAGTGAGCGAAAGGATCTGCACCTCGGAAGCCCTGCTGATTGCTTTCTGGATCCAGTGGATCTTCACCATTGTCGAATTGTCGTCGCTTCTCGGGATCTGTAAGAACTTCTTTGGCAGCGGCAATATCAATGAATTTCTTCTCAGCCACTTTCTTCTCCTCGTCCCTAAAGTTATCAGGATGCCACTTTTGTGCTGCCTTGCGATAGGCCTTGACGATCTCCTGCTTGTTGGCATTGCGTTTTACTCCCAAAATCTTATAGTAATCTCTGCGTTCCGCTTGCTTTTGCAATTTTTTCGCTTTCTGTATGCCTTCCTTGGCTCGAGAATTGTTCTCATCAATCTCAAGTGCGGCTTGGAAGTCGTGAATGGCATCGTCATACATTTCGCTGCCCAAAAGCGCATCGGCACGATCACAATATAATTGGGAGTCCTTCATGATGTCCAATGCTTGTTTACACTGAGACAACGCCTTGCCGTATTGTTCGTCCGTGGTATAGCAGGAGCAGAGTAATTTGTGAGCTTCATAACGAATCATTGTCTCCTCTGGCTCATGCTTAAGCACTGCCTCAGCGGCGACTATACACTCATCGGCACGATTCTCCTCACGCGATTGTTCAGCTGTAACCAACTGTTTTTCCACTCTGCGCAGCTTTTTGTAGAATGGAAAACAAAGCTTGTGCTCCGGATCAAATTTAAGGCATTCTCGAATTTCTTTCAGTGCATTGGTGGCATGTCCAATGTTGTACAGCAGCTGTGCAATGTTGTAGTGTCCTTCAGTGCTATCCTGGGACAATCGATTAACCTGTCGCAAATCCGCAATCGCCGAGAGTGGATCATTCACCTTTAGGTAGGCATCGGAACGCGCTTGCCGAAATTCCACCGACCACGGTGAGATCTCCAACAGTTGTGTTATCATACCAATGGCATTCTGATAATCATCGTTATCCATCAGATGCTGTATCAGGTCCCACTGCTCCTTTGCTGGCCTCACTCTCGCATAGTGCTCGTTGATTAAACCATTCTGTGGTTCCTCACGGAGCACATGCTCGAAATCAACCAAAGCAAGATCATATTCTCCGCTCTTCATGTGAACGATTCCCCTTTGGCTGCGCGCAGCTGTGAAGTCGGGTTTCAGCTCCAGTACCCGACTGAAATCCTGTACGGCAAAGCGGGTCTTGCCCAGCGCCAGATAGACTGTACCACGTTTGAACAGTGTCAAGTAGTTGTTGGGATCACCCTCTGGAAAAATAAGCAATAATATTCGGTAAATAAGATTCATGATATTTATTTATCCTTTTAATCACTTACCAACAGCAGCATGATAATGTGTTAGTGCATCTGACAGCTGACCCCGTGCCAAAAAGTCTTTGCCGAGCTCCAAATGGTTGTTAATGTCCTGATTTGTTGACGATGCCTCAGCACCTGGTTGAAGTGACGTGTATTTAAACATCAATATACGCAATAACAGAAAATATAATATAATAGGAATGTTAATGTAATTAGACTCACCTTCCGTAAACAGCTCCAGAAGCAGCAGCAGCAAACATGCAGCTAATTTCTTTTCTCCGCTGCCAAACAGCAGGAGATCGCTCAATGGCAATGCCATAATGTCCCCCCTCTACTCCACACTTTCTGTACCACTGTATGTGTGCGTGCGTGACAATGTGATAGTGTGGGCGTGTGTCAGTATGTGGGCGTCCTAACCAGTTGATTTAGAGATAATGATTTTGAATTCGATTCACACGTCACTCTTATTGCTAAAACTTTGGCGTGGCAGAGCTTCTTCTTCTTCTTGGAAACTCTGCATATACATATACCCCAACTGCTAATCTTTACCGTTGCACCTGCTTTCTAGATGCTCACGTTGTTATTGTTGTTTGTGTTCCGTGGTTGCTTGTGTTTTTAAATTCGTTTTAGGTCAAAGAAATGTTTCATTCTTTGTTTTGAAATATATCTATTATATGTATACTAAACAATTTGTTGCTGTGTGCGCATCACGATCGGTAACCGACTCATTATTACTAAACGACTGCCAGAGTTTTGATTGAGTTCCTCTGCCTAAAAACCTAAACACTGACGTGTTATGCGAGCTACAAGAAGCCACAGATGCAGCGTTGCCAGATAGTCCATCGGCATTTTTCGTTTTCATACATTCTGGCCAGTTTATGGTATTGCCAGGGCTGTCAGTTTGTTTTCCTTACATGCAAACTCTTTCAACGATGAATATCGTCATATTTAATTTAAACTTATTTTAATATATTTCAATAAAACACATATCAGTCGTTTTAATGGTGTATATATGTATGGATATATTTTGCACTAACACTACCAATATACATATTAATATTTCTTAAAATATGCTTTTTCATAGTTGTAAATATGTGATTTTGTGGTTTGATTTAAATAAATGCAATATTTTTGAGCATTAAAATGTTGCTTGTCATATAACTTTACTATCTTATATAACATTTTTCATTCTTATTACTAAAATGGTCACCAATGGTCAAGTACTCATATTACGAGGAATACGTAAGCGGCATAGAAATATGTATGTTTGTTTGAAATGATGTATGTATGTATATGTATAGATTAAGCTTTGGATGGATGATAAAACACTACCAGTTGTATTGTGAAGAAGAAATATATAGAGCTAATAGTGGTATGTCGTATGCCTTCACAATTTAAAGCTTTCAACATCCTGAACGAGTGAGCGAACTCTCTGATCGGTAATAATTTAACTTTTTTAAATGGGCAATGATGGTAATTCTAGTGATAAAATTTAATGGAGGGTATGGTTTAGCGTATGAAATTCTCTTATGGGTTTGGCTTTTTGAAAGCACATACATATATATATATTAAAGTTTTTCCCATAATAACCTATATCCATAGTTTTTCTTGATCCACTTGGATTATTTCATTGGTACATCTAGGAAATCACAATGTTGATTAAATCGTCCAGCGAATCATTATTATGGGACATGTTGGAGTCATGTGCTTTCTTCATATGAGCTAAAAAAAAACACACAACCGAATTTAATTTTACACAGTCTATTATTGTTAAACGATTAATTACTTTTAAACTTTATGTGCGTCACAAAACGTTCCTGGCATAAGTCACATTTGTAATAAGTATTTCCAGTGTGGACACGTTGATGAAGGCGAAGCGACTTCTCGAATAGATAGGATCGTCCACAGGTCTCACATTTGAAATTCTTTTCAAGAACTGAAAATATAGATTGATCCATTTTAAAACATATGGAATTTTAAGCTTGACACATATGATTGTTTAAAGGATCATTTTATAAATTACCCTCATGACTACGCATGTGCTGGGTAAGTACATATTTCAGCGCAAAGGCCTTGCCACAGACATCACAAACATTGGGTTTCTCGTTAGCATGGGTTTTCATGTGCCACTTTAGATCTTGGGCACGCTTATACCGCTTGGAGCAGTGAGTGCAGGCGTGCAACCGATCAGCTGAGTGTACAGCCATGTGACGCTCCAGGGCGGACTTCATGTTAAAACGTTGAGTGCAGCTACCGCACTGGAAGAGCCCTGTGAACTGTCTTTCCCGCTTTCGCTGAAGAACCCTCTTATTGTTCGCAATGATGGGTGTTGCGGGTCCTCGCTGCAAATGATCTGTTTCCATATGTCTGATGAGATCCTGCTCGTTATCGAACTCCTGGCGGCATGCCTGGTACATACATTCACTACGCTCTTGATGAGTAAGATTTTCAGTATGGAGGTCCAACATGTGGATTCGTTTCTCAGCATAAGATGAAAAAACTATATTAAATCGTTAAAAGATGCAATTGATTAGTTATATATATTTTTATTTGTGTGTCATGAAACAGCAAAAGAGAAAAACAGGAGATTTGCAAATTCCATATTTGAATTATTAGCACAGAAATATGTCTGTAAATATATCACGCATCATATTTCGATTTTTTCAAATGTGAAATTGGGAATGGACCTTAGTAATGCTTGCATGCTTTCCTCCAGAGTATATCGTATAGGGTTTATGCATGGTGGTTCTTTACAGGTGAACATTCATATCTAGTTTTCATTTAATTTCAACAAATATTAACATAATAAACAATAATTTTGGCATGCTTAACTAAAAGGTATACAGAAAATAGCTGAGCCATGATTACCGTTATATTTCTTACAGCGCATACACACACAACTTGACTAAAACACAACAAAAAGCAGCGGTTCGGCTTCTTCACAAGTACGATATATAGCAAATCTTAAAAACGGTTGCGATGAATGATGTCATGATGATACGACAGATGGATAGTTGATAAGTTCTTCTTATATATGTAATATTAATAATAAAATACATATAAGTTATTCTTATATGTATTTTATTGTGTAAGATGTTTATACTTAATGTTTGCACAACAAACCCATTAAGACATCTTTAAATAGCTTTTAAATTATTTTTGCGAATTTTCATATGTTTGTTATAGGAAGCTAATGATTTTCACCCTGTGAATGATATCATTAGGCTACTACAAACACCCTTTACAATGACCAAGTATTTGCATTTCAATTTTTTGACTTTGCCTAATAATTTCAAAATTGAAATATTGTTCAAATGTCTATGCAATATTTAACTCACCCTCCGTACATATAGCGCATTTGAACGGTTTCTCCCCACCGTGTTGTCGATAGATATGCCATCGTAGGGTCTTTACATGAATGAAAGCTAATATAGTGGAAATTAGATAAACGAAATACAAGTATACAAATATAATATAAAGCATGTTATCGGGTACCTTTGCCGCAAAAGCCACAGTATTCGCTTTTACGGGAGCCAGTGGTATGGGTTGCCTCGTGACATTTCAGGTGTCTTTGATTGATGAAGAGTCTGTCGCAACCGCTGTGTCTGCACTTGAGCTGACGCTCCGGATTGTGCCAGTTCATATGGTAATGTAGGCTTTTGCGTGTAAAGAAACGCTTCTCGCACAGGCTGCACTCGAAGTCCGTTTCCGAGTGATATTTTTCCGTATGGTGTCGTAAGTTATGACGATCCCCATACTTTTTTCCGCACACCTCGCAAACATAGTGCTTGACAACGTGAGATTTCTTCATGTGCACAGTACGGGATGCGGCATCCTGGAAGCGCTCTGTGCACTCGGGGCAGTTGTATGGTTGGTCCGCGTCGTGTGCACTACTTATGTGCTCCAATAGTATATTTTGCTGTTCGAAACTTTCCTCGGGCTTGTAGCAATATTTACAAGAATAGCTTATGTTCAATTCGTTAAACTCTTGTGGAGTTAAATCTGTTGCCTCATCTAATTGCAATGAATCTGTTTCGTTGATATTTATCGTTTCTACAAAGATTTCAATGGGCGACGTTGTGGCCTCAATTATGGCAGTGTTTTGTGTTGTTGTTCCAATCGTTTCAGTTGGCGTGTCTGTTCTCCCGACATCTGCATCGTCTGGCCCCAGTTCCTCCACCAATTCCTCTTCGTCGTCACTTTTTCCGTACAGCGTGTTGGCATCGATTTTGTCAAAAATATTCGACAGCTTCAATTGTGCGTCCTGACAGGCCAAGCGAAACGTATAAATGGAGCAGAATTTGGAAAAGCAGTCGCTGCATATTTTCTGCGGAAGTCCGTCGTTGGGGGAAATCTATAAATATTTCAAAACAATTAAAATACAAATAAATCAAATAACAAAGCCTAATCTATAGATTTCTAATTTTACTTTTAAATGATTTTACATTAAATCTTATTTTAACATAACAAATAAAATTAATTTATATAAAATCCATGACATTAATACGAAAAAGCCGTTAACGATCTTCGATGCGAAACCTATTATTATCAGTAGTACTATCGTTATCGTTATCGAACGGAATACCCACCGTTGCGCGATCAAACAACAAATTAAAATGCAATGCAGAAACTTTCACAAATTGCATGTGATGAAGTTTTACAAAATATGTAATCGTCCATACATAGACACGTGCAAGCTATGGCTCCGACTTACCTGTAACTTCCAGTTAAAAAACTCCAAACGTATTTGATCCATTTCGCTCTTCAAACGAGTCGGATGAAACAAGTCCAGCCAATAGTTGTTATTGCCATTTTCGAAATCACACTTGGCACAAGTGCGGCACGTTTCCATGGCTGCAGCAACAAACAAACTGAACCACAGTCAACATCAATCCGTGGCGCCTAGGTCCAACTGCAATTGTTAGCCGCAGCAGACATGCAAACAAACATTCAATGGATACATAACATACATAGCTTTACTTTAATGCCACACTGTGTGTGTGTGTTCGTTCGTATAAAAGGTTTCAGAGTGTGTGTGTGCATGTGAAATTATGCAACTCCAAAAATAACTCCAAGCACACATCCACCCGCACAGAGGCAATTTGCGTATACATACGTACGTACCTACTATTTTGCTGCCTATTTTCAATATCGCTGGCCACAGCTGGAGTTGAATGAAAACATCTGTTCCATTTGCAACTTTTCGCAAAAGTTAGGCAATCGGATGCTGCACGGAATGGTGTCATGAACCTGGGTCACTCAAAAAAGTTATGTGCCAGCACAGAAGCAGAAGGATGCGAGGCCAGACAGACTGTTTGCTTGCATCCTGAACGTGAACGAGATGTTGTCTGTAGCACGCTCCCGCGTGAACTGACCTTCAATGTTTGTGTTTCATCTATGCTGGCGTCGAGAGTGTGGAGAGATTTAATATGCCCACGCACGCACACATATTCACTGTGGCTTGTGTGTGTGTGCGTAAATGCAACGGGCGCATGTGTCGGTGTTAAATCGCCCTCCCCTGCTTGCTACACTCAGCTGACTTGTTTTGTTTGTGTACTTGCGCAAAAGCCCTGCTTCAAATTCGCAAAACAATCGAGCGAGCTTTAATAGTGGGCGACAGTGTGCGAGTACAAATACATACATATGAATATAAATCCAGAGGAACAATATTTAAATAAAATGTAGTAACATGTAATGTTAATATGTTTTCAAATAAATAATCTTAGACTTGCTCTCTCTCTCATTCTGTCTCTGAAAAAAATTAACTTTTCTAACGACTTTAGTTCACTGTGCTCGAAAGCTTTGCCGAAGCTTTTAGAACGTATTTAACGAATTTGAAAGACGAAAACTCGCATGAAACTTAGTTAATATGTAGAAAACGGTCCGTTTTTATTATTAAATAAATTCAGAATATGCATGAGTCTTTTTCTATTTCAGATATTATTTAAACAACATAATTTGAAAATTACGCTATATGACACTATACTAGTTTAATTTAATATATAAACATACATACATATGGTTTTATTTTGATTTATATATACAATAACTTTTTACTTTACAACTAGAACTAACTAAACGCATTCCTAACCTCGCACTAAGTGGGCGGTAAAATCCCCAAAGCTCGTAAACACAATTTTGCCGCATTCAGCTTGGCCTCCTTCTTGTTGTTACACGCCTGGCTGGGTGTATATGTCTGTCCATTGATCTCCACTGAGAAGAGGAACATACGACTGTGCGATGGACCCTTGTCCTCCTTGAGCATGTACTGCGGCGGTGTCCACTTGTTCTTCGATGTCAATTCGTTGAGTATACAGACGGGATGCTTGTCCTGGGCAGAGAGGGCAGCTTGCGCAATATTTCCCGCGTTTGTATTCTTGGCCCGCACTCCTGCCGGGCGTACCGGTTGCTGTTTAATGTCTTCGCGTGAGACCAAGCCCCGCTTGTCTAGCTTTACAGTCAGCTGCAGTGGTTGCAAGGACCCCGTCTTGGTGCGTCCCAGTCCCTCGCCTGGTTTCCATCCCATTTTTTGTAGGAGGGCCATTCCCATTCCGCCGGTCACAGGTTTTGTGGATGTTAACTGATCGCGACGTGCCCAGAGTTGCGGCCCACTGTTCAGTTCATGCTGCTTCATAACCTGTGCACCGGTGCTGCCGGTAAATTGGCCAGGAAGATGTTTGGACGTTGCCCAGGATGACATGTCACGCTGAGCATTATGCATCATTTTGAGCGCTTCTGAGTCAGACGGGTTATCCTGTTTAATGGATGAAGTTTATTAATTTTGTTTGTATGAAATCTAAAATTGATAATCAGACTTACCTGCAGCCGACGTATGGCACTGAGACGCTGAGTAATAATGCTGGAGACATCCATGCTTGGCGCAATGGCTCGCGGGAATATTGAAGCACTTTGCGGAGCTGGTGCCGGTGGTACTGTCGTCGATGGAATCGGAACTTCAGGGACAAATGGTAATAAGGGAGGTACATGTGGAAGGGGAACTGTGACTTGAGCAGGCATAGGTACTGCCATCGGCGGTATTGTCTTTATTCCTGACGTAGCCGCTGGTGGCGGTACTGGTTTTATAACTGACGTCGCTGTAGGCGGCGGTACTGGCGTAGGTGGCGGTACTGGTAAAGGCAAGGGTTGGCAAGTCTGCATGCCACTACTTTCAGGGCCGGGAATACCATCTTGCAGCATACCGGTGGGCTTGAAAGCAGGCTCCTGCTGCTCCTGTTGCGGTATGGGTTTGGCAAAGACATTTCGCTGCACAGTGTCCTTAAACATATTTGTCGCCTGCTTGGCCGGTGGCAATGTTGGCAGTGGGGCCAGTGGCTCTTTCGGTTCTACGGGCACCCACACCTCAGACATACGATGTACTTGACCAGACGAAACGGGAAACTGCATAGTGATGGCCTTAGTCTGATCTTCACGGCGAGTGGACGGCACCAGGGGAGTTGAGTTGCGTATATGCATCACAATGGGTTCACGCTCTTTCAGCTGAAATGGATGATGGAACGCTTTCGCATTGCCGTTCTTATCAACATCTGAATCCTCGTCAGAACTGAGATCGGACAGCATTTCACCGTTTGAAATCTTTTTGCAAAAGTCAGTTAGATCCTGCACAGATCGTCCTCCGTAGCGCATCTTGAGAAGGACCTTGTCTTTTACCTCTGGCGTCATTTCTGCAACTCCCGCCATGTTTCCTCGCTTGAACATGCTGATGGCATTTCGACGTGCTATTTCTAGCAAGCGTTTTTTATCGATGCCCAAATCCCGAGGACGTGATCGCGATCTTGACCGGGAACGTGAGCGGGAACGAATACGTTGTCGAGAATTTGTGTTGCTTTGGTGTCTTTGTCGCTTGTTATCGCTCGGCTCTAGTTTTGTGGCGTAAAAACGGCGCCGTCCATTGTTTGCCTTTTCCCGAAGATAAGTTTCCTCATCAGATAGAGACAATTCGTCTGATTGACGACGCTCCACTTTAATCTTCGGCGCTTTGCTGGTGACTTCTTTGGAACGATCTCGACCCCCGTCTTGATAGCCATTGTAAAAACTATTGTGTCCACGTTCTCTTTCTCGTTCCCGATCTCTTTCCCGTTCTCTTTCTCGGTCACGCTCCTTTTCCCGTTCTCTTTCTCGATCACGTTCCTTTTCACGCTCTCTTTCTCGTTCTCGTTCTCTTTCCCGTTCTCGTTCCTTCTCACGATCTCTCTCAGCGATTAGATCATGTTGTGAGAAATCCTTTTTCGCTAAGACTGCTGCTCTGTAATCGTTTGCATGGCGCTTTCGACTTTCCACCTTCTCCTCCGATTTGATAGTTTGCCCTGTTGCCTTTTCTTTAGACTTTTCACGATCCTTATCTTTGTGTTTGTCCTTGCTATCCTTATGCTTGTGTTTATGCTTTTTCCGTTTGTTTTTGTGTTTCAATTTACCATCGCCGGACGCTTCATCCGAATCAGAGCATTCGCCGTCCGATTTACCTGGATTTGGCTTGCTTCGCGACTTTTTCTTTTTCTCTTTTTTGGATTTCTTATGTTTTTTCAACAAGTTTTTGTCATTCAACAGATTTTCGGGTGGTGCCGCATTGAATACACTAAACAGCTCGGCAAGGATTTCATTAGACGATTTAACAGGCGCAATTTGTTTTTTATCATCTTGTGAGGAATCGTTGCTGTTACTGTTGCTAGCATCGCTGTCGGTACCATCAAAATCCACTGGGGATGTAATGCTCTCCGATTTGATTTTGGCATTCAATGCTTTAATTTTTGCTTCGACTTCCAAATCTATCTTCTCACGTTTTACCTCAACTTTTGGAGCTGCTTCTTCAGTGTCCATGGGCCTTGACTGTATTGTTTGCCGTGGTGGCTGCTGGTCCTCTTCTAGTCTGGTATCACAATCCTTCATTTCAGTCATCTCTAATGCTCCATATTTATAATATATATGCACATTTAAGAATTATGTTTGCATTAAAGGTATAAATATAATAAGTTTTTGCACGCTTAAATCGATAGATATTGCAAACCAAAATAATGATGTTACTCATATCTAATTGTGATGTTACAATTTCGATAAGTTGATTTGAGTATTGCGCACGAGTTGACATCCCTGTTAATTTCAAGCGCAGCCAACTTTAGTCACGTCGCTGTCACGAATTGTAATTTTTATAACAAAAAGGTTCAATCGTTATTTCGTAGACCTGTAAATTGTCGTTCAAGTTTTTGTTAGGGTTCTAGCTAACACGAAATGTAAGTAAAAATTGTCGCTATTTGTTTGCAGTCTGTAAAAATAGGAATTTAGTTTTGCAATTCGTAACATTTTTAATCGCCATTTCTTTTTTTTCGCCTGGTGGTTCTGCCCTCTTCTACTACTGTCATTGTCATCGTGCTGCGTGCATGTAATTGTGTTGGTTCTCTCTCTCTCGATGTTGATGTCGATTTTGTCGGAAATAACGAACGGACAATGTCTACGCTTCTTGCGATGCCCCATCTTTTGTTTGCATCGGTGTTGGTTTCTCTGTGTATGTGTATATGGTAATATTCGCACTGCGCACTGTAATTGAAATATAACTAACTCAGAAGTGGACAACGAATACCGCTGATTTGGAATTAACAGCGCAAGCATTTAATTTAAATTTGTTCTGAGGTTATTATTTATAGTCGCATAAACACACACACAGTTAAAATGACATCGCTGGACCAAAATAGGTTGCAAAACTTTAAAAACAAAGGAAAGGATCAAGAGGTAAGCACTCACTCTGTAACATTTATTTAAATTGGATTTATAATAAATTATTGCAATAATATAAATGTTAAATGTTATATCCCTTTATAGGAAATGCGTCGTCGACGCAATGAGGTGACTGTCGAGCTGCGCAAAAACAAGCGCGATGAGACTATATTGAAGCGACGCAATGTGCCTAACATGGATTCCAACACAGATGAGGATGAGCAGTTGCCAACCTCGATAAATATGAAGAAACTTGCTCAGGCAGCCGCAGATCCCTCTAAACCGGAACAACAGTTGGCCGCCGTTCAAGCGGCACGCAAATTGCTCTCTTCCGATAAGAATCCACCCATCAATGATCTAATCAACAGCGATATATTGCCCATTTTAGTTGAATGTTTGAAGCAACATAATCACACAATGCTCCAATTTGAGGCCGCATGGGCATTAACCAACATTGCCTCAGGAACTTCCGATCAAACCAATCAGGTGAGCATACATCCAAATAAAATTCCAAGTCGATAGTAACAGAACACCCACATATTTTGTACTTGAAATAGAATCTTGTTACAGTGTTTATTAATTTATTTGATTACAGGTGGTTGCTGCAGGTGCCGTACCGCTCTTCCTTCAATTATTGAACTCACCCGCTCCGAATGTCTGTGAACAAGCCGTGTGGGCGCTGGGCAACATCATTGGTGATGGACCACTGTTGCGCGACTTTGTTATCAAGCATGGCGTTGTGCAGCCATTGCTGTCGTTCATCAAACCTGATATCCCCATATCGTTCTTGCGCAACGTCACCTGGGTAATTGTGAATTTGTGCCGTAACAAGGATCCGCCGCCACCAGCTGCCACAATTCACGAAATCCTGCCCGCACTTAATGTGCTGATTCATCACACTGACACAAACATATTGGTCGATACGGTATGGGCCATCAGCTACTTGACCGACGGCGGAAATGATCAAATTCAAATGGTTATCGATAGTGGAGTTGTGCCGAAACTGATACCACTACTTGGCTACTCCGAGGTGAAGGTGCAGACAGCAGCATTGCGTGCGGTAGGCAACATTGTGACCGGTTCGGACGAACAGACTCAGGTGGTGCTCAACTTCGATGCTCTGTCGTACTTCCCAGCGCTTCTATCGCATCCAAAGGAAAAAATTCGCAAGGAAGCTGTCTGGTTCCTTTCAAACATCACCGCCGGCAATGAATCCCAGGTGCAGGCTGTCATAAATGTCGGCCTTTTGCCAAAAATCATTGATAACCTAAGCAAGGGTGAATTCCAGACACAGAAGGAGGCTGCCTGGGCCATAAGCAATTTGACAATTAGTGGTAGACCCGAGCAGGTGTTCATACTTATTAAACAAGGTGTCATACCTCCATTCTGCGATCTGCTTTCGTGCCAGGACACACAAGTCATCAATGTAAGTGAAACAATACATTAATCACTAATATGAAAGTCTTTACTAAGTATTTGTTCAACTTCCACTTGTATAGGTTGTGCTCGATGGTCTCAATAATATGCTCAAAGTAGCCGCATCACATGTAGAGGAGGTGGCCAATTTGATTGAGGAATGCGAGGGACTTGCTAAAATAGAACGCCTGCAAAGCCACGAGAACGTGGAGATCTACAAGTTGGCATACGAAATAATTGAGAAATACTTCACAGAGGTAAGTAAGCGAAACTTTTTCATCTCTACGACTTATTGCAATATTATCTGTTTTCAGGGAGAACAATCTAACCTCGCACCGACCTCCGATGGCACAGAATACAACTTTGATCCGAATACTGACAAACTACCAATGAACTCTTTCGACTTCTAAACACATAATGAATAGAAAAAAGCTATATGAAAGCAGCAAGGATAGGGAGTAACCAATAGCGTATTCATCCAACGTGTGTATAATGATAGCATAGCAATAACATTTCTTGCGTTACTCTGAGCCCTTCAATTCTGACATCAAAAATTATGCACATTTAATTAATATGACAGCTTGGATATACATACATATAATACCATAACAAAACAAAAGAAAAACTTGCATACTACATACAGAACAAGAAATCATTGCAACAATTCACATTTTGATTTATATGTGCTAACAAATAATTTTATACATACATAATAATTTATGTAATTTGTAAAAAGAAAATTAAATTTGTCTAAAGCATGTTGCAATTGAGAAAGTCCCTTTTAGTGATTTTATGTTTTCAATCAATTTATTAGTTTACAATGCAGAGTAGTAGGCCTATCTTCATTTTAAGTCATCTTCCCTTTAACGGGCTGCAAAGGCGCAAACGAAATAAATTGTAACTGCAAACGTGCTAAGTATAGCAAAACACAGGAATGATAAAAAAAAAGTAGAACTATTTGATTTGTAATGAATAATTTTAATGATATGTACGCCTTTGATTTGTAATTGAAATTACATATACATTTCTAACACGAAAACTATAAAAAAAAAACGCAAATTCTCTGGCTTTTATTTACATTTGCTGGGCATGCAAGTAGAATCAGCCGATATGGTTCCCACTGAAAAAATAAAGCACTTGTGTATACACTTGAGCTGTAGTGTTTACGGCTTTAAGATGGGGCGACAAACTAATCAAGTTACATACACGTATACATATGTGTGAATATAAGAACATTCATATACAAAGCATACATATGTATATACATCAACGTACACGTTCCTCGACAATGCGCAATAGCTAAGTCCAAAACTTATATATATTTATATTATTTTGTATCTGTTTTCAGGCAGTGATACCTATGTACATATGTATAATAAACGTGTGTAATTCACATGAATACAGGTATACGTATATATTTAAATGTGACTAAAGCTGTGTGTTTCAACAGATTCATACATACATATAAGAAAACAATATTTTAGGATGAACCTTAATAAACTGAATATCGATAAGTACAACCATTTCAATAACATATCGATGAATCATTCATACATTGAGATAAGTACGCAGCAAATAATATAGGGAAAAACATACAATGTTTAAATTACTCTCGGACGGGATACAAAAATTGAAAAACTGGCAAATGAGTGCATCGAATCAAAAGAAGTCCGCTTATTAAATACAATAAAAAATTATGAATTATTAAAATAAAAATGATTTTTCATTCCCAAGGGTAATATTATATAAACTATCCATTTGACTGTTGGAAGGTAACAACACGTTTTGAATAAATACAGGGTATAAGCATCGCGATGATCATCGTTCATTTTCAACAGATAGTCGCGTGATATAACTGAGACAACATAGGCAGATAAGTAGAAGAGAGGAGAGCAAATGCAAGGTAGAGCGAGAGATAAACTACAGTTTGTTTATTTTTAGCTAAATGCATGTGTGTTGTATGTAAATGCACTTACGTGCGTATTTATCTGCTTCCGTCAACATTACGGTGCGGAAATTGGCACAGAAAAATAAAATTGTTGGGGCTGGGGAAGTGTTGCATGCGATGATCAAGGTCAAGGACGTTGCAATTGCATTTGTATTGAGTGAGAAATAAGCACTGAACCGATTCGTTTCGAGATTTTTTCAAAAAACGAGTTTTTTTTTCGGGGTTTCTTTTTTGATTATTTTAGAAAGTCGAAAACTCATTAAACAGCGTTCTCAGCTGTTATTTTATGAATGTGTATACGTATGCCTGTGAGAGTATTGTATCTGTGTGCAGCACTCGCTCACCCACACATACACACATAGCACACATTCATACATAGAAACGATGTTAGCAGCGCAGCGCGCCGACGCTAACGTTAATGAACTCAACGCGTTTCGTTATTCACACTCATTTGCTCGCATCGAGTTCTGTTTTCAGTACGGGTGAAGCAGTCTGTCCGCACGCTAGTCACTGGGCGAGCAGCTGGTTGAAATTTGTTTTCGTCTTTTTATTTGGAATTCCGTATATTCCGCACAACAAACGATATGTCATCGCCAACAGCCGTACAACCACCGCCACCAGTGAAACCTCCGCCGACGCCGCCAACAGTTGGTGCTTCCGCTGGGAAGGGCGTCTCGTCGAAGGTCTACAATGGGATAATTGGCTTTGCAGACAAATTTGTGCCCGCCAAGCTGCGACCCCTTTGGGTGCACCCAGCAGGTGGGAATTTTTTGGATAAGATATCATTGAATTGTCAAATACTTATCATATTTATCCCTTAGGTCCCAAGACAATTTTCTTCTGGGCACCCGTCGTCAAATGGGTAAGTTGCATATTTGGACAGACTCGATTACATAATTCTGACCTTCGCCAATTTTCATTATCTCTCAGTCTGCTTCGGCTGCTGATATAAAAATCTAAATGGCAATAATACAGAATCTGAGTGAGAGTGTCGCGTCGCGATTAAGCAGTATACGTGTATTTATTTAGCATTGCTTTATATTGTTATTTGTTTATGTTAGCAGAATAACGTGTTGGTAGCTTATTAGGAGCGAATGTGAATGAGAGTGCGATAATTGCGCATTTGTGTTGGGTCTCGAGAGAGACCGAGGGTAGCGCGTGTTTCTGATTTGTTTTTGCTTTCAGCTGAAAGATTTGCACGCGTGTCTATATTATGATAAGATATAGTGGTGGATGGCTGCATAAATCTGATGGAATAATTGACATTGTTTTTTGCCCTTTCATTTTTAGGGTCTTGTTATTGCTGGCCTCAGTGATTTGGCGCGTCCGGCAGATACAATTTCCGTAACAAGCTGCGGTGCATTGGCTGCCACTGGCATTATTTGGTCCCGTTACTCAATGGTCATTATACCAAAGAATTATGGCTTGTTTGCTGTAAATCTCTTTGTGGGCATGACGCAGTTGGTTCAACTTGGACGCGCCTATAACTATCAGTTGGAACAGGAAAAGCTGCAAAAGGAAAATGACGGAAAAGACGAGAAGCCAGCATTGACCCAATGAACAAGTTAACACTGTAAAGTTGATCTTTGATAGTGGATAGATTGTGGACACGCACAGAACGCAACAGACGCATATCGAAACTCTTTTGCGTTTCGTATTAAGTTGTGTTAAGTTTTAGCAAATAACCATTTCTATATATGGTTTATTATTGCCTTAAGGACGTGATTCATTATTGCTTAAGTTGAAAATGTTGGAGGCTCCGCGTATGTTTTAAATACACGTAGCATTATGGAACTTTAGATAATTTTTGTCAAAAATAAACGAAACATTCTCAAGACTGTAAAAACGTGAAATGAAAAAAATAAATAAATAAATGAAACGATTATTCTTTTTAAATGCATTGAATTGGCGCGAAAGCAAACCGATAGGTATCGATAGCAAAATCTATGCAATCGTTGAGAGGGTGGCAACAACCACCCATCTCAGACAACAGCTGTTCGCGTACATAAAAATTATTTGCTGAAGATAAACGAAAAATTAAAGTCTTGCCTTAAATATGAATTTAATAAGTGGCATTAAACTGTACATTGAAAAGATGTGCACAGAGTCAGGACCCGGCATGAAAATAATATTGCTGGATAAAGAAACAGTAAGTAATTGCGATAATTTTACAATTTGCTTATGGCAACTATATCGCAAAGACCTAAAACATATGTGTACGTATTTATTTAAATTGCAGACTAGCATAATATCCATGGCATTTAGTCAGTCGGATATGTTGCAACGTGAGGTCTATCTATTCGAACGTATTGATTCAGGGCGCTCCAACGAGCGGCTTAAGTATCTCAAGTGTATTGTTTTCATCCGCCCCACAAAACAAAACATTCAACTCCTGGCGAATGAGCTTCGGAATCCTAAATACAGCGCGTATTTTATATGTAAGTGGAATACATATTGTAAAGTCTTAAATGGTAAATTAACCCATGTATTTCGTTCAGATTTTAGCAATATAATACCACGTACTGATATTAAATACTTGGCCGAATGCGATGAATCAGAGTCGGTACGTGAGGTGAAGGAATTGTATGCTGACTATTTGTGTGTGAATCCCAATCTATTTTCTTTGAACATACCAAACTGTATGACAAATCTTAACTGGTTGCCAGATGCTCTAACACACAGTGTACAGGGTATAACAGCAGTATTGTTGTCACTTAAACTGAATCCGGTAATCCGCTATAGAGCTGGCTCACAGGTTGCTCAGCTTCTCGCCAAGCATATTTATGATCAGACGACCAAGGAATCATCGCTATTCGACTTCCGGGGAAATATTGATGGCGCTGCACCGCCGCTGCTCCTGCTACTTGATCGTAGGGATGACCCTGTGACACCTTTATTGCATCAATGGTCATATCAGGCAATGGTTCATGAGTTGCTGCAAATACGCAACAATCGGCTCGACTTGTCCGAGCGACCAAATGTGCCAAAGGAATTCAAAGAGCTGGTACTCTCGGGTGATCAAGACGAGTTCTATGGCAACAACATGTATGCCAATTACGGCGAAATTGGCTCTACCATAAAACAATTGATGGAAGAGTTTCAGCGCAAGGCTAATGATCATAAAAAGGTCGAGAGCATTGCCGACATGAAGAACTTTATTGATTCGTATCCGCAATTTAAGAAAATGTCTGGAACCGTGCAGAAGCATTTATGCATCATGGGTGAATTGTCGAGCATATCGAATAAACGTAATCTGTTTGAGGTATCGGAGCTGGAGCAGGAGATTGCCTGCAAAGCTGAGCATTCGGCACAGCTGCAACGCATCAAGAAGCTCATCGGGGACGAACGTGTCAGCATCGAGGATGCAACCAAGTTGGTGGCACTGTACGCTCTGCGTTATGAGCGTCATGCGAATTGTGATACCTCAAGCTTGTTGCAAATCATCAAAACTCGTGGCGGGAACACACAAATTGTGCCCGCTCTGATCGAGTATGCTGGCATGCATGTGCGCCAGGGCGATTTGTTCAACATGGTCCGTATCACGGATGCTGTCAAGCTGACACGGATTCTGATCAAAGGACTGAAGGGTGTGGAGAATGTGTTCACGCAACATACACCATTGCTCAAGGAGACGCTTGAAGATGTATTCAAGGGTCGTGAATTGGATCCAATGTATCCGGCTATCAATTCGGAACTTGTACCATTCCGACGACCACCCCAGGAGGTCGTTGTCTTCATCATTGGTGGAGCAACGTATGAAGAAGCCCTGACTGTACACCAGCTGAACAATGCTGGCTATAAGGTGATCTTAGGAGGTACCACAATTCACAATTCCCAGAGCTTTATCAGCGAAGTGCTGACCGCCACAAATGGCACCCAGTTCAAACATACGAAATCGATGCTTAAGTATTGTTCCCCGGAAAATCTGTAAAGGCACTCGTGCATTCCTAATAATTTACAACTATTGCTATTGTTAACTATTTATGAACGTAATCTATATTAATGTATAGCTTAATCCAAATAACGTATTTATCCTTTCGCTTACCATTGTTATATGTAACATACTGTATGATCTTTTACAAATACATACATATATTGAATAACAACATGATTTTCGATATAAGCTTATCGAAGGTGGTATAAACAAAAGAAAAACCCCCTTAATTATCATTACCATGGTTTTCTAATATGGAGCTATAACCGCTCCATGACAACGCTTTTGCCGAGTAATTTTCAAGTAGTTATCAGAAGATACTACAGTAAAATCAAATCTGCTGATGTCTAATACATATTTTAATGAGATCTGGCATCAGTCGCAGCAAGAGTGCGAGCAACTGGCCATCCTCGACTATGAGCGACAGCACCAAAATGTGGACACAACTGTGGCAACGATTAGTGGAGTTGTTGGTGTCATCTCAAGCTCGGTGGCTGCCGCTGCCGATGCGAAATCTTTGCTGCAATCGAGTCTTTATGAGTTTTATTTACGTTATATATGCCTAAGCAATCGCCTGGAGGATGTGTACGATAATGTGAGTAAAGATTTGAGAGCCGAGTCTAGGGCGCATTTCAAAGATTCGTTTCTTGTTACGTAGATGATACAACCGCAGAAGCGTGAATTGGTTCGTAAGTTGCTTGACGCTTGCCTGGGTCGCGTCATAGAGCTGAAGCACGATCTGGTAAATATAGATCTGATGGAGTTTAGCTATAACGACGATGTCATTGAGCGCCTGCGTCTAACGCCTATGGAGACAGAACTACGTGTTCCACGCTACTTCCTGCGTGAAAGGGAACAGGAACTGGAACAGCGTAAGCGAACAATGCACGAGATTCTAATCAAACTGGGCTGGCTGGAGGAGCACGCCTCGGAGGAGCCTCTAACGGAAATCGAAGCCATTCGATTACTGCAGATGCACGAGAGAGCTCGTCAGGGACGCCTTCGTGCGCACTTCATGAAAGAGATACGCAAGGAGAAGGGCAAGTCGGAGGAGCGTACTGAGAAAGATCGCACCGATTCCGGCCTCATGGCTGCCATGAAGATTCAGAAAATGTGGCGTGGGCACACGGCACGCCGCATAACAAGACGTCGCAAGATGGAGGAGATGATACTGATTGGAATGATACCGCCACCGGCATCAGTGCTCAAGGAACGGGCCGAGAAACTGGAAAAGTACAACGCAACCGATGTGCGGCGTCGTCATGTAGCTCAACAAGCGTATGCAGCGCAATTTGAAGCACGTCAGGTGGCGGTTCTTGAGGAGATAAAGCAGAAACATGGCGCCACTATGAAGGAGGACATTGCCGATGAGATACGTGCATGGGTAAAGGATTGCTATGACAAAACGGGAAAGTTGCCTGATTTTCCCTCTGAGGATCAGGGCGGCTCGCTGCATATATTCAGTCGGCCGGGCACGGAGAGCGAGCATAGCCGCTCCTCAGCACGTTCCTCGAAAGAGTCACGCAAGACCAAGGACAAATCCAAGTCACCGGCACGCAGTGGAGATCTGAACGTAAACGATAACCAAGAAGAGGATCTCAATTTTCAACCGGCTCCATCCATTTGCCTTCCCGACATTCGAGCTGAGATTGAATTGTGAGTACAGCGATATCTTAAATATGTGAGGAAACTTTCAGTAACATTCTCCTTCTAGCTTCAACGACACTTGGCGCGACAAGGATGAAACAGGCATACTTAGCCAGGCGGCCTATGAGGATATGATCTATAACGAGAAGTATCAAGAGGTAGAACTGGAATTCCGTCGCGCAGTCGACGATGTCATGCGGCAGGAACTAGAATTGTTACAGACAATGGTGGGAAAAAAGTCAAAAAGAGCAACAAGAAGACACGTCGATCAGGCAAGAAAAGCAAAAAGAAGAAGGAAAAGGATCTGACGCCGGATCGCACCACCGAGTCATTGTACGAGGAGTTAGTTACTAATGGGATTATACGAAAATATCCGGAAATCAGATTGAAACAGTTTCTGGGAGATAAATCGTTAACCGCTCGCAATGGCACAAATCCATCTCCAGGTGATATACGTCAGATACTCACAGAGTATTGTATCCTACCCCTTGGCTCAGAGGCCATACACAACTGCACACCACTGATACGTTCCGTACTGCTGGCCGGTCCGCGTGGATCGGGTAAAAAAGCCCTACTCCATGCGATTTGCACTGAAGTTGGCGCCGTCCTGTTTGATCTAACGCCAGCGAATATCGTAGGAAAGTATCCGGGAAAATCAGGACTTATTATGCTCATCCATTTGGTACTTAAGGTGTCTAGGCTCCTGCAGCCGGCAGTTATCTACATGGGCGATGCAGAGCGTCCGTTTATGAAGAAGATTCCGAAAACGGATCGTACAGATCCCAAGCGATTGAAAAAAGACTTACCAAAGATGATAAAGAACATTGCACCTGAGGATCGTGTCATTTTCGTAGGCACATCTAATTTACCATGGGAGGCTGATCAGAAGCTCCTGCAGTCTGTGTACAATCGTTTTATCTATATTCCGCGTCCCGATTATGGTGCCATTTCTCATGCATGGAAAACGCTGTTACAGTAGGTATTCCTCGTGGAAAAGAAGAGACTGATTTATTTTAATTTCACCGTAGCGAATACTCAGGCGGAATATCAAATTTGGATACTAGCGCTATGGCCAAGATATCTGATGGTTATACCATAGGCGCTATTGATGCTTGTCTACGGGAGGTTATGACCTGCAAGCGTAAACTGCAGCTGCGTTCCCAGCCGCTCACTAACGCAGAGCTCATCAATGTTCTTTGGTAAGTTTTCGTAGAGGATGACGTACTTAAAACCAATTAATATTTATTTTTTACAGCACTCGTGATCCGGTGTATCGTGAGGAAGAGGAAGCCTTCGAATCTTGGTGGTCAAAAACGCCCTTAGGTCGCCGCCGACAACGTTTTCTTGAACTCGAGGAGGAGCGTCTGGTTGAGGAACAAGCACAACAAGCCAAACAGGGAAATGGTAACAAGAAAAAGGTTTAAATTATTAATTTTTGTAAGCCTATTTCAATTTATAAATAAAATCCTTATTACCACACTTGCAATGGATTTCATTAATAAAAAGCTTAAGAGTATCATGCTCATCCAACAATTGCTGTAATTCCTCGAGCTTATCCTGCAGTAGTTCTTGATAATTTCCCACACACCACAGAATGCTAACATGGAAAGAGGGCTGCTCATAGAATTGTGGCAACCGATAATCACGCATTACCATATCAATAGGCCGCAAGAGATCTGCCATTTTAGCTGTGTAGGCCGCATCCAGCTGGACGGCCAGGAAAGTGCGCGTGCGCTCCTCGTTTGTGTAAACTCGTAGCTAAGGCGGTTAAAAATACTATTCAAATACATGCATAGTTGATTCAAAATGGGTTTGGGCTACATACCGAATTTAAACAGCTGTTAAAGCTACGGAAATACAGAATATTTTTATTAATAATTTGGTTATTTAAAGGATACCTCAATGCTTACCTGGCGGTGTTGTGCAGAGCATGCTGTAGCGATCTAGAAAACTCATCGATTTGATGGTATTGAAGGACTACAGTTTTGCTCAAGCTTAAATGCAGTGAATCGTTGGCCTGGAGAACGATGTGAGGCGCAAGTTTTTCTATAGCCTCTATTTGAAACTCCTCAATCTGATCAGCACAGGTCACAATAGGTATATGAACAAATGTTGCCCAATTGCCACGCTCGTGCTTGAAGCTCCGAATACGTCCACCATGTAAGGCAGGATTATCAGCGTCATCGTCTACATGTTCCTGAGATTGTTTTAATATCTTGGCGCCTAGCAATGAGACAGCTGTAGGTAAAGCCGATCTGCTTGGTTTAAAATGTAGGAATCCTGGTTGATTTTAAACAATTTACAATACCTCTTGAGAGTAGCTGTCGTCACGGGTACAATGTTTACTGGAGTATCCTCATCTGAACTGGAGCTGCTATCATAATTAACCAATGCCATTATAAATATGCTGCTTAACTATATAATAAACTTTAAGCAGAGTGACCATATGTTATATTTCAATCTCTACAAATTTAAAAGGCGCCAATTACAGCTGTAAAAATATCGATACTGGCCACTGCTGATAATTACGAGATTCAAAATAATATTGGTATATGCAAGAGCGATGTTTTCCACTAAAAATGTACGTTTCTAAATCAAATATCTATTTATTTATTAATTCGTTAAAAATCCAAATTGACTGTAAGAAACATCGATACATGAATGATTTCTTATCGATATTAAGCACGCCGATAATGTATGCATAAGGTATTTTTCCCCATATGTTAAATACGGTTACACCAGAATTGAGTGTCAAACAAAAGTCTCTCTCTCTCTCAGAGTAGTCCGGCACATTTTGGCAAAGCTATTTATTTTCTTTGATTTAATATATTTTACAATGCTTATGCATTTGCACTGCTGAATTCGAGTTACCACTGAAAGTTAATACAGAACAAAAAATGCAATTAGGCTCTAAGTTATATGTATACAAAGGCGAATGGGGCCTGCCGTCCATCGATTTCGAATGTATGCGTGCTTTGGTAAGTTTAGTTGCATCATAATCGGCAACTCTTTTTAGTCAGTTACCATTATTCAAAAGTGTTCTCTTTTTGCGAAATTCTCTCATAGTGCTTACTACGTTTTACCCGCTGCCCAGTGGAGATTGATACAAACGGGAATCCATTGCGATCGGGAGGCGGGAAGCTGCCCTATCTACAGATCGGAAATGACAAATTTATTGGCTACAAAGAGATCAAACGTGTGCTGGACCTCGAGGTGAGTGACCAATGCAGAAATCCAAAAGCAAAGAAAACAAACCGTAAAAGCCGGGTGAATAAACGCATCCATCAGGCTATTTATATTCATTGGCGTTGGCACAATTTATACATTGTTCTAATTGAAAAATTATTTGAAATTAACTTTTCACTTATCTTGCAGGGTTATCCGGTGGATTCGCATTTAAATACAAAACAAAAAAATCTGTCCACCACATACTCCGATTGGGTATTTACTCACCTGCATGCCTACTATCATTATTTTCTCTACGGAGAGCCCAACAACTATGATACGACCACACGTGGTCTATATGCTAAGCGCACGCCATTCCCATTCAATTTCTACTATCCATCAACCTACCAGCGCGAAGCATGTGATGTGGTCCAAGTAATGGGAGGATTCGATATAAACGATAAGGTGGAGAAGCACGAAAGCGACTTTGTAAGTAAAAGCAGAAACTACTGCAAAGCCTTATTTTTTACTAATTTTCGAATCCCGTAGCTGGTAACGAATGCCAAAAAGTGCGTGAACCTGCTGTCACGTAAGCTGGGACGCAAGGTTTGGTTCTTTGGTGACATTTACAGTGAACTGGATGCTATAGTATATAGTTATTTGGCCATTATTTACAAGATAACACTGCCTAATAATCCACTGCAAAATCACATAAAAGGCTGTCAAAATCTAGTAAATTTTATAAACCGCATTACCAGGGACATATTCCGCAACGAGTGCTACAATTCTACTAAACTGACAAAGGCTACTATCCACGCGGACAGTCAAGTGACGTCGTCGGAGAGCAAGTTCATGGAAACCGATCTTAACACAAAGATCGTTGCCGGTCTTGGAGCAGTGTTAGCCATGGGTGCATTTGCAGTATGGCGTGGTATTTACACGCAGGTAAGTTTAGTTTTCATTTAAGTAAAACAGATCTTAAAGAAACGTTAACAGAATTTTTGGTGGTATCCGTATTATTGATTGGCAAATGCAAAGAAATTCTTACAAAAAAAAGATTATAATTTAAATTTAAAATTAAAATGTTGAGGTAAATTTAAAATCTAAGCCTTTTTTATTTATGTGTTTGGCTTCTCTTGCAGTTAACACGATCGTCAACGGAGTACGATGGCATCGAATATGAGGATGATGAGCTGGACGAGGTCTTGGAATAGATGCGGCAATTTGTACATTTTTAGATTATAATTGTCAACGTATATTTATAACATATAAAAGGAGTGAGAAAGTAGGCGTCTATTTTTTGAAAGCACAGAACCTTCAATATACATGAATAAAATGTAAAATGTACATACTGCATGAAGCTACACTATATATTGATAATGCGCCTACTAGTCATTCGATTTTAAACTATTAGTTTTATGTGAAATTGTTTGTTAACAAAAAAAGAAAAAAATCAAAAACAGCGCCAACCAAAAAAAAAAAAAATAATAAAACGTTTAACAGACGTTGCACTACCGTTATTTGTAATTTCATTTTGAATCAAAAACTTTATAGATTGTCATACGTATTTTATGCTTGACTATAATAATGTTTATTAAAAATCTAAGCTTAGCATTAAACTGTTCACAATGATTCGAAGTGATGGATACGGAAATCAAGCAATGGGCTATTCGTAAATTGTTAGAATGAATATAATATAATAGTTTTACAATATATAAGCCGTAATGGAATTACTAAGTGAATGCCGCCACCTTCAGAGCGCATTCAAGTCTTGAGAGCATCCTGTAATTTTCGACGTGCAACGCCTACACGATCTTCCTGCTTCCGTATGTCATCTTCTGAGATGATAACCGCATGCATTAGCGGCTGCTCTGGATTCATAAAAGCCATAGCATTCTTGGTAAGCTCAGCCTTTGTGGAACTTTGGCCATGCACGCCGGCATTCAGCATATGCAGCGCCGTGGCTACCGATTGCAGCACAGTTTGTTCGTTGACATTAGGACCTACTGTTCTTATGGTCTTTGGCAGTGAGATGTCATCTAACTCCTCGCCGTTGTCGTGGCATGCTCGCAAGCGTTCCAATCTCTTTTCCCAAAACAACTGTTTGGGTTTCTCTTGGACACCGTGTTTGGTATCGTGCTTCACCTTGTTTGGTTCATGGTTATGGATCACCGTCACCGGCTGCTTGAATATGGAGGCGGTCTGTCGTATTGGCGGCACCAGGGAGACATCTGAACGAAGATTCCGACTGTTAAAAACAGAATTGTACATTAAAAAAACTATCGAAAGTGCTGAGTCCCTACAAACTTAATGAAAATGCTAATTTATGCTAGTAGCAAAATAATAAGAGGCGATTTGTTTCATTGCCTGGCATATTTTCACAATTTTCATTGTTTGCTATAACACTGGAAAACACTTTTTAGTGGATTGTGACGTAAAGAATAGGATTAAATACATACAAATCTTATTTATACGCAAATGTATGATAGAAATATGAGAGTATAACATGCAAATATTCATTAATAATCAGCTATGATATACAGAACAAAAAACAAACAGAAGCTTGGCCAAATGTTGTTGCAGTTGTTAATTTAGGACTTGGAAATGTAGTTAGAAGTTATAAGAAGGTAGTCAAGGCAGGCGCATGCAAGAGCTCGGGGAGCCAAGATTGTTCGACTTGGCTCTACCTTAAATCAAATTGTTGCTGCTGTTGTTGTTGCTGCTGCTGCTGTCTCAGATTAGACGCTGCGGCTGCAGTTGGTGTCGCTGATAATGATGATGCTGCTGTTGTAGGCGCTGGTACTGGAGTTACAACGCATCCTCCGATGATGCTATTGTTGTTACTGTTCGAGTTTTGTATTTGTGCTCTGCTATATTTGCGCTTAAGAGCATTGGCAGCATTACCTCCAGAGACGGGACTGCTGATTATGGTGCCAGCTGCATTGCATCGATACAATGAAATGGACGGTGAGGGCATTTGGCGTTGGATTTGGTGCATTTTCCCGGTTTGAAAATCAAAATTGCTTATATCAAACATCTCTGCGCTAAGTTGACGTACCAATTGCGGCTTGCTTTCAATTCGTTTGCCTGTAGGGCTGTACACATATCCAATCGTTGGATGGGGCAAGTATGGTGGGAGAAGGCGTGTTTGTGTGGATGTGTATGCGTGTGCGTTGGTGTGTGTGTGGTAGATGTAATAACAAAAGAGTAGTGAGAGTGATTAAAACAAATTCGTTATCGCACGTGCAGTCGCAGTTTGCGTGTTTGTGGAATAAGTGTGTGGGCGTATATTACAGTTTACATTAGTTTCCAGGCTGCACCTCCACCGTGTACCTGCTTGTTTAAACATCAGTCGATTAATTTGATTGGTTACCTGTAGTAAAAAACATCAACTCCCGAATTGCAACCTGACTTTCTGTGGACTTCTTCACGCTGCCAACCTTTTGGTAATGCGTTGCAGTCTACGCGTTTACGTTCGATCGTGATGCTAGGATTCATTTGCTAATTTCTATATAATTTGTTTTTTGTTTATTTTACCCTTACATTTGCAGTAGGCGTCTTTTCGATACTTTTTGTTAGTGACGTGTGTACTCAATTGCAAGAATATGGACAAGTGAAGATTACTCCAGAATAAACTATCGATAAGTTTTTAATATCAACTCTGTTGAATTCATCTAACGTCTAGGGTAAATAATGATATTTAATTGTTTGGAAATGGTCTAATTAGAATAATATTAATTAATTGAAATACAAATAATTAATTTAATTATAATTACTACAATATAAATAAATAATCTTGTTAATATTCAACTAATTTCATAAGTAACAGTGCTGTAAAACACGAAAAGTGCATTGGAAACGCGAATGGGCGCGTAAAGAAGAAGCATTAGTCGACGACGTAAGTAATTTTCGTGTGACTAAACTAGAATCCCAATTTTATAGTAGAAATATAAAAGCCTCACATAAAATAATGTAATATTTATAAGTATACGTAATGCTTATATTTTTTAAAACTCACTAATTATTTCGCAGGCCCGTAGTCGCAGAAATTTGACGTTTATATTTTTCGGCAACAAAAACAAGTGGCAGCTGGAAGCTTTTCAGGCCATAAAATAATAGTATAAAAAAACTTGAAAAATGTCTTCTTCAGCCATATTTGTGCTGGACGTCAAGGGCAAGGTGTTAATATCCCGAAATTATCGCGGAGACAACATCGACATGGCGGTGATTGACAAGTTCATGCCACTGCTCATGGAACGCGAAGAGGAGGGACTTGTTACGCCCATTCTACAGACGTCAGAGACCACATTTGCCTACATAAAGACGAACAATCTGTACATTGTATCTACAACGCCGCGCAACAAGAACGTCAACATCGCGTTGGTCTTTGTGTTTCTGCATAAAATCGCACAGGTGTTTGTTGAGTATTTCAAAGAGCTGGAGGAGGAGTCCATACGGGATAATTTCGTCATCATATACGAGCTGCTTGATGAGCTTATCGACTTCGGCTATCCACAGACAACAGACTCGAAAATATTGCAGGAATACATAACGCAGGAGGGACACAAGCTTGAGCTGCAACCACGTATACCCGTCGCCGTTACGAATGCGGTTTCATGGCGTTCCGAGGGCATTAAGTATCGCAAAAATGAAGTATTCCTTGATGTCATCGAATCTGTAAACTTACTGGCCAACGCAAATGGCAATGTATTGCGTAGCGAAATCGTTGGAGCAATTAAAATGCGTGTTTATTTATCTGGCATGCCGGAGTTGCGTTTAGGTCTGAACGATAAAGTACTCTTCGAGAGCACCGGACGTGGAAAATCCAAATCTGTTGAGCTGGAAGATGTAAAGTTTCATCAATGTGTTCGTCTTTCACGCTTCGAAAACGATCGTACGATTTCGTTTATACCACCCGATGGCGAATTCGAGCTGATGTCCTATCGTTTAAATACACATGTAAGTTGACACATGGAGTCCATGTAAATTGTGATATCACATACAGACATAACGTTTACATTACTAATTGTCTGCATTCCTTATTGCCAGGTGAAGCCGTTAATCTGGATTGAATCGGTCATCGAGCGACATGCTCACTCTCGCGTAGAATATATGATAAAGGCAAAATCTCAATTCAAACGCAGATCAACGGCCAATAATGTTGAAATAGTTATACCTGTACCGGCAGATGCAGATTCACCTAAGTTTAAGACAACTATCGGTAGCTGCAAGTATGCACCAGAACAAAATGCCATTATCTGGACAATCAAATCGTTCCCAGGCGGAAAGGAGTATCTAATGCGAGCGCATTTCGGCCTGCCCAGTGTAGAAAGTGAAGACAATACCGAGGGTAAGCCACCAATACAGGTGCGCTTCGAGATACCCTATTTCACAACATCGGGTATACAAGTTCGCTACCTGAAGATCATTGAAAAGAGCGGATACCAAGCCCTCCCCTGGGTACGCTACATTACGCAGAACGGCGACTATCAACTTCGCACCAATTAAGTCGGCCTCACATACACATAGACACATTCCAGCCAAGCTTAAGCGAAAATCCTTCTTGTTTCGTGTAGTATGATTTATGAGTATGTTAGGAGCTTTACCCTTACGGTGCGTGCCCGCCCGAGTTATGTGCGTTAAGTCAAAAGTATGTATATTAAAATATATTCCCGCATTTGCTTAGTTTTTTCCTATTGATAGCAACTTGTATAGTCCTATTCAGTTCATATTAATCTATTAACTAAAGATAACAGTTCTTAAGCCTTTAAAAGTTTTAAACTGACAAAAGAAATTGTTTTTTTTTCACATGCTGCTTATTTTGTGATTCTAATGCGGCTTTATCGATCCGAGTTGACTTCAATGTGTAGGAAAATTTCAGTTAGCTCTTCTGCGGGAATACCCCTAATATTATGGAATGTATTGTTTTTCTATGTATTGTATTCGTATTTGTATGTAAATCAAACTAATAAATTTTAACACTTTTCCAAAAACAAAGGATACCTACACATACTACATACTTGTAATTATAGGCAATTTCGCATAAGTTGCATTTTCTAATATTTTCTACACAATAAGTAATTTATTTACTGTGGCTGGAAAAGAGCCAAAAAAATATATATTGTATATTAGTACGGTTTTGCATGGCATGCCTCTGAATAAAAATGTATTTAATCAGCGTAAATAGGTTGTACTAAGTATTTAACAACAATTACAAAAGGGTTCCATTTCGAGGGTTAAACCCATGATTATGAAATGACACATAAAAGAGAAGATTGCTTAAGCTTAATAAATGCACTTTTGATTGAGTCTCTCCGGTTAAGTTTTTGTAGATATATCGATTTTTTTTTTTTTTTTTTTAAACCACTGCTCCGCTTACTGCTTGAAGCTCTTCAGGGGATAGAACTGCTTGTGTGCCTCGACATGCTTCTCTAGTTCGCGCTGTTGCTCCTGCAGATGTTCGGGAATGTGATCGTAGACTCCCTCGAACATCTCACGCCAATTGGGCTTCGGCTTTTTCTCAGAAGCAGCAATCTGCTTGAGGACTTGCTTGCGCACGCTGTTAACGAATTCCGTTTCTTGATGCTCATTGAACCAGCCTTTGTGTACCATGTAACTCTTAAGCTTTGAGATGGGATGCTCCAGCGTATTCCACACTTCAATTTCATCTGCCGAGCGATAGGCAGTGCTGTCATCTGATGTGGAATGATGTCCCACCCGATATGCCAACGACTCAAACACAATCGGTTTATTCTCCCGCAGCACATATTCGCGTGCTTTCTTCATGGCATTGTAGACGGCAAAGACATCGGTGCCATCGACACGGATAGTGGCAATGCCATAGCCCATGGGACCACGGCCAGCGATGCCATCGCCTCGGTATTGCTCATTGGAAGGTGTGGAAATTGCAAAACCATTGTTGCGGCTAAAATGGAGATAATGCTATGAATATTGTGAAGAAAAGTATTGATAGGGGCGGAAATACGCACCAGAACAATATAACGGGACACTCAAGCGTGGCAGCAAAGTTGAAGGCCGCATGGGCATCACCCTCGGAAGCGGCACCTTCACCAAAGTAACACACAACACAGGCATCGTTGTTGGGACGACGTTTCAATGCGTAGGCTGCACCTACAGCTTGTGGTATTTGCGTGGCTACAACAATAGAAAGATTAGTATTATAAAAAAAACATTAGAGAATCATCTTACACAATGGACTGGATATGGTGACAAAGTTCAGCTCCTTGGAGCCATAGTGCACAGGCATCTGCTTGCCACGTCCTAGATCATCGACGTTACCGTAGCACTGATCGATGAATTGATCAATGCGGAATCCACGCCAAACCAACACACCAGCCTCACGGTACTGACCATAGATAATATCGCGCATTTCCAATGCTGCCGCACTGCCGATGTGTGAAGCCTCCTCACCAAAGTTGGTCATATAGAACGAGATGCGACCCTGTCTCTGAGACTCGTATAAAATTTTATCCATCGTCGACAACAGCAACATGTCTCGAAACATTTTCTCCACGACTTCTTGGCTGAGCTGGGGATCCTCGTTATCATTTAGTATATACCCATCACGATCCATGACCCGATAAATGGGTATGGGCGCATAATCTTCAGGCAAAGTCAGCTTTAAATCGTTCACAAAGGCAGCATTGTGAAATCCAGGAAAGTTGGCACGATCATCTTTCGGACTGGAGCTATATGTGCGTTGTGCACCTGCTGCCCCCAGCTGAGCGTGAGAAAACGAAAACAACAACAAACTCATTGGGATAACACGAGCTACAAGTTATTATTTCTAATAAGAATACTAACCAACTTTACACTCTGTCTAGCTGTGCCCGCAGCATATAACAGTCTAACGGATTTTCGCAATAATGACATATTAAGATATGAATAGAGGAACTATTGGAAATTTGAAAGGAAATTAACTATTTATGCGACTGTTACTGCTGCGGGTTCTAACGTTGCCTTGTGTACTTCAATCAGCTGAATTACGCAACAAGTTGTGCTTGGTACGCAGCACATAACCTTTGTGCCAGCAAAATTGGAATATTATGATAACGTAGGAAAAAAAATATATTTAGAAAACATTTTAATAAAACTAAACTAAATAAATTAAACCACATTTACTTAAACATATTCATAGTAAAGAATTTTAAACATTTATTGCTCCGTGTTTACATATTTACTTAACAGCATACCAGCCTTAAAGTGTTGGTAAACATTGCAAAATGGCAGCTGAGCGAATCAATGAGGCGCAATTTTGGCAGGCAATTGCGATTTTAATAAAAAACTATCACGCCTTGAATAAAAAGATATTCGAGGTGCTCATTACAGAAGTGCAAAAGAAAGATAATGGAAAACTATGTGAGTCAAACGAAAACGAGCTGGAACAGCAGCTCCAAACTAACTCATACACGAGAACTTGTGAAGGATTCAAGATCTCTTTTAAGATGCTGACTAAGAAACTGGCGACAAATATTTTAGCCAGTGGAATTGTGGGTGAGAAGATATTAATATAGTAGTTTTCAGTATAATATTTATCCGCATTTTTAGATTTCAACAATCAAACCTATGAATGTCATTTTGTTCAAGAAGAATCATTCGATGACTTTGTTGTGCGGTACAATGCGGGAGATATAAAAGCGGAATTACTTAGGACACAGTGTGTCGAATCGGAGTCTGAAAAGAGTTCACGCTGGGCAGACTTTGTCTTAAAACCCAAGCTCTACAGCTGGTCTCAAAGTAAACGTAATGAGGGCGCCCAGAAGTCGTTAAGTTTGGTGGATATTGAGAAGTACAATGATCTGTATAAGAAGCTTAAGTTGAAGTATGCACAGGTTTTACTTGAATATTGGCAAACGGCAAAAGAGTCCACCGATCCGTTAAAGTTCATATACGAAGATTTAGCCATCGCTGCGTACCTCATCACACTGTGGAGCTGCATACAATCGGAACCAACTGGATTTGCAGATCTCGGTTGTGGCAATGGATTGCTCGTACATGTGCTAAATGCAGAAGGCTACAAAGGATACGGCTACGATGTCCGCAGGCGGAAACTGTGGTCACTTTATCCGGAGAGCACTGGTGCTAGACTAATTGAAGAAACTGTGGAGCCCAAAAGTTTTCGCTTTGGCTTCGATGGCATTGATTGGCTGATTGGCAATCATTCGGATGAACTTTCTCCTTGGTTGCCTGTCCTTGCAGCGCGTCTGCAGACAAGCTTCTTTCTGCTGCCTTGCTGTCCATTTGAACTTTCCGGAGCCAAGTTTCATAGACGCAACACAGGTATAAGCGCATACCAAGATTTTTTTCAGTATGCACGACAAATCTCGGATCAATGTGGTTTTGAAACGAAGCAGGATCGCTTAAAGATTCCAAGTACAAAGCGCTTGGCTTTGATAGGCCTTAAACTTGAAACACAAACTAACCACAATTTGGAAAACTTTGTGCAGCTGGAACTTCAAAAGTACCAAACTGGAGATTCGATCAAGCTGCGTGAAAAAGCCGAAGCAGTTAAGAACTGCACCAAAGTTGAAAGAAGTATTTTGGATTTTCTGGTCTTGAAGATATTTCGCATGCTACTTGGTAATGCCACAACAAATGCTGGAAAAAAATCATGGGCGCAAGGACAGAAACTAACAATTCGTGATATTGCCCAAGGTCTTACTAAGGAAGAGCTTTGTGGCATTAAGTCTGAGTGTGGCGGCATTAAAACCTTAATGAGAAATAAGCATGAAGTTTTTGAGTTTTGTGGCGAAGATCGTTTTGGTATTCGTATGCCTATAGCGGCGTCTTTGCGTTCAATATCTATAAAATCACAGACAACCAAGAAACGACCATGCTTCTTTAAGCAACATCATCCACAGGGTTGCCCACTGGAGGATAGCGAGTGCTCTTTCTTACACTAGTAACTTGAATAAATATGACAATTAAAAAAAAACAACTGAATTTTCAAATTGACAAGGGAAAGTTGTACAAAAGTTTTTTCATAGTAGATTTGCAAAATTCTTGTGGAACTATATACTTAAATTCCTTTAAATATAGGTGACCTTAACCAAACATTGAATAATGAAAGACTCAGCTCAGTTTAAATTGATATATTTCATGTCTACGTTTTAAATATTTTTTGAATTATTCTCTAACTTGAATTGAAGTGTATTGTTTCCATTCTATTGTTGTTTATGTTTTCTTTTGCCAATACGCATGAATAATTTTCGTCATATTTTGTATTTAGCGGGAACTGTCTGAGCTGTTACTACGGCGGCGACGGCGTATTGGAGACCGTGAGCGACGACGTGGTGAACGGCGACCTCTTGGAGGAGAGTTGCGACGTCCGCCTCCACCGCCGCCGCGATTATTGAAGCGGTTGAATTGCGGCGGGGAACGCCAACGCCCGCCTTGTGGACGGCGCATCTGTGGGGATGGTCGACGCATTGGCGGCCGTTGTTTAGGCACAATAACAGGTGATACTGTTATCTCCTGACCATCGATTTGACCCCCGTCCATATGTTTCATAGCTGATTCACAATCCTCTGGTGTTGCGTACTCCACATAGGCCATGCCGCGTCCAAAATTTGGATGAAAACGATCTGTCGGAAATTCGACATTCTTAACAGTACCAAAGCTACTGAAGATCTCCATAACATGGTCCTTATTCACGTTGCGTGTAAGTCGGCCCACGTGAATACGCACCGGTTTTGGTGTGGGGGATCGTGAGCGAGTGCGACTGCGAGAACGTGAACGTTCACGACGCTTGGGTGGCGGAGTACGTTCAACAGTACCGCGTCCACCACGACGGCGGGGCGAACGCGAGCGACTTGCAGAGCGGGAACGTTCACGTTTCACGTTGTTTGCGTCGGCGCCACCTCCGACACCGGCCCGATCGTTTGAGGTTCGACGAGCACGATCTCTGGATCGAGTTCGGCTGCGCTGTACGCGATCGCGATCCCTTTCAGTACGTTCGCGTTCAGATTCCTTACGAGCCTTACTATTGGCTCGTGGTGATTTAGTTGCTCTACGGGGCGAACGAGAACTATCTTTGCCTGTTGTGGCACCTCCTGCACCGCGACGCCGGTTCTTTTCACTGCGGTCGGAATCACTCGATGATGAGGACGACGAGCTGGACGAATCGCTCGAACTGCTAGAGCTGGAGCGAGAGTTTGAACCGGAACTGCTTCTTGACGATGAACTTCCCGATGAGCTGCGTAAGGTAAACGTTTACAATACAATTTAATAAGGGAAAGGACGCTGTCAAAACAAACCTTCTGCTAGAGTCACTGCTCGAAGAGGCCGACCCTCTTCGCTTACGTTCCCGCTCTCTGCGCGATGAATTCGATGCGGAAGTTTTTGCGTCCTTCTCTTTAACATCTTTCTCTTTATTTTCCTTTTCGCCCTCGGCGGTGGGAGACCGGGCACGCGCCCTAAAGAAAAAAGATTCCGCTGATAGTAAAGCACTTTAAAATATCATATTTACCTACATTATATTATCAAGCCTTAGCTAATTATGTCCAACAGCGATTAGTTGTCAAATTTTTTATAAAATTTGTTTCAAGAATCTAATTTTTTAAAACACAAAATCCCAGCCGAATATTCAATGGCGTTCTTCCATCGATGTTTTAATGCCGACGATATATCGAAAGGTTAGCAACCGATGATATACAGAGTTGAATCGAAATTTGTTATTCGATAATTTCACAATGCACTCTTGTTCGGGAACATAACTGTCGCCGATGATTCGATATTTAAATACATACACATATATACAGCGCTTTTGTCAGGTCGAGAGTCGCAGAGGTAAACTCCCATAAAAAATTTATATTTATTTTAAAACAAGTGTAATTGTTATAAAAAGTAGATATTTCTTTGAGCTTTTGTGCAACGCAAATTGTGCTCGACAAAGTAAACGCATTTACGTAGTGGAATTATATAAAACGCAATTGTTTAATGCCAGTTTTTATCTGGATGGTGACGAAGTGGTTGTCATTGTGATTTTACATACATTTGTACGTATGCATGTATGTGTGTACTCATACACACACACGTACACATACTTTTGTGAACTTGTGTTGATTTTAAGTGAGCTATGACCAAAGGGGAGCGGTTTCAAACCACTGTGGGGCACTGAGTTTCGATTTTTTTTCTTTTATCCATATCTATGTATAGTTGCAACGCATTTACAATTGATACGACGCCTCTCCACACACAAAGAGAGATATAGAGAGAAAGAGAGCGACATCTGGTGAGAGTTCAAGCAAATGGGGGAGCAAATAAATGGACTTGTCTGAGCATTTTACCACACTACCTCTTTGTCTGTTGAAGCGAGCTCTCGTGCTGGTATTTTTCTCGCTCGCGTTCGTGTATAAAATTATTTATTTTACCCTGTTTCATTTTGCAATCGTATGTGCCTATGTGTGCGCGTGTTAGTGTGAATAATGTTAACATATATACTACGATATTTTGGAACGTAACAATGTGCATATAATAAATACTTATGTACAAAGTTAACTAAAGTCAGACAACATTTTTATAGTATACATATTCACGTATTCTCATAATCGAAGTGTGTATGTACATATATGTGTATGTGCGCGTGCAAAGAGCAATCGTCGTCGTCGTTGAAGTTCCGACTGCCATGACTACGCAATAGCAACAACAAGAGACATTGAGACTCGAGACTGCGTTAGGTTGGTTTTGCTTTTCTCTTATGCTTATCGTTTCGTTACTCTCGTTTAGCCATGGAACTGTGTTTGTGTGTGTGTGTGTACGTTTGTTTGGTTTGCCTTATCTCTTGTGTGCTCTCCTCTCTCACACTCTCTTTCTCTCGTTTATTGTGTGTGGCTTTGAACTGTCCACAGTAAAAGGCACAGTGATGTATGTACTGAAGTATATACAACATGGATACAAATATACAATTATACATATAAACATATTTACATATTTTCTTTTGATAATTTATTGTTTTAATTTTGAGAGGGTGGCAAAGTGTGTTCAACTTTTTATGGGGCCCTGGCCCTCAGGCGTACACACACAAACAAAACTTCTGTGCTCCAACGTAAATGTGTTGTCTTATACATAAATGTTCACACATACAAATGTACATATGCACGCCTGTGTATATGAGTAAATGAAAGTATTTTGACTGTTGGACGTTTTTACGATTCCTGCAAGCAAATTGAAGCTCAGATACAGCTTATAATTGTTTATTTCTTACATACACACACAAACATGCATACATACATACGTACATATATCTTTAACTGCCCGCTTATCTTACATAGTATAGTAAAATATATATATATTTTATTTTATATAACATGTGCATTATACTGGCAATTAAAACCACGCTTTTTATATACAAACACATAAATGTATATGCGTCCAAACACTTTTATATCCATTACCTTTAAACTAACATATCTAACACAAAAAAAAAATAAGTAATTAGTTTCAAAACTGAATGTAATTGCAAATGTTTCTTTTACTTTTATTTTCTTTGTTTTTAGCATACATACAAATATTTTATTGCTGGTTTTGGTGGTAAATTTGCATTTGTTAATGGCCGCGGCCAGACGAGCCCGCTTTTTAACTCAAAAAAAAAAAAATAAAAACAAACATGTCACAATGAAAACCGACCATCAAGTGTTGTTCTATTGACTATCCCATATGTAAAAATAAAAATAATAAAAAAACAACAACATTAAAACAACCAAAAGTACTGAAACTAAACCGAAATGTATACTAAGTACGATATACCACATAAGACTGCCATTACCACGCGTGTATCTGTATTTGTATCTGTATCTCACTGACCAACTACTGCAAGCGCAAACTACAAACTGCAACTGCAAAAAAATTGCACCCACCTCAACCTCAAGCTCATGTTAAGAGCGCTATCACTCGCTCGCCTCCATATGCCAACTTATATATCTACATATATAGTATTATTCCTCGTACCGCCAACTACCAACTATTACTACCAACAACAACAACTACAACAAGAACCATCAACATTCTGCAACTCGGCAACAGTCTCGGCTTTAGTTTGTAAGCTTGTTTCTTTGTAAATTTGTTAAACTACTATATGAACTATACTATTTAATATGTACTATTTCAATATGTAAACTCTGCCAAATGATTGACGATTATATAGTAGTACAATATTCCATTAATACTTTTCGTCTTTTATTTGGCATTCTCTATTCTCACTTGTACTTTTTTGTATTTGTTCTACGTTATTTGGTTCCAATGCTCTAACCCCATTCCATCCAACAACTACAACAAAATCTATAGCACACTCATTGTTTGTTCTTGCACATAAACATAAAATATCTGTATATACACTGTTGGAAAAAATAATAGAAACAAGAATCGCTCCTGCATGTAAAACTAAGTTACTAATTATGTACGATAAACCAACCGTTAGCAAATAAGCCGCGGATAACGGTAATTTATTGTAAACTTCTTTTCGAGTTGATTTCGCTCTTCTTATTTGCGGTACATAGCGATATTTGAAGTGATCACGTGTTTGAGCTGGAAAAAATAATAGAAACAAGCAAGTTACATTTCTGATATTCTGCGATTCACTATAAAGATATAAAGATTGAGAAACGGGCAGGAAGCGAGCTATATCTCAAAAGTTCGACGAGCTTTTGATTCGAACATCCAAAAAAAAACCTTAATCCTTAAATCAAAAAATAAGGAAGTTCTGTGGGAAAAAGTGAAGTCAGAGTGGTATGCCATTAGCACCCAAATTTGCTCCAATTTAGTGAATTCACTGCCTCGTCGATGCTCATCAGTTATCAAAAATAAAGGAAATACCACTAAATATTAATATAACAACTATTTTTATAAGATAATTCATAAAACTGAAGTTTTTCTTAGTTTTAACAATTTTGTTTCTATTATTTTTTCCAAGCGCCAAAAATGAAGTTAATTATTTTTAGTTAATATAAAGATGAAAAAATATTTATGTTCCTTATTGTGAAAGTATATTTCATATGCATATGAACTAAAAACAAGTGGATATGGCTACAGTCGAGCGCCCGACAGTAGGATACCCTTCTCCCAATTTTTAAAATCCGTTACAAACGTGTAACCACACTCATAATTTCAAACACAAATACTTCTACTACATATAGCTTTCTCGCTCACACTCACACAGCGACGCACGTTAAGAGTGACGTCGACGTCGACGTCAACTGCTAAAGTGGCGCGCAGGCTGCTGCTCGTACATTTGTACTGAAAACGTTGACTTGAATAACTTCTGTGTTATTGGTCCGATTGAATTGTTATTTGGAGAATATGTTCGTATGGCATATAGCTTTATACATACCAAAGCAGAACTTTATAAGTTTAATAGTTTGCCTAATAATCACAAATTACCGATTTGCGGGGGCGGTGGGCGTGGCATCAAACATTTAACATAAACTTTATCTGCTTGGGAAATTTAGGAACCTACATACCAAATTTGGTGTCTCTAGCTTTTTTAATAGCTAAGATCCGTTGTCTCAAACAGACAGACGGACAGCCGGACAGACGGACAGACGGACAGACGGACAGACGGACAGACAGACGGACATGTCTCAATCGACTCGGCTAGTGATCCTGAGCAAGAATATATATACTTTGTGGGGTCTGCCACGCCTCCTTATGCCTGTTACATACATTGCACAAAGTTAGTATACCCTTTTTTGACCATTTTCAATGGTCGAAGGGTATAAAAATAAAAATATTACTTTCGTTCTGAGCACAAAATCTAAAGTCCATGATTCAACCAACGTGCTTCTATTATGATTCCAACAGTGTATATAAATATAACAGTACAACTTTGATATGACATAGGATTATTGAGTGAAGCGTATTACGCGTAATATCAGAGACTGATCGATCAACTAAACAATACTAAATGATTATATGTATAATGATTGTCGTGCAGCTATAATGTAATACCTAAGTTTTAAATATTATGTAGTAATTAGAAAAGAATTCATTGTGATAAAGAAACTGTGATATAACTGAAATACAATTTCTAATAGCACTATATCAAAGTTGGGCTGTCGCGTATGTGTACGATAACATATTTATATATGTACAAGTACATGTACGATAGTGTTTCTATCTCAATTTAAACTCTCGATAGTACTAACTTTCTCATAAACTGATAAGAGTACTCTTGTAATCGACTTCCTACCCCGAAGTGAACATTTACTAATAATGTGTTTTGTTTATTTTTATATTTACTATAATCATGTTTAGACATACATACATACACGTGCATTTACAAACCCACATACACAGCATATAAATATAACTATTAGCTATACATATGTATATGGCCTTTGTATGAAATGATTTTCCACATACTATATCTTAAAACAATTCAGGCATATTGTGTACTCTCTATATAGTTCTCATAGACTAACCACGCACGTATCTCATTCAGTTCCATTTATTATTGACAATCTATTAAAGCTACACTGTTAAACAAAACTGAAATTGTTGCTGTTTTATTTATTACGAGAATATATATATGATAAACACATTCTATTTACATTTTTTCTATACGCATACACACACACAAACACACCCACACATACATACAATATTTCTATATTTCCCCCTAAGTAAGTACATGTGTATCTACCTCCCACTAGAGAGCCCATAAATGTTTCATTCTGTTTTGGTTTTTATAATTTTTATTATTATTATTATTTGATATTGTTTTCCTTATAATATGAGCATGTTGGCTTGTTGGTTGTTTGCTTTCTGTTGTGGAACGCGGGCGCGGCTTTAAAGTACGAGTAACTTAACCCGGTTAAAACCCGCAACTTTTAAAACGCAAACGTTTCCATTTCTCCCTCTTGTATAACTTTTTGCAGCTTAATAAGCAGAACAAAACAGTTTGTCTAACATCGTAAGAATCATCGCAGCAAGTAAGTCGCAAGATCCCACGGGCTCAAAGACTGAGAGATTGAGTGAGAGAGAGAGAGAGAGAGCAACAGCCGCAATATGCTGAACTCCAATGCCAATCATTCTGGCAACAATCGGCGGCCCTTTTCGCGTAATTCCTCATCGGGCCGTTCGCATCGCGGACGAATGCTCTACTCGCCGCATCCTCACGCCCAACACGGACAGCAGCAGCAGCAACAACAACAACAACTGCAGCAGCAGCAGCAGCAACAACAACAGCGGAACAACAACAACAACAATGGCCTCGTGCCAGGTCATAGTCCCTGGTGCAATCTCAATCTGAATCGGCACAGTAATGACAATAGCAGCAGCGGCAACAACAACAACAACAACAATAGCAACAACAACAACAACAATGCCAACAACAAAGATGCAATCGATGGCAGAAATTCAAATTGGTAAGAGCTGAGCTGCCTATGGTAACAAAATTGATAAACCAAACAAAAATATTGAAATTTACGTTAGTTATAAGTGACATAAAAGCGAATTTGAAGTACCCCTACCCAAACGTTACCCTGTGCCTCCCCACCGTCCCCCCACCCAATATCCCGCCGTTATCCCACACCGAACTATGCCTCGATCTGCCATTTTAAAAATAACAACAACAACATCCTTTGTAACTCGTTCTAATGCTCCCCACGACAACTCTAGAACAGTTTTCTCAACTTTCTATCTATCTGCCTCTCTCTATATATCTCAACTATCTACTACTTCGTAACTCTACACCTCAAACGAATGAAAATCGCTTTTAGGTTAAAGGGAGAATTTTGTAATTAATCGCGCCTAATCAAAATCAATAGTATCGCAGCCAAGAATTATGCTTGGCCCTGTTAACCGTTGAATTTTCGAAGCACTAAAAAAAATAAAAAAAAACTTGCATCACCATCGAAGCAGTTGCAGCCTGCAGCTGATAAGCACTTGATCGAGAGAGAGAGAGAGAGAGAGGGCGATAGAGATGTATAGAGTAAGCCATAAACGCTTACTCCTCTCCCTCTCTCTCTCTCTCACACACACACGCGCTCTTTACTCCATTTTTGTATGTGTGCCTTTCTCATTCTTGCAACAGCGATTGTTGCAGCTGCTTTGGTGTTTACTTTTTCAATTCGTCGTCTTCATTTGTAATTTTCGTTCTCTTTTCATATTGTACATTATTTTTTTTTTCCTTTGTGTTTGTTCTTGTCGATTGGCACATACATACTATGTATACATCTAACTACTAATTATCGTTGTACCTATTATCTTTGCATTTAAGCATTATATTAAAAAAAAAAACTAAAAAACAATTCAATTACACACAAACATTTCGTTTTGCCTCGAACAATAAATACATTGTTAAATGTATCGTATGTACATTTTCTTAACGCTTCAATTACAAACATTATATAAGGCGAAATTCCGTAGTAGATATTTAAATCTAACAGATATCCGAACAATCTTAATTTACAACCATAATAACTTACAAGTTCCAAATACAATATATCAATTCTTAACCAAAGAAAATGCATGAAGAGCACTTGAAAATGGCGATCAAACTTTATATACAAAATACGTAGCAAATGTCCTAAGTTATCGTAGTTGTTTCTTTCATTCATGTCCAAAAGCTTCTTAATTTAATTGTACCTACTAAATACATACATACTACTCGTACATATGTATATGCCTCTCGCTTAACGGACTCTCTCTCTTACCCAAAGCATGCCCATCATCAATCCACAATTGCCTGGCTCAGGCCGGGCCAGAGGCCAACCCAATATGGTTGAGGATATTATTTAACCTCGCCATTATCTCCAATATGTGTACCTGTACTCGTAGTTGGTAAAATTCTCGTATTCTCTATTCGAATTGCAATTGCATAAGATCTTTTTTGCTTAATTTCAAATATAGTTGCTACGTGTGTTTGTAACTTTATTGTACCATATACGTTTTTTCCGATTTTGCTTATGAAAAATAGCCACAATTCTGGACAATCCTAGATGAAAATACTTTTATTCTTAATTTTGGAGACAAATTTGTATAATTTATAAAGGCTATGGTATATCACTATAGTTCTTATCTTTACAATATCAATGATATTCTTGTTAAACGATAGATTTCAGGATCTTGCAGAAATAACAGGTGCATAATGATTTAATTTTACTATATATAAACTATATTGATTCGTCAATTTTACTTAAGTTGGGCACAGGTGCTTTTCATGCATAACTAAACTCTCAAGAAACCTCACGCATAATTAGATCTCTAATCAAATATTACCCAATCGACACTCAGATGAGCTTTAAGCTCAGATCTGCTTCCAGTGTGCGTACAGGAATCCAATTGTATTTTTTTTTTTGTTTATTCATTACAAATCTTAATTTTAACTACCTATATTTACTTATAATTTTGCGCAGTTTTGCTTCACGTTTATGCTAAAAGAAAAAAAACATGAAAAAAAAAATAATAATGAAACATAATCAAATCAAATGCGATGTTGAACCATGTGATAATAATGCAACCGTCAAAGTGCAAGCCAAATATAAAGTTTAGTTACAAAATTTCCTCTTTATCCAAACCGTACAGTAAATACTTAGTTGTAATTTTTTCGATTCAACATTTTATGAATGATAATGCATTTTAGTTGAGTTTATTGATTGTTGATTGGATTGAAACACACATAAGTACCTAGATAGATTGGTGTATTTGTATTTTTCGCTTAACTGCATTTTTGGTGCCGGAATTTTCAGCAATCCTCTCCCATGATGTTTATCACAAAAGTCATGGCCAAATTAATAGACCAGATATAGCAAATAGAACTGCTGACCTACCAATGCTATAATGATCAAGAAACTCAGCTTAATGTTTTACTTATTTATTTGCATTATGCACACTGCGGCTTAGAATGTTTAATGAACAGTTTTAATGTACCTGCCTAGAAGTTCCAAAAGAAAAACCAATAACAAAACAAAACAAAAAAGTAAAAACAAATGTTTCTTATACATATATGAATTCAATTCTCTCTCTCTATCTCTATCTATCTACATACATATTAATACTAGTAAATGCGTTTTTGTATTATTTTTCCGAATATATCTGTTTTGTTTTCTCTTCAACAAGATTATAAATACTATTACGATATAATACTACCTTACTACTAATGTTCAATATTTGTACTTGTGTGTTTGTGTGAGTCCGAGTAACGGCAACTCAAGCGAGTCTCAGCAGCAAACATTGTTTTTGAACTTTGTCACACTCTGTTTAACTACTTTTCTACTTAGCGTATGATTTATTCTATTTGATTTTAGACACAACTGTACAACATTAACGTATTTTGCCGCTTCGTCACGCCCACCAACTGCTGTGCGTGTGTATATATAAATATTATGTGTATGTGTTTGTTAGTATACAATTTGTAAACCCCGGCTCGACATTCGATCTGTCACCCCAAAAAAATAATGTTTAATAAGCTTACGATTCGCATGTTGTTGTGCTTACGTTTACGTTAACGTTGCGTTACGTTAACGATTACGTCTTGCGTGGCGCCGCAACGCTGATTCCTCAGAGCGCGCAGCAACCCACATGCCCACCCCCTAAGGTATTTTAAAGTACTTCAACTTGAGTAACGGTTTACGACGTAAACTTTACATATTCGATTTTGCGTTCTCTTTTGTATATTTTTGAGCATGTACAGCACTCTATCTCTCTCTCTCTCTCTCTATTAAACTACTACAAATAAGTACAAATATCTCTATATCTCTCATGTTTAGCTAGTGAAAGCGTTACGTTGAAAAGTGTCCATAAAACTGTGATACTCTCTCGCATTTGTTGTTGAACTCTTTTTTGTTTGTAAGCGTAGTGTGCATTAAAGCGAAAGCCAAACAAATAAATAAATAAAATAGCAAACTAACAACAATTTCTATTTAAAATGCATAAGTACAACAAAAACAATGAGAAGAAAAGCAAAAAAAAAAAAGAAAGAAAAGAACATAATGTGCAAAATTAGTACGTATTTGTTTCTACTAAATGCATATTGTATATGTGTGTATATGTAGTAAAATAGTCCGTTACAAAGCAAAAACGCAACAATATAACTAATACAATAATAGCAAGTGAAACGTTCACTACATATACACGCATTGCCATTATATTATTAAATACTATGTGTGTGTGTATATATTGATATTACATAATTATATATATATATATATCTATATTAAACTAATAATCTAATTATTGCATTTTGCCATTTACATATATATTATTTTTATCTTTTTCGTTTTTCTTTCTTCTTCATATACAAAAAAAAAAACCGAAAAACTGCAAAATAAAAAACTATATAAATAACGTATATGTGTGGCTACCACTCTGCATATATACACTACTACTACTACTACTACCTACTACCTGTACATGTATATGCATACAAAATAACTATATATGGGTTGTGTTTATACTACCACCACACTGCTACTGCATTGATTTGATTGAACAATTTTCAAATGTATCTCGTAAACCGAATATATATTATATATTATTATATATGTATTACATATTATCTAAAACCAAAAAAAAAAAAAAAAACGCAAATGCAAACCTTAATCGAAAATCCAGCGATGTACAAACAAGTAATTCTAGCGGAACTTGTATTTATAACAATAGCAAAACGCATCATCTCAACAGCCTTAACCTTAGTCACAGCCACAGTCACAGTCAAAGTCATAGTCACAGTCACGGCCAGAGTCACGGTCATCACAATACGTCCCACAATCATTATCCACAAACGCATTCCCATTCACAGTGTCACAGTAACAGTAACAGTATTGGTAGCAACAGTAACAGTAACATTAACATTAACCTTAACAGTAACGTTAACAGCAGTTATCATCAACCTCCCATCACGAACATAGCACAGCATAATAACACGAACATAAATCAAAGTTGCACAGACCAAACAAGTCTCAATTCAAACGTTATTCGAGGTGAAAATCACAGTGCCAGTACGAATCAGCAGCCAAATCTAAATTCCAATTCGAATTCAAGCAACTGTTTTCCCCGCTATTACGATATTTGCCACACGGCACCATCGCCACCTGCTGCCTTTGGTCCTGCCATGTCCGTGTCCGTTGTTAGACTGAATCCTGCACGCCTGTGTTTGACTGTTGCCACGCCCACACCTTCACCGCCCACCACCACAGCCAATTGTAATTCCTATGCACAGCGACGTTCGCCGCTCGTACTATCCTTTCCCGCCCATCCCATCCTACAGAGCAACAGCAACAACCTACATCATTTCAGCCAGAACCCAAGCTTCAATCATTATCAGAGCACGAATCATAACCATCCGCCATATCATAATCATCACCAACCTCAACTGCCACTACCACAAAACCTCAACCAACACCACCAACAACAACTACAGCAACTACAACAACAACAACAACCGACTAATCGCCAATCCCTCCCGCTAACACGTACGAATTCAAATTCAACAACCGCAACAACTTTAAATTCAACCAATACAACAACAAATAGTAACCCTACTGATGTTGTGAATGTAAATTCTTGTACCGATATAATTCCTCATGGGTCATCTGCGCCACAACAACAACAACAACAACACCAACAACAACAACAAATGTGTTCACAACAACATCGACGATCTCAACAACAACAACAACAATTGTCGCCGTCGCTTCTTATGATAAACCACAATCAACTGACTGAATCCCATATTAATAATAGCCATAACCAAGGCCCTTCTGGCCAGCAGCAGCAGCAAGGATCCAATCATGGACACCACAATCAGCGTAGCTATAACAACCGCAGCAGCAACAGCAACAGCAGCAACAACAACAACAACAACCAGAGCAATGTGAATGGCAACGGAAACGGAATTGGAAATGGTAACCTCAATGGAAATCCTTCTGATTATATGAATTACCGACGAGCCTGTCCCGCTTTGTCGCGTGACTATCAACAACACCACAACAACAACAACAATAACAATAACAATCTGAGCAATGGCCACAACAACAACAACAACAATCGTCGGCACAACAACAGCTACGAAAGAAATTCGAATAATAATGTGAGTGACAAACTATAGATAATTATTATAATCTTTCTTTTTTCTCTATAATATAATATATAATATTATCAAGTGTTTGTTTAGCTTGGGATTTCTTTAGATCATAACTTTTTACCCTCATTTCTTAGATAAAAATAATTGATTTTATTCTTTGCAGCACTTTGGCAATGGCAGCTCGGATCAGGGTCTTGATCATAGATCTGATGGTGGCTATAACTTTATGCGCAACGGCTATGGACGTAATGTTTCCCATTACCACAATATGGGAAATGGATATGGGAACAACAATAACAACAACAATGGTGCATCCACATCATCCTCTGGTCCCGGTTTAATGGGGGATATGCCCTCTGGATCTGGTTTATCGGGATCAACGCTATCGCTGACCATTGGACCTGGTCCGCATGGTCTCAACTCGGATAGTCCGTCTCGAAAACGACGCCGCATTTCAGGGCGACCCAGCCAATCCCCGCCGGCCATTTGGGAGCCGAGACGTTCACAACGCGTCATGGTAAGTTCTGCTGTGATCCTCAAGAACTACAGAGATTAATTATCATTTACAGATGCAACAGGGTAGTCCGCCGTTGCGCCGGCCACGACTACGCGATATGGTTACGTCCACACAGCAGCAGCAGCAGCAACATCCGCAGTATGCACCACAACAACATCATTCGCAGCAACAACAGCAGCAGCAGCAACCCCCTCCGCAGCCCAACTACCATGCGATGCATCATCATCAGTCGCAGCCACACTATGCGCCGCAGCAACAGCAGGCGCCACACCCCCATTCGCACCCGCATCGCTCACCCTGGGATCTGGCCAGCAATGGCTCGGTTATGGGCAATCCCAACGGGGCTGGTGGTCCAACGTCCAGCAGCACAGTCGGCGCCATACTGCAACAGGTGCAGGCACCGCCGCAGGCGCCAACCGTTGCCGCTGGGCCACCTCCACCGCCACCCACCTCGCTGATGGTTGATCTAAATCTCAACCAGGTGCCCGTTAGCCTGGCCCTGCGCCACGAGCCTATTTGGGCATCCTTCTGCACGTATCCCTTGCCGGCACAGGCTCGTCTGGCCCCCTGTCATCTGCACGGCATCTACACGCAGCCCTTCTCGGCAGCACCAGCAGGATTGGCTGCAGCACCGCTGCAGGTGGCACAGGTGCCGACACCCACGCAGGTGGCAGCCGCAGCAGCAGCAGCCCAGGCCATGATCCAGCAGGCAACAATCACAGCACAGCAGCAGCAACGCGATGTGGCTGCCATTGCAGTGGCAAATCTGACACTGGAACCACCCAGTCATCCGGCACATCACTTGGACAGCCATCAGGCAGCCGCAGCAGCGGCAGCGGCAGCAGCAGCAGCTGCAGCCTCATCCCCTGTGAGCGCCCAGGCGGCACATGCTCATCCCCATTCGCATCCGCATCAGTTGCCGCCAAGTCACATTCACATCGCCTCGATGAGTGCCGCCGCAGCGGCGGCTACACAGCATCTACATTCCACGGGTGCTGCAGCCGCGGCAGCAGCCGCAGCAGCAGCTGCCCATGTGACGCAGATGTCGGCTGCACCGCAGCAGATAATCATATCGTCCGAAAGACGCACATTCCCGCAGCACAGACGCATCCCGCGGTTTTGGCCACCAAATCATGGACCCCACCGTCATGTGCTGCCACCACAATCGCTGGCCGCTCATCAGGCACCAGTGCAGATCCAAACCACCGCTGGCATCATCAATCCGGGCTTCTTGCTCAATTTCCTGTAAGTCTATAGGATCTATCTACTCATCTTCTGGACACTTTAATCGAGCATCTTCGGTTCTTTTCTCGCCTTGCAGTGCCATGTTCCCGCTATCGCCCTACAATCAACATGATCTGACCTCGGCAGACACCAATGAGACGGAGAACTATGAGGCGCTCCTCAGTCTGGCCGAACGTCTGGGCGAGGCCAAGCCACGTGGTCTTACCCGCAATGAAATTGATCAGTTGCCCAACTACAAGTACAATCCGGATGCCCATAATGGTAAGTTGATCTCTTCGAGCAACTAGGAGTAGTTTAACAAATGTCTATCTTTCCGACCAGGTGATCAATCTTCCTGCGTGGTCTGCATGTGCGACTTCGAGCTGAGGCAACTACTTCGCGTTCTGCCCTGCTCCCACGAATTCCACGCCAAATGTGTGGACAAATGGCTGCGCGTAAGTCATGAATAGTTTTAGAATAGTCACAAATCTTTAGAATCTACTTATTATTTAATTATAATATTCGATTCCAGTCCAATCGCACTTGCCCCATCTGTCGTGGCAATGCCTCCGACTACTTTGACAGCGCCGACCATCAGCAACAGCAGCAGCAGCAGGCGCAAGCGGCACAAGCTCAAGGACAAGTGCCGGCACAGGGTGTGGCCAACGCAGCAGGAACCAGTGGCACGGCCAGCAGCAATCAGTCATCGGTGGCGGCCACAGTGGCCGCACCAAGTGCTACCCCACAGCAGAGCCAAGCCGCTTAGGGCGATTATTATAATGAACAGCAGGAACCACACGCTTATTCACCACGTCGTCCAGGAGCGGTGCGGAATGATGCACACACCCAAACACACGCACACATATAAACCACCACACACACACTTTGCCTAAACGGATTATTAACATAATTGATATAATGCGCAACGAATCCAACTGCCAAATTGCTTCCCTTTTAGCCAGGCCACTTCAATAGCTTGTTGTAGAAATTACTTAGGCGGTAGTTGTATGTAAGTAACGGTAACGGTAACGGTCTAAACAATATCAGTAATGTGTTAAAGTAACAGTAACGATTAATTTGTAATCATAATTAAAATACATTCATACCACCAATATTTCACGCAAAAGTACAATTTGCATAGTTATCGATGCTATCGATATCGATTGTCCCGAATGTATCGAGCAAATGTGTTTAAAATTCAATTCACTGTCATGATGCAGCCAAGAGTCAGAAAAAGAGATTGATCGTTTCATTGACTTTGACTTTGAACTTTGAACTCAACTGCCGCCTGTGCTTACACATACATAGTTTATTTGCATTACGTGTAACAAGTGTATAACAATGCGAGTGCATACTATATAAATATAAACATATATATTTATGTACAAAATACCCATCAGTGCGCTCCAATTAGCAGTAGTTTGTCAATCCTGTTTGGTATAATATGACTACTGCTTACTGCAGAGCATCGATAGATACCTTTTACTAAATGATGTATTTTAAAATGTTGCTGTCCACACTCATACAATACATACTTACATATGTGCATAAATTAACGCTATATATACTATATATGCAAAGGAATGGAAGGAAGAACACAAACATAATGGAAATATATTTTTACTTGTTTATGCTTTACGTTTTCTCTTTTTTTATACATACATAAATAATACTAGCATTTCATTTTAGTTTTATACTTACAAAATATATGTGTATATTATACGAACTGAACCCACTGAAGAAGTTCTTCTTCTTGTTGCACTAAGCAAACAACAAACAAAAAAAAAAAAAAAAAAAAAAAGAGATAAATGGAAAAAAAAAACAAAAACCCTTAATAAGAGGTTCTAAAACAATGAATATTGAACTCTTTCTATATTTTGCGTTTCCACTGTTTAACACACACTCTTTCAATTAGTATACATAACTATATACAATATACATATAGAGAAAGCAACTAACTTTGAAACATATAAGCAATCTTTGAAATCGACTAATACCACAATACAAAAATGGGAATTCGTATAGAAAACAAAATAACTATTATACGCATACTACAAGAGCAAATTGAGCGATAACACAGACAACAAAAATACATATATCTAATAGTATATGAATTTAGCATACATATTAAATACATATACATAACATACAATACAAACATACATTCATACATACATATATCGGTGGGCTTATTTAACTGTATTGTCGTAGGCGTTCGCGTTATTTATGCAATTGCTAACAATGTTGTAGTAGTCTCGTGTCGTCTTACTAAACGTCCATACTAACACGTATGTATTTTTCGATCCAGAATCCGGATATAATATGCCGCTTTTGAATACGCGGGTAAAGGGTCTCTCGTTAGTTCCAGTTCCAGTAGTTTTGCCTTTCTCAAATCACATGCTCCTCGTTATACGATATAGAGACACATACACAAACACATACAGACATACATACGTACATACTTAAACCTAAAACCTCCTTGAATTTGAATCAATGTGACTTGTCTATTAAAAGTAGCACGCTGGCCGAGCATCAGATGCATATACATACATACATACATACTATATATGCAGTTATATATATAAATTTATATACACACACACACAAACATATATCTACCTATAAAGAGTTTTCTTCTATCGCATTATATGGTGTATCTTAATTATATATACATATGTATGTATGGTATATGCATACGTACAAGTACGATATTTACATGCACTAAACTAGACTTTAAATTCATACGTTTTTAACAATATACATGTGCTATTACTAAGCGGCACCTAAATTACATAGTCTTTATATAAACAATAACAATAACAATGATGATGATAACGATGGATATATATATATATATATACATATATGATTACAAACTTTAACATTACAATACAGAATACCAAGTAAATTGAAATGATTCCTGCCCTCCATTCGTATCAAACCATTGAAACTAACTCAAAACGTTTTTTATAGCATATATATGGCATTGGTTTTTTTGTGAAAATGCGTATATACAATACATATATACATATACTACCAATATAGAGATCATAAATACAATATATATTAATAAATAAATACATAGAGGTAGCCTTTTCGGACAGTTCTCATAATAACTATAAATCGCGCATAGCGGATGTGTTGCTTATAGCGAGAGTTTTTCAATTCCTAAATGCTGCTATATAACACTAAACTAACTAACTTACTTTAAATCTAAAGCGACTCATACGGTTTTTAAAGTTTCCGGTACCCACCCGAGTTTTAAAGTTGGCGCATTGCAATGGGGTCCGTTCTAGCGACGCTAACTTTACCGACTTAACCAATAATGCCACAACAACAGCAATACAACAACAAGATGAAGATTAAGATAAAACAAGAACAACAACAACAACGACGACGACGACGAGCACGTTCAGATTGTCCCAAACAACAATAAAGATTTCAATCCTTAACAATTAAATGCTATGCATAACGTGAATACAACAATTCTTGATACCTAGTATATAACAATACATATATATATATATGTATGTAAAATGTGTGTGTATTTATTTTTAATCTATATAAATATAAATGGTATTTCCAAAAGACCATTATAAAGGTGTTGTGCTTTTCTAGAATTTTATTAGTAGAAGAAAATGTTTATTTTTTTGTCACAATAAATACAAAAACGTTATAAAGAAGGAAAAAAAAAACTAAAAAAAAGCAAATATATATATATATACATATATACATACATGAATATGAATTGAATACCTTTTATACGTGCACTGACATACTTACCTACAAGTATATAAATACATATATATTTACAAATCAAATCTCAATCAACCGAATTAAGAAGAATACAGCTTAGATAAACATTTACCAGATTATTTCCCTATTTGAATCCTTCAGTTCCTCTTTTTTTTCTTTCATCTTCTTTGGTTTATTGCCACCTCTTTCTGAAACTTTCAATAAATCTCTAACTTTAAATCGTTTTTAATTTCAAATACTTGAAAAGTCAAAAGCTTATCATAAAGAATATAAAAAGAATAAAAAAAATTATATAAAGTTTTGCTGTGATTCGTGATGTAGATGTACGTTATATATATTTAATTATATAAAATGCAATAAAAATTTCAAGCATATAAAAGCATAATTATTCCAAATTATTACAAGAGCCGACTAAAATTATATAAACAAAAGAAAACACAACTTTTTAATGCATGACAACTTTTCCAACATATGTACGTCATACTCAAACATCACTTGTCTAGAATTGTCTAGAATTATGCAATTTTAAATGTGACTTATTATTTTACATTTTTGTAGACAAGAGCCGAGACACTCCCTTATAGTAATTGTAAAAATCAGTTAACCATAGTATTAAAAAACCTTTTTCAATGGCATTGTAAAATGGGGAGTGGGCGTTTTTAATGTTAACTGCAATCATTTCTGTTTTCGTTTTTGTATTAACTCGCAAAATTCAATAAAATTTGATGAACGTAACAAAAGATACGATTTCCGCATTCTTCTCCTTATAAAATGTATAAAAAATTTTCAACTATAACAAATTTTCAAATGCACAATTTGATTTTGGCTTACAAGTGTCGATAAGGCAGGCGTGGGCCACTGCTTGCATACCAAAAACACTCAAAGAAAGATTTTAATTATCTTTGTCATCGAGTTGTATCGATAACCAATCAGCTGGTCTGTTAAGCATTCTGTTACGAAAAGCCTAACAGTTCTTTTTGAGTAAACAGCGATTCATTTTTATATCGATAGACTCTTTGATTGTCTTTGCAATCGAAAACAGCTGACGTTTACAGTTCATTAACAGCGTCGGCGGCGTGTAGAGTGCAAGGCGGATGGATTATTTTTTAATTATAAACACGACGGGCACATAAATATTAAAAAAAAAAAGAAAATGCATTTGTGCAAACGAAAAGCAAAGCGAAAATATGGCCTGTAAATTATATCATAAATGTGAAAGTATTGACCACGAATCTGTGGCAAAAGCAACGTGAAAAAAGGAGTGCGAGTAGGAGAAAAAAATCAATTGAAAAAGGAAAATTGCATTTCGCTGCCAGCCTCGTCGAAACGGAATATAAGTGTAGTTGTAGTAGTGGAAATAGTGGAAAATATTAAGTTGTTGTTCGTGTTTGTGCGCGAGTTTGTGGGGTGCATGTGGAAGCAGTAAAAGAAGAAGCAGCAGCTGCAGAAATAGCAAAAGGAGACAGCGACGATAGCCGACAACCAGAGCGGCCAGAGTAATAAAGCGTAGAAAAAATGAGTTCAAGTTGTGAAAGGTGTGTGCCGTTACACTGTGCTAGCACTGAAAACAATAACAACAACAAGCAAAGCAAATTTCGAAATGTATATACAATTTGTTAAGAGAGACAACAACAACAACAACAACAACAAGGCACATTGTAATCTATTTTTCTTAATAAACTGCCTTAAAACAAAGCGTACGACTGTGCATCTGTAGGTTGTGTGTGTGTGCGTGTGTAGGAGAAGTGCGAAAATTTATACGCAATGCAACTAAATAGAGAGTAGAGCAAGAGCCCCTCCCCTTTAAGGCGAGCCCAGCAAAGGCGACGCCAACCACAGATGTCCGTATATGTATGAGTGTGTTGCGTGTTCCGTGTGCGTGTGCGACGGTTTATGCGTGTGGGTTGCTAGCTCCTGTCCCTGTATTTTTTGTATTTTCTACTGTGCTTAATTAAATTCTACTTGGCTGGCAAATTTATGCACTTTTGATACTTGCCAACTGCCTGCAAAATCGATTTTCTTGCAAGGCGCGGCAACAAGCTTCGATTTGTTTGGGCCCCCGCGGCCGTTCGCATGAGAGAGAGAAACAGAGAGCGAGCGAATACGAGAGAGCTAGCCGCCCGTTCGTTTGTGTGTGTGTGTGTTGTGCGTATAATTGTGTGCGTGTTTGTATGTATGTGTGTGTGTGTGTGTAAGGACAGCGCGGCGTTCTGAACTGCAACTTCGAATAAGGAAAAACCGGAAAATGTTTGACAAAATATATTTGAATGTCTGGGGTGTATGCGTGCGTGTGAATCGGCGTAAATGTGTTTGTGTGAAGAAATGCCCAAAACAAGGAACTCATGGGGAAAACCAGCAACGCACACACACACACACACTTAAATAAGGGCGACGACTCACGTATAGGGCAATTTTGGGTGGTATTTTTTGTGGGTGGTATTTTTATTTTGGGCGTATTTTTTTCTCTTCTTGTTTTTGCATTACTTTTACTTTGTTCGCGCTTGCGTTAATGAATGAATGAAGTATTGAATGAAATTCATGTGTGTGTGTGTGCGCCAATTCTTAAAGTTCTTTAAGCTAATGCTGTGCGTGTGCGCTTTTTGTTGTTGTTGTCGCCCCCTTTAAAATATACATATGTACATATGTAAATATGCACATGCATACATAAAACGCATACGAGCGTGTGTGTGTGTGTATTTATACGTGCTTGTAGTAGTTGAATTTTTTTACAGTGCGTCTGCTGCATTCCAGAGATGCCTTTTAACTTTAAAATAGGCAGACAGGCAGCACTCGCACATCTCGTATTTTAATATCTTTATTTATGTTACGTTTTCTCTCTCTCTCTTTCTTGTTTGACTTACAGAATAGAATGGGTGGAAATCATCGAGCCGCGTACCAAGGAGCACATGTACGCCAATCTAACAACTGGCGAGTGCGTCTGGGATCCACCCGAAGTAAGTGTTGCAACAAATACATATACTAACTAGTAAACCCGATAACTCTACTCAATAATTAAATGAATTAATTTATTTACACATACGCATAACCATGACCATATGTTCGTTGATTAACAGTTGCCTGCTAATTGCCAAATGTCACCTCGGCCATTGTTGACTGGGGGGGGGAGAGGCTAATGAACCTATTTGGGACTTATCAGGTTTATTACCGCACTGAGTCGTATGTGGAAACAAATATAAAGCAAATCGTACAAATTGCAAATGTAATTATTAAGCTATGTAGATTGGTTTAAAGTTGTTACTTGATTTATATTTGTAAATAGAAATTAAAATAGATAGGGTATTTGCACTTCGGCTTGGCTACGCTATCTTAGTGTAGTTTAATTTGTTGCTTAATTGACATGGGTCACTCGTTTTGCAAATTTTACAACAATATATAGCCATGTGTGCATATCTATATGTACTTTATATATGGAGAATTGTCTGACCCAGTTCATCAATGGCGTGAACAATGTTAATTAATTGTATTTTAAAAAGAATTGTTAATTATTGTTTTTGCGTAATATATGCTAGATTGGCCATGAATAGTGGTGGAATCGGTTAATTGCAAATAAATTGAATTAATTCTTTTATAATTGTAATTTATTAATGAATGAAATAGTGAACTCTATATCGACTTTATCCCTACACATAGTCGATGATTAATTACGCAGTTTAGAAAAGGTCCACCCTGAGGCAACGAGCACATTTTGAGGAGTCAATGTGCTGTGTTTGCTCTGCAGCTTCTTGCGGCTCTTTTGTTCGGTTCTCCCCGGTTGCATGTGGCACGCTTGGCTAATGCGGCATTACCCAAAAGGTGTCGCAGGCTAATAACTTTAGACGGGGCTAAAAAAAGCTTAAAGGCAAACAAAAACCCCTGCATCCTTGCCGGAAAGCTTCTGCACATGCAGAATGGAGGCAGGAAAGTTGCTGCATCGCTTTGAGCTGGCGGAAGTAGTGAAAATTTCATTGATTTTGTTGTTGCCCCGCAGTGTCCTCGACTGCGTCCTCGTTTTGCTGTTTACATGCATGCTTATGTATGTGTGTGTGTGCGTGTGTGTCCTTAATGAAAAGGTTGGCATTCCGAGCAGCACCTTATTGCTTGCAGAACATGCAGAGCCAGGCCCGGCCCGGCGCTTGCCTGTGACTTGCCTTCTTGCTTGTCCATTTCACGCTGTGATTTATTGCGACCCTTTTCCATCCACATGAAATCCCACACACACACACAAACACGCAAATGCACAAACACACATACAGGAACACATACAAAAGTACCTCAAGCTGCTTCGTCCAACAGTGAAGCCTTCTGTATGCACTCTCTTTGAACTGCGAGTATGCGTTTGTGTATGTATGTGTGTGTGCTCATCAGGTTTTTGTCACTCTCGCTCTCTTTTGAGTCATCGCCCACACACTTCACTCACGTCTCCCTCGTTGAGTGACCGCGTCGCACTGCAGGAAGTGTGCATCAATCGAAACGGCACTTTGAAGAGCCGAATTTTTAAATACTCTTAAGCTTGTGCTCATCTTTGCATTTTTCAAAAAGAGAGCAGCTTAAGCTCATACTTATAAAACCAAGCTTGGTTACAGTGTAACCATAATTACTTTTGCGTATTATCGATTTTATCGATAGCTAAAATCAACAATCTCTAATGCAGAGTGTGTGCATCTCTAATGTTTTAGTTTGGTGTAATTTACTCTGCTTCGTTTGGCAAATTCGCTTTAAAAATGTGCATACCCTGTCTGTTTCCCTCTGCAGGGCGCACAGGCCCTAACATATGCCCTAAATTCAACTGCAGGCGGCGCCGACGCAGATGTCGCTGCAGTTTTTTGTTGTTGTTGCAGTTGCCACGAGGAAGTGAATGAAGAATGAAGAATCCTTTTAGCTGCGCAATATAATCTATTCATTTAATGCAGTGCAACGTGCACAGGCAGTACAACAAAAGGAATACAAAACTCACACACACTAATAGAGGGAGAGAGAGAGACACACGTACTTGCACACGCCCTAACTGGCCAACTTTCTCACCCTCTACAAACTTACTCTCTCTTTCGCGCTCTCTCTCTCTCTTTCAGTCTAAAATGCGCTTTAAATTAGCAACAATTTTTGTTGTTGTTTGTTACTTTCTGCTGTACCGTTTTCTTGTTGTTTTAATGACGTCGTCGGTTTTTGATTGTTGTTGTTGCTGTTCTTGTTTCTAACTTGTTGTTGTTGCTGTTGCAGCTGCTGTTCTTTTTGGTGCCAACAGTAACAACAGCAACAACAACAACAATTGCTGCGTTCATTGTACGTGATTTGAAATTTATGCACAGCAAGTTGAGTCAACTGTCTATTTCTTATACCCTGTAAAAGAAATGTGAAATGGGTAGCTGCTGCATAAATATCAAGTCCCCATTTAACATGTGCGCTATGTATCTGCAGTCAAGTTCCCTACAGGGTATTCAGCCGTCTTTCTGCTCGACTTAACTTGTATTCAAACATTTTATTATAACTCTCTGGCTTACTTCCCCTCCAAATGCTCGTTGTTGTCGGGCTGACTGCTTTTTTTTCATACTTTTTGCTCATTTGCCTTTGTAAAACTTCCGGTAAAGAAAAGAAAGACGAAAGAAAAGAAGAAGAAAAAAAAACCAACAAAAAAGAGTTGCCCACACGCTCGTTTAGTGTTACAAAACTTGTCGGCGGAGAGGAGAGCAGGCAGAGGCAACGGCGACGACGACGACGACGACGACGACGACGACGACGATAATGCTTACGTGCGTCCGTCGATGCCACGAAGAGGCCAACAGGCTTTAGGGGGGGCATGTATAGTACTTTCCTCCCAACCCCGACCCCATTCCACTCAACACCACCAAATGGGTGGCTCTGTGAATGAGTGACTCTGTCTCAGTTTCGGAAGGGGGCCCATGCTACGCAATCGTCGAAAAATTTCAAATCGCTGTTAGTTTTTTTTTTTTTTATCGTATACTATCGTTTAGCTATCGCTATCGCCATTGCCTTAGCCATTTTCGGGCACTGAGGCGCTTCCTGTTTTCGCAAAGTGGGTTATATGCTTCATGGGCTGCATAAATTCGTTGGTAATTACAGTGGCAATTAGAGGTTTATAAATATCGTTAATGGTTTTCGATAGTATTTACCCGTACAATGAACGACTTTTCGGAGTCAGTTACAGACTGCTTTACGACTTGTTGAATACTATGTGGGGTATTTTTAAGTATAAATTATCTTCGTCATTAATTACACAACAAGAGTTGCTTTGCAACCAAAAGGGGAAATATATATATCAAATTATATGTCATTCAAATTCCAAAAACATTATTGCAAAAGCTCCCGATATTCTCGATATTGAATTATAAATCGTCACTGAATTGATTTCATATGTGTGTAGAAATCTTGCATAAGAATGAAACAATATACGGGTCATTGGGCATTTAGGAATCACAGTTTTCAGTTCCAGCTCTATGACAACTTAGCCGGAAAACCGCTGAAAGAAATCTGAAAATATATATAGAGATTATTGTTCTCAAGTCAATAAATGTTTATGTGTTGCATGCGGTCCCTTGGGATCTGAAAATACACATACAAATACATCGAAAGTCTATGCCTTATACTTGCTATAAATAGATATACTTTAAAAAGAGTACATGCTTTATTTATTCAGCGATTCGTTTCATTAACAATTTATGGCATCTATGAATAAGTCTCACAAAAATCTCTCAATTATTGACTGGCCAATCTTTCTTGTCTGCAGAATATAAAGTATAATTTGCTAAAAAAATATAAGATTACTAAAATATGTTAATTATGAGTAGCATTTTAAACGTGAATAACGGCTTAATTCTCCGGCACGAAAAAAAGCTTTATTGAATTCTTGCAGCCAGTTTTGTCACATTTTAAATTGAATTTGCAAAAATGAAAATTCTTAAGATATTTGAAAAATTCCGCTTCACTCAGATTGTATTGCCCATCGTAAATGTTGGTCTATGCCGCGCTTGAAGTTTATGCTGTTTCATTTCTTTTTTGCTTTATTATATCCTTCGACCATTGAAAATTGTCAAAAAGGGTATACTAGCTTTGTGCAAATGTCAAAATTAGTACTAAACAAATGTTTAAATCGATTTTAAACGATACTTAATTTTGGCCTAAAAATCATGTGAAAGTGGTCAAAAAAAAATACATGTCACACCCTCAACAGGCCTGTTACCCTCATTTTACACCTATCGTAACTTTCTTAATAATCAAACGTTTTTTATGCGGAATGACATTTTGTTTATGTTTTAACAACCTGAGTGATTCTACATTTAAATAATATCATAATAGACCTTTTGAAATTTTTCGATATTTTGAAATTTTAGATAATGGTCCCCCCTGTAAAATTTCAACAAAAATTTTTTTAAAAATTTTAAATCGCCAGTTTTTAATTTTAATCGATTGCGGAGGTCAAAATTAGTACTAAACAATTGTTTAAATCGATTTTAAACTATACTTAATTTTGGCCCAAAAATCATGTCGAAGCGGTCCAAAAATTAGACATGTCACACCCTCAACAGGCCTGGTACACTCATTTTACACCTATCGTAACTTTCTTAATAATCAAACGATTTTCATGCAGAATGACATTTTGTTTATGTTTTAACAACCTGAGTTATTCTACATTAGTATAAAAGACTTTTTCAAAATTTCGATATTTTGAAAATTTAGGTAAGGGTTGATTTTTCAACAAAATATATATTTGTTAAATCGCGAGTTTTTTATACCGAGCTTGTAACTAATTTTGGGAATTGGGCGAAGGGTATCTTACTGTCGGGCGCGCTCGACTTACCAACTTGTTTTTTAAATATTGATGATGACCTAATTTACAAAAAAAAAAAAAAAAAAAAAAACAAAACCAAACACTGAAGAATTTTTTGGGTGTACGTCTCATTCAATTCGCTGCTTCTCTTTTGCCCCTCTTTCTCTCTCTCTCTTTCTCTTGCTCTGTTTCTTGATTTTCTTTGTGTGTGATTCATGGAAGTTGGTGCTGTTCTGTTTGGGGGCAGCTATGTGGTGGGGCGCAGGGGTCCATTACTGACCTAGACACGGGCCAGGCTGATAGGAGGCCAGGCCCGTTCGCTGATTAGAATTGTGCGTGCCACATGTGCCAGCCCACTGTGTTCGATCTATATATTGCGTTGATTAAAAGCCAAATTGTATTTCAATAACAGATTTAATGAATTTATAATGACTTTGCAATCCCCCCATAGGCTTATCCAAGAGCCACAACGAGTAATGGAAATTGGGTAATTGTAATAATGCCTCCATTGTTTGCTAAATATAGTATATCCCATATGTTCCATATTTAGGCATAATCAGGTGAGCTGTACAGCTCATGCAAAAGATTATGCAAAGAACAGAACATATTTAAATAAATATGATTTCTAAATAGATGCCGAATGTGACTCAAGCGGAATATGCGTGCCTATGAGTAATAATTATAAATATTGCTAGTCTCAAATATGTTTCATCCATTTCACAAAAGAACATACAAACATACAATATAGTATGATGTTTGACAGATTTTCCTCAAACGTTCCGCCGCAATGTGCAGTTCTTTTTTCTTATTTTCTTTTCTTTTTTTTTTTTTTTGCTCTAAATTCATTTTCATAAATGGAGGCAACACAAATTCCAGCAATGAGATAAAGATGTTGCCTTCAATGTTCTTGAGTTTATTGCGCTCTCGTTGTTGTTGCTAGACGTACTTATTGCTGTTGTTATAATTCCATAATTACAAAATATTCGAAATATCGCACAAGGCCAAAATTGTGGGGTAGTATGAGAGGCTGAAAACGGAGACATTGCCATCAGTTGATATTGGCAGGATTGTTTGGCTTTCATAATAAGTTTGTGCAAGTTTATTATTATTATTATTTATTCTACTAAGTATTTGCTTTCCTAAATATTATCTAACTAGGAAAGAGAGAGCATACATACTTCGTTGTATTACGTTAGCTCATCTTCTGGTTTATTTTGCTTTTGATGTTGCTTCTATGTTTTGCTGCTGCTGCATGTGGCACGCGCCGTCACAAACTAAGCAGCATGTTAGAGTGGGCAAGGGGAGGGGAGGGCTGGAGGGGACCTCGCAGTAAAATAGACCCACTTATGGCAGGTCTGTCCAGCTCAATGGATGCACGGATGAATGACTGGCTGACTGACTGACTGGCTGGCTGTGTGAATGAGCCAACGCTGGACAGACTGCTCGCCTCACTGACTAGCTGACTGACGAATTGACGGAATGACAAACTGACTGACTGACTGACTATTGCAAGCGCAACAATGCAAAAAGCGTAACGATGATGCAGCCTTGTCCCAACAATCAACGCTCGCTCTGGGTGCGCCCACAAATTATGCAACTTGCGACGCAGTTGAAGCTCGAAATGGAAATGGAAATGAAAACCAGAAATGAAAAGCAGCCGAGCCGAAAGCTTTCAGTGGGCGGACTGGCCTGAATTGTTGCTGCTGTTATCAGTTAAACCACAAACAACAATGCAACATAGATTAAAAGAGAGAGAGAGAGAAAAAAGAGGAGAAATGAAATGAAAAACAAGCCTGGGTCAGGGCCTGTCGTGGTCTCTGTGTGCCTTCGTTGTGTGGGCCGCTCTTGTGGGCTTGCTGCCTGGGCGCAGCTGCAGCAAAAAGTTCAAGGTCAGCGCTGAAATAACCCTGACTTCTTGGTCATGTGACAGACAGAGACAGCGACAGCAGTTGCAGCACAAGGAAAACAGAGACAGCGAGTCTACAACGAGATAACACGCGCGCATGCAACTGAAGCTGCTGCTGCTGCTGGGGCCAGGGCCTCTCCGGGTCCAGCCCTGCACAAAGTAAACTTGAGTTTTGTCAAGCCTTTGCAAGAGATGATGATGATGATGATGATGATGTCGATTTGTGATACAAATATGCTGATTAAGACCGACTCGCTAGGGAATTAAGTACACAAATAAAGCTCAGATTACTATAATACTCGGAAATGTTGAATAACTAAGAGTTTATTATAAGAGAAACATTACATTCGCTGCTAAAATTAAATATTTTATTTATATAAGAAAACTATGATTTTCTTTCATATGTAACTCAAATCTTTGCTGCCTTAAAGTACAGAAAATATTTGAAAGAGCATAAATAAGTTTACTTAAAAATGCACAAGGAAAGAGTTGTAAAACATTGGAGGTTACAACCCCACCTAGTTGTGCTCTGGCAAACTCAATGTAGGTCACGTCTTTTTAAAGAAAGACTGCAGAGAAATTTCCTCAATAATAATAATAATAATAATCGGAACTGTCACTTAGCTGAGCTTTTACTGTACACACATTTTTGCGGATTAATGCGATCAAGGGGGGAGGCACGTTTGCGTTGATTCTCTTGAAACATAATATAATAATAAATGTCCAAGAACAGAGAGAGAGAGTCAAGATTTGCGAACGTGTTCATAACTGGAGACGTCGCTAAAGTGTTTTGTTTGCTGCTGATGCTGATATTGCAATTTCATATTTTACACAGAAATTCATACAGAGAGATTATTGAGAAAAGGTATCAAAATTTGGTAATAACACTCGATAGTCGAAATTTTAAATAACATTTTGCACTTTACTCGGGGATTAGAACTGATCTGATTTGTGTAAAACGAAGTGAATAAACTGAATAAGCAAATACACTCGACATGTTTTCCACACATGGTATAATTGCCTATAACACCTCCCACGCACTCACACACACACGCACACACTGAGAGTTGATAATGCCACTTATGTGTGTGATTTACTCATGATTCGTTTCGTTTTCATTTTCGTTTCAGGATGTGCCAATTAAGCGCACCGACTCATCGCAATGGTGGGAACTGTTTGATACGAATACGCAACGCTTCTATTACTACAATGCGGCCACACAGAAGACCGTATGGCATCGGCCGAGCAAGTGTGACATTATTCCGCTGGCCAAGCTGCAAACGCTCAAGCAGAATACCGATCCCAGCGAGCGACGTGAGCAGACAACGCCACAGAAGCAATCATCGTTGCCAAAGTATTCCCAACAACAGCAGCAGCAGCAGGAGCAGCAACAACTGCTGCAGCACTCTCCCATGTCGGCAGCCAACAAAAAGGGGCGTGGCCAACGTACAAGTGGTGGCAACGGACCAATGGCCACATCCGAGGAGAAGCTCTGCAGCTCGACCAACAGCGAAATGATCTCTAGTCCGCGAGGCCGTCAAAGTTTCCGGTATGAATTGATTCAAGTTTCTGTTTAAAAGTAATATTTATTTATTTACATTCCTCTTCAAAAACAACTTGTGCAGCGTCGGCACGGGTGACTCATCCCGTTCCATGGACCTGCAGCAGCAAGCATCGCACCAGCAGCAGGGTTACGCCTCTCGGCGTTCACAAGGTAAGTAGGAGCTAATCTACATATTTCCATATATATCTGACTCATTTGATTGTTGTTGTTTCTGCAGACTCGTGTAATCATTACAAGGAATCGAGCAAGTCCAGTGACTCGAGTCTGTCCAGTGCGCAGGGTTATCGTCGCTTCAATGATGCAGCCAATGGTGGAGCAGCTGCAGCCAATGAGGGATTGCGACTCGGCTCGCTGCAGAAGCAGCAACGCATGGGCAAGGATAATGGCGCGTAAGTTGTGGCTTCTAACTGGAATTTGTTGGCTTGGCATAGATTAGGATTAGGATGAGGCAACTAGGCGTATGCTTAATAGACTATGGCAATCCCAGAGCTCTTATTCGTCGCCATATTTGATTTAAAACTTATAGATATGTAACAAAAACGATATGCTATGATATCGAGTGCAGCTCAGAATCGTTATCGATTCGATAGTTATCTAATTTGTCGATTTCAAACACGCTTTGGCTTACACACACACACACACTCATCTGATGGCATCTCTCTCATTATTTTCACATCTCTTTCCTCCCACACACACACACTCTGTCTCTCTTTGTCCATCTTGTTGCGGCACCAGCTTTGAAATGTTGCAAGAAAGTGCAAGCTCACAATATTTACCGCATGGCTCGTCCTCCTCCTCATCCCATGTTGGTGGTAGTGTCGTCGGTGGCGGCGGCGGCAGCGGCGTCGGCGACAACAACAAGTACTTTGATCATCAGCTTCTGCCCAGCCACATGCAGGGCTATTGCTCATCCAAGTCATCCGATATTGCCTCACCCACACATTCGATACACACGCCGCAGGCGCAGAAGAAGAAGATATCACCCGATGCCGAGCGACAGTACAATTACGCACAGCAGCAGCAGCAGCAACGCAATGCACAACGAGCCGCTGGTGGGGTAGGCGGAGGCGGAGGTATCTCAGCATCAGGCAAACCCTATGGAGCAGCTGTAAACGGTAAATCATCCGTTTCTCTGTGTTGACTCTCCAATTAACCAATTGTAATCTTTGTCTTGCAGAGCGCGAATACAAGGTAGCATTGGCACGATCCGGCAGTTTTATGTCCTCATCCATAAATCCTTCAGCTGCTGGACACCATAGTAAATCATATCGTAAGAGCAGCGCCGAGGCGAATGGCAGTGCCGGTGGTGGTGGCGGCGGTGGTGGTGGCGGCGGTGGTGGTGGCGGTGGTGGTGCGGCTAGCGATGATTCAATGCACGAAAAGTACTTTAAGTCTGTGGAAAATACTCCGCTGTCTCGACGACGCCATACAACCAATGCCAAGGGCCATGCGACTGGCAGTGGAACTGGTGGCGGTGCCAGTGGCAGTAATACGGCCACCAGTACCGCCGGCAGCGGCAGCAGTGGCCATAAGAATTACTCAAGCGACTCTAGTCCGCAGAGTCCGATTAGTCCACAGACGAAAAGTTCGCGTCAGGCCAAAACCAGCGCCACAAATCCGCCGCCACAGTTGCAGCTGCAACATTCCCCGCGCATGCAGGATCCCAATTGTACTCTAGATCTATTGAGCTTGGAACGCATGTCGCTCTCGGGCAAAACGGCACCGATTTCACCCAGCGGAGGCTCCGATAATCTTGGCATGTTGACGCACTCGTCACGTGGCTCAAATGACTCGGCGGCCAGGCGTCAGAAGTCCAACAATTCCACGGCAACACGTTCGCAATCTCATCATTATCCTGGTCAGGGTTCGTTGCGGCACAGTGCCAGCTCCAGTCTGGATAAACGTGGTTATCAGGTGCTCCACAGCAGTACAGGCAGCACGGGCGGCGAGAAACGTGACTCGCGCCGCAACAAGACACAGCTGCAGCAGCAGCAGCACCAGCAGCACAATCTACAGGTGGACAACAGCGATGTGGAGTACGACAATGGAAACATTTCACCACTGTACAGTAACTGTGGCCAGGAGATGCCACATCTGCTGCCGCTCAAGCATTACATTATCGAACAGAACAAGATCTTTGGCCGATACGATTATGGAGGAGACGGAGCTGGCGACTCGGACTCGTATCATTCGGACAGCCAGTCAGAGCATTCGCTCTCTGGCCACGAGCCGGACAACGAAGACTCTGATGGTGGTTCTGATACGCATGGCGGCTACTTGGAGCACAACTACGGCATGATCGAGGATTATGCCAACATGGGTGACAGCGTCTCCTACTATGCCTATCAGTTTCCGCCCTACGATCCAGCTGGACGCGAGGATATGTAAGTTATTGCCAGGATATTATGTATGCAAGTTGGTTAATCCGTATACTTTATCATTTACAGCTCCGACAATGTGGAAGCCGTGTTGGAAGGCATTGGCGGCAATACAGAACCATCTTCAGTGCCCAAACCGAAGCCTCGCTATCAGATCTCATACTATGACACTGTCTCGCACAGCCCATCCTCGTCGGTGGGTCAGGGTCATCAGTACAATCAGCATAACCAGCAGCTGTACTCGAATACGCCATCGTATCCTTTTGCCAGCCATGGCCATGGTGGAGTGCAGCCTCCGGCGCCACCACATCAACAGCAGCTGCATTTGGATCCCAGTGATGCGTCGTCGGCAAAGCAGAAACAATCGCAAACATTGCCCTCGCCCAATCGACAAATCTCACGTCTAGTCGCCGGACAGTTAACCAAAGAGGAGGCCAGTCATGGCCATCATCAGCATGCGCAACAGCAGCCGCCGCATTTGCCACCAGCAAACGCAGGAATACAGACGGCCGGAATAAGTAGCCTGAGTCGTGGTGGTGTTGGTGGCGTCAATAATCATAAGCTGGTACCACCTTCGCTCAAACCCACCATACAGCAGATCTGTCCGCCCAGCGAGCGTGCACCCGGCGCCACAACGTTGGCCTGCATGAAGGAATGTGATATTGAGAAGTTTGCCGCGGACAATCTGAACTTGCACTCGAAGGGGATCTTCCGCAAGAAGGCATCGGTGCGCGATATGCTTAGCTGGACGGCGGAGGCCATTGGTCGTCCCATGTTGGCCCTGTCGCGTGACAAAGCCGAGAAGAAGATTGCCATTGAGTTGTTCAAGCTGGTGCAGATCTATATGGGTGATCGCAAGGCGCGTCTTGGCATGAATCTTAACTCGGTGGCTATAGATATAATTGTTGCCTCGCTGCCGCAGCAACAGTAAGTGAAACGCATCCGAAATTTCTATTTAAGATCTCCCAACTAACTCATTGCTTCCCCGACAGATTGCGCGACGAGCTTTATGTGCAGCTGTGCCGACAGACAACTGAGAATCCCAAACGTGAATCACTTATACGTGGCTGGGAACTGATGGCCATCTGTCTGTCCTTTGTGCCGCCCTCGCCAACGTTTCAGCCCACGTTGCTCAAGTAAGCTTGCCCTTATCCATCTCATTCCGATCTTGCTAACTCAAGCGCTTTTTTCCTTGCATTGCAGCTATGTGAATCGTCATAGAGATCCCTCATTTGCCACTGGCTTCATGGAGGTCTGCAAATGGCCCATACATGTGCAAATCTCTCACTATGCCACCGTCTGTTGCCGTCGCTTGGATCGGATTGGTAGCAGTGGTCGTCGGTTGGCTAAGAAACCCACAGTTGATGAAGTGGAGCAGGCGCGGGTATGTTAATTGTTATCCTATTGTATGGATCCTCAATATTAATCTATGCCAATCTTACTGTAGCAACAAATCTTACGCAACAGTATGTTCGGCAACACGTTATCAGAAGTGATGGATTTACAAAAGGATAAATTTCCGTTTCGCAAATTGCCCTGGATACAGACCACGCTGTCGGAGCATGTGAGTGTACACAATTTTGGGATCTGGTCTGCAGTATTCTGAATACGTTTTCTATCATAGGTACTGCTGCTCAATGGCAAACAAACGGAAGGTATTTTTCGTGTGTCCGCCGATGTGGATGAAGTCAATTGCCTGAAGAATCGCTTGGATCGGTGGGATGTTCCTGATTATAAGAACACAATGGGTAATGAAACAACCCAATTAATTTTTACGAATATATTATTATATTATATTATTCCACAGTCGATGCACATGCGCCCGCTAGTCTGCTTAAATTGTGGTATCGCGAATTATACGATCCGCTCATACCAGATGATTATTACGAGGATTGTGTGAATACTGAGGATCCTGAAAAAGCCAAAGAAATAGTTAATAAGTTGCCCCAAATTAATCAACTGGTAAGCTCATCGAAGTTTAACTGGAATATAAATAAATAAATCTCTTGCTCGGCAGGTCCTAACGTATTTAATACACTTTTTGCAACAATTCTCAAACCCGGAGGTTGTTAGTTGCACCAAAATGGATTCATCGAATCTGGCCATGGTATTTGCTCCGAACTGTTTGCGTTGCACTTCCGATGATCCCAAGGTGATACTGGAGAATGCGCGCAAAGAGATGTCCTTTATACATGTCTTGATACAGCACATGGACACAACGCATGTGACCAATTTGGCTTAAAGCTGCAGCTTTGATAGCTCCAATCAACCAACTAACCAAAACCGATTAGAAAACCTTACATATATGTAAACGTTATTAACCTATCCTTAACTTACCTATCATTACTACTACTTACAATACCTTCGCGATTCAACTTGTAATTCAATTCTTTGTATCTATACAAATTCGATAGTCAAAGAAGACGCAGAAGGGCAGCTCCTATTTAAAACCTAACTTAAAGCCACGATAATTTTGCTACTCGAATTTTCTTACTAATTGCTACGAAATTATAAATCTAATTTTATATATATACCTAGGCCGCTTAATTTAACAAACAACAAATACTCAGAATTGTCAACGTTGTAACGTGTAGTGCTTTCAAAACCAAAAACAAAAAAACAAAAACCAATATAAAATCCAATACAGAAATGTCGTAATTGTTAAATTTCAAGCTCCACTTGAAACTGTTAACCTAGTTATGTGTGAAATGGTACTTTAATTTATTTATTTCGCATTGTTTCACTAACCGAATTTCACACAAGAGTCAAGCAAATACTCAAAAGAACTCTCAACAAAATATGAAACATTGAACAATTTGTGAAGCATATGGAAATTAAAATATATATAGATATGTACTATAAATAGAAGCGAATGCAATAACTGAATAACAATTAAAGAATAAAACTGCTTAAAGTTTCGTGCAGCAACATAGTGCTATATACATATATACATAATAATATATTTATTCGTATGCATTAACTAATTACTAATTAAATGTTAAAGATACACAAAAAATCAATTCAAATGCTGCGCAACAACTTAGTAGTCTAAAAGAGCAACACGACAGAACACATACATCATATACAACATAAATATATAATTATAATGAAAAATGAATACGGAAGAGAGAGAGAGAGATACAGAAGCAAACAATTTAAACATATATAAATATGTGTACGTATGTAAAACACAATCGAAATCGATACGGAGGAGCATGAGAAAGAATAAAGTTATATAAATAAAGAGCCAAAATATTAATTTCTTAACATTAATGATTGAACTTTGATGTATTGGTTTCGTCCCCAATGGCTACTCATTTATTTGTCCAAAAAAACGGTGAATGGGGAAAACAAGCCAATTATCATAGACATATCACGTCTATCACAATCGTATTTCTGACATTTCTTATCACAGGCCACACAACATACCTGGCTCAATTTTGAGGCATATTGTAAATCTAGGGAGCTCTTCACACTTTCCGTTTTGTTCCTCAAATAATATTCGACTGCAAATTTATGCCCAATTTTAAAGTCATTTCGAACCGTTTGTCTCCGATAATTGCTAATAATTTAGAGTCACTTGACGATCTTAAGCCATCCCCTCTGACAAAGCATTATCATTTATTTGCCAACTATTTGGGACACCGACAGCGATCAATTCCCCCCCGAATCAAGTGCATTTATCACGCCCAAATGTTTACCTGGCTTTCCTTCTCATTCGTTTTGATTTCATTTTAAATTTTTGTATTTGTCTTTTTAAGGTTTCTGTTTTTTATCAAGGTTCTCGGTTTTTGGTAATTTGTTTAAGTACAATTTCGGGTCTCGTATATGCAGCAATCTTGAAGGCAACGATTGTCATACCGTTCAATGCCCATAATCACATTGGATATTAATTGTGATTCATGCGACCCAAAAACTGTAAAATAATATTAATAGAGTTTTGATTCTGGATTGTAAGTTTGGGGATATGTAATGTAACCAAGAGAAAACTCTATGAAGAGCAAATTCAATATAGGAATATATAAGATCGTAAGTCTTCATTTCCCTTTTTGTACTATTGGATATTATACATTTATCATTGATAGCACGAAAGCGTGCATATTATCACACAGCATATCATTCATTTATAACGCTAAATAATCGACAATGGAATTATAATATTTCTAAGGCGACAATTTCAAAATTTGCTTATCGATTTCTCAGCTTATGCAAGTGATTGTAGGGAACGTATGTATGTATTGCCATTATGCTATTTTTAGCAATTGACTCGCCGTTTCATAAAGTTTTCGAATCAAATCTTAATTGGCCAAATTGAATCATCGAATTTTATTATGGTTCTACGAAATGTGAATATATAGGGGAAAAAATCCCAACAGTATACGTTGAAAGTGCTCATTAAGATTGATATTTATTATGAAACGCCTTTATTGTTGTACGATAATAATATATTTTATTACTTATCGGAACTAGAAGCTTATCGGTGTCGTAGCCTTTGCTTGGATACGTTATAAAAATGAAATTTTATCCAGCTTTCTTTGGAATTTGAGAGAATACTTTTCTTCTAAATAATGACAGTTGAAATGATCTTATTCTTAGAAAATTTCTTTGCTTTCTGAAAAGTTTGAACATTTTTAAGGGAGAGCCAGAGCGTTTGGTGCCCGCCCTAAAATGAAGTGCATATCTAAAAGATACAATAAGCGACCTGAAAACAATATCAGACTCAGGTACCGAGCAAACAACAGAAACAACAATTAGGCGCATTTATTTTGTATATTTTATCGCGTCCGCAATGCCCGAAAATCAAAAGTAATCCATCATCTCAGAGGCTTTAAGGGGTCCCCGAATGCGACTGATAAGCAGCACCACCCAGTCCCCTGTCCGCCCGCACTAACCATACCACCAGTTATACAAACGCATAAATTGTTTCGAAAGTCCCCACGGCCGAAAAAAAAAGATGGTAACCAGAGGCTCAAATCATCATAACACCAACTCGATTACTCAATCAGAGCACCCTGCAATGGCGACGCCTGAGCAGTGTGTGGCGGGGTCGATAGTTCTGCGGGGGCGTTGCTGGCGACAGTGAGAACCTATTGGTAATTTTAATTTGTTTACAACTACAATAAACGAAATGGGGAAGAGCGACGAATGACAACGAATGCGAAATGCTCTACAAAAATTATAAGCAAAGAAATGGGAAATATTTTAAATTTACATTTATAAAATGTAGAACATTTCTAACTTTTTTTAAAAACTATTTTTATTATTTTGAAGTATTCAAGCTTAGTTTTTAGCCTATATACAATCATACTCTTCTCTCTCTCTCTTTCGCCAATTGAGAGGCATACTCGTTGCAAGCAAGGATGATGAGAGGCAACGGCGACGACACCTCGAGCGATACCGATAAGCGGGTGATTAACAATTACTCGATCAAAAGTACCGACATGCTTGCAGTGCGAGTGAAACAGCAATACATATATATATACCTGCACTAGTCGCCGTCGTCGTCGATGGCAGTCACCATTGCCCTCCGGGTAGCTGTTGGCAGTGTGTTTAATAAGCCCCGAGTGTTTTGATTTATATGACTTGCTGACTGGTGGATCGTCGGATGGGTGGATCGGCGATTGGGTCGCTCACGACGCTGACGACGACGGCGACAGCGAGCCGAACAATCGTTTGTTGTCTATATAAACGAATTGAAAATCGGAATTGGAACTCGAATTTGAGAATTTGGAGCTGACGGAGCAGGTAGAGGCGAGGGAGAGGTGAGGGAACGTCAACGACGTGTTCTTATCGATGATAGTAGCCCATTCATTATCTATGTACATTCATATCTACATATGCCGCCGCAGTAATAAACTGTTAATATAGATATCTACCCATTAGCACAACATTATATGTATATGTACAATCTATTATATTCTGTGAAATCTGATTTAGTACAATTTATTGGGCTCTGCAAGTTCGCCCAGCAATTAGTTCACCGCCTGCGCCCGTTCAAGACGCGTCGTCGCTACCGTTCGCTCGCCTCGTCGAGTGGGTTACCTCTTTTTTATTTCTTTAATATCATCATGGCCAGCAGCAAAGCAAACAAATCATCCTTCTCAATTGACAATATATTGGAGCATAAGACGCAGAGTAGTAGTGATTCGGTTAGTAAGCGCCATCAAATATTACCGCCACAATCGAGTCCTATGCCGGCCACCGCCTTTACGACTGCCACGCCCACATCGTCTACGGCCATTTACGATTTATCGCGTGAATATGCCCTCAAGAATCTGGATCCCAGCGTCACATCGCCTGCAGCATCAGCAGCAGCAGCAGCAACTCTGCTCACGCCGACAACGCTGCGTTTCAATCCCGCCGCCATCTACTCAGATCCCGCCTCACTCTTCTATCAGCAAATGCTGAATCTACAGAAGAATTCTTCGCTCTTTATGCCGCATTTCCAGGCTGCCGCGGTGGCTGCAGCGGCAGCAGCCCAGCCCGCTGCCTATTGTGATCAGTACAGCCCGTTTATGGATTGTGAAGGTAATTATATACCTAGTAATATTATATTTTATAGTTTATAATGTAGAAATGTTCTGAGATTACAATATAATTATATCAATCAGGGGACAGCTAAATTCTTTGATCAAGGTATTCTTTTATTTGAGCCAGAAAATGAAAAAAAGTTAAAAAACCTTTAAAAAAAAGAAAAGTATAATAAAAATTTGCAGGCCAAGGAATTTTTTTATTTGAGCCAGAAAATCAACAAAAGTTTAAAAATATTAAAAAAAAGTATAATGAAATTTGGCGGCTAAATGAAAATTTTTACAATTCACAATAGACTTTCTTAATTATTTTTAGCCTTACAGATATTTCTATATATACTTAAAAATATGTATATGGACCCTCACAATAGTTTTGGGCTACAAACCAAATTCATATTCAAATAATCTGTCCCTCTATAAGCACGTATATATGTATGTATACTACGATTTGCGAAGTATCAAAGTCTATGCAGATATTCGATGAGTCCAATATGTTTGGCTTTTGAAATTTACTAAATCATACGATCATGCAAAGAGTTATGAAATACAGGATGTGAGTCAGGTATAATGAACGAGGCGATATAAATACTACAATAATTAATAATTAAGAAGCTACACGCAGGCGAAAGTCCAAACTGTAATTTCAACGAAAATACTCGTACTCGTACATTGATAATGATGATGAAACGCAATAGCGTACGTAATGCTGACTACATTTCCAAATTGATAATATATTCCAATCGAAGTCCTTGAAAATTAATTTATATTATTGAGTATTTGAGAAGTTGTTATAAAGAAGAAGGCATTGTGGTTCAATGAACTTGAAATTTATTTAGTTAAGACTCTGCTAAGTTAGGATAAAGTATTATGTTTGTCTCAGTCCAACTACGACCTTGATGACAGCAGAGTATTACAAGTAGCGCCCACATTTAAATACTCCTCTTAGGGAGCCCACCAAGTGTGGTTATTATATATACATAGATCCCCCAATTTGATTAATCGTTGCATCGATGTTTGTCAAAGTCAAGTGTTGGCGCCAAAGCCACTTGAAATCTTTCTCTCCCACTCCCTCATCCCCTCTGAGACCCCATGTGCATTACCAGTGCAATGTAACGGTAGATTAAACAACGCTTCGATTCCAGCCCCCTAAAATTGTCCAAAAGCGCACCGAAAAAACCAGAAAACTCATTCACACACACGCATAGTGACAAACACATATTTTCGGGTCTTATCAATATGACAAATATTTGAAATTGAGGTGAGAGCCATGCGAGGGAGTCGAAGGTATATTGGATTTGTCATAAAGCCTGTGACTGACATGTGGGAAAGATACATAGAATATACTCACATATATGGATAGTTGGATAGGAACTAATCCCATGGATTATGACTACTGTAGAAATCGATTTAAAGAAGTTTTTCTTTATCATACTAGCCTGAGTAACCCAAGAAATATCAAACTTGAAACCTTAAAGCAGCGTGAGAGTTAAACTAAACAAAGAATATGCATTATTTAAAGAATATGCAATATATAAAATATTTTTACATTAATTTATTTTTCAGACATATTTTCTCTAAACGAATCCTCAATGATTTTCTATGGTATTTAAGAAACATTAATAGTATAGTCTATAGACTTGCTAAACTGACTTTAGAATCAACTTTTATTATTATTTTATTATATTTATTTTATTCTTATATTTATTTTATTATTATATTTATTTATTTCACTTCCTGCATTTTGCCCCTATATCAAATTGAGTGCAGAGCATATTCAATTCGTGTGGATATCTTTAAACTATTTTTCAATCGGCTTATCTGAACGAAAAAATGCTATTAGTGGCGATTAATAGGCGCTGTCCATCATCTTCTGGCGACAATTGCCATTCGATTCAGATCAAGATAACCCCCGTCCACCTTTGTCGTCCGTGTGGAGCAATCGGGTCTCTCGGAAAGCTCAACATACTCGTAGCTTGTAGCTGTGGGTGCAGGTGTCGTCGCCTCTTCATTCAATATTTGAACGATTAACACCAAATTGTTCTCAAGTGCCCAAGCCCAAAAAAGAAAAAAAAGAAAAATAAACTCAAAGGAAGGGGAAGGGATGTGATATGAGGCTTATCATACAATACGCCACTTAATAAAAATAACCGTTAATAATTGTATTTGTACAATTTAAATTATGACATTAAATCGCAAACGTTATTACGGTTTTTACAATGTGTTAGTGAACTAAACGATTTATATATAGTTATTACCATGGTATGCTATACGTTTTTGTTTTTATTATGATTGTACAGTGGAGATTTCCCTGAGCACGGCCATAAAACTGACAAATCAGCGTAATTTAAATTGCTCAACCAAGTACGAATTTCCGTCGCATTCTCTCTCTCTCTCGCTCTCCCACCTACTCGCTCATTGCCAACTTTCGCACTACGCACCTTATCACGCGATCCACTCGAATTACTTGTTGACCAGGTACTCCCGATAACGATTCGAGCAATTGATTTCGCCTCGATTGCCGTTTGCCAATTTCCAACACTCGTAACCTGCCGCTCTCTCCCTCTCTCTCTCTCTCTCTCTTTCTCTTTGAACACAGCCCTGTGGGCGTCTACATTGCTCTGATATGCAAAAGCAGCAAGAGTATGTGGGAAAAAAGAGCGAGAGCGCGAGAGAGAAATCCACAATCGAAGCAACCAATCAGAAAGCAGCGCGCACACTGAAGCCAAAGCTTGGGGGCAGCCATGTTTGTTTTCATTTGCGTCGTTTGAGCTTGTCTACTCTTTCTTTGTCTCAGTGTTGCCATAATTGTTGGGTGAAATTAATAAAAACAAAAAAAAAGGTGTTGCCAATGTGCAAAAATAAAGAAACTTGCAGTATTAAAATAAAGCTAGATTGCTGGTGTGGCTATTGAGCTTGAAAAAAGCCAGCTTCAATGTGAAAAAAGCTAGCTATTTATTAGAATTAAAAAAGTGCTAATACATATATTTGATATATTTGAGTTAAATTTTATTATTTGCATACGTGTAGATAAACATTGTAAGCTGTTTGTAAAATAGGGAATTAAATTGAAGATAAAATTTTTTAAATAATATTTTTAATTATTAATTTTATTAAGACCGTTTAAAACTTTTTAAACCCTTAGCAGTTTTTTTGCAATTCAAAGATATTCAAGAGTTAACCTTTGACCTTTTATCTTCTTCTCTTTCCTCTTCAGGCTTCAGTAATCCGGCAACTGCAGCGGCGGCTCTCTACTGCAATGCGGCCTATCCGGCTGCGAGTTTCTACATGTCCAATTTCGGGGTGAAGCGAAAGGGCGGCCAGATACGCTTCACATCGCAACAGACGAAAAACCTTGAGAATCGTTTCTCCAGCTCCAAGTACCTGTCCCCGGAGGAGCGTCGTCATCTGGCGCTGCAGTTGAAGCTCACAGATCGCCAGGTGAAGACGTGGTTCCAGAATCGTCGCGCCAAATGGCGACGAGCCAATCAGACCAAACGCAGTGCAGTAGCAGCAATAGGAGGAGGAGCCGGAGGAGCTGCTCCTGGCAGCAGCACAGCCACGCCCAGCTCGAACAGTTCCACCAGCGGCGGCGGCGGCAGCCAACATCATCTGCAGCAGCTGCACAGCGATGACGAGGATCGTATGTATCTGTCGGAGGACGACGAGGATGACGACGAGGTGGAGGAGGAGGAGGAGCGCGCCCAGTCGGCAGTCATAAGTTAACCCTAGTTCGAATAGTCGCATTTTAGTTGGTAATCTTAGTGTTAATAAATTGATTAAGCTTGAAGAGATTCGCTGCTGCTGACTGGTTAATGGAATTGATAGCTCTCCAGGCAGTTGCAGTTGGGCAGCGTGCAGCGTGGTGCCAGGTTCGACAGGTGACCCATGGTGACGGGAAAGGAGAGGGGAACAAACCACTTGGGATACGCGCAGATGGCGGCGGCAGCAGCCGCCGAAGACAAAGATGACGACGATGGCTTCTCGGGGAACTGCTGCGGCTGCTCGGCTATGACGGGCCGGAAGGCGCTGCTGCGCGTCGGTAACGCCAGCTGCAGTGATTGCAGGGCAGGCGGCGGCGGCGGCGCCAGCAGTTCCCTGGTTGCCTGCTCCATTGCCGGTGGCTGCGCCTGCTGCGGTGGCGAAACATTCTCAATGGCGCGTATCAGATCCAGATCACAGCGTTTCAGCACCAGCTCCAACACGGAGCGTTTGCGCTGCGGAAAGAGCTGTGCCAGCATATCGATGGCCGTTTGGGAGACATTCTCGCGTCGTGGTGCACTCAGATCCTGCGCCACTGCAAGGGGCTCGGACTCAGTTTGATTCTGCTCCGGGTGCTTTGGCAACTCCACTTGCTCCACTCGCGGACTTCTGGCAGGCGGAACTGTCTGTGCGGCTGCTTCCCTGCTCTCAGCCGGCTGTGTGACAGTCAGACCGAATATGCTGCCCGGCGGCAGTGCGTCAATCTGGCGTCCCGTCTTGTTCGCAACCAGACGCAGCGCGATGGCATCCTCCACCGCCTGCTGACGCTTCAGGGCGACCTGCAAATGGCGATGCCCAATTGAAATTAATATGCGACAAGTGTGACGGGAAAACTCTACGGAAATCTGTTTGACTTTCTGACCCCGCCTACACACACACTCTCTCCCTCCCCTTCCCCAACTTCAGTACACACAAACAAGACAAACACACAGAAAACCAACCGCAATTCCTTTGGGATTGAGTTATAGATGAACTGCGTTCTGGGATACAAAAACGCCGCAAATTTCCTATTGTGCAGTTAAGATATTATGGTAGAGATGTAAGAAATAGGATTCAATTCGATTTGGAAATTCTTTTTTAAAAATAGTAGAAATCATTAAAAATATATAAATAACAAAAACTCAATGCAATCCTAAGCAAATTTGTAAGAAAAGCCCTTCTACATATTATATTTAATTTCTACGAAATTATCTGTGTTTTGGAACACCCCCAAAACTGACTCAATCGCAGTCCCAGTTCGATTGCAATGCCTTCCCTCATCCCCCCTGCCAGAGCACGTAATGCGAGCCCTGTCGACACTTGTGTAAACATTTGGTAAACGGATATTTTAGCTCGATTTGTTCCTACGCTCTGACAACTTTCCATCATCATCATCATCATCAAATGATTCAGCTGAAATCTGGACAGCAGTTCATCGTATTTCATTAGCTTACATTGCACGCATCCTGGGAGCAGTTTTGCCCCTGAGGATGTTTATACTACGAATTAGAAGACAATACTAGGCGAAGAAACTATTATTATTTAAGTTCGTATCCATAGGGGAATGTAGAGAAAGAAAACCAAGGAAACAATATTATCTTTCTTGATTTTCTAGCTCAAAGTTGGATTATTATTACGATTTTAAAAATGCATAGAACTCTGCAGAGTCTTATCTGCCTAATTATCTCATTTTTTAAAGTATTCCGAGTACCTTAAGATTGCTTATGTTTTCCAAAGGGAACTAAACCCTTCGCTATTAGAAGAATCCCTTCATCTCACTCACCTGTGCTGCCATAATCCGCTGTCGCTCAAAGATCAGCACACACTTGGCGCACTTGCAGCTCTTGTAGGTGCAGAGCTTCTTGTGGCCACGCAGCTCCGAGATGATCCCATGGTTGCGGCAACGTGCACACTTGGGCACGCGATTCGAGGCCTTTGGCTGCTCTGATGATTTTGCGATCTTGCTGCAACCAGCTGCTAGACGGGCACGTTTCCCGGCAGGCCCATCAGGCACTCCAGTCTCATTGACCATGGCTGAGATGATGATGCAATTAAAACGGATAATCACGAATAGTTGTAACTATTTGTAACGTCGAAAAGAAACTAAATATTCGACACACTTGACCGAGTTGCGGTCAATTGTTTCAAAGCGAACAATTCCGTTTTGCTCCTTGTTGACCTACGCAGGCGTATTGGGCCATGTCTGAGGGAAGTAACGCCCAGCAAGGCGATTGGTGGTGGCCTAAATGACTTGGCTCCGCCCACAAAGCAGGGTAAGTTATTTAGAATTGATGAAACCCAAACAGTCATTTTACAATCTATTGCATATAACAATAATTTACTTAATTTCTTGATTTAAATAAATATCGTTATTTTCAGTGTTGCCAGATCAGTTTTCTTTTGTCAACATTTTCATTTAATAGAGCGCAACCCAAGCGGAATGCATTAACATTTTTGCCTTTTGTAACAAAACCAATTTTAACTTTTTATGGAAAATAATTAACTTCTAAATTGTAATATATTCCATTAATTATCAGCCTCTTATTTGTTCTTCAAAGTTGCCATCACTGTCTATAAATCAACTTAACATTATTACTCCTCCTTTAACAGCAATTACTCCACAGCTAACAGACATGCCAAACGAGCATAACCATTGTGAATTATCTGCAAAATGTAGCTATTTAAATGCTCTACAGACGCACACGCAGTAAAATCTATAACAATGTGTACATACTATACACATTTTATTCAGATTGACAATGCACTTACCACATTTTGCAGCGAGAAACTGTTAAATTCAGTATAAAATTTCTTATTGTCAATGTTAGTTAACAGTAAGTATTTTTTTGGTATATTTTAGCTGTATATTTCTACTGCCCCATTTTGGTCACACTCGATGCAACAGCAAATATTTTCGTCAGTCGGAAATCATCTTCGAACGTTAAAAAATGGATCGGTAGCTAAAAGAGATAATTAAAAGCGAAAAACGCAAAGAAAACGGCTTTTGTCCGCTATTTCAGCGATTTTTTTTGTGTTGTAATCAGCAGGAAAATTCTTAACAGCAGCTACAACACCACCAGTTAGTCCCAGGCAATAACCAACAGCAATTTTTGCAATATCTATTAAATTTTACTGCAACCACAACAACTACTACATCCATACCATACCAAGCCCAATAGATATACCCGCAAAGGAAAGGTGAAAAGCAAAAAATTAGCAAAGAGCAAACATTTTATAGAAACGCAAAACAGAATTCTACATTATTGCTCGCTTTTCCGATGTGATGAGAAAGAAAATCAGCAACACCAACTTTAACACCAACAACAAATACCAACCGACCGACAGAGCATAGCAAAGCAGCGCAGCGCAGCCAACGTCAGCAGAGGAGAGCAGCTGCCGAAACGTTTATGAATTTCGTATTGGCAAAGTAAATTTCGTGCGACAATTTTGATGCTGCTGCGCAATTTGCAACGACGCCGACTGCACTGCAACACTTGAACCAACTGCAGTAGCAAAATTCAAATCACACACTCACACAAAATTTCTTGGCAGAGAGGCTACAGTGAAAAAATCTTTAAGCAGCCACCATTTTGAATGAGCGCAACAACAACTAACGCCGCAACAACAGAAAGAGAGGGTGAGAGAGAGAGAGCGCAGAGCAACAGAAGTAGCAGCAGCGACGTTGACGTCAACGTTGTTTCTTATTAGCGCTGCAGCAGGAGTGAGCAAGAGGGGCACAGAGACGCGCATTGCAGCTGTTTGACCGGAAAAATTCTTTTGAACACTGCGTGCGCTTGCTTGTGTGTGTGTGTGTGTGCGTGATAGAGAGCGAGAAAAAGAGGAGCGTGAAGTGGAGTGTGTAGTAGAACCGACGACTGTATCCGTGTGCCTAATTCCTATTGCCAAAAAATACAAAAAAAAAAATCTAACGCCAACGCCAAAAAATATGGTTGAGCGCATTTTGGAAGAGAAAAATGCCAGCACAGCTGCTGCGAAGGAGTTTGGGTCGCTGCGCCTCAACGCCGGCAGCGCCAGCGGTGCAAGCAACAGCGGCAGCGGCAACAACAACAACGCGAGCGGCTCAGGAGATAGCGGCGTAGGCGGCAGCAATGTTTCTTGCAGCAACACCGACAACAGCTGCAGCCAGAGTCAATCAGGTGAGTGTTGAATTTCAACTTTTTTTTTATCACTCCTTTCCTTCCTCTTTATCTCTCGCTCTCCCTATTTTTCTCTCTCTCTCTCTCTCTCTCTGTTCATGGCTTTCGCTAGTTATATTCGTTTCACTGCATGCAAAGCGTTGCTTGTCCCACTGTGCAAGATGTATGCATTGAAACTTTGCAGCTGCCTTCGACAGAAAGCACGCATAAAAAGAGACATTAAAAAGAGCGAGAGAGTGGGAGAGAGGGAGAGCTAGAAAAGGGGACAAATTTCCCTTCATCCCTTTACCTTGCGTCTTGCTTGTCGCTTGTGTGTTTTCTCTCTCTCTGCTTCCTCTTCTCTTCTGCGTTGCTTCTTTGCCTTTCCGTTTCTATCGGGCACACACTGTGTATTTTTCGGAAATGTTCTAGAATTATCCCATTGCTGCACTGCACTTGCCTCAGTGTGCGTATGGTACTTTTCACGTTTACATTTTCACTGTAATTTCTTGTTGTTTCTTTGGCAAAACAGTTGGCCAACAGAGCGCCTGGCAACAAACAGAGCCGTATATATAAATTGCATTCCAAAGAACTCTTACATGTGTTCGACGGACGATATGTGCAGCCCCCATCTGCCCTATACGCCACTTGTTCCAGTCTTTGGATCCATACTCTATGTAAATACAAATGGGGAATCGTGTTGAGACACGTCAGTTCTTGATTCGCAGACTATTCATTGATTTACACCTTTTAATTTCTAGCATATAGGGTATAATTCAATGTGAAAAAGTCTTTAAAACTATCGATTTGTTTTAATAATTATAAACTATATTGAAATAGATATATATATAAAACGTTTATTATTGTGTATGCAATCGATATGGGTAGAAATTCGCAAATTTTTGCAAGTTACTATTGAAATCCGACACCTAGCCCGTTTTCCTTTGTTCTCTTTATCGAGTTTGTGTAGTACGTGAGGACTGTTACTATTGATATCAAAAATGAGCTTATTCGACATGAATATTGATTCACTTTTTCAATAAACAAGTCATTATTATTCGTAAAATTCACGATAAACGTGGTCCACAAAGGTCACAATATCGTAATATTCACAGAATTTTGCAAATGTTATCATTAAAATGCATCAGTTTACACGATTATCTTGTGAAACATCTGTTGCTTCTGAAGACGACCTTTACCTACCTAGAGAAACTAGACAATCTAAAAGACTTCGAAGTAAATATGCTCTCACAGACCACTCAAGTTATAATTCTGAAAAAGTTTTGGCACTGAATGAATTATACAAATTAGTACAGTATAATCAGGTGTTTTTACCGTGTAGAATGATTGTGCAAACAAGTTATCTTCTTCTTATCGTGCTTGTCATCAGGCAGAAACAGATATTGCATCACTTTTTCCAAACAGTGGAACTTTTTTATTCATTTTTTCTTTTCTTTTTATTTAATTTGTAAAGAATATCATTTATCTTAGTTAAATATTGTTTTTAATTTATGTCTTTTAGAGGTATAACTTATCTCAAGCACATTGGACTTTCCTTTATTTCTATTATCATTTTGCTTATCTGCCAGTTTATAGGTAGGCTCTCGATGGAAAGTATAGGAGTATTTATTGAAAATAATATATAGTATATAAAATCGTGTGGAGAAAAGCTATATGGCATGATAAGATAGTGGGTGCGTTCCTCGACAAACATCTTGAGGGGGGTAAATTGCGCTCTACATACATATGTACCATATAAACAATTTGTGGGGCGAGCAACAAAACTTTCCCAGAACGTCTTCCAAGTCTAGAGTCTTCGTAAAGGGGGGCAGGCGTGACGTCTGAGTCAGAGGCGTGGGCAGAAGCGTGAAATGAATAATTGTTGTTGTTGCTGCTGCTGCTGCTCTGCTCTGCTGTGTTGATGTTGTTGGTATGCTTGGGCAAGCAGCGCGCCGAAGCTTGTTTCCGGAATTGACAAATTGACGAAATTTATTTGCATTTTATACTCAAAGAAGACGAAGGAGAGAGAGAGAGAGAGGCACAAGTAAAATAGAAGAGAGCGAGACGACCATAGTATCTATTGGCGTTTTGAGCTGAGTGAGCAGACAATTAATATAGCAATGATTCATTGTGCGAGTCTCTCAATAGCAACAACAACAACAACAAAAGCAACGAGTAAAATAAGGGGAATGAACGAGTAACAAATGAAAACGGATCAAAGTGTTAATAAACTGCAAGCGAAACCAGTGCGCGCTGCAGCTGCAGCTGCAGCAAGAGCGACGCCGACAGCGCTGCGGCAGCGTATAACCTTGATGACGTTTATTGCACTTTGGCGCTGCAGCAGCAGCAAAAAAAAACGGCAACAACAGCAAAGCCGCAGTGCAACCCAAAATAGAACGACAGCCAAAGCAAGCGAACAAACAAACTGAACGAACGTGCGAACAGAGACAAAGCAATGAGCGCGCGCTCACCACCCGCTCTCTCTCTCTCTCGTTACCTACCCACCCTCCCAAACTACCGCCCCCGCTATGCTCCAACGCTGACCGAGTTCGAGCCAGCGTCTGCTGACGTGTTGCGGCTGAGACCGCGACTGTGCAGTCGGCAGCGCAGTCGTGCGAGTGCAGCAGATAAAACAGCAGAGGATGATGACAAACCTAAAAAAAAACGAAAAATATAAAGAGAACTCAAGCAGCTTAATGACCGAATGCAAGATACCCTGTCTTCTTAAATTGTCAGATTAGAATGCTTGGGTATTTACATACATTTATATATTATTTTTATGCACATAGTAAATATGTATGTATATGCAAGTGCTTCAGCTCTTAAGTATGTCACCATAGGGTATACGTAATGAAAGCAATAAAAATCACGTTTATCAGTGCTTTAACAAAGGTGAATGCATATAGATTGAAGAGTAGGGTGAGGGAAGGGGTTGTGTATAGGCAATATACATATATACAGCTGTCCGCTGGATACACGCGCCTTGCGAAACGGGATTGTGGCGAAGGCGTTGGCGTCGACGGCGACTTCGCCGCTGCGCTGTCGATAATTTATTTTGCAATTTTCTCGCAGGCAACAATGAAAGTTTGTTTTTGGCGACAGGCAAGAAGAGCGCAGCGTTATTTTAGGCACACGTACGACACGCTAGACACAAATGTCTGACGACGAGGGCATTGTGGGTGGCTACTTGGCTAATTGCCACCATGCGTTGGTCTGTGCTTCGCCTGCCTCCCCATTGATGAGTGGCATGCGTCGTCGTCGGGCAGGCTAAACAGTAGCAACAAAAACAACAGAAATGTACTAAGTGTATCATCATTATAATCCAGCCGGTTCATTGTGGTTAGTTACCATGCAAATTGCTTGCATTTCGAATAAACAAACTAACGAGAAATTTGTGTGTACGTGCAGCCTCTCACACAGGCACAGGCACACGCACACTCTCGTCTGCTGCCTCCTCCCACTGGTGACGGCGGCGGGTACGCACATACAAGTTTATCATGGGCATGTAATGGAAACGAAACTCAGCCCTGAGCGAAACACTTTTCTCGCATCTGGCAACGCTGCGTCTTGTATTGCAGTAAAAAAGAAAACCAGCCGCATTTAAATTTACTTACACAAACATGATGTTCGTATGTAAAGCCACTCAATACACTCAAGTGCTATACGTATTCACGCATACAGATGTGGGCATGTTGTTTTTTGAAAACAACACTCTCAATCAAAGTAGTTATTGTTTTTTGCACGCTTTTTGCCCTTCCACACTTTTGTTTTTGAGCGCAATTCGCATATCAGGCGATGATATTTTGTGTGTCTGTGTGTGTGTGTGCGTGTGTGAGCAAGCGAGCGAGTGTGTTTGTCTACCGATATGTCGTTGTTTGCGTTAACCTCGTTTTTCACTCTGCCCTCCACAGAAGCACGTCAGCAGCCTACGTGATGTTGGGCTTGAATGTGTGCGCCTCACACCCATACATTCAAACCACAGATAGAGAGCGAGAGAGCGCCAGCCAACCAGCCAGCAAGCTACTCCGTGTCTGTTTGTTCGCTGTTGTCTTTTGCTTGCTCATTCGTTGAAGCTCTCTGGCGGTGGCTGCCGCCGCTGTCTGTAGTGTTGCCAGCTGTCTGCTTTTTTTGCGTGGTCATACCGGTCTTTTTCAATGCGCAGCTCCGATGACTGTGTCTCATTGCCGCTCTCAGTTGTCAGTTGTGTCGGCTGACAGCCTTCCCCTACACTCCCCAAACCTTTCTGCGAGCTGTGTTGGGCCACCACTTGTCGCTTTTGTTGTTATTTTGCTTCTCCTTCTGCTGCTCGGTCGTATGATTTTTTTTTTTTTTGTTTTGGGCTGCAGCGACAAAGCGACTGTCGACTGTTTTTACTCAGCTGGTCATAGTGGCTTTCCATTCTCTCTCTTCCTCTCTTGTGTTTGCTTTCGGAGTCAAAATAAAAACAAAGTAGCAACGTGCTTTGCGATTATGTCAGTCTCTATCATGTCGTTTGTTATCGTCAGTTCTCTCTTGCTTTCTCACTGTTTTACTCTCTTCCACTCACGTTATACTTCTTATGCGCTCTTGTTGCTTTGCCAAACCAATGTAGATTTCATTATTTTTAATAGAACGCAATTTAAATTCGTTAAAAAGTGAACACGATCTTCCGCTTCCCACTCCACGCCCAGCGATGTTGCCAAATTTCATTCGCCAATTCATTTTGTTAACCATAACTTATGTATGCACACACTAATGCACATATCGCTGCGTACATTAGTTGTGCATCGTTATTTGTATTTACATAAATATGAACATGAGCATGTGTGAATGTATTTTATGTACTTGTGTTTCTGCAAATGTAATATTTGCGTGCCTGTGTGTGTTTGTTTTTGTCTGGGTTGGGATCGGTTCATTTAATTGAATCAAATTGGAAAACTTTCCATGTCAAAACATGTTTGTTTGTGCGTGTATATGTTTGTATGTCCCTCAATCAGTGGGGGGTCAACAATGGGAGAATAGCCGGCATTTTATTGAGTAACGTGATCATTTTCAATAAATTCTGTGGGTATCGAATCGACTTTAAAACGATACTCTGTTTCCTGCCCTTATTAAACAGTACACATATTTTATTTAATTACATAAATCCTTAGGACATTCATAACGGTTCACACTTGCATATGTATTTACATACACATATGTATGTATGAACATATGTACTATATGTAACATCATGTGTCAAAAAAGTCACGTAAGCACAAAATATGCACAAACATTTGCGACGTCAGCGCTTGTGTGTGCCGTTTACACACTCTCTTTGGCACGTGTAAAGAGAGAGAGAGTCCAACATAAAAGCAGCAACACTCTCCATACTGCTGCTTCGCTCACAATTTACAAGACCAACACCCGAACGAACGGCGGTGCTCCCAACGCTGGCGTCGCTGTTGCTGCCAGCGACCCATGCGGTCTGCTGTCGACTCGTTGCGCACTCTTATTAGAAATGCGTTTGGCACTTCTCTGTGCTGTTCTTTGCCGCCTGCCTGCTTGCCTGTCTGTGCTTTCGTGCTTTTGCTTACGTACTCTCTTCTGAAGAGCAGGTCTCTCTCCCTCTCTTGCTTCGTTAGTTTTTCGGCTGCTGTTGCGGCGTCGGCGGCAGCGGCGTCAGCCGCCTGGGTCTGGCACTGTTGGCTGTTCGACGACGCGTGTTTGTTTCTTTCCTCGTTTGCGCCGCGCGACGACGGTCCGGCTAAATTTTGTCCGTGTTTTAAGAATTGTTCTGTTTTAAATTTTGTACTATTCGGTTTTATCATTCGCACACACAAACACACATGTACATGCACGTGTACAAATTTTCCGCAGTCGTCGCAACACCAAATTCCAACTCGTCGTCACACACCGCCAGCCTATAGACATCTCGAGATTTTCCTAAAGCAAAAAACGTTCATTCATTTTCGTTTTATCGGGGTCCAAATTGCTTGCAGTTTGTGCTACGATGACGGCTGCCGATTTGCGTCCCTAAATCAAAATTGTATTTAAAACTATAAGCACAACAAGAATATCATCGCGAAGAAATAACGAGAAGAATTTTATCTACGCATTGCAAAAAAAAAAAAAAAAAAAAAAAAAAAACAGAAAAAGGAAATAATAAAAAAACGTGTCGCGTTCAGAGTAACATAGCAGCGACGCCAGCATCGACGTTGACGCCGACTGAGAAGAGACGGGCGTTGCTTAGACAAATTGCGTTGCGGCTAATAGCACAGCAAGCAAGACAGCGTCAGCGGCGGCCACAGTAACAACTAGAATCACAAACATGTTGGGTAAATACAAATACAATGTGAAAATGACCAATTATAGAAGATATAGATTATTCTATATGTCTAGTGTATTTATTAAGTGTTTATATGCCCGATATCCACGCGCGTGCACACAATTACAATCAAAGTTATTAAGTGCGATCTAAAAGTGAATCGATTAAAATGCCGGTTTTGCATTTGTTTTGCCTTTTATTTCATTTTGACTGCCTTTCCTCAATCTCTCTCGCTCTCCTTGCTCTCTCGCTCTTCCTCTCTCTCTCTCTATCTGCCTCTTTGTGTCTGTCTGTGCGTGCGTGTATGTTAGTTTTTGGTATTTAATTCTGCTACTGTTGTTGTTGTCGTTGTTGCTGTGCATAACAATAAATGCATTTCCTCGTTTCTGACTATGTTATTATGTTCCTTTGCCTTCTCTACTGTTTTTAGAGAAAGAAAGGAAACATCAAGTAAATGACATACAATATTTATTCTGTGCTCGCTCTCTCATGCATATTCATGCATGGCACAGACAAACGGTAAACAAGTTTTGCAATTCCAATTAGAACTATACAGCTACAAATGTATGCATGTATGTACATGTGCGAGCGATCGAGCAAGTGTGTGAAGCAATTTCGGAACTAGAAAAGTGTCGAAAAAATACCCTGTATTTATGCCTCGGTATCAATATCTCGCAGGCCAAGGATTTTGTCGACACAGCGCATAAATTACAAACTATTTTCTTGTATTTTGATCTCAGTGTGACTACGTGACATCTAGAGAGAATCGTCTGCTTCTTCTGCAGCCAAAGCAGACAGAGAGCAGCAGGTCTTAGGTTAGGGAGAGGGAGCGGGAGTGTAAGAGAGAGTGAGAGATGATTCGGTCACTTCCATAAGAATTTGCGTTGTAGCCGAAATAGGCGACAGACACAACGATGGTGTAGTTGAGGGTGGGCAGTGTTCGAGGGGAGTTGATGCCGGCAAAAAGTGGTAGGGTGGGGGAGAAGTAGTATCTCACTCACTTAGAAAATAGCAAACAGTGCAGCCTGTACTACATTGCGCCGCCCCCCTTTATTTATCCGCAAACGCCGACCTTGGGAAACACAGGCCTAGGCCCACATACACGCACAGAACCCTTATTGAATGTATGAATAGAAAAGTATATTTATATGTGTGTGTGTGTGTGGTTATTTTATTCATATTATAATTATGCATTTCGGTTTGTTTTTGTTGTTATTACACACATACGAACAAACAAACTCACATGCACGTGTAAACACACAGCATACATACTTACCCACACATACACACACACACTCACACGTTTATATTAGCGACACACACCCTGCCGGGCGGCTTTAGCGGCTACGGCTGCTACTTTTGTTGTTGTTTCTGTTTTTGGTTGGCTCGCCATTTTTATTCAACTTTTGCTTTTACAATTTCATTCGGCGGCGCAATAATTTTCTTCTTCTTTCGTCGAGTGTTTGTTGTTGTTCGTGCTGTTTTGTATGAAGTAACAGCAAAAGATTAAGAGATTGAAAGAGAGCTCTGGTGGCAGAAGAAGAGAGTTTCAGTTCGTTCGTGGGTTTGCTCAAAGAGAATTAAATATACAGAGATTGCATGAGGCCGTTCGACTCTCCGAACGAACGAGAAGTTAGTGGTACACGTTGGGGACCTCTCGTTTAGCAATCAAAATAGCTTTCGCGGGATATTTTTGAGAGACGGAAAATGGAAAATTTTGTTTGTTTGCTTGTTTAGAAAAGAGTCTCAGAAGAAAAGCAAAGAAATATCCCAATGCGAAGTAGCGGAGAAACAGCTCAGGCCTCATAATATCCACGTTTGCGGGAGGTGAGGGGTACCGCAATCTCTGTATATTTAATTCTCTTTGGTTTGCTGCTCTCTCTCGTTCGTTGCTGCTTTGCTATGTCTCTCTCTCTCTCTAGCTCTGTTCGCCCGCATGTGCTGCATATTTTCCTTTTAATAGCTTTTACTTTAATTACATTTGCACAAAATTTTGAACGTTTTAAATTGTTTGTTTCTGCGTTGTACGCAGTATACGTGTCTTTTATCTACACTCCGCCGGCACAGTTAGTTAATCTCGCAAAGAGTTATAAACAAGTATAAGCATACATACATACATACACACATACAAGCACATGTATGCGTGTATGTTGTGTGCATGTTGTTTTCTCTGTTGCTCTTTAGGAACTTCTTAATTATTGTTATTACTGTTTATGGCACTTTACTGCTTTGTTGTTGTGTTGGCTCGTCAACTACTAAAGCGTTTCAAGGTTATTATTGTTGTTTTTTTGCTCTTCTTCTTTAATATGATTTCAATTTATGTTCGTTTTGTTAGTGTGTATGTGTGTCTGCTGTGTTTCTCTGATTGTTGTTTTGCTATCAGCTTCGTCTGCTTTGTGCAATTGATAACAACAAGTATGGAAAGTGAGGGAGGGAGAAAGATGGGGTAACTTTTTTTTTAAATTTTTTTTTTTTTGGTAAGAACTACGAGGAAACATTGCCCCAGACAGTCTGTGCAAAACTGAGATCGTCTGCGATATGTTTTGCGTTAATAATAGTTAGTCAGCGATTGCGTTTATTTTTTTTGCGTATTGCTTTCTTTAGGGCATTTATTTTGAGTACATGATTTTTTTCTGGATTCGTATGACCTTGCTTGTAGTTATTTATAAATATCATATCAGTTTTTAATACAGATAGTAAAGTATTTAAAATTTATATGATGATAGCGGGAATTTCATTATCAATTCTATTGAGTTTCTTAGTTTTCTCAGATTAAATATTTGTAAAACTTAAACATTTGCTTAAAACTATTTTCTATCTCGATTGGAATTAATATTTACTAGCTATTTATATTCCGTTGTGTAAGACGGTAAATATTTTGCGCCCCATAAATTGTATGCATTTTCAGTGCGAACGACCTATCCTAAGCTCAGTTGTAATTCATTATCTAGCTACCTATCCCCTTTCTTAACTGAAAATACTAGATCATTCTACAGTTGCATCACCAGTTGTTGCTACATCGAAAAGGTTAGCGGGGTTGGGAGGGATTCAATATGTCGGGGTTTACCAACAACTGTTTCAGTTTGCAAGGCTTGGGCAAACACATGACAGCAATTGTCTTTATAGCGAGTATGTATTTATTATAGCCTTGTTTATGCCATACACACTCACACTTAGCTGAAACGCAGTTTATTATTATTATTTCTTGCATTTAATGAACACGATCTCTTTGCAAATATTTGTTGCATAGTTTTGTTTATAGAGTTGTTCTGTTCTGGCAATTTAATGCGAAATACAACAGCAAGAAATTATTTATTTTTTGAATGTAGGCGTCTTGTTAATCAAACAGTTAATCATTGAAATGTAGGGTATAGAGGGTATCAAAAAAGTTTGCTTATCTTTGAAATGCCTAAAAATGATATGCTAATGATATGTTATCACGGCCAAACTGTGTGATAAGTAAAATAATGACAAATACTTGTTTGTTTGTTATATTAGTTACGCAGTACGGGTATCTCATAGTCGTTCATTATGTTAGTCTTATTTATTGCGGACCGGCTTGGTTTGCATAAATATTTACACAAATTACGCGATGCAACGATGCCTCCTATGGCTTTTTTTCCTCCGTCTATTTACCTTCCATTTTGGGGCCTGTTCGTCTCTCAAGCGAACTTTCGGTTTTTCGTAGCGAATATTTATTTATTATTTTCCCTTTTTTTTCTGTATTTATTTTGTTGTTGCCATTCTCTAAATATTTAAATTTGCTTTTGTGCTTGTTCTTCTCGAGAGAGAAAAAAAAGAGTTCGGCGCAATAAATTGAAATGAGTCGACGAAGCACATGCCGCCGCCTCGTTAAACTAGAACCTGATAGTGCTTAAAACCTCTCAGACCTCCCCCGGCGCAGCCCGTACCCCGACTCCCCCGTCCACCCCTCTACCTCAAATCCGCACACAATCTCCGTTGACCGGCCGGCAAACGCGTCAGTGCGCTAATCTGACTCAAGACCCGAGGCATACATAGCTAGAACTAGCTGGTTTTCAGGTTTTCGTTGTTGTTCTTTTTTTTTTCTTTTTAGTAGTTTATTCGAAAAAAAGACGCAAAATAACCAAGCAAAACACAAAGAAAAGAAAAACTATTTTAAGCTTGTTTTGGTATCAGTTTTCTACGGCTTCCAATTGACGTTTGAGAAAGAGAAACAAAAAGGGGAAAAACAACAGGCGATTTTCGCATTGTTTTCGCAATGCGGTCTCTTACATACATAGATATTACATAGACGTAGGAGCCACAAATAAGGTGGGTGATTCGATAATCATGAAAGGCAATCCAAGACTGGAAATGTGACGCCTGCCACTAAGTTGACTCGACCTATGTAACTTAGATAAGCCGATCAGCTCTCTCTCTCTCTGCCATCTAAACGTTCCCATTGCAGTCTTTGATTTTACGTAAAAAACAAACAAATCAGAAAGACAAGACAATTTTTGCCCCGAGACCTTGAGGGTTACGAGATTTGAGAACGAGCTGATGCAATAATATAATAATCTACATACCATATAAATAATAATGTGGAATCAGGTGATTGAATTAGATTAAGAAAGTGACGCAGAGAAGGAAGATGACGATTGTTTACAATCTGGTACATAGATAAATAGATTCCTATGAGAGGAAAACTACAGAAAAATTCCAGAACGCACGTGGTTATGGTTATGGTTATGTATGTAGTTGCTATGGATATTTATAAATTAAACATATTTGTATGTAAATATAACATATCTTAATGAAAATCAATTGGGAAGCTAAGTGATTTGTCATGATTTTGTTCACATTGTTATCGCTCCGAAACAAATCGCCGGCAATTCATCATAATTAATTTCTTACGACAGCGATGCCTGAAATAACTTTGAGAAAATTGAATAAAGACAACAACAACAACAATATATGCAATGGAATAAACAAAATGATTTGCAAAAATCTATAAAAGAAATGCGCAAAAAAATCGAAAGAGGCGCCAAAAATCAACGACAGTTGCCAAAAAAAAAGAAACAAATGAAAGCAATGCAAATATTAAATAAACAGACCAGACCATTTTTTATGTTGTTGTTCGTTTTTGTTTCGAGCACGCTTCTTTGTTGCTTTTAAATTTAATTTACGTAATTGATAAGAAAATAAAAGAGACGCACTAATTAGGCCAAATTTAAATTTAGATAAGAACGAAAACCGCAAAGAATAAGAGAAAAAAAAACATGATGGACGGACATGATGGCGAGCGCGTGTGTGCGTCAAGTGGGCGTAAGAACGTGTGTGAACCCCGTGGGGCGTGGCTAAGGATGACGCGTTTGAGGTTGGGTGGGCTGTCAGCCAAAATATCGTTGAGGCATTAAGGAAATTTAGCAGAAGAAACACAAAAGAATTTTATATAAATGACGTTCGACGGAGATGATGATGATGAAATGCGTAGAGAATGTGGTGTGGGGCAGTAAATTACGGATCTGTAGCTACATATACACCGGAACCAGAAGAGCCAAGAATAAAAATGAAAACTTGTCTAAATATTTAAAAAGAAAAAGAAGAAAAGAGTATGTATTTGTTTACCGAATCGAATCTCTCTGAATTGCGTTCTTAGGAAATAGTTGTTGCTAGAACCATGGCTAGAAGGCCAAAGAAATGTCTTGAGAAATTGGGTCAGTTGGGGAATTTTATGATTGGCACGTGGATTATCGATTTATAGATAAGGCAAGTTATTAGTAGTTAGTGGTAGTATAAGACAACTCTTTGTTGTTGATATGAGTATCTTCGTATACTTGAGTCGACAATCTTTGTTTCCATTTAAGTTAAGTTCTTCAATTATTATAACATGACATGACTTTGTGGTGTCCCTCTTATAGTTCGCTGACGCTACTCAGTGGGATCTGCTGGCTGCGTCGTACGCTAATAGATCGTCGTCTGGCCTTTCATATATATTTTATTATGCGTATCATCATTCCAGGCGACCAGAGGCCAACTACCTCTCGCTGAAAGTCCAACAAATGCTACGATGCATATCAACATTAGATTTATTGTAGAGTGCAGTGATCCTCCTTCTCCTCTTCCTCCATTCTACTGTATTCGCTGCAATCCACGCGGTTTTCCTTCATGACACTCTCCCCCACTTACCCGATCGTGCTTCTTTTTATTGACTGATTATGCGTTGCATTTGCTAAAGCGGCACAGGAGGGAGAGTTACAATCGGCGATCTGGTGGGTCGATCGGTTGGTTGATCGAGTGCTTTTAAGTAGCTCGTAAGTCCAATGGGTTCTATAAATAGCATTGCAAACATTATACCCCCACCCTTACTCTCGTGCCCATGCCCGTACCCGTGCCTGGTTTATGACAACAATTAAAAGATATAAAAAAACACGCGTCCCGTCTCGCCATGCCATGATCATCATCATCAACATTGTCAGGCTTCGATCGCCTCGAGCGGGCGCGTGGTTGGGCCTCTCTCTCTCTCTCTCTCTCTTTCTGTCACCAGTCACTGCCCTCTCCTGCTCTCCTGAGAGCATTTTTACAATAAACTTTTTGATATGTGGGTTTGCGAATACACAAACATACTTATACATCATCATACATACATGTTTTATTTTTACATATTTTATTTGACTTACTCGGTTTTGCATGGGCCGATTCGACGACTTGTTTACGACACGCGATTTGCTTTCTACGCAGTTGCGCTAAATTATGTACTCGCTATTTTTCTTGAAGTATGTGTGTGTGTGTGTGTGTCGTTGCTGATCGTTTATTTATTTATAATTTTTTATGCATTGATAAAAAGTTGAAAAATAGGCATACAAATATGGCAAGTGGTCGCCGATAAATGTGCGCAAATATTTATCAAGCTTGCCCGAAGCCAAAAGCCAAATGGCAAACCCCAGAAGAGGCCCCCATTGGTTTCTTCTTGTAGAGATTTGTTGTTCTTGTTGTTGGTTGTTGCTTTTATGTTTATTCAACGTTTGTTTAGTTTCCATTTATCGCCAGATCACTAAACCGTAGTATGACAGAGATCTTGGCCAAGAATTAAATTATCACGCTTTCGAATAGTATAGAAATGTTGAAGAGACGACAGCAGCAGATGTTCGTGCACAGTGATCACTGAGAATGTGCAACAACCCTAAGATAATTTGATATATTTTTTGGAAACTTAATTGTAGTAGAAAGGCATTAGTAAAAATTTAAAAAAGAGATCTACAATATTGACAAAATACAGCGAGCATAGTCACAGGTTCTAAAAACTATCCTTAGAGCATCATGGAGTATCACTGATAATCTTTAAGGACGTCTAATGGGAGAACAGTTAAAAAAAAAAAAAATACACAACAAAATTAGTTCTTATACATATTATAATATAGTTATGAAGTAATAATGAAATACACAGTGCATAATTGTGAAACCTTCAATTTCGCTATGTTGGTTAATATTATCTCATATTTCATCATGTTAGCAACTGAAGAGAGCTGTAGATTTCGCCCACAGTCGGCCAACTTGTAGAAAGCCCCGCAAAAAGTGAGTCAGTCAATCTCAAGAAGCTGCTGCGTTTACACGTGTTTTATATTTGTGATAATTAATGTAAAAATTGTAAATATTAATTGATGTAATAATAAGTGTTTAGGCATAGAACAGGATCCTCTTTTAACTATAAGCTGTATTAGTTTGCAAAACTTGAACTTCGCGAAAGTTGGCATGGTATAAATAATTGTAGATAGTTTATGAACTTATGAAATTATTTGGGGTAGTTACTCAGGCGTCTTATAAAAGTATGGTAAGAACGTCAGTTCATTTCGCTACGTTGTCCAGAGCAGTTGCAATTGGAAAACACGGAAATAATAATAGTTTCTTATTCTTTGCTATTTGGTTATTTCATCATATGATATTTCATCAGACCAGCGTATGAAATGTATAATAAAACTACAAAAAAAACTAGAGAGTGGAAAAATAGAAATGTATAATAAATCTTTCTCTGTCATTTACAGACGGCCAAAATGAATTGACGCGCTACAGCAGCGAAGATGTGTCCGGAAATGAGTCGAGCGAGGCGCCCAATATGACCGAAGTGGAGCGACAGGCGGAGCTCAATCGGCACAAGGAGGAGATGCAAAAGAAGAGACGCAAGAAACGCATCAGCTCGTCGCTGCATTCGTCAACATTTCAAGGTGAGGAATATTTAGAATATCAAGAATGAGAATAAAATAATCATTTCTCTTTTATCCTTAGAGCTGTATAAGCTAAGTGGCGAAATACTCGGCGAAGGGGCTTATGCATCGGTGCAGACGTGCGTGAACATCTACACCGATCTGGAATATGCTGTGAAGGTTATCGATAAGATACCGGGACATGCGCGTGCGCGTGTCTTTCGCGAAGTGGAGACATTCCATCACTGTCAGGGACATCCGGGCATCTTGCAATTGATCGAATTCTTCGAGGATGATGAGAAATTCTATTTGGTGTTTGAGAAAATCAACGGCGGCCCATTGTTGACGCGCATCCAGAGGCACATCTGTTTCTCCGAGCACGAAGCTGCCCAAATTATAAAGGAGATTGCATCCGGATTGGATTTTCTACATAAGAAGGGCATTGCTCATCGCGATCTCAAGCCGGAGAATATTCTGTGCGTTAAAACCGATTCATTGTGCCCCATTAAAATTTGTGATTTCGATTTGGGTTCCGGCATCAAATTCACCACGGATATCTCATCGCCAGCAGCAACGCCTCAGTTACTGACACCAGTGAGTAACCAATTGCGTAATCTGTTGGCTTTGATTTATAATGCTCTCGCTTATTGCAGGTCGGCAGCGCCGAGTTCATGGCGCCCGAAGTAGTCGATCTGTTTGTGGGCGAGGCCAACTTTTACGATAAACGTTGCGATCTGTGGTCTCTGGGCGTGATTGCGTACATTCTACTTTGCGGTTATCCGCCATTTTCAGGCAATTGCGGTGAGGATTGCGGCTGGAATCGTGGTGAAAATTGTCGCACCTGCCAGGAGCTGCTTTTCGAGTCCATTCAAGAGGGTATGTGTGGAATCTATTGCTTGTATCCATGCATTTCTTATTAATTAATACGTATTGCTTTGTAGGACGTTTTTCCTTTCCGGAGGCCGAGTGGCATGATGTAAGTGATGAGGCCAAAGATTTAATATGCCGTCTGCTGGTCAAGGAAGCACCCAAGCGTCTGAGTGCCGAGGCAGTGCTCAATCACAGCTGGATAAGGATGTGCGACAAAGAACCGCCAACAAGCAAGCAGACGAGCCGTAACAGGCCGTTGCAAACGCCAAACAACATTCGACGGTAAGTGGAAGATTGGGATTCATCTAGATATTTTGTAATTGAAACGGTTTCATTTGATCTGCAGCAATCATCAGTCGGCGCGAGAGATATCGCAGTTTGCAGAGTCGGCCATGGCCGTGAATCGTGTAATTCTGCAGCATTTCTCAATGCGCTATGATTATATGAAGGAGCGCCCGAACATCTATCAGCCCTCGCAAGCGTATATCGATGCCTACAGCGATGAAAATTACAATCCAAAGCCGCCAGCGCAATACGTACGCAGTCGTTCACAGCGCACCACGGGAGTATCTGCATCATCGTCCAGCTACGGCGGCCGCTTGTCCACAGCCCATGGACATCGCAACAGCAGCAATCACAGTCGCCAGTCATCTCGTAATGCCTCCGACATTTACACTAACAGTGGTGGCTTTAAGACGCTCCTCGTGCACGAGGAGGATGACGATGACGAGGCACTGGAGGCCTTCGGTCGTCTGGATGAGGATGTCGATGATGAATGGGCACAGTCGACACGTCGCTATCAGCAGGAACGCGAGTTGCAACAGCAGCGGCAGGAGTATCCTGAACACCATGATGGTAGCCTCAGCGAGGGCGATGGCGACGAGGATGTCGATAGGATGAGGGAGAGAGAGGGCGAGGACTGTCAGCACTATAAGCATTACTGGCGCGAGCTGGACGAGGAAGAAGGCGATGATTATTTGTACGAACAGCAGCAACAGCGCGCGGATGGAATAGCCGAAGAAGATGAATATGACGAGGAAGGAGAAGTTGAAGATGAAGACGAAGTAGATGATGTAGAGAAAAACGTAGCCGACAATCAAAAACAATTGCAAACTGAAGTTGTACAAATTGGTGTTGGCACCGAAGTGAATGGAGAGCAGAAATTGATGAAGGATGATGAAGATGGAGATGGAGATGAAGAGACGAAGAAGGAGAAGGAGAAAACGGAACAACTTATTATGGATAATATGCTAAAATCAAAGCAAAGCGAATTTGCTAAACCAACAACAGTGCGCAACGTTGCGCAGGAGATGGAGATAGAAACGAATATGAAGGAGGACGAGGCGAAGAAGGTGAAGCAGGAGAATGACGATGTTGATGGGGCTCCAAAGCAACGACCAACATCAAGTGATATTAGTGCTACTACAATCACCAATACTAATATAAACAGCGGCAACAGAAGCAGCAACAGCAACAGCAACAACAAATTGCAAGCAACACCAGTTACAACTGCAACACAATTAAATGGCAAAAACGGCGATCAGCGAACTGGCAATGATAAGGATAACGATTATGATAACGATAACGATATTGATGATGATGTTAAACTATTGGATAGTATTAGTGATTTAAATGAAAAGCTACCTGAAATTTATGAGACTGCAAAAATTGTTGTCAACTCAGCGGCAGTGGATGCAACAGCAACAGCAACAGTAGCAGCAAATGCAGCAACAGCAACACCAACAGCTGCAGCTATGAAAGAAGCAACTTGCCCACCAAATGATTATGATAACGATAAAGATAACGATAGAAATGAAGATGATTTGAAAGCGTCCAAGAGCGCTCCGACTACTGTTGCTGAGGGGACAACAATGCGAACGACTTTTGGCAAACAACAGCAACAGCAACTACAACAGCACCAACAACAGCAGCCGGCACAACAACAACAGCAGGCGAGCAACAACAACAACAAGCAGCAACGCAGTGTTTACTTTGCATTAGAAAAAGATCAGAATGACGAGGACGCCGACGAAGAAGATGACGATTACGATGATGACGATGAGCCTGAGAATGGGCCAAAGCGTACGGGCTATCGTTCTAAGCAGCCGCAGGTTACACGTAATGTATACACCCGCAGACAGCGCCAGCAGCAGCAGCACTACAATGTAGCGCAACCACGTGCAGATAACCAGGAGAACTGGCGCTATCGCAGTCACCAATCCGAGCAACCGCATCAGCAGCAGCAGCAGCAGTCCGCAATGGCAGCCGGTGGATATCGCAAATATCGTCCGCCATTTAGCACCGGCGGCGGAGGTGGTCACTATGGCAATCAGCAGCGTAACTATTTGGGAAGTTTCTCCCATAGCGGTGGTGCCGCTGGCTACAAGGTGTCACCTCAACAGCCAGTGGTGCCATTGTCGCTGAATTACCAGCAGCGGCATAACAGTGCCGGCAGCAGCAGCGGCAGTGGTGGCTCACCGCCATCAGATGAGCAATCATCAACTCTGCCTGCCTCGGAGGTGCGCAACTGGCGTCAGGACAGCGTGTTTACACCAGCATACGGCACGATTCCGACGAGGAGCTTGCAGCGGTCGCAACAGCAGGTTCAATCGCAGCCACGCATTGGCTCCGGCCGCCTAAGGCACTTGTCAGAGATACCACCGCATTTGCTGGACGAGCCGCCACGTGTGGGCAATGGCTTGTCGCCGCCCAGCGAGAGTGTATTGCTGCAGCGGCGCATGCGACAGCAGCAGAGACCCGGCGATCTGGCCGAGTACTGTGAGCCGGCCACGGCCAGCGGTTAAGCGGGCACGTTGGAGTACGGATGAACAACAAAAAAAGCAGCTGTGAGCGGGCGCCTCAGCGGACGAGGAGCCAAGGAAGCCATTGATGGATCAACAAATTATATGATTGGTCAAGTTGTCTTGCGGCGGCGTCCTGGGAAAATATGAAAACATAATGAATGTTTCCTTTTTGTATAATTTTTTATATACACACATTTACACACAAACACACATATATACACACATACACTTAAATACATACGAAATTCATGAGCAAACCATATTTGAATTTGCCAAATTTCTTCATTCACAACACTGACAAACAAAGAAAAACTGTAAACAAAAAGAAACTACATAAAATTCCGTCTTATTTTAATGTAGATCAAAAATTGTGTTAAAGGATTGTAAAACGAAGAAGAAGAAAGTGTAAGAGATGCTGTTTACAAAGCGAGAACCAAACAGTCGTTCGAAAACCAACAAAAAAAAAAAAAAAAAAAAAAAAACAAACAGAAAACCTTTTTTTATAAAAAAGATTTAAAAAAGAAAAATGTAATTAATCGCTTTAATTTTTATTATGAAAATAAAAACGAAGGTATGAAAGCAAATCGTGTTAAAGCGAGTTACACACACTCATAAGACACACACACACACACGCAATAACAAATTATTTGTTTTTATATTACAATTTCAAAAGAATCGATAAAAGAAATCGAGAAATTCTGCATCTGTTGCCGTTCAACAAAAAGTTCCCTTTTGTGCTTTTTCTGTTAACTAAGTCAGAAGAATGTTGTTGCATATACATATGTATATATGTTTTTAGTGCTGAAATATCAATTTCAAATTAAAGAATTAAGAATTTTGCATACCGAAAACCCAAAATGTACAACACAAGTCAAGCTGTTGAAACTTTGATAAAACTTACGTAGTTTTTTTTTAAATTTCCAATTAACAGAAATTGTTACAAAAAAGCCAAAAACAAGAAAAGGAAGAAATTGATTTAATATTTAGATGTGCAGAAAGTGAAAATATTGAGTTAAGTTTAAAGCAAAAAAAATAAAAAAAATCAAAGAGCCTATATAACACCAACAGAAAACACACACATATACACACACCGAATATATCGTACACTGTGTGCCTAAGTTGGTTCGCAGGGAAGTTCCAACGACCTCAAAAGCATTTAGCATTATCCAGAGTCCTCACAGGAAATGTTAATTGTTTGCTAAACTCTTGGACCCTATACCCTGCAATACTTTTCAAAAAACAAACAAAAAAAAACACATTTACTTAATGTGCGTTTAATATTTATGGTAAAAAACACGTTACCCATTCCTTTACCATAGGTGTTAGTCACATATTGATACCAGTCTAGCCGAGATATTACTGCAGGTGCTCAGACTCGGTTCTGAATAGTTGCAGTAATATCTCGAACATTTTGTAACTTTTTAAAACTTTCACACACACTGTGACACTCACTCAGTAAACAAACACACTCACTTCTTTAGAAAGCAGAGGGAATTCTTGACATTACACATTGCTCAACAGACTTTTTGCTGGGCGTAAATAGAAGGTTAAATAGATGACGAAGTAACAATGAGAAATGTGTTAACAAAATAAAAATAATAATTATAATAATAATAATAACAACAAAAAATTGTGATATAAAATGTAAATGTAAATTGCACCTGAAGAAAAAAAAAACTATCAACTGACGCTGTGCCATCAACAACAACAACAACAACAAGAACATCAAAAACAACATCCACACACTACATAACACTATAATGAACTACGTGACGTAGTACTACAGGTAGTTGTAGCTGGAACGAAAGAAAGCCGAACAGTTTTCATCAACTAAAACGGATTCGTTGAATTATTATTATATTTTTTGTTTTTATTCGTTTGTTTACGCCCCACACACACACGAACACGAACACAATCAAATGTCAGAATGCTTTGCGCCTCAAAAACAAAAAAGAAAGTAAAAAAAAGCAAGAAGAAAAACTGTTTACATTGTACGTATATAAGAACATACTTCTATTTTTCCAACAAGCAAAACCACAATCTTAAAGTAAATTTAATGAAACAAAGAAACAAAAACTAATATTACTCTTTAAATACTTCCACACTGAGCAGAGCAGAGAGAAGAGAGAAACTATTGATATGCAAAAATAAAAAAAAAAAAACATTCATACAACAATGGAAATCTAATATTAAATTTGAACACACAATACAGCAATAGTTGAGTACGAGGACCCAGATAATTTAAAGTTTATTTATATACAACAAAAAATATGTATTCCTACAAACAAAACAATAATTTCGTTTGCATTGTAAGCAGGAGTAAACGATGATGATATAATGGCATAACTAAGGAACCCTCTTGTTTTAATTTGTAAAACTGTGAGAAATGTTTCGCAACGAAACAAAAAAAAGAAAACAAAGCAAAACACTTAAATGAGAATGAGAACTATGAGGTAGGGAAAGAAAGAAAGGAAGGAAGCGTGTTAATCAAGCAGGGCTCCACAAAAAAACGTATACTACACACACTACTCAACACTAAACACACACACACACAGACACATTGTCTACAAGAATACATATATACATAAAATATAAGTAAACTTTAGTTTTTGCAAAATGTCCGTTAAAATTACGATAACAAGTAATCTTAGCAGTTAAAACTGAGAGAGCGACAAATGCGCTGCGCCTTACTCGCTAAGAGAGAAAGAGAGAGAGTGAGAGAGTGGGAAAAACGGAGAAAACGAGAAGGAGAGTAGTACCGAAAAAGTGAGAGTTTTTGAGAGCGTTGTCTAAGAGCCGCAACGAATGCAAATAATCCAAAAAAGATACATTTGTATGGTATGAAATTGTCTTAAATTATCACCAAGAACAGCAAAAAAAAAAAAAAAAAACGAAACGAAAAAAAGATGAGATATTGTTTTATACATAAAAACGAAAAAAAGTCAATAAAAATGCAAAATATAAAAATATGTTAATCGAGCTTGTCTTTTATTTTAGTTTATTTATTTTTAAACTCTCGAGTGTTGTACAACACTTGAAATTAAAGTTCAGCATGCGGTTGGAACTTGCTTTCTCAGGAAGTTCTGTTGATCTATTGATATTTTAGCAACCCGTTGTAAATTAATTAAATTGACATCAATTATATTTTTATTCAGGTTTTTGTTTTTTTTTGACTATTTCATACATGATTTTCATGATTTTCAAAAGTTTTGCTACCACGTGAAAACCTGCTGAGAAGATCATCTAATTTTAGATTATAGCCAATGCCCATCGATGGAAACAGTTTAGATATTTTGAAAAAAATGTTAACATTTATTAAGCGAAGAAATTTAAAAGAACAAATTTTAATAATCCTAAGTAGAAACCTTCGTTTGGTTTAGTTAGTTTGTAGTTTTGATTAGAAGGCAGCGGGTCCGATGAGTCCAGTCAGTCGGTAACCAAAAATAATTGTTATGTGTGGAATGTTTCTTTGAGTCCTGCTCCACGCTATTTGAATCAATCAAATCATCAAGTTTATTCATCATTCTATTTGGTTTTAGCGAGTTCCTCAACCTGATCGATGGTCACATGAGTTTCCGGAGAGGTCGCATTACTTCCCTCTGCTCTCATCAGGCCCGGCCTGACCTCGCCCGACATGGAATGCATGGAGCTGATGGTGTTATTGACGCCTTCATCACTTGAGCTGGCTGCCAGCAGAGGCTTCACATCCGCGGTCTGTTCCCTTGGGGATTCCTCGAAGCTGTGGCTATTGCTATCCTCTATGGCTTGACGCAGCTAGGAAGGAGAAGATGAACAACTATACAGGATGATAGGAGGTTAAAACTCACTTCTTTGAGACTGACAACGCCAACAAGGCGACCAATCTTGGTTACGTAAGCATGATTGACGCCCATCATGGAGAACATGGAGTGCACACGGAGCAGCGAGGTGCGCTCGACCAGCTGAAAGGGTGAGGGATCGATGCGTATGGACAACGCCTTAAAGTCAATGGGTTTCGCCAGCTGATCGTGCTCCCATTGCTTCTTTCCCTCGGGTGACATATCCACCACACGATCACCGCACTGAAATCGGAATAAAGCTATATATAGAACTGAATGATCAGATCATTTGCAATTGCCATACCAAGTGTACCCGCTTCGATGTGCTGCTCTGGATGTGTAGATCATCGTGGGAGCCCGTCTCCAGATCAAGTTCAGGATCGTTGGAGCGTCTGAAGAACGACTGGAAGGCAGAACGTAAACGGGATTCCGTCTGGCTGTGCGTGCTGCTGAGAGAATCGTGGGATCGGGAAGCTTTTTTCAGAATGGATCGCTGCTGCTCGAGAGATCCACTGGGTAATATAGCATCGCTATGCAGCTGGCGCAGACCCTGAATATCCTGTGCGGGAATAACCTCGAAGCGTGAGGGACGTCGTTCGGCCTCCTGCTCCTTGATCTCTTCCTCACGCCATCTGTGCGCAGTCTCCATGCGTTTGTCCCGTCCAATTTGCTGCTCAATGATCTTGGCCAGCTCCTGACGCTGCACAGAGCCCAGCAGGACCATGCTCTCCGGACTGTCGACCAGGGGCAGTGAGCGTAGCTTCCTGTTGGACTTGAGCACCTGCTTGAGCTTCTGATACGAGATTCCCTGCCAGATGTACTTCACATCGCGCACCATGAAATCCTCTACGAACTTGTCGTAGAATCCGGAGCTGGTGTACAGCAGATCGGGCAGATAGGGAAGCTTCTTGATCAGGATCACGCTCTCGTACATCGATGGCTGGAGCAGTGAGGCCACCGCATTGGCCACCAACACCGCCACCAGCACTGGCACTGCAAAACAGATCTGTCCCGTGATCTCAAAGACCACAACTGCCACGGATATGGAGTGGGTCACAGAGCCGGAGAAGGCAGCTGCACCCACAATGGCATACGCGGCGGGCATTATGGGTGACATGCAGTTGCCGTAGCGCACACCCTTTGGAAATGACCAGGCGACAAATTCTCCCATCAGACGACCGAATCCGCTGCCGATCTTCAGTGCCGGAATGAACATGCCGTGTGGCACTGCCATCGTGGAGCCGATGATGGAGAAGAGGAACTTGAGTAGGACCAAAAGAAAAGGGCATTAGGAATGGATCAGCCAAGCTGGCCAGCTAGGGATTACTCACATGGAAGAGCGTGTAGCAAGTTAGATTCCCAAAGATGCTGGTGTACTTGGTGTGCCAGTGCGAGACTATCTCCGTCTGGTTGGCATTGAGATCCTCGTGCGTCCACGTAAAGTTACTGAAGAGCTGCGTCAACTGTTTCTCAGTTTCCAGATCGCCGCCAAAGAATTGCCCGGTGCCCAGGGGGAAAGTGAGCGTGGAGATGAGCAGCGAGAGAATCGCAGGATACAGCAGGCGACTGCGATAAGGATGGATGGATGAATGGATTAAACTGAACTGTACCCGACTATATGCACTTACTTCTTCTGCAGAAACTTATTGAGTGCCTTGCTGGAGCGTATGAAGAGCACATAGTGACGATGCACCCAGACAAAGGTGGCGCCTAGCAGACCACAGAGTGCACTGAAAGAGAAAGCTGGAGAGGATTACGATGATGGCATGAGACTCCGACTTACCCGGTCAGTGCAAAAAAGATCAGTTCACGCGAATCGAAGGGAAACTCTGTGGATATATATGTGGGATATACCGCATGCACTGTGTCCGCACCCTGGAACCACACAGACAACAGACGCACCGCCGACGCACCCACCACGCAGCCAAAGAATCCACGCCAATAGTTGCGCACTGCAAAGTACGTTGTGGTCACCTCGATGCTGAAGAGCACGGCTGGAAGAGATGAGATTATATTCGGAACGGATTAGGCAGCTGAGCTAGTGTCACCTCCAATGGGAGCCGCAAAACACGTGCCCAATCCCAGAGCACACGCAGCTGCCAACATTTCTGTGCTACGTGATTCATTCTGATAGATGCTACGAAATGGAGTCGCCAGTTTGCCCAATAGATTCGCCACAATGCTCGCTATATGCACATAGGGACCCTGGAGTAGAACGGGAGAGGCTTAGAGATAAGGGAATCAAGAGCCTGCACGTCCATACTCACCTCCTTGCCCAGTGGCATGCCGCTGCCCAAGATCAGGGTCAGTCCAATTACCTTGGCCACCAAGGTCTTGAATGTCAAATAGTTCTTGAGCGTAACACCACGTAGTATGGTCTTCATTTCGGGTATGCCAGAACCTGCAAGTCGAAGCAGTTACTAGATGAATCCCTCTTGGAAATACCTAGGATAGTTACCTGCTGCCTGCGGCGCCACGAGTTGCACAAAGTATGCTGTGAAGACAACCAAACCAACTGGTATGCACACCCAGGCAAAATACCTGGCAAATGGATCCTCAGTTAATCCCTCATAGAACCAGAAACGTGCTAAAAATTGAAATTTGCTAAGGTATTTGGCAAACTAAAAGAGAAAGTTGATTTATGCGCACCCTCGATAAGCAGACGTATTCCCTCGTCCATGCCGAAGGCGATCAGAGCCATGATAATGCCACAAATGGTAAGAAAAATCCAATCCTTGGCAATGCGCTCCGAGACATGATTCCAGGCCCAAGAGGAGAGACTTTGCAAGTGACTGGGTTCACTATTCTCCAGTTCGAAGAGCTGCATAGGGGGGAATTGTGGGTGATCTTTGCTAGAAATAGATATATAGATTTATATACCTTGCTTCTCAGTTTGTCTTCCTGCTTGCGTAGCCTGGCCAGCTTGCGCAATCTTCGGGCTTCATCGCCAGCGAATTGCTGCAGATCCCTGGAATAACGACCGTACATCTGTGTGGAAAGAGAGAGATATGATATCATATATCATTATGATTCATTCGGCTTGGCAGACGGAAGGACAAACAGATCAGGTAGATCGACAGACAGTCTTATCACATGTCCGCAACAGATGTGCTAAAAAATTAACATATTTAGATATATTCGTTCAATTCGTACCATTCCTATCGGCTCGCTTCGCTTTGATCGGCGTGTGTAAATATCATACACGAATTCGTAACAAAAATAAAAGAATTGTAAATAATAAAAAAAAGTCGCATTTTCGCACATGCGCAGCGAATTAAACAGATTTTAAGCGATGCTAATTAGGCTCAATTAACGCAGCTCCCGGAAAATAATGCCCACAACAAAAGTAATACCCATCAAAAAAAAAAAAAAAAAAACAGGTGCGCGTTGACATTAATCAAAGCAATAATGAATGAATAGAGACAAGTTGAAAATATTTGCCCAACTAAAAAGCAATGCAAACAGTTTTCAGCCGGCTGCCCGGGCCTGAGGCCGATCCTCACTTATGTCATTACGCGCCATCAAATATTAGACCAGATAACTGACAAATTATCGCCCCGAGCTATTTGCCAATTAGTTGTCATATTATAATTACGAGTTGCGAATGTACTATATGGACAAAATTGTTCTTATACTACATTAATTGATTTGGATTTTTAATATTAGTTGTAATTTATTCAATTACTGCTTATAATACTTATCATACATTATTGTATATTCAATTTAATTCCCGATTTCAGTTTAACTGAAGCCGTCGGACGATTTGAAACGTGCCTAAAGCAACTTTCCCATGCGAGCAAAAGCTCTCTGCATTGGTTTGTGTCTTTGCTACGAACGAAAAGTCTTATACTCTTTTGTATAAGCATCAGGATTTGCGCATATTTATATATTTACATTGTGTAGAATTGAATTATGTATTTATATAATTGCCAAGTATGTTAAAAATAATAGATTAGGGTGTTTTTGTGATTTTAGAAAATTTTAAATATTTATATAAGAGTTCCATGTTCCTTTTTTTTAGCCAAGCGTAAATTAAATTTTAATTAACATTTAAAACTGGTTTAAATCTTTCATTTTCACTTTAGATAAATAACTCATTTTTAACTTAAATAAATTATATTAAGTTTTCTTTTAAGACGTGATATATATAGATATAATTCTGTTCCTTCTTATGTATATCTTACCAGTGTGTGCGTATAACCCAAATCTTCCTGATCTTCGCCAGCAATTTCACGTTTCTCCTGCTCCTGACGCTGCGCGGAGTCGTTGGAGCAATTATCAGCTGATTGTATGCTGGGTGCGGCCTGCCGCGAGGATGCCACAATGGGCTCGGAGTCATCTGCGATGCTGGATCGTTTCATGGTGGAAGTCACGTAACAGACGTGTGGGCTGGCGATATTTTAAAATCAATGTGTATCCTAATTAATTCAATTATCGTATGCGAAGTTAGCTAAAGTCTTTAAATAATCCACCCTGGCACTTTTCTCTATATAGTATTTTATGCGTTGATTCTGGGATTAACCCGAGCCAGACACATCTGAGCCGCACCGTTGCCCGATTGGATTTATCAATCCGAGTTAATAAACGCGATGAAGTTGTCACAACCTGCGACAGTCGGTGGCTGCGCAGTCGACGTCGACGCAGGCGTCGGAGTTAGCTGCGAGAATCAAAGCGACAGTTTCCATGAGCCGCCATTTTGCTCTCTCTTTACATGCCAAGTGGCGAATCTGCTTATACCCTGTAACCGCAGAGCATGATAAAGCTGGCAAATGAATACTTATTTATTCATTAATTATTAGAATATTTAATTCATTAATTTTATTTATATTATTATTTTTTATTTAAAGAAAAAATCAATTATTATTGCCTAAATATGAGCCAAAGGCACTTTCCAGGGTATATGCTAGTCGTGTACTGTGCGTAATAAAAGCACACATAGGGGTTAAAGATCTGTTAAGCTAATGTTAAGCGTAAGCTCAAATCTCTTATATCAAGCACAGATATATTGTTAGAATGAGTTAGATGAGCTATAAAGAAAAGTAATCTAGTTTCCCCGAGTCATTCTCTTAGATCCCCAAGTAATTATCTCAATAATATTAAACGTCATTACATTTTTTCACGTTCTATGGGAAACGGAATGGGAGTTTTAGTTAAACTTGTTTATTTCGCATTGATTTCAACTTAAATATAGATCACGATATCTTTGACTTTATGTCCTAAAGAGATATATATAAATACATAACAAGTTGATAGTAGTCTAATTAAAGTATGACATAACCTAGATTAGTTTTAACTGATCTTTGCGGACATGTAATGGATGTCGTCGTCGACAAGCGACAAGAGTTACGTATTCGTATAAGATTGGGGTTCACATTCAGACACTCTTGTTGGAGTTCTGTGTATTATTTGTGTCCGAATTTGGAGATGTTGCCATCGTCGTCGTCGTCGTTGTTGTTGTAGCTACTGTCTCTGGCGATGGCATCGTGAGATTAACATCCGTATTATTCATCGATTTAATATGCTCCATTTCGATGTCGGAACAATTATCGGAATTTGATAGAGCCGAATCCATGGAAGTGATGGTCATGTCCACAGCCTTATCGCTGGCATTGGGCGATAGCAGTGGCTTCTCCACAGCCGGCTTGGCATCGCCATCGATCTCATCGTCCCGTGGATGCGCTACAAAACTGTTGCTATTGATGTCCTCAATGGCCTTGCGCAGCTGGAAGGGAAACATAAATGATTAAGTCAAGCGGGAAATTGCTGGAACTAATCCCATGTGAACTAACCTCTTTAAGTCCCACCACACCGACAAGTCGGCCGATCTTGGTTACGTATGCGTGATTTATGCCCACCATGGAGAACAGCGAGTGCACCTTGAGAATGGAAGTGCGCTCGACCAGCTGAAAGGGCGAGGGATCAATGTGTATCTGTGCCTTCTCCAGATCGATGGGCTTCAGCATTTCCTCCAGTTCCCATTGCTTCTGATCCTCCGGCGACATGTCAATGACGCGTTCCCTAGGCTAAAGATGAAAAAGAAAATAAGTTTCCATTTAATAAAGAACATATTAATATAGAAAAGTATTATATCAAGAGAGATCTCTACATACCAATTGCACCGATTTCGCCTTTCTTATGGGTATAGTCTGTGTTCAATGTATATGTGTGCAGGTGGAAAGACATATATATGTATATACAAGAAGGACAGATTAATTTATGGGGACAGTAGAAAGTAGAGAATGTAAGTGTATTAGGTTCGATTAGTAGTAGACAGATAGATGTGCAAGATAATACCCTGGAATATGGGAATACTTACCGCAACAGGATTTTCTTCATCCCCAGAAGGATCAGCGATCTCTTCTATCGTATAACCCATTTCACCTGCCTGAAGACTTTGCAGCGTAAAGCCATGATTGGGTGAATCTTTAATCTTAACATCATTATTGAAATGAATCTTTTTCTTTTGCCGTGTCGTCTCCTCCACGTGATTCTCTTTAAATTGCGCTGGTCTATTGATATCCGATACTCTATTTGTTTTGTATATCACGCTGGGCTTATCGGTATTGACTTCATTCGGCCTAGGCGAATCTTTGTTATCTTCTGCAATATCATCTTTGTCATCCTTATCGCGCGGCATACACCAAAAAGCGTTTAAATTGAATTGAGGCAAATTGCTCTCATAAAAAACAGTCTAAACTGATAAGATGATCACCTGACGCAGTCAATGTTTGAATCTAGCGAATTATCTAATCGAAAGAAACTACAACAAGCTGGAAACCCGCAGATATTACATGGATTTAACTATAGAAACTACTTTCGATCTTCAGAAGATTTCCAACAGTTTACCATTTCTTTTGCCTCTGCCGCGTCCGTGGAAATGGGATTTACTTGCTTGCAGATATGGATTAGGATTAATGATATGCCACACAGAGATTGGGATGCATTAATAGAGCATTGCGATTATTGGATGAACTACAACTTACCAGCATGATCTGATCGGTTACGAAATTCCAGTTATTTTGTGCTTGCTTGTTAAGCGAAGGTTAGAAGGTTAAGCCCGCAAAAGCATAGATAAAGCTTGCCCAGAACCAGATACTCCTATTGGGGGGCAGGGATCACTTACCAGCTGAACTTTCTTGGAAATGCCTGGAGTACTGGGTGCACTGGGTGTACGCTGGACCTGCACCTCGCTGTTGCTGGGCACCGTCGATATGGATCCCATCTCCGGATCGGGATGCACATCCTGCAGCGTGGTGGATTTCTTGAAAATGGCCTCGAAGGCGGAGCGTATGCGAAACTCCGAGTTGCCAGTGATCGTAGTGTACGGCGTAATGTTGGGACTGTGCGGCGAGTTGGGGGCGTAGGTCTTGAGGTTGAAGGAGTTCGTCTTCTTCAGAATGGACTTGCGTGGTGTCAGTGAACTGTGCAACGTCTCGGCTCGCTTCTTGGGCGGCAGCATCTCATCGTTGGCAATCTGTCGTAGACTGAGTATATCCGGTGCAGGTAGCACCTCGAAGCGGGATGGGCGTCGCTGTCGCTGCTCTGCCTCCTGCTTTTTCTTCTCCTCCTCCAGGGCACGCTCTTCGGCCTCCTTCTGCCACTTTTGTGCCACCTCCATGCGCTTCTCGCGTCCAATGTGCTTCTCAATGATCTTGATCAGCTCGTAGCGCTGCACTGAACCCAACAATATCATATTCTCCGGGCTGTCGACCAGCGGCAGCGATCGCAGCGTCTTGTTGATCTTTAGAACCTCCTTGAGCTTCTGATAGGAGATGCCATGCCAGATGTACTTGACGTCGCGCACCATGAAGTCCTCTACAAAGATGCTGTACATGCCGGAACTGGAGGGCAGCAGATCCGGCAGATACGGCAGCTTCTTGATGAGTATGATGCTGTCATAGATCGATGGCTGGAGCAGAGCAGCTACCGCATTGGCCACCAGCACGGCTATCATGACGGGCACCACATGCGTTATCTGGCCCGTCATCTCGAAGATTATCACGGCCACGGACACGGTGTGCGTTACGGAGCCGGAGAAGGCAGCTGCGCCCACCACGGCATACCCACCCGGCATAATGGGTGACAATCGGCCACCGTATCGCACACCATGTGGAAACCAGGAGGCCATCAGTTCGCCCACCAAACGCCCAAAGGCGGCACCGATCTTGAAGACCGGTATGAACATGCCCGAGGGCACGGGTATTGTGGACGCAATGATCGAGAAGAAGAACTGCAGATAGAATGGGAATATTAATTTGGAAACTATAGGTATATCTTTCCCACTCACTGTGAAGATCGTATAGCAGACCAGGTTACCGAACACGCTGGTGTAGGCGGTCATCCAGTGCGTCACCACGGCAGCCTGCTCCACAGTCAAATCATTGCGTGACCAGGTGAAGTTACTAAAGAGCTGCGTCACCTGTTCGTGCGTGCTCAGCTCGCCGGCAAGAAACTGGCCTGTGCCCAGGGGAAATGAAATGCTGGAGACCAGGAGAGCCAGAAAACCGGGATACAAAAAGCGGCTAAAAATAGAAAACAGAATAGAAAACATGAGATTAGTATAGGTAACTAATGGGTGTATTTGAGGAACTTCAGGAATTATCTGCTTCCACAATTTCTCACTTACTTTTTCTGCAGAAACTTGTTCATGCGCTTGTTGGAACGCATGAAGAGCACATAACGTCGATGGACCCATACATAGGTGGCGCCACCTAGGCCACAAACGAAACTGCAATAAGGAAGAACATATAGAATTATTTCTTCTACAACTATGATAGACTCTCTAAGGAACTCACCCGATCAATGCGAAGACAAACAACTCCTGCGGATCGAAGGGAAATTCGGTGGTGAAATTGGTCAGGAACAGTGCTCGCACAGTGTCCGCATTCTGGAACCACACGGCCAGCAGGCGGAACACGGTGGCACCGCAGACAGCCGCAAAGAAGCCGCGCCAATAGTTGCGGACCGCAAAGTATGTGGTGGTTACCTCGATGCTGAAGAGTACGCCTGCAGAGGATTCTTGCTATGTGTTTTTTTGGCTCTTTCTACTTTATGTGGGAACTGGGAATCAGGGGATCAGGTCTCGGGCAATACTCACCACCAACGGGGGCCGCGAAGCAGGCGCCCACACCGACGGCACAGGCGGCAGCCAGCATTTCCGAGTTGCGGGACTCATTCTCATAGATGCCTTGGAATGATGTGACGAGTTTACTTAATAATTGTGCTACAATACTTGCTATATGTACGAAAGGACCCTAGAGACCAGATATACGAGATTACAATAGAGTTTTCCAAACTGCATGTGTGTGTGGGGTGTGTGTGCGCCTTCCACATCAATTTTTCATACTTACTTCCTTTCCTAATGGCATACCGCTGCCCAGAGTTGCCGTTAAACCAATTACCTTGGCCACTAATGTCTTAAATGTGAGATACTCTTTCAGAGCCACGCCACGCAGTATGGTCTTCATTTCAGGTATACCGGAACCTATATAGTATATGTATTATACATGGTATATATTAAGCGTAGTGCTTGGTTTGGTTAGTAGACTGGGTTATTCTTCATGTATTCGAGTATTTAACATATAGACACAAACGGTTATATATGGGTTGCATACAATATAATATATATTATATATTGGAGGTGCCAAGTGCGCTTGGTCAGGCAGCTGCCGGAGTGCAGTGGTAAATTGTGGGTAAATCTATGCGAACTCTGATCTAACTGAAATATTTCTAACTTTATTTAAGTTTAAGTTTTTTTTTTAACTTGACAACCCTAAACAACCATCGAAGTAAGTAAGTAAGTAAAAAAATTAATTTTATATTATGTTCTGGAATAGGTATAGGCTTTGGAAAACCCAAGAATGATGATTGAAGACTATAACTACTATACTAACTAAAGCAACAACTACTCGAATACTACACCAGACTATATAGGGTATCTCATTATTGTACTTACCTATACTTTGCGGTGCGATGAGATGCACAAAGCCAGCTGAGAATAATATCAAACAAACCGGCAAAGAGACCCAAGCGATATACTGTATGAAGGGCTGTGAGGTAAGATCGCGATAGAGCCAAATACGAGCTACAGAAATGGAGAAAAGGGAAGAAAAGAGGGGGATAGATATTATTACTTTCGATTTATTTTGCAAAATATATTGTTTACCATTTGTACATATCGATATGCCCTTGTCCATTATAAATGATAGCAGGGCCATAATGATGCCCAGCAGGGCGAGGAAGACCCAATCCTCGCCGAGACGGGCTAGTGTGTGCTTCCAGACCCATGATGAGATGCGCTTTATTCGCGTCGCTCGCTTGCCCAGCAGTTCCTGTAAATATTTCCCAGCACTGCTGCTTTATAAACCGATGCGTTCGACATTATCTTATTCTACTATATGATATATATATACGTATATCATGTCTAGTACTTATGACAGTCAACAAGAGCATAAGAAATTGGCAGCTATGCCAAGTGTACTAGACTATCCTACAAAATGGCGAGCAAGTACCATACAATGTGGTGTGGTGTGTTGTGTGTGAGTGTCGGTGTGAATACCAGGCGAGTACTCATTGAGTGTCGAGTGTATAGCTTTTGATGTTGAGTGTATTTCTTTTGAATTTCAATTCTCTGCCTTACCTTAAATACATTTTGCTCATTAAGATTGCAGATTTATCAAATATATATAGTATATTTAGTATAGATCATCACTTTGCTCACTCTATTCCATAGTACATACCTTATTCCTTTGTTTATCTTCTTGCTTTCGTCGCTTTTCGAGTAGTTTGAGTTTTCTGGCTTCATCTTTTGCAAATTCTCCTAGATCCTTTGTATAACGACCATACATCTGAAAAGTAAATTAATTGCACAGATACTTTAGTATATATTTTCAACAATATACTCGATTCTTTACATAAATACTACGCATAAGTTCCTCTAAGCGGAACATAATAACAAATATCTATGGTCCACCATCTTCCGAGCTAGACGAACACTTACTGACGCCTCAGTTTCACATCTTGATCACATGCATAGCAGGCAAAAGTCCAATATTTTTTGTTTTTATAAATAACATAGAGAAACTCTCTTCTTTTAAAATAAACAAAAGCAAAATACTCAAAATAAATAAAAAGAGAACTCATTTTTTTTGTTTTAAACAGGGAACAATTTTCACGACAAAGAATTTTCGTCATGAAACCATACGGAAATTCCCAATAGAATTTATATAGATGCGTGCGAAAAAGAAAGATCACATCTGTCGACAGCATAGCAACAAATGATGATTAGGCAGATATATAGTATCGTTAAGTATTTTGCTTTATAAAGTTGACAGAGGCAGGAAAAGCTTTTGTGTGCTCAGAAGTTGAAAGACCTGAAGATCAATATAGTTTTCTGTCCCAATCGAAACTCACAAGAACTACAAATGATTTGTTATATCAAAATAATTTCATTCATTCCCCACTGTACATGCAATAGAAAAGTTCCACGGTCAAAACAAAAATAATATATTATATTTGTATATAAATAAATGTGAAATGTGAATGGGCAGAAAAGCGCAAAAGAAAATGCCACGAAAAGCAAGACAAGAAAGACAAGTACCAAGAGCACATTGCTAATTTCCCAGAGGTCTTGGCGAAGGTCTGTCGGAGAGGCCAAGGTGCTGGCCTAAGGGTGGCGAGATGGTGGTGGTGAAGGAGGGCAGGAAGGGAGAGGCGGGTTCTCGGGTCTCGGGTCTCTCGTCTGCTTACATAGTAGAAAGCCTCGATCTCGAACTCAATCTGATTCTTGTCATCGCTGGCATTCTCGCTCTGGCTAGCTGTGCGTCTCTGCTGTTCCTTCTGCTTGGCAATCGCCTCATCCCAGCGCAGGCGGACGGGCGTCGAGGGCAACTTGCGGGCGCGCTCCTCCTCGCGCAGATAATCCTCACGATTGATCAGCAGCTCCGGCTCGAAGGCGTATTCGCGAATATACTCATCCTGGTGAGTGCGACTGTTGTTGAACATGAAGCAGATGATTTGCAACTGCGTCGACCGCACTCAATCGCACTCAAAGTCTGATTCACTTGAGATTCAGTTGGCCCAGTTCGATTCAAACGTATCGAATACGTGTTCCTGGGTACAGATTCGCTTCGATTGTCTTTGATAGATAATATAATATCGAGAGATTGAGGCCTGCTCCTGCTGCTTGTCAGTGGCATAAATGGGTATTACGGCCTTTGACACGCCTGCGGCTGTTGGCCGAGATTCTGTCTCGCATTTTGTTGCCAATTATTTTTAGCTTTTGGCTAATTACATGTCGCTGCCCTTGAGACCCGCCGCCTAGACCCAACAGTTGTACAATTGCATTCGCAATTTATTTATATCATTTCTATACTGCTGCACGGCCTTTACGATATCAGTAAACTTTCGCAATAGTTTTCCGAACTTTTCTTTATATTTTCTTCAAATCACAAATATTTTCCTATTCATCGGTTATTTGTTTTTTTCTTTTTAATTTGTAATGATTTTTCGTTGGGGCACCTATTGATTTCTCTTAAGATTCACCCGACATTAACACAACAACGTTCTAATCTTTGCGAAAACTTTTCAGAAACTAAAACCGACGCTGGCAAAAGCTTTCCGTTTGTGGGAAAAATTATTGAAATTTTCTTTCGCATGGCCTCTCAACGTCTTGCATTCTGCCAGGGTACCCAACTCTTTTGAAATATATTGTTTTTGTAAACAAAAAAGATTACAATTGTTTTTCGAAATTGTTAAGAAAGCTTTAAAAGTTTTTTTTCCCTTGGCAATTGGTAGGAAAGCTTCGCTTTTTTTTCAACATAAAACAATTATTTAAAAAAAAATATTGGGGTTTATTAATTTTAAAACATCATGTTATATAGCTATAAAAACTATAGTATATGTTTTCTATTTTCATCTGGCGAAACTTTTCTTTTCAGCCTACTACCTTCTTCAAAGAAATACTAACTTAACTTATAATAAATACTAAACATTATTTATTATAATCCGATTAAAAATAGCAATATTGCTTTGCTCGTTTTTTTCTTATTTACATTTTAACACTATTTCTCATAGTTCTGGGAAAGGAAATAGACAAAAGGAAATGTAAGAGAGGGAACTAAGAAAAGCTAGGAAAATAGTATATTCTGTAGTCGAAAACTAGGTACCCTCAAATTACTTATATATCTTGTAAATTTAATAATAAAGGCAGGAATATTTCCAATTAAAATATGAATATATTGTATATAGTATCTTTCTTTATAAAATACAATTCCAAGCATAATTTAAAGCTTTCCAATTTCACAAATTTGTCAAAAAATCAATCTCAGTGCAGAGAACAAATTTGAATTGATTGCTTTATAGATTCCCCCAAAATTTCGATAAGCGAGCACATGATATGGTGGGGAAGTCAGCTGCATATCGCATAACTGTTATTAACACTAACCAGACATTATAGCTAATAGATTTTGAATGTGTATTGGCCATTCATGTCTGATATAAAGATAACGATGTCGCTAACGCGTTACTAAGTGACACACACACACATAGAGAGAGAGATAAATACAGACATATGTGTGAGTCAAGAAATCTTATCAATAGGCCGGCGCCGGGGCGCTCTATGGGAAGTACTAGATTACCAACGTAGAAGACAACTAACTAGGCCGACATAATAAATATGTGTTTCTATAATATGGAACTCTTCGCTTACAAGTGTATCGATATATCCGAAGGGATCATCATCCTCGTCCGATGAATCGGAATCGGGTCCATTCTCCGCTGGCGGGGGGCAGGGATAGAATGCCTGCGACTTGACTTTCGGATGACGTTGGACGTGTCGCAGTTCCGCCTCCATCGATATGTTGCTGGTGCGTCTCTGGCGCAACTGACGAATGAACTTCTCGAAATCGGCCCACTCGGAGTCGACCAGCTCGACATTCTCTTCGCCAAACTCTTCATCGTGTATGATCCGTTCCACTTGTTGTGTGGCTTTGCCATTGCGATCACGATTATCGCGGCTGGCGAAGTACACCATGATCGGGCCGGGCCGTGGCAGGGGGCAGGGTACGAGTGGGGCGTGACGACAGTCGATCAATATCGATACGAATGCGAATGCGAATACAAATACGAATAGGAATACTCGAGCTTGTGTCGCCTTTTGTTTAACCACTAATCAACAAACAATGTCTGCCTTGGATCCGGCCATGGCTAAGAGACTTTTGACTTTTGACTGTTTGAACTGTGGAGCGAGAAGCATCTGCGTTATGCAACTGCTGCCTCAATTGGACACTTCCCGACTTTCCGACTACCCGACGAACTGTATCCGTCAGATACTTGTGCCAGCACTGCGTGCGGATCGCACAGAGTTCTCAACTCGACTGAGATACGGCAAGATCTCGCTCATATAATGCATAGACCGACCGATTTGGTCTTGTTTAAGCTCAAGATTCTACTGAATTTAGCACACCAATACCAGAGCAGAGTCTCGTCTTGAGTCGGGACAAGTCTTAAGTACTTTGAATGTGTGAATATTCAGTCTAACTTGCATCTGTCACGCACTCACACACCCACACACACACACTCAACACACTCCACACTCGAGCGGTCAAAGTTTGTGTGTAAAACATCAATAAAATTTCATAAATTTAATAATTTACCCAGCCTGCCTCTAGAGAAAAAGTGAAAATGCTTCTCGCACAGTGGAGCAGGCTCGATTTGCATGTAACCATTCATACATTAGATTACTCACTTACAAACTCTTGCCCCACTGTGCGGTGTCACTTAAGCAACTCAAATTGAGCTTACTTTTGACGACATCATCTCTTTAATCTTTAAAGTGTATGTGTGTGTGTGTGAGTGTGCGAGAGTGTGTGGGTGAATGGATTATGCACACGGGTCAGAGTCACATGTTTGTGATTGTCTATGCGGCATTTCTCAGATACAAATGTATCTGCAGCTTCTTCCCTCGCAACGCTCTGATTGAATTTAAGATTTTGACGCCCGGCCAAATGACGACATTAATGATACACCTAATCCTAAATAGGTTGGATACACTGACGCCCGATATATGTATGTTATCAGATACCCTGCCCGGTATTGTTTCAATTTCATTAATTATTAATATTATATTTATTAATAATGTGCATATAACATAGTATTAGAGAGTTTTACTTATTTTTAACTATTTCTGAAGCGATCTATAGAATATATTTCATCTTGAGATTTCAGCCTGTTCTCCAAACTCATTAGTATAATTTACTTTACCCTCTGTCCGTGCATATTCTCGTAGCGACATAAATTCTGATTAAATCTCTGGCAATTGAATAGCCTGTCGTTTATATTACACGCCTAAATCAGTCTACATACACATACCATACCATATATAATATACTCTTGAAGGATTTCCTATCCGACTAAAGAAATGTTTAATTTATTTAAACTATTTATTTATTTATAAATATCTATAATTATTTATTATAATTTCTTCCAGTGTTCTTTCAACTGAGTTTGCCTCAAACATTTATCAAACTAAGAGCGTTACGCAGAGACCTATTAAGAGCGATATGTTGTAAAATTTGTTGATAACAAATTTCAGAGAGTTTACTACAACAATAATCTAAAGTGTTTGCACATTATATTGTATCAAATGCGATTGATTTCTAAATAGAATTCAAAATAAGAAAGAGAGAAGTACGTGATAAATGTGAAGAAATAAGAGTAATTCTCTTATAAGCAGGGAACACAGTTGGATGTAGTATATGCATTTATATGTAGGTCAATCCAAGTGTGATTCAACTTAACAAAAATATAAACACAAGTTGACTTTATAAATATATATAGCTTATGAATCGATAGCTATATACTATATACTATTAAGCTAACTCATATTTATCAAGAAATAATATAGTATTAAACTTTGCACAATTTAAATGATATTTTGTTAAATCTTGTCTTAGTATTCAATTATTATAACACCAAAGTCCCCAAAATGTATAGACTGTTTCAAATAAGTCAACATATTTAGCAGATCTTAAGAAAATGTTACCTTACGATTTCTTTTGAACATTTCTAAAGGATTATCTTCAGATTTGTTATCAACTTTCGAAAGGCGTTAATAATTTTGGCGACAAAGCAACGCGAACTTGGCAAGATTTGCGGGCCAACTGAAGATTGCAGCATCTGGCTAAATCCCAGCCCCCATTTTCATCTTTCACACCCCGAAATCTGGCCAAGATAATGGCGATAATACTACGACAATAGAAACACCTGTTGAGCCTAATTCGAATGAGAGAGAGGGAGCAAGTGAAAATTAATTAAATTTCAATGAAATCCGCAAACAAATATCGTATTCATGTAATATTTGCATAGGTTCTACACCAGATACTATACGATATGGATTGAGAGTTATGTAAGCCCAAATATCATGCAATTCCACAAATAGACAATTATAATCTCGGGTGAAATTCATTTTTACAGTCTCGGCCAGAGTAGGGTAGTACTATATGTACTATATATAGTATTTAGCTGCCGACAGCTTTTAACACCCACAATAAAACACATTGTTAATTGTATTAAACAATAAAGCCGCAATAAACATTCATAATCAATGAGTGCTACGAATCGGGCCTCCAATTGAAAGAGGCTAGAAATCAAATCGCTGTGGATTTCACGCCAATCGTCGTCACTAAATCAAAGTGATTATCGATAGGGGGAACACTTTTGATTGATGGTTCTGTAACCCTCTGTACCCCTAGTACCCTGGCTCCTAGGGGATTACAGGGTCCAATAACCGCACACGATTTGATGGACGACAGTGGGACATGACTTTTGCCTCGAGTTAAGTTAAGTGTATATACATATATCTGAATACAAGGCAGGTCTATTTGTATATATATATATATACATATATATATATATATATATATGGTAATAAACATATATTCTAATTTATCTCTGGCAAAAACACCCTCTGCTCTGATTTATAACTTACATATATTGTAAAAATAATAGATAAGTTAATTTAAATTTAGTGTTCAATTTCCCATACTCTAAACCTATAAAGAACCCCATATATTTAAACAGCTTTTAGAACAGATAATGAAGTAAAATTCAGTCGGCAACTTTAAAAGACACATATATGTATATATTATACATAAGACCGGGACACAAACTCTTAAGTCGGTTAACAATTCCATACCAATTTGGGTATTTCAATAATACTACGAGTTAATGACAAATAAGCTGCTGATGGGCTCGTTATCTTGCGGGCTTCTGAAAAGTAAATACTTACGGTATATGGCATATGGTATATGAAAATACATATTTGTTTATGGCAATTTCTTTACGACCTAATGAGAGTGCAAACATTTTTATTCGAACGGGTTTTACGTTTTTTTTTTTCGCTTGTTTCGACTAATTTTGTTTATAATCGATTGATGCATATAGAATTCCAATGATTTTATTAAATCAATCAATCAATGAGAAATCAATCGACAAGTTAATAAATAAATAGTCAAGATTAAACAAATTTATGAGTGGAAAAGTGTGAAAACAATGTGATGCATTATTGATTGAGATTAAAGTCGAATTTGGAAAATACATAAACCTCTTTTCGGTTTCTTTCAAACTGAGACATGTTTTTAGGTATTTCAGACATTTTCTGGACTCTTGTCTTAATCACGTGATGTGTGTAGTATTTCTTATTATGTATATAAGTATATGTATCTCTTATCTTTTTCCTTGCGCGTGCCATTTTATCTCACTGAGATGACAATGAAAACAGCTTAAAATGGCTTTCAACTGAGAATTGGGAACACTGAGATCTGGGAAACTTGGAATGTGGTAAGTTCTGGGCAAATGTTTGCTCAGAGAGTATTTTTTTTGGCTTTCGGATATCGCTCATATGCTAATTGCCGTTTATCGCAAAGAAAGACACTCTGCAGCATCCATAAATGACGCAGAGGTCAGAAAACTTCAAAGCGGCGCCACGAAACGAGATAAAATTAATTTCATATCTTTTTTTTCAATGACGTAAATTGTGGGAAATATGCAAAACGAATAGGAATGTGTCTGGGAATGCCCTAAGAGCTTTTATATTTGATATTATTACAGGGTATACAAGTGATCAAGCAGTTTGCAAAATGTGGAATAACAAATGAGAAATAAATAATTATATTGCCGACTAGCCAGACAGAGATATTTGCATTTATCATTCACGTTTTCTCAATTTCAGGGAAGGGGATTCCCTTGTAAGACAAAAAGAAAAGAAAGAGAATAAAAATCTCAATAATTTAATTTGAATAGAAACACAGGTTTGCTTGTTGTTGTTTATAATTCGGCGATAAGCCTATCAACTGGTCCAACAGCGAAAACCTGACCTGACGAAAACCGAACAGTGATCTGCCCACACCTGTGCATAAAACATACTGTAGAGCAGCATGCAACATATATAGACCCATGATCCAACTGGTTGGCCAACTGAGCCTGATCATGTGCACAATTTGTGTTTTGTGTAACTTGAACATATGATCGTCTGTCATGTGATATCAGTGCACAGAATCGACTTGGTGTAACTGGAAAATAAAAATAATAATAACAACAACAGCAATGGAAAATCGAATCTAAGTGAATCCCAGCATATAAACGAGCTAATTCAATATTTTAAATGTAAATCATTATTTTAATCTTGAGGATCAATTTAATATATCTATATCTATATGATATTAGTCATTTTAATATTTATAGCTAGCTGTCTATATTTATATAGATGTAGGTAATCCCTTCAACTCACCAGCGTGTGCGTATAGCCCAGTCCCTCCTCGGAATCATCGGTCTTGTCGTGATCGTGACCCATATTGAAGCGCAGCGAGGACGCATTGGAGCACGTGCGAATGGGGAACGTGTGGTTCGGCGCGGGCACGAGGAGCAGAGATTCGCGTCCATTTTTGTTGATCTTCATGTTGAGTTTGTTTTTTGTTTCTGTTTTCTGTTTTGTTTAACAAGTTTGCAAAATATCACAATAAAATTGCTGACGACGTGAATATTTATTATGTGTTTATAATTTAAATTAGTTTAATTCTCTTTTTTCATTTGCGGCACACTCTCTTCTCTGTTTCTTTTCTTTATGTTTGTCTTTTGCTTATTGTGCGTTTTTTCGCTGCTTCTCGTTGTTTATCACTTGCACTTTTTCCGCATTGCACGCGCCTCCGTGGCTGAGGTACTCCGCATGCGTCACATGTAAAAATGAAATCAAATTCCTTTCGCTGCTGCATTAAATTCAATTAGCTTCAGTGTTGTTGCACCAAGTCACAAGACTGACTTCCTTTGCGGCCGCAGTCACAACGGCGACGGCAACGGCAACTGGGACCGCGACTGCGACTTCAACGTCAACGCCAACGGCAATGCCGACTTACGCATCCCAAAGAGAGCCGACTGAAGAGTATATGAGGTGAAGTTGCCGCTGCTGAGAGTAATGAGGTGGCCGGCGACAAAGCGTCGTAGGGGCGACAACAACAAATATGCGTGCTGAGCTCACGCAGTCGCTGCTGGCTGCTGCCGGCTGCTGCTGCTGCGGCTGAGAAACTTTGCAGATAACGACGCTAGCAGCGCTGCTTGTGCTTGGGAATAGTTCTGCCGCTGCTGCTGCTGCTACCGGTGATGACTTTGTACGGCGCTGATCGCTGCTAGGTTATGTTTTTGTTGTTGTTCTTTCTCCTCTGCCTCCTCTGCTGAGCGCGATAATGGCGTGTCGGGGGTCGCAGCTGTGTACAGTGGGGCGCTTGTACTACGACCGTGTGTACGTTCTGAAGTGGTGGCGCACTTGAGCGTGTGAAGGCTTAATTAACAACAGCGACAACAAAATCGCAATTGTATCACAGTTTCATTATCTCCTTTATCTATGAGTGTGTGTGTGTGTTTGTGGTTGTATATGTGTGCTGGATTAGCGGCAAATACCCAGAAATTAGCACCTGTTTTGCCCTGCTGCGATCGTCAGACTAATTAACTATTCACAGTATTTTCGGCCTCTCTCACAGAGCGGAAGTTTATTTATTGCCGATGAAGCCTGAAATGAAGTAGAATTTATAACGCTTGTAAATAATAACGTATGAGTTGCTTTATTAGCTAAGCTAATTAAATTATGCCCAGCCCACCCAGCCGTGGCTCACCCACTCGACACACAAATACACACACACATGCAAACAGTGCATGTAAATGCAAGCTGAGAGTTGCCAGACGAACAGATAAACGGGACAGAGAGCGCCAAGTGAGAGCGAGCAGCCTCTCTTGGTCCTAGAATGCTAGAGCAATGAGCAATTGCAAGGAGTCAATAATGGCGGCAGGAGAAAGAAATATCGATTTACGATACTTGTGCTTAATTTTCGATAAGCTGCTTAGAATCTCTTTTTGAATAATTAAAATCGATCAGTATCTTATATGCTCTATAACGGTGTAAAACTAAGTAAATTTTCATATCATTTAGCACTGAAATGTGAGTAGTATCTTGATGCGTATGTGATAATTATCTGTAATATTTTGTTCAGTTTTGGCGGCCATTTCCTAGTACCGAACAGTCTTATCAGAATATCAGAGTTTACTTAGCCGCAAAATCCCAAAGCCAAGTGCCTTAATACGTTTTGATTTATATGTCTTATAAACAGTATGGCTTGTGCTTTTTAATTTATTAACTTATTTTAATCTTTCGTCAGTATTATTGGCCCGATTTCGAAAGATTTATGGAGGTGATTGCATTACTTTCTGCAGCTACTATTAGACATAAAGTTTTCACTCGACGTATTCTCGTTGCGGAAAAGGGCCTATCGTCAGCGTAAAATTTGCATATGAAATTCCTAGCCGAGTTACAACCAACGAAACAGCAAGTCGAAAGCGGTTTTAGCGGGTTTTGTTATTATTTTTCTGTTCGTCCACGCGCTGATAATGAGCCGCAACTCGGAATTTGTTCGCGTTTTGTTTTGCTTCAGATTTACGTACTATATACGAGGGTCGTTTGATAAGTCCGTGACTTTTTGAATAAAATATATTTTTTTCGTCAAAGAAGCGTTTTATTTCTCAACATAATCTCCTTTTAGCTCTATACATTTAGTCCAGCGTTTTTCCAATTTTTTTATTCCTTCCAAATAATAGGTTTTCTCAAGGCCCTCAAAATAGTCGTTTGTTTCTGTGATGACCTCTTCATTTGACCCGAATCTCTTACCGCCGAGCCATTTCTTCATGTTTGGAAACAAAAAATAGTCACAGGGGGCTAAATCTGGAGAATATGCTGGATGGGGTAGCAGTTCGTAGCCCAATTTATGAAATTTTGCCATGCTGACTACACACGTGTGCACCCGTGCATTGTCCTGATGGAACAGCACTTTTTTTTCGCCAAATGCGGTCGTTTCTGCTTCAAATCAATATCGAATCTGTCCAAAAGCTCTGAATAATATTCGCCGGTGATCGTTTTACCCTTTTCAAGGTAATCGATGTGAATGATACCTTGTGCATCCCAAAAAACTGTGGCCATGACCTTGTTGGCCGACAGACCCACCTTGGCCTTCTTTGGTGCACGTTCACCCGGAGAAACCCACTGTCTTGATTGTTCTTTGGTCTCTGGTGTGGTGTGGTGGATCCATGTTTCGTCTACGGTAACGAAACGGCGCAAAAATTCGTTTGGATTGCGGTTGAACATCGCCAAACACTCCTTTGAAATGGTCACACGGTTGCGCTTATGGTCGTGTGTGAGCAATCGCGGCACCCATCGCGCGGAAAGCTTTTTCATGTCCAAATATTCATGTAAAATGTGATGTACCCGTTCAGTTGAGATGCCTACAGCCTCAGCTACCTCACGCACTTTCATTCTCCGATCATCCAATATCATTCCATGGATTTTGTCGACGATTTCTGGCATGACGACCTCTTTTGGGCGACCTGAACGTTCGGCATCACTTGTACTGGTACGACCACAACGGAACTCAGTAAACCATTTCTTAACCATTGAAATTGATGGTGCAGAGTCCCCATAATATTTATCAAGTCTTTCCTTGGTTTCGGTGATGGATTTTTTACGCAAAAAATAATGCTTAATTAGCACACGAAATTCACTTTTTTCCATTTTCGTTAAAATTCACGAGATCGTCTGCTTTCAATGCCTATAAAACGCAAACCAAAAAACGCAGCTTTCTCAAAATTTTACAGTCAGCTGTTAATCGATAACTGCTGACAGGAGCAGTGTTGTATTTAGAGCAGGTGCGCGGCAAATACAAAAAGTCACGGACTTATCAAACGACCCTCGTACTCTGTATATATGCACGAAAATATAGTATATATCAGACGAAACTGCATTGTCCAAGTGTGTGACTGTATAATATACTATACTGTACACTTTGTGTGTTTTACGAATTCTCGATTCCATTAAGTTTGTGATATTTCAGTTTATGGCCCTGCTAAAGACCTTAATAAACGCCCGAGAATGTTTCAGCTTTCTTTGCAGATTGGTTGCGCTTAACGAGCTGCTAAATTTAGTTAGTATATGAAACGGAATCTTCCTCAACATATATATGAATATTGTTTGTATATCGGTTTCCAAGAAAGTTGGTAACGGGCGGGCATAAAAATGATATTTACGATAGAATGCGATTGGCATATAAATTGGGTTTTACTTTCATTATCTGCCGTAAGCTCGTTCTGTCCATCTATAGTGCTTTTCACACACAAGGAGGATTACAACACGTCAATCACAGTAAGCAAGCTAGAGATGGGGTCTGATAAGAGAAAACTTATACGATTGTTAACATTCTAAAATAAGACTCTTTAGTGCAGTAGCTCGTGTTATGGAATTGAATTGATTTTCATTTCATTTTCTACTACCTCTTACTGCCAAGAGGGTCGATTAGTTTGCACTCAAAAGGAAGGCAGAACAAAGAAACTGAAGAGATCACTTCAGAGTATTAACTCTTCGAGTCTTTTCCCTTTAACAATCACATACGGCGAGTTTCCACTGTATCCCAAAAAAGAAATAAAGCGATTACTAAGCACAAAGCACACACAATGACTGCCAAAAATATTTTCGAAATGGCCAAAAATTTGACTTAATCATGTATTCTGTATACGCAAATAGAGTATATACATCTGTCGCTATAAACTGACTATATAATTTCGCTGATATTCGAATTCTATAGCTTTAATTACATTTAATGAGATTTACCAATTTACTCACATTTAAATAGAATTTTAATAACAGCAGCAATGATAACAAAAAACGAAAAAAAACAAAAAAACAACAACAAATGCGAAACAGAGACAAAGAGAAAGACTGAGAAAAAAAAAACAGAAACCGAAACACCTTCCCCACCTTTGGCGGGCGTAGCGTAGCGACACCTGTTCGCGGCGCGCACTCTCACACTCTGAGCGCGTGTTTTGATTTCGATTCTGATTCCGATTCCGATCCGATTCGATTCGATTGTTGTTTAGTTATTCATAGACAGACACTTGTTGTTGTTGTTGTTGGTGGTGTGGCACATGCCATGCTTGATTGATGTGTGCGATTGATTGACGACTCGCGCTGCGCTTTGATTGATCCCCGCTAGCCGATGCGAGAGACTTGAACCACGAGTATACTATATTAGCCGCTAGGCAGCAGCTCGATGAGCACGATTCTAGAGCAGCTCCGTTGTCAACGCGGCCGCTTCGCGTTCTGGCATTGACTGCTGCCGCTGCCGCTGCTGTTGGTGCTGCTGCTGACGCTGGCGTTGGCGCTGCCTCTGTCAACGCTGTCGCTGTCGCTGTCGCTGTCAGAGTGTTTGTTGTTGCTGCTGCTGCTACTGTTGTTGGCGCTACGGCGGACCCGGTTATCACCTTCGGTCAGAGTGTTCAGCTTGTTCAGTTCCGATTGATGACGTCGATCTAAGACGAATCGTTTTTCAGCTTTTTGCTCGACACGATCAGCTGTTTTGCATACTACAAACAGTTTTGTCTCCGCGACAGACCTAATTTCTATTTGCGAGAGTGTGAGATGGAGCTATATTTCTAGTATTACCATATCGGTTTACGGTTGCATAGCGAATTTCTACCGGCCGCTAAATCTATTATAAATCTATTGCAGCTCTATTCTGGGCTTATATATTGCAATTATGCGCCGATTTGGTATATTCTCAAGCTCTGGCCAATAAATTATTTACATCTATGACGTTTGAATTGTTTCGTGGAATACCATGGGGGATTTTTCTATAACTGGAAAATTCTACAAATCTTGCAGTGCAGTTGAATACTTTAAGTGAAACATGAATTAACTTGTTGGGAATTTCAACACTTCACTTGCAGATGATATAATTAATCGATTAAATATGTAGAAGCCTCGTCCCGTCGTCTAGCTTACATAAAGTCGATTGCGACGCAAGTGAAAAATATGTAAATTACAACGTACATTAAATATTTTCACATCTACAAAATACTTTGGCTTAAACACACTTTCGCGTTTACGATTATTACGTAAATAAGAGTAATTATTATTATCGTACATATTGAGGCATAGCAGATGAATAATTGTTGTAATCGTTAGCAAATCGAAAATGATCGCAAATCGACCTTAGTGTTGATATCATATTTCGGTTATATTTTCAATCATATAGATCAATCATTAGAGATAGAGATTTTAAGTTAGAAATTGTGAGGGTATACTTTATACAATATTATACCCAATACTTTCATGAGATGTATGCACGCTTTTTGGGTCCCGAGCAAACAGATCAATCGTGCTGTGAGTTATTTAAGTTAAATTGCAAAACTCAACACGAAACTCGATTTGATTTATAAATTACCGAGTACTTTCATAAATAAACTTCGCACACGCCGACGCAATCAGGCGGGATCCAAACAAAAAACAACAACAACAACTGCAACAACCTGAAGTATGACAATTATTTGTGTTTTCTCATCTGCGCTGCGTCTTACCGTTGTTTTCTCACCATGAAGTGGGTAAATAGCCCGACATATAGAAACAACTGATTAGGGCGCGATACAGTTGTTTTCCATTCGTCGTCGGATCGTCTTGAGATCCCCTTCCCCACCGCTGGCGTAAAGCATCCACAACGTCCTGACAATTTTTTTGAATTTATTTATTTATTGCTCCCCCACAATCAAATGTCATATAACTTTTATGAGGGAGAGCCCCACCCACCAGACAATTATATAGATTGTAAATTTAATTGGCCTGCCTCAAATCACATCTTCAGCAATATTCAAAATTTATAGACACCCTGCGAGAGCTTTGTAGGCCCGTCTATATTAGAATTATGAAACGTTTCAACGTGCTGGATGGAATGTGACACCATCATTATCTATTTCGGGCATGTACCCGGCGAGTGTGTACGTATTTTATTGGCATAATTAGCGAAAATTATCGCTGTGTCTCTCTCCATCTCTCTCTCACACAAAGTCACCTCAACAAGTGTCGAACTTATCTTCGTATCACCCCAGGCAGATACAAAACTGTCGATGAGTTCTTCAAAAATGTGAAATGTCAGCCCTGTCAGGGAATTATTTTATATAATGTCGAGACATGCATTCATAAAACTATCCAAAGTGATTTTGCGATCGTAAATTAAATTATTATTAATTTAGGAATACCTATATCAGTTTTTTTTTTTAAATACTACTCTAGCTTTCCCTTTTGACTTACCTCATCTACATTTACAGATCTATATTCATTATATACGCAATTTATAGCACATACTTGTTGGGTCTCCAGTTAGCACATTTTCACGCCCCGCTTGAGCCGGAGAAGGCATAACAAGCGATCGGTATTCGCACATTTCTGAAATCCAAACAATGCACAACAGCAAAAAATAATGCATATTTACAGTAAAATATTCCATTCAACACATAGTGGCAACACTCGATTGTTGTATTCACAATTGTTTTCACTTAAACTCGAGTGAGTTGAGAGCGTAATGCTTAACTGGATTAAGTAAACTACTACTTGTACTTGTAGTTCTCCTGCTCTATATATGAAGCAGAAACCCCTTTGCAATATCGAGATAAAAACAGAAAATTTACATTCGCGGAATGCGCGAACGTTCAGCAAGAAGAACAATGCAATTGCGGCGGCATCTGTTGACCAAGTCTAGCACAGTATAGTATTGCATATGTGCACATATATCTATTGCTGATCTCTGGGCATAGAGTATAGCCCTATAATTAGTATAGTCTGGGAAATACTTGCAGCTTCAAGTCGATCGCGGATTGAGAAAGCTGAGAGCACAGCTGAGTGCTTTTTCCTCTTATACATCAATTATGGGAGAATCGAGAATGTTTTCAGATCATATATCGGACATACTACTACTACTACGAATACTACTATATGCAGTTACATCGCGATTGCCATAATTAATAGCCCTGCTCTGCCATAATTTGCAAAGTTGTCAAGATTTTACAGTACGAATCGCAGTCGCTATTAACATTTATGAGGCATATCCAATTACTTTACAATGGGCAATTGTCTGTTTTGTTTTCTTTTGTGTTGTTTATTAATTTTATTGTATTATATATGTTTACAATTTTTATTTTGTCATGTTCTGGACTAATTTGAAATAATGTAATTTGACGCTGGCTTATTCGTTTCTATTCTGGGCAATGAAATTGCTTTAAGTGTGCAACTAAATTACAAGTTTTAATCGATTGGATACATCTCCTCTTAGACTACATAAAATATATTTTTAGTGTTTTCTCTTCTTCTCTTCTTTAACGTTTACGCGACATTATATACTTGTATTTTTATGCGATCGAAAGATTTAATTCTATGCATTACCGAGCGATGACTGTCTTTATCCCATATCTGCTGGTAAGGTTTGCTCGACGGATGCGGAAGCTGTCTTATGAAATACATGTGGTTTACTTTAAAGTATTTTGTAAGTAAAAGGAATTAATCTGAAGGCAACATCTAAATGCGGCGTGAGAATCCTCCGCCACCACCGCCGCCATTGTTCCCATTGTTGCCGCCAACACCAACACCCCCACCGCTGCCCATACCACCGACGCCCATGCCGCCGCCGCCGCCACCACCGTTACCGCCGCCTCCGCCGACGTTTACGCCGCCACGTGTCTTGCCATCATAGAAGAGCTCAATGTAACGGGAGCCCATTTGCTCGCGATGTCTCTTCATTGCCAGCTGTGAATCGTCGTATGTGTCGAAGTAGGCATCGGCAGTGCCGCTGTGCAGGCCCTTCTTGTTGTAGTTGATGCGCACGTTAGCCGGACGAATGGGATCAAAGAACTGATGGACAAGGGAATGTTAAGTTAACCGGCTAGACTGGATGCATTTGCAACTTACCTTGAACACATCATTTTCAAACGAGTTGTAGGGGAGTCCTCGCATATGGATTGTATAATACTCAACATCGTTGTTGCGTCCGCCTCCGATTGGACCGAAATTTCCGCCAGATGATCCGAAATTTCCGCCACCGTTATTGAAACCACCGCCGCTGTTGTTAAAACCACCGCCGCCACCACCGTTATTGAATCCACCACCGCCTCCGCCATTGTTGAAACCACCGCCGCCTCCGCCATTATTAAAGCCACTGTTAAAGCCGCCGCCGCCTCCGCCGGAATTGTTGCCAAAGTTTCCAAAGCTACCACTACCTCCACCACCACTATTAAAGCCTCCAGAGCCTCCACCATTGTTGAAACCACCTCCGTTTCCTCCGTTATTGAAGCCGCCAACACCTCCGCCATTGTTGAAGCCACCTCCTCCTCCGCCACCGGAGTTGCTACCAAAGTTCCCAAATCCACCCCCTCCACCGCTTCCTCCATTGTTATTACCAAAGTTGCCGGGCATATCTAAAAGAAAGCAGAAATGATTTGTTATTATGAAATCAATCGAAAGCCTTCTTTCAAGTTCGGTCTGTGTGAATTTTGCCAATTTTCTATACAATATTAGGATACTTAAGTCCCCTTTGAATTCTAGTTACCCTTACTCTACTCTTCTAGTGGTCAACAAATGCATCCACTTTGATATTTCTTTCGGAAATGCTTAAGACGGCACAAGATTTGCCACTTACCGAAGTTGTTTCCGTTGTTGTTGTTGCGATTATTTCCAAAATTGTTAAAATCGCCAAAATCATTGCCGAAATTGCCAAAATTACCAGTGTTTTGACCAAAATTACCATTGTTGCCGATGTTACCGCCGCCACCACCACCACCACCGTTGTTTCCACCGCCGCCGCCACCTCCGGAATTATTGCCAAAATTACCCGAGTTCATTAAACTGGGTAAGTTATTAAAGCCCAACATATTGTTAGCCCCAACGCCAAAGTTGCTGTTGTTGCCCCAATCTGAAAAGAAATGTATAAATCAAACATTATATCTTAAGATACTATGGATTCTTCAGCCATCTGGCTTTATAGTTGAACTGCCATCATTGCACTTACCATTGCGACCACCAAAGTCGTTGCCTCCACGATTGGCACCACGATCCCGTATATCATATGGTCCTGGGCGGCCTCCACTGCCGCCTCCGCCTGTGGCGCGCTTCATCTCAGCAATTGAACTGCGAAAAATTTCAATATACCTGGGAGACCAGAACAAAGAGAGAAATAAGAACCAAAAATCATATTAGATACGCTGCAGATGAAGAAGAGACCCTCAAAAGTATATAGAATATATAGATGCTATGGCGGGTGGCATTTACATATTTGGGTTAATTACATAATAATTCGATTTAATTAATATGTATCCTTGGTTAGATAAACAAACACTTTGTTAGACTTTTGATAAGAGTATTCATACGTAAAGGTTATTGTCTTTATTTATATGGCATAAAAACCTTATCAAAAGACTCTTGTTAATTGAATGCGTTCTGTTGCTGGCTCACAAAAGTGAAATACCCAACCAGACCCGTAGCCTGTGCTATATGTATGTCGACAGTTAAATTGTTGCTTAGTTTATAAATTACTGAAATTGGAATGTTTATAGGTTAGCCAAGATGATAATCGCAACAATTTAAATGTATTTTCATAAAGTAAAGTATATTTTATGTATTGAGAATTCATATTCGTGTTACCATTGAATGATTTACTCTTGTTTTGCAGTTGTTGTTGTTGAACTATAGTTGTAGCTATAGTATAGCTGTAAATATGATGTGTAGGAACCCACCTGTGCCCAATTTTTTCCCGATTTCGGCCCAAGGCTTGCTCAGTGTCATCCTGGCTTTCGAACTGAACAAAAGCTTCCCCAGTAGCACGACCCCTTCTGTCCATAACAAAAAGTATGCCCTCCCGATCCGTTTTGATTTCCAACCCTGCCCATGACGATAACCAACAAAGATTTATACAAATATATAGAGATATATATATATAGAATGCAAGGTATAGAAGAGAGAGAGAGATACAGAGATATAGAGAAAGGGCGACTTTCATATATATATAGTATATATTTATTTAGAATTTTTTGTGGAGTGTTTAATCGTCTGATCTCCGCTGCTGTCGCAGTTGCTGCAACAGATCATTCGAAATGCCATTCTACTTAAAGAATGGCTTGAATGAAATAACGACCATGAAATAAATTATGTAAGGAATGATTACTAAATAAAATGTGTGTATACTACTACGATTGTAAATGCATATTAAAAAGATTTTTGAAAACAATTTAAATAAACAAAAATAATACAAATATTTCGAGGTTTTCACCACAATCAAAGAAATATTTTAACAAATGCTTACTTTACTTTGTTAGGATAAATAATTGAAATTTTATTTGCATGTGTGTGTGTGTAAATGGATGTGTATGAATTTGGGATTGACTTATGAGGACATTTACTTTGCAGAGATACCGACCCCAGGTCCTTGGATGCAAACACCTCTGACTTTGGGTACTCAACTCAACTCAAAGAGCCCAGGTCTAACACTTGCTTCGCTTGATCATAGTAATCACCGTCGAAAAAGAAATATAATGGAAGGGACAACATGCATTCGAAACAATACACAATGAATTGTTCTTGCCCTAGTTGCTAGTTACTTTTAAGCTGGAACAAACACACACACACGCACACAGAATAAGCAAATGAATTTACCAGTAAAGAACTCCTCGATTTGTTGCTCTGTGACGGCATAGGGTAGACCACGCAGTTTGACAACGAAGGCTTGTCCATGTCCACCAGTTTTTCGCATTGCTTCCTTCGCCTCTTTGGGCGTGGCAGTGAATACTGTGTGTAGATGCGAGATATAATATGATGATTCCTGTGTATTATTTCATTCCACTTACCCTCAATGTAGCGATGACCCATGCTGGCCTTGTTAAGTTTACGTGCCTCCTCCACATCATCCTGAGTAGCCACCTCGACGTATGCCTCACCGGTGTTCTTGCCGTCCACACGGCTGGTTACCAGATGTATACCCTGAGAACCGTTAATGACTTCCACATTGACCAGAAAGTCGAGTATTTCCTTGTGCGTGGCCGACCACGGCAATCCGCGAAGTCTTATAAACTTGGGACTTTCGCCAACATCACCGATCTTTAAATTGGAATCATCGTCGCCATCGTTTTGATCATTGTCGTACTGATCGTCATCGTCTTGCTGCTGATCATTGTCGTCGTTGTAGTCATCATTGTTGTCCTGTGCCTGGCCGAAGCCCTGATTGTACTGCACATCGGAGTTCGACATTGCTGTTACTGCATTTAGACGAAAAGTTTTTTATTTCACGCAAGTCATCCAAATGTTAGTAAAATTTTATATTTTTTTGTTTTCTAGTTTTTTTCTCAGTTGCTTCGTTTTTTTTTTCAGTTTTGCGCCGCTTACGCCATTTTGGTTTTCTTGTCTACCGGAGTCTCGTTTTCATGCGGCGTATTTTCGCGAAAACATTATACACAAATTGGAGACGGCAAAACGTATTGAACGTTAAATTGGGTTTAATGCAGTATAACTTACCTTTTTTATATGTTTGTTAATTATTCCGAATCCAAAATTTATTTGTTTTTGCACTTTCTGCAAGGTTTTTCTTTTCAGCACGCGTCTAGTTGTATCGTTTGGTTCGGAATAATCGAAAAAACAACATGAACGATAACTGGGGTTGTTCTTGTGAACTAGGTGAGCGAAATGAAAACAAACCCGTGCAACCCTAGATTTCAATCCCCGTCAACAATTGCAATTATTTATTTCATTTTAGCATTCATTTCAAACAAAATGTATGAAAAAATGTGATTTCAACAATTTAACACGAGGTCTAAAACCTGGCAAATTCATTGAAGAATGTGGAGTTTAAATGAACAACAAAATATCGCATAAGGTATCGTTGACAATGGAATTTGAAAATAACTTATCGATATATCGATATCTTAACCTAAATTAGTAAGTATTGGAAAATGCCGCAATTGGTAAAATTCAAGTTTAAAATTACTTTTAGCACTATTTAAATTAAAATTTGACACTATATTGCAGAAATATATGTTAAATGGACGTAAATAATTAAATTATGTTTAAAATACCATTATATTTTTGAATTTGGCGCCTGCAATTGATCGTGGCAGTTGCAATCAATACCCTGGTCGCCTTGGCAACTGCAGCCCCTTTGAATTCTTAGCAAGTTTGTTTGTTCGATGAGATTTTTGGGAATTGATTTCTGTCGAAGTGCAAGTGCAACGTAACACATCGTCTGAAAACCTAGTAAATATATATTTAAATAAGTAACTCTGGGTTTTGCCTTTCAATTGCTGGCACAATGTTCGTACAAAAGAAGAAATTGGTTGAGCATGTGCTGGCAATGCGCGCCAACGATGGCAGTGGCAGCGATGAGGAGGAGGAGGAGGAGGACGAGGGCGACATTTTGCAGGTGCCAATTGACTTCCAATTAGCAGCTAATTATTTTCCCAATTCAACTTGTACCCAGTAAACAGTAACCAGTAACCTGCCCAATGCAAGATTATTATAAATAATTATTGCTTCAGTAAGAAATGTAATATGTAATCCTTTAGCTCCTTGTACTCGTTGCCTGATTATGTAATCCTTCGTATGCGTCGTGTAAAAACGAGAATGTGCAACTGTAAAATTACTAAAATCAACCCCGTATGAATATTTGTTGTAGTTGGCGTATGAAATAAGAAAACCCCGAAACGGAATTCAAATTGAACATATTACTAATCTAAAGATATTTTGATTTTCTTTTAGCCGAGCAAGTAAAAAAAACAATACACTTTAATGCAAGTTTTGGTACTTCACTCTCGTTGCAGCGCAATTAAAACTAAAACCTAAGAGATCATAAAATCTTGGGAATACTAAATATTTAGTAGCACACTTTTGAAAAAGAACTATATACAATATATATATACAACTTTTCTTTTAGTGCCCTAGAAAACAAACATTTTGTTTTTGAGCCACCACGACTGTCGTTTTCTAGCAGCACAAAAAAAAAAAATAAAAAAAATTAAAAAACTCTTCACACCGTAGAGTTGTTGTAGTTGTTGCAATGGCAATTGTTGTTGTAAGTAGAATTGTATTTTGCAAACTAAATAACAATTTGTATTTTGTTTTTGTTTATTTTTGAATCGAAAGTTTTTGCCACACACATGTGCAGCAACAACAAATTCGCATTTTTGAAACTAATATATTTTTGGTCTTTCCCCGTTTTTGACTTTTGCAACGGCGGAATCAAATCAAAACATAAACACGTTATAACCAAATAATACACATGAAATGATAACGAATCAAATAATATTACAATGTGCACCCTATTTCTCGTAACCCCCAACGGTTCGACGTGAGTGTCTGTTCGAAAATTATTGAAAAAAAATTGAAAAACCGAAAACCGAAAACATTCCATTTGTATATGGAATTAAATTGAAATATCTAACGGAAAACATCGCATCGCAATGGACCCGGACGAAGCGCAGCGACGACGCGAAGAATGCGAACGCAAGGCAAGGCGAGGGGAGATGGATCCCCGGCTGGAGTTTACGTTCCAGCTACTGATAGATGCAACGCAGCTACCCAGGCATCAGCTGATGGACTACATATTCGAGGGGGATATGGTAGCTTCCTCTCATCCACTAATTATGCAATTAAATTTGAGTTTTTGTTTTTCCATCCTGCTCTGCAGCTGGATGAGATTAATCAGCTCTTTCTGCCGAATATGAAGAACAAGCTGCTGTGGTTCTATCAGGAGGTAGACGAACCCGAACCGCCGCCCGTGGTCGATGCCAATAAGCCGGGACCATCACGCACGGGCATGGCATCGAGTAGCTCCAAAACGCCACAGGGTACAGTCAATCCCATCCAGCAACTGTTCCCATTTTAATTTTCATTAATAGGTGGTGCCTCGCCAAGTGGTTTGCCGCCGCCAAAGCACAAGAAACTGTTCCTAACCGATGGCTGGACTTGTGCATTCACAGGCGTCTGTATTTACATCTTCCGCGTGAATACATCCAAGCAGCTGCCCGAGGAGGGATTCCAGAAGGATCTGTAAGTTCCAAGCACTTTGTTTGCCTTTCATAAGTTTCCCTTCCCTTGGTTGAAACTATTACCTGAGCGTGGCCAATTTTGGGTTTGTTTGTTGGCACGCGGATTATGGCCAGACTGACACATCCTCCTCGGGCGGGGAGGATGGGTAATTGAATATTGAGTGTACACCTCTGCCTCCGTTTCTCTCTCCTCTTCTCGCAGATACTGCGGCGTCATCGATGCCAAGAACATTGGCCTAGTCACGTCCATCGAGCGCATTGTGGAGTTCGTCTTTATGCAGGCACTGGCCTTTCCCAGCCTCGAGGGCGATGAGGAGGACGTGAGTTGTGGCCTCATCAAGGGGCAGCTGCTGCCTGGCCTGCGCTCCTTTTGCAGCGCCCTGCGTGTCTGTGAGCAGGTCTGCGATCATTATAATGTATTTGCGGATGGCAACGACATGTTCGACGGCTGCATTGTGGTGGATGAGGTCAAGGACATGGCCAAGAATCAGGAGTTCTGCAATCAGCTGGAGGAGCGTGTGAATAACTGGACAAAGGGTATACTGAAGATACTCGGTGAGAGTGAGCAGCTGCGCAAGGAGAACGATCACAGTGGACCGCAGGATGAGCTGGAATACTGGAAGAAGCGGGGAGCACAGTTCTCCCAGCTGCTGGCCCATCTGCAGGACAAGGAGGTGCAGTTCACGCTGCACTGTCTCTTTCTTGCCGGCTCACGCATCATGCGGCAATGGAAGGAGACGGATCGCAAGATCACATTCTGCTACAACGAGGCACGCGACAATTCCAAGTTCATTCAGGCCATGGAGAACTGTTGCCACTCCCTCTATCTGGACGATCCTGTCAGCATGAAGGAGTCCATACTCAGTCTGCTGCAGACTGTGCGATTGATCTACAGTGTCTCGCAGTTCTACAACACCTCGGAGCGCACCTCGGCGCTGATGGTGAAGGTAAGGAAGGATCGTAGGAGAGTCTAGTCTCTAATCTCTTGAACTTTGCCTTAGATCACCAATCAAATGATTGAGACCTGCAAATCCTACATAACCTGTCGCTGCAAGGAGACCATTTGGTCTCAGGATCGCACTCTCATACGCACCAAGCTGAGCAACTGCATCAAGCTGAATCACATCTATCACGAGACCTACTATACCGTTAGAGAGCAGCCCTTTCTGCCCCATCAGACGCCGTTTGGCTTCTCGGAGAACTTTGTCTTTGGTATAAAAAATGATATAAGATTATACTTTTATATATATGATCCCTTTGCTTTATAGGAAAGTTCGACACATTCTGCGATCGCTTGTCGAAAATCATCAGCATGTTCAATTTGATTGACGATTATAATCATCTCTTTGAGAGGCGACTGGAGGGTCTGCTGTTGGGTGAGGCTCTGGAAGATGCCTCCAATCACTTCGAGGAGGCTAAGAAGGAGATAATCTCCAAGAAATATGATTACTTGGATCATCGCAATGCCGAATTCAATGAGGATTTCGATCGATTCATACATAAAACGGATTCCCTCAAGGACACAATCGCCACCCTAATCGAACGGGACTTTGATACGGTCTGGGAGACGCCTCAGTGCATACGCTTCCTGGTGCGCTTCGAGAAGGTCAGCGAGAAGATTCCGCTGACCCGCATGGATGAGAAATATATACGGATTCTGCGCTATGTAGAGAAGGAAGTGGATCGCATTTTGAAGACCTTCCGCAAGCAGCGCGATGATCCGCCACTGGCTCGCAACTTTCCGCCCATTGCGGGGCGGATACATTGGTGTCGTGCCCTCAACTTGCACATCACGGAGCTGATGGAGGCCGTGATGGATCACAGTGTGCTGAGCACACAGCCGCTGGCCAGGGATCTGGATGTGCGCTACAACAATGTGCTGGGCGTGCTCCAGGAGTACGAGGATGAGATTGTCTCGATCTGGTTGGATCAGGACATAAGTGTGGCCGATGCATGTCTACTGCAGCCTCTGCTCTGCCTGCAGGGTGATCGATTGTTTGTCAATCTACATCCCACGATTCCGCTGCTGATTCGTGAGGCCAAAATGCTGGCCAGGCTGAAGATTGAGTTGCCCATTGTGGCGGCCACGTTGATGAGTCGCCACGAATACTTTCTGACCATTCAGGACTCGCTTAATGTGAGGAACAGCTCGAGAAGCATATCTTTTTTAAATTATCTTCTTCTTTCTGCCTTTTGGGTTTCCCTTTGCAGAGTCTTATCAAAATGTTTTTGTCCACTGTGCGCGCTGTCAAGCTGGAGGTGCGTCCCCTGTTCCTGCCCCAGCTGGTGCGTCTGACGGCCATGCTCAAGCCGGGACTGCACAGCATCAATGTGAGTTACCCACTCCCTCCCCTGTTGATGCCTGTCTAATCATTATCATAACGTTTCCTCTTCCTCCAAGTGGACCAACCAGAACTGGACACAGTTCTATGAGCGCTGCAAGCAGGCCATCGAAATGTTCGAGGTGCTGGTGGCCCGAGTGCACGATATATACTCGAATCGCATACTCAATGTGCTCATGTGGATGCAGGATGTCTCGCTGCAGATACTGCCAGCAGGTGAGTGGGCGTGGCATCGCCTCCCCCTTTTCTTTTGCTTTTCTTTAATTGCTGCCACGTCTGGAAACGAAAAAGAGAAAACTTTTCACATTTGTTCCCCATGCAGACGATGAAATCTGGACAGTTGATGAATTTCTAGAGCGCAGCGAGGAGGCCTGTCGGTATGTATTCTATGATCTAGGGGTGAGAAAGTGTACTGTGCCTGTCCCCTAGTCGGGAACTGCTTGGGAGATTGGGTTGATTTATTGGTCTTATCAAATTGTAATTTATGTATGAGACTGGTTCATTTGCATGACACACAGGAGTCCAGACTGATGGGCAGCTGTGAGATGTTTCAGTATCAAAGGCAAGAAATGTGAATCCGATTTCCATAGTTGGTTCTAAAGAGACACATTAGATTTTCATTGAGTGTCCTGTAACTTTGATAGGGATAAATAATAGCTGCCTAACTTTATGTTATAGGAGCAGGGCTGGTCAGCCTTTTTTTGGACAGATCTGGCCTTTTTTACTTTCGCCCAGCCTGAAAAAATCTCATAATCTTACTGGAAATCTGTCCCCAATAAATTGTTTTTTACCACAGTTTTTTGGTTGATTTGCTCCAATTTTCATATTATCTTTTATCCTTTTTGAATTGTCCTTATATTTTAACAATGGGTTGGCAGAGATCATAAAGATAAAGATAGTGTCTTTAAAACTCGTTGAAATTCATAAAAAAGCATAAGTTATAAGAAATGTAGGCTTTTTTTAAATCAAAAATCTATTGTCCTGTTTTCTGTCATTTTTCTGTTTTTTTTTTCGTCTTGATCTATACTTTTTTTACTGGCAGCCCTATCCTGTAGCTTTTATAAAGCTAGATAATAACTGACTGACCTAATGTCTTAGGAGTGTAATTACCTTCATTCGATAAACTATTGTATTCGATTTGTCTTTAATTTGAAAACTTGCAATTTCTTGTCCCGTATTTACTTTGCCACTTTAAGAGGTTTTTCTTAGAGCGGGACAGGGAGTTGGGTCAATCGGGAGCAACTAAAAGCTTTTTGTTTAACCAGCCAACTGTGCAAATATTATTAAAGTTTCCCCCTCCCTCCCCATCCCCCTTCCTCTTCCCACAGCAAAGCAGCCATAGAACTAAACCGCAAAAGTCAAATGGTCTCGGAGGCAGTGGAGGAGGTGCTCAGTCTGGTGGACAAGGCGACGGAGACGTTTAGGGAGATTGCCGGTGACGATGTGGTCACCCTGTTCGATGGTAAGTGATTTGTTTGTACCCCAGTTAACGGTAAATTGATGCAAATCTTGTGGCATGCACAGCCACGCCCAAAGGCGATCAGACTGGCACTGGCTCTGGAGGACGCAAGGCGGAAGATGGAGCAGCAGGTGGCACTGCAACAGGTGCGGCTGCTGGCGGAGCAGCGGCTGCAGCTGGAGGAGGAGGCAGCGGAGGTGGAGGAGGAGGTCAACAGCAGGATTGGAGTATACTCTGGTCCTGCTTTGAGAATCCCCTAACGCTGCTCTCCACCACGGACAGTCTGCCCAAGGGAATGCAGGTGAGTTCAAGCGTTCCGCATCTTTTTCAGGGAACTTACTAATCTGCTCCGCCTGTGGCGGCTCCAGGACATGGTTTGCAATGCTGTCGTCGAGATGCGTCGCTACTATAGCCGCAAGGTGATCGATGTGCTGATCAAGGTGATCCGTGCGGCACTGGACACAATGCGGCGTCGGTTCATCGCCGACGAGAACGAGATGGCGTCAAAGAAGACACCGATCTTTGCGCTGCACGCGCAGCTGCAGATACCCAATGTGGTGATCAAGCCGAGTCTGGACGAGCTGCAGGATATATTGGTCACGGCTGGCAAGAATATCACGGGCATTGCGAAGGGTGTGGCCCAATGGACCAGCGGCAAGGATCCGCCGGTTCGTACCACACCGCTCAATAGCTTCGCAATGTTCTCAAAGATCTTGTCTTACCAACCGCAGCAAGTTTCGATGACGGTGCAGCCGCGCGTCGGACGCAACCACAACGAGGCAGCTGGCGGTGGCGTCGGCGGCGGCGTCGGTGGTGGCGGCGGCGGTGCAAAGAATCGACGCCGCAAAATCTATTGTCTGGCCTCCGAGGAGCGACCCCAAATGCCGCACATGCTCAAGAGTTTCTACTCGGCCATTATGGACAACAAGGAGGTGGCCAAGGCGCTAAATCAGCTGGCCAGCTGCACCAGGAACATCAAGCCCGAGATACAGGTGTATATCAAGCGCTGGAAACCCTATCATTTTCTCTGGAAGAACGATCGTACCACACGCCAGCTAATGGAGTTCGGTCTGCAGCAATTCGAGACGACGCTGCGCTGCCTGGCCGAGCTGGATGCGAATCTCCTGATCGAACCCGACATGGAGGTCTTTGGACAGTGTGTGGCCGTGTATAATGAAAGGCTCAAGTATGGTTTGGCCATTGAGATTAAGTGTAAGTGTGAATTTATACAGGGTGTTCTTCTAACTATGTAAACTTAAATCTTCTAGCTAAATGAGGTTAGGTTTAGTTGGTATTTTATATGAGTTACTAATGTGCTTATTTAAGTTTCCATTTTTGGGTTTCCTTCATCGATTTTACCTTACCCAAAATGCAAATCCCTTGTTCTAGTATTTCCCCTTCCCTTTTTTCTGTCTATCTAAATTTGTTTTCCTGACCTATCGCCTGTCTTGGCCCTTTCAATGGCGCAAATTGGCAACACCTTTAACAGACATATATCAGCTTATCGGCCACAAATTTGACACCCACGCACACATAGACAAATTATAAGAAGAAGAGAAGCTATTCAAATTTATTGGTTTCCAATTAGGTAATCAAATTTATTTAACCGAATTAGCTGCGGCAAAAGGAAGCGCCAAAAATAAATGCCCAAAGGCAGACGGCATGGGATACTAATATATCTTTTATCTGTGCGGGCGTGTGAGTGTGTGCGTGTGTGTGTGAGTATGTGTGTGTGTCTGACTGGGACTGCTGAATGCGAAAACGAAAATCAATTAGCCCCTGCCCTGGCCCCTGTGTCTGCCTCTGCCCCTGCTCCTGCCTCTGCTCCTGCCTCCTGTTCCTGCGTCTGCCTCTTCCTCTGCTCCTGCTCCTGCCCCTGTGCCTATTCCTGTTCCTGCTCCTGCCCCTTGTGCCTGTTCCTGCTCCTGCCCAGCCCCTGCCCCTGCTCCCGTCCCGTGCAGACAACGCCATTGACGGCTTGGCACGCATTGATTAATGGGCATCGATGTCCTTGTGGATTCCCATGGATATGTCTTGGGGTATTAAACACCTTCTATTTTCAGCATGCAACCACAAAATCGGGCAGGCCATGAAAAAGAAGTATAAGAAGGAAATGGATTATGTCTATGCGGTGATCAATGAAATGGATCGTAAACTGGACAGACCCATCAGGGATCTGGACGATGTGCGTATGATAATGGAGACGCTGGGCAAGATACGGGAACAGGAGGTGGACATGGAGTTGCGCATTGATCCCATTGAGGTGAGTTACGGATTTCTCCATATGTGATTTCATTATCTAATGCCATGGACCATGCAGGAAGCCTTCAATGTACTCACCCGCTACGAGGTGCAGGTGGAACGGGAACAATTCGATTTGGTGGACAATCTGCGTGCCACATTCCAGAATCTTCTGGCCGGTGCACTGCAGGCTCAGGTGAAACTGCTGGACATGCAGCCGGCGTTCCAGGGTGACTTGCGCAGCAATCTAGACAACTTTAAGCAGGATAAGATTGCCTATGTGACGGAATATCGCACAGCGGGACCCATGCAGGCGGGTCTGACGCCGCGCGAGGCTTCCGATCGTCTCATATTATTCCAGAATCGTTTCGAGGGCATGTGGCGCCGCCTGCAGACGTACCAAAGCGGCGAGGAACTCTTCGGATTGCCACAAACGGATTATCCAGAGTTGGGCCAAATACGCAAGGAGCTGAATCTGCTGCAGAAGCTCTATAAGCTCTATAACGATGTCATCGATAGGGTTAGCAGCTATTATGATATACCCTGGAACGAAGTGGATATTGAGGAGATCAACAACGAGCTGATGGAGTTCCAGAATCGTTGTCGCAAGCTGCCTAAGGGCCTCAAGGAATGGCCCGCCTTCCATGCCCTGAAAAAGACCATCGATGACTTCAACGACATGTGCCCCTTACTGGAGTTGATGGCGAATAAAGCCATGAAGCCACGCCATTGGCAACGGATCATGGACGTTACTCGCTACATCTTCGAGTTCGACTCAGAGGGTTTCTCGCTCAAGAACATACTGGAGGCGCCGCTGCTCAAGCACAAGGAGGACATCGAGGACATATGCATCAGTGCCATGAAGGAGAAGGATATCGAGGCCAAGCTGAAGCAGGTGACCAACGAATGGTCTGTCCATGAGCTCCAGTTCATGAGCTTCAACAATCGCGGCGAACTGCTGCTCCGTGGTGATACCACCGCGGAGACCATTGGCCAGCTAGAGGATAGTCTCATGGTGCTTGGTTCGCTACTATCGAATCGCTATAATGCACCCTTTCGCAAACAAATCCAGCAATGGGTCTACGATCTGTCCAACTCCAATGAGATACTGGAACGCTGGCTGCTCGTTCAAAACATGTGGGTCTATCTGGAGGCGGTTTTTGTGGGCGGCGACATTGCCAAACAGTTGCCCAAGGAGGCCAAGCGATTCTCCAAGATCGACAAATCGTGGCAGAAGATAATGCAGGTATTCCCATCTTGCTTTATACATATTCCAAATCAGATTTGCCTCATGCTCTTTTATGCAGCGCGCCCACGAGACACCAGGTAAGTTAATTAGAACGTATAGATGTTTCCATATAAATGTGACAAAACTATCGATTAATCGTTCTCTTTTAATCCTTAAATTACTATTAAAATATGATATTATTGTAAAATAATCTAAAAATTGCAATTAGGCGTCGTGGCTTGCTGTGTGGGCGATGATCTGCTAAAGCAGCTACTGCCTCATCTGCAGGAACAGCTAGAAATATGTCAGGTACTATATAATACACTCTCTTTTGGATACTTTAAATTATGATATAATTATGATCTTGCTATTTGGCATCAAAAAATATCCAATTTGACTTATCTACTTATTATTGGAAGCTTTACCTATTTGACTCTCTCTGAAATTTGCATTCTAAGGCGAAAACCGATGCCATTAATATATTTATTATTTAATATAATTTCCCATACCTAATAGAAATCTCTAAGCGGTTATCTGGAACGCAAACGCATCATGTTTCCGCGTTTCTTCTTCGTATCGGATCCGGCCTTGCTGGAGATCCTTGGCCAAGGTTCCGATTCGCATACGATACAGAATCACTTGTTGAACATATTCGATAATACGAAATGCGTTAAGTAAGTTAACGGGATCCCATGTTTGTAGACTCTACGATACATCATCTACTTGCAGATTCCACGATGTGGAGTACAACAAAATGATGGCGATCATCAGCAGCGAGGGCGAGATGATACAGCTGGATCGAGCCATACGGGCTGAGGGTTCCGTTGAGACATGGCTAACTCAATTGCTGGTCACAGCACAGCAGTCACTGCATTCGATTATTCGCACCGCATATGCGACAATAAACGATCCGAACTTCACGCTTTTGAGCTTCCTCGAGAAGGTGCCGGCTCAAATCGGTTTATTGGGTATACAAATGATATGGACACGAGATGCAGAAATGGCTCTGATGCAGGCCAGGCATGAGAGGAAGGTCATGTCCGAGACGAACAATAAGTTCCTAGAGATGCTCAACACGCTTATCGATCAGACAACGCGAAACCTATCGAAGCGAGAGCGAACCAATTTCGAGACACTGATTACGATACATGTGCATCAGCGCGATATATTTGATATACTGGTAAGGGAACTAGCGACAGCAATAGATAACACCCTGTATACTGATCGTAATTTTCTTAAAAATCAAACGATTTTCACGCGGAATGACATTTTGTTTATGTTTCAACAACCTGAGTGATACTACATTTAAAAAATAGCTTTCAAGATTTTTTGAAATTTTTGGTAAGGTTTTTCAACAAAATACTTTTTTTTTTTTTTTTTTTAATAGCCAGTTTTTAATTTTAATCGATTCAAAATCGTCGGTCAAAACGTCGACGTTGTGTCGTATGACTTTACTCGCGCGTCGCTGTGTGAGTGTTTCTAACAGATTTAGTAAATTGAGTGAAAAGGTCAAAATTTTTAAACACATAAAATGCATTATTTTTTGATGTAGAATCAATCTAGAGGCCAAATAATGGATAAAATGTCATCTCTCAAGGAAATCGGATGATTTTTGACGAAGTTTTCCATACTAGAGGCTCTAAATAGGTACTCAAATTGAGTGAAAAGGTCAAAATTTTTAAACACATTAAATGCATTATTTTTTGATGTAGAATCAATCTAGAGGCCAAATAATGGATAAAATGTCCTCTCTCATGAAAATCGGATGATTTTTGACGAAGTTTTCCGTACTAGAGGCTCTAAATAGGTACTCAAATTGAGTGAAAAGGTCAAAATTTTTAAACACATAAAATGCATTATTTTTTGATGTAGAATCAATCTAGAGACCAAATAATGGATAAAATGTCCTCTCTCAAGAAAATCGGATGATTTTTGACGAAGTTTTCCATACTAGAGGCTCTAAATAGGTACTCAAATTGAGTGAAAAGGTCAAAATTGTTAAACACATAAAATGCATTATTTTTTGATGTAGAATCAATCTAGAGGCCAAATAATGGACAAAATGTGCTCTCTCAAGAAAATCGGATGATTTTTGACGAAGTTTTCCATACTAGAGGCTCTAAATAGGTACTCAAATTGAGTGAAAAGGTCAACATTTTTAAACACATTAAATGCATTATTTTTTGATGTAGAATCAATCTAGAGGCCAAATAATGGACAAAATGTGCTCTCTCAAGAAAATCGGATGATTTTTGACGAAGTTTTCCATACTAGAGGCTCTAAATAGGTACTCAAATCGACAAAAGGGATAGTATGGAAGACATGCGAAAGACCCAAAATTTGAAAAGCGTTATACTCATTATTTTTTGATGTAGAATCAATCTAGAGGCCAAATAATGGATAAAATGTCCTCTCTCATGAAAATCGGATGATTTTTGACGAAGTTTTCCGTACTAGAGGCTCTAAATAGGTACTCAAATTGAGTGAAAAGGTCAAAATTTTTAAACACATAAAATGCATTATTTTTTGATGTAGAATCAATCTAGAGACCAAATAATGGATAAAATGTCCTCTCTCATGAAAATCGGATGATTTTTGACGAAGTTTTCCATACTAGAGGCTCTAAATAGGTACTCAAATTGAGTGAAAAGGTCAAAATTTTTAAACACATAAAATGCATTATTTTTTGATGAAGAATCAATCTAGAGGCCAAATAATGGATAAAATGTCCTCTCTCAAGAAAATCGGATGATTTTTGACAAAGTTTTCCATACTAGAGGCTCTAAATAGGTACTCAAATTGAGTGAAAAGGTCAAAATTGTTAAACACATAAAATGCATTATTTTTTGATGTAGAATCAATCTAGAGGCCAAATAATGGACAAAATGTGCTCTCTCAAGAAAATCGGATGATTTTTGACGAAGTTTTCCATACTAGAGGCTCTAAATAGGTACTCAAATTGAGTGAAAAGGTCAACATTTTTAAACACATTAAATGCATTATTTTTTGATGTAGAATCAATCTAGAGGCCAAATAATGGATAAAATGTCATCTCTCAAGGAAATCGTATGATTTTTGACGAAGTTTTCCATACTAGAGGCTCTAAATAGGTACTCAAATCGATAAAAGGGATAGTATGGAAGACATGCGAAAGACCCAAAATTTGAAAAGCGTTATACTCATTATTTTTTGATGTAGAATCAATCTAGAGGCCAAATAATGGATAAAATGTCCTCTCTCATGAAAATCGGATGATTTTTGACGAAGTTTTCCATACTAGAGGCTCTAAATAGATACTCAAATTGAGTGAAAAGGTCAAAATTTTTAAACACATAAAATGCATTATTTTTTGATGTAGAATCAATCTAGAGACCAAATAATGGATAAAATGTCCTCTCTCAAGAAAATCGGATGATTTTTGACGAAGTTTTCCATACTAGAGGCTCTAAATAGATACTCAAATTGAGTGAAAAGGTCAAAATTGTTAAACACATAAAATGCATTATTTTTTGATGTAGAATCAATCTAGAGGCCAAATAATGGACAAAATGTGCTCTCTCAAGAAAATCGGATGATTTTTGACGAAGTTTTCCATACTAGAGGCTCTAAATAGGTACTCAAATTGAGTGAAAAGGTCAAAATTGTTAAACACATAAAATGCATTATTTTTTGATGTAGAATCAATCTAGAGGCCAAATAATGGACAAAATGTGCTCTCTCAAGAAAATCGGATGATTTTTGACGAAGTTTTCCATACTAGAGGCTCTAAATAGGTACTCAAATTGAGTGAAAAGGTCAAAATTGTTAAACACATAAAATGCATTATTTTTTGATGTAGAATCAATCTAGAGGCCAAATAATGGACAAAATGTGCTCTCTCAAGAAAATCGGATGATTTTTGACGAAGTTTTCCATACTAGAGGCTCTAAATAGGTACTCAAATCGAGAAAAGGGATAGTATGGAAGACATGCGAAAGACCCAAAATTTGAAAAGCGTTATACTCATTATTTTATGATGCAGAATCAATATAGCGGCCAAATAATGGATAAAATGTCATCTCTCAAGGAAATCGGATGATTTTTGACGAAGTTTTCCATACTAGAGGCTCTAAATAGGTACTCAAATCGAGAAAAGGGATAGTATGGAAGACATGCGAAAGACCCAAAATTTGAAAAGCGTTATACTCATTATTTTTTGATGTAGAATCAATCTAGAGGCCAAATAATGGATAAAATGTCCTCTCTCATGAAAATCGGATGATTTTTGACGAAGTTTTCCGTACTAGAGGCTCTAAATAGGTACTCAAATTGAGTGAAAAGGTCAAAATTTTTAAACACATAAAATGCATTATTTTTTGATGTAGAATCAATCTAGAGACCAAATAATGGATAAAATGTCCTCTCTCATGAAAATCGGATGATTTTTGACGAAGTTTTCCATACTAGAGGCTCTAAATAGATACTCAAATTGAGTGAAAAGGTCAAAATTTTTAAACACATAAAATGCATTATTTTTTGATGAAGAATCAATCTAGAGGCCAAATAATGGATAAAATGTCCTCTCTCAAGAAAATCGGATGATTTTTGACGAAGTTTTCCGTACTAGAGGCTCTAAATAGGTACTCAAATTGAGTGAAAAGGTCAAAATTGTTAAACACATAAAATGCATTATTTTTTGATGTAGAATCAATCTAGAGGCCAAATAATGGATAAAATGTGCTCTCTCAAGAAAATCGGATGATTTTTGACGAAGTTTTCCATACTAGAGGCTCTAAATAGGTACTCAAATTGAGTGAAAAGGTCAAAATTTTTAAACACATTAAATGCATTATTTTTTGATGTAGAATCAATCTAGAGGCCAAATAATGGATAAAATGTCATCTCTCAAGGAAATCGGATGATTTTTGACGAAGTTTTCCATACTAGAGGCTCTAAATAGGTACTCAAATCGAGAAAAGGGATAGTATGGAAGACATGCGAAAGACCCAAAATTTGAAAAGCGTTATACTCATTATTTTTTGATGTAGAATCAATCTAGAGGCCAAATAATGGATAAAATGTCCTCTCTCATGAAAATCGGATGATTTTTGACGAAGTTTTCCGTACTAGAGGCTCTAAATAGGTACTCAAATTGAGTGAAAAGGTCAAAATTTTTAAACACATAAAATGCATTATTTTTTGATGTAGAATCAATCTAGAGACCAAATAATGGATAAAATGTCCTCTCTCAAGAAAATCGGATGATTTTTGACGAAGTTTTCCATACTAGAGGCTCTAAATATATACTCAAATTGAGTGAAAAGGTCAAAATTTTTAAACACATAAAATGCATTATTTTTTGATGTAGAATCAATCTAGAGGCCAAATAATGGATAAAATGTCCTCTCTCAAGAAAATCGGATGATTTTTGACGAAGTTTTCCGTACTAGAGGCTCTAAATAGGTACTCAAATTGAGTGAAAAGGTCAAAATTGTTAAACACATAAAATACATTATTTTTTTATGTAGAATCAATCTAGAGGCCAAATAATGGATAAAATGTGCTCTCTCAAGAAAATCGGATGATTTTTGACGAAGTTTTCCATACTAGATGCTCTAAATAGGTACTCAAATTGAGTGAAAAGGTCAAAATTGTTAAACACATAAAATACATTATTTTTTGATCTAGAATCAATCTAGAGGCCAAATAATGGATAAAATGTGCTCTCTCAAGAAAATCGGATGATTTTTGACGAAGTTTTCCATACTAGAGGCTCTTAATAGGTACTCAAATTGAGTGAAAAGGTCAAAATTTTTAAACACATTAAATGCATTATTTTTTGATGTAGAATCAATCTAGAGGCCAAATAATGGATAAAATGTCGTCTCTCATGAAAATCGGATGATTTTTGACGAAGTTTTCCATACTAGAGGCTCTAAATAGGGACTCAAATTGAGTGAAAAGGTCAAAATTTTTAAACACATTAAATGCAATATTTTTTAATGTAGAATCAATCTAGAGGCCATATAATGGATAAAATGTCCTCTCTCATGAAAATCGGATGATTTTTGACGAAGTTTTCCATACTAGAGGCTCTTAATAGGTACTCAAATTGAGTGAAAAGGTCAAAATTTTTAAACACATAAAATGCATTATTTTTTAATGTAGAATCAATCTAGAGGCCAAATAATGGATAAAATGTCCTCTCTCAAGAAAATCGGATGATTTTTGACGAAGTTTTCCATACTAGAGGCTCTAAATAGGTACTCAAATCGAGAAAAGGGATAGTATGGAAGACATGCGAAAGACCCAAAATTTGAAAAGCGTTATACTCATTATTTTTGATGCAGAATCAATATAGCGGCCAAATAATGGATAAAATGTCATCTCTCAAGGAAATCGGATGATTTTTGACGAAGTTTTCCATACTAGAGGCTCTAAATAGGTACTCAAATCGAGAAAAGGGATAGTATGGAAGACATGCGAAAGACCCAAAATTTGAAAAGCGTTCTACTCATTATTTTTTGATGCAGAATCAATATAGCGGCCAAATAATGGATAAAATGTCATCTCTTAAGGAAATCGGATGATTTTTGACGAAGTTTTCCATACTAGAGGCTCTAAATAGGTACTCAAATTGAGTGAAAAGGTCAAAATTTTTAAACACATTAAATGCATTATTTTTTGATGTAGAATCAATCTAGAGGCCAAATATTGGATAAAATGTCCTCTCTCATGAAAATCGGATGATTTTTGACGAAGTTTTCCATACTAGAGGCTCTAAATAGGTACTCAAATTGAGTGAAAAGGTCAAAATTTTTAAACACATAAAATGCATTATTTTTTGATGTAGAATCAATCTAGAGGCCAAATAATGGATAAAATGTCCTCTCTCAAGAAAATCGGATGATTTTTGACGAAGTTTTCCATACTAGAGGCTCTAAATAGGTACTCAAATTGAGTGAAAAGGTCAAAATTTTTAAACACATTAAATGCATTATTTTTTGATGTAGAATCAATCTAGAGGCCAAATAATGGATAAAATGTCCTCTCTCAAGAAAATCGGATGTTTTTTGACGAAGTTTTCCATACTAGAGGCTCTAAATAGGTACTCAAATTGAGTGAAAAGGTCAAAATTTTTAAACACATAAAATGCATTATTTTTTGATGTAGAATCAATCTAGAGGCCAAATAATGGATAAAATGTCCTCTCTCATGAAAATCGGATGATTTTTGACGAAGTTTTCGATACTAGAGGCTCTAAATAGGTACTCAAATCGAGAAAAGGGATAGTATGGAAGACATGCGAAAGACCCAAAATTTGAAAAGCGTTCTACTCATTATTTTTTGATGCAGAATCAATATAGCGGCCAAATAATGGATAAAATGTCATCTCTTAAGGAAATCGGATGATTTTTGACGAAGTTTTCCATACTAGAGGCTCTAAATAGGTACTCAAATCGAGAAAAGGGATAGTATGGAAGACATGTGAAAGACCCAAAATTTGAAAAGCGTTATACTCATTATTTTTTGATGTAGAATCAATCTAGAGGCCAAATAATGGATAAAATGTCCTCTCTCATGAAAATCGGATGATTTTTGACGAAGTTTTCCGTACTAGAGGCTCTAAATAGGTACTCAAATTGAGTGAAAAGGTCAAAATTTTTAAACACATAAAATGCATTATTTTTTGATGTAGAATCAATCTAGAGACCAAATAATGGATAAAATGTCCTCTCTCAAGAAAATCGGATGATTTTTGACGAAGTTTTCCATACTAGAGGCTCTAAATATATACTCAAATTGAGTGAAAAGGTCAAAATTTTTAAACACATAAAATGCATTATTTTTTGATGTAGAATCAATCTAGAGGCCAAATAATGGATAAAATGTCCTCTCTCAAGAAAATCGGATGATTTTTGACGAAGTTTTCCGTACTAGAGGCTCTAAATAGGTACTCAAATTGAGTGAAAAGGTCAAAATTGTTAAACACATAAAATACATTATTTTTTTATGTAGAATCAATCTAGAGGCCAAATAATGGATAAAATGTGCTCTCTCAAGAAAATCGGATGATTTTTGACGAAGTTTTCCATACTAGATGCTCTAAATAGGTACTCAAATTGAGTGAAAAGGTCAAAATTGTTAAACACATAAAATGCATTATTTTTTGATCTAGAATCAATCTAGAGGCCAAATAATGGATAAAATGTGCTCTCTCAAGAAAATCGGATGATTTTTGACGAAGTTTTCCATACTAGAGGCTCTTAATAGGTACTTAAATTGAGTGAAAAGGTCAAAATTTTTAAACACATTAAATGCATTATTTTTTGATGTAGAATCAATCTAGAGGCCAAATAATGGATAAAATGTCATCTCTCAAGGAAATCGGATGATTTTTGACGAAGTTTTCCATACTAGAGGCTCTAAATAGGTACTCAAATCGAGAAAAGGGATAGTATGGAAGACATGCGAAAGACCCAAAATTTGAAAAGCGTTATACTCATTATTTTATGATGCAGAATCAATATAGCGGCCAAATAATGGATAAAATGTCATCTCTCAAGGAAATCGGATGATTTTTGACGAAGTTTTCCATACTAGAGGCTCTAAATAGGTACTCAAATCGAGAAAAGGGATAGTATGGAAGACATGCGAAAGACCCAAAATTTGAAAAGCGTTATACTTATTATTTTTTGATGTAGAATCAATCTAGAGGACAAATAATGGATAAAATGTCCTCACTCATGAAAATCGGATGATTTTTGACGAAGTTTTCCGTACTAGAGGCTCTAAATAGGTACTCAAATTGAGTGAAAAGGTCAAAATTTTTAAACACATAAAATGCATTATTTTTTGATGTAGAATCAATCTAGAGGCCAAATAATGGATAAAATTTGCTCTCTCAAGAAAATCGGATGATTTTTGACGAAGTTTTCCATACTAGAGGCTCTAAATAGGTACTCAAATTGAGTGAAAAGGTCAAAATTTTTAAACACCTAAAATGCATTATTTTTTGATGTAGAATCAATCTAGAGGCCAAATAATGGATAAAATGTCGTCTCTCATGAAAATCGGATGATTTTTGACGAAGTTTTCCATACTAGAGGCTCTAAATAGGGACTCAAATTGAGTGAAAAGGTCAAAATTTTTAAACACATTAAATGCAATATTTTTTAATGTAGAATCAATCTAGAGGCCATATAATGGATAAAATGTCCTCTCTCATGAAAATCGGATGATTTTTGACGAAGTTTTCCATACTAGAGGCTCTTAATAGGTACTCAAATTGAGTGAAAAGGTCAAAATTTTTAAACACATTAAATGCATTATTTTTTGATGCAGAATAAATCTAGAGGCCAAATATTGGATAAAATGTCCTCTCTCATGAAAATCGGATGATTTTTGACGAAGTTTTCCATACTAGAGGCTCTAAATAGGTACTCAAATCGAGAAAAGGGATAGTATGGAAGACATGCGAAAACCCAAAATTTGAAAAGCGTTATACTCATTATTTTATGATGCAGAATCAATATAGCGGCCAAATAATGGATAAAATGTCATCTCTCAAGGAAATCGGATGATTTTTGACGAAGTTTTCCATACTAGAGGCTCTAAATAGGTACTCAAATCGAGAAAAGGGATAGTATGGAAGACATGCGAAAGACCCAAAATTTGAAAAGCGTTCTACTCATTATTTTTTGATGCAGAATCAATATAGCGGCCAAATAATGGATAAAATGTCATCTCTTAAGGAAATCGGATGATTTTTGACGAAGTTTTCCATACTAGAGGCTCTAAATAGGTACTCAAATTGAGTGAAAAGGTCAAAATTTTTAAACACATTAAATGCATTATTTTTTGATGCAGAATAAATCTAGAGGCCAAATATTGGATAAAATGTCCTCTCTCATGAAAATCGGATGATTTTTGACGAAGTTTTCCATACTAGAGGCTCTAAATAGGTACTCAAATTGAGTGAAAAGGTCAAAATTTTTAAACACATTAAATGCATTATTTTTTGATGTAGAATCAATCTAGAGGCCAAATAATGGATAAAATGTCCTCTCTCAAGAAAATCGTATGATTTTTGACGAAGTTTTCCATACTAGAGGCTCTAAATAGGTACTCAAATTGAGTGAAAAGGTCAAAATTGTTAAACACATAAAATGCATTATTTTTTGATGTAGAATCAATCTAGAGGCCAAATAATGGATAAAATGTGCTCTCTCAAGAAAATCGGATGATTTTTGACGAAGTTTTCCATACTAGAGGCTCTAAATAGGTACTCAAATTGAGTGAAAAGGTCAAAATTTTTAAACACATTAAATGCATTATTTTTTGATGCAGAATAAATCTAGAGGCCAAATATTGGATAAAATGTCCTCTCTCATGAAAATCGGATGATTTTTGACGAAGTTTTCCATACTAGAGGCTCTAAATAGGTACTCAAATTGAGTGAAAAGGTCAAAATTTTTAAACACATAAAATGCATTATTTTTTGATGTAGAATCAATCTAGAGGCCATATAATGGATAAAATGTCCTCTCTCATGAAAATCGGATGATTTTTGACGAAGTTTTCCATACTAGAGGCTCTAAATAGGTACTCAAATTGAGTGAAAAGGTCAAAATTTTTAAACACATTAAATGCATTATTTTTTGATGTAGAATCAATCTAGAGGCCAAATAATGGATAAAGTGTCCTCTCTCAAGAAAATCGGATGATTTTTGACGAAGTTTTCAATACTAGAGGCTCTAAATAGGTACTCAAATTGAGTGAAAAGGTCAAAATTTTTAAACACATAAAATGCATTATTTTTTGATGTAGAATCAATATAGCGGCCAAATAATGGATAAAATGTCATCTCTCAAGGAAATCGGATGATTTTTGACGAAGTTTTCCATACTAGAGGCTCTAAATAGGTACTCAAATCGAGAAAAGGGATAGTATGGAAGACATGCGAAAGACCCAAAATTTGAAAAGCGTTCTACTCATTATTTTTTGATGCAGAATCAATATAGCGGCCAAATAATGGATAAAATGTCCTCTCTCAAGAAAATCGGATGATTTTTTACGAAGTTTTCCATACTATAGGCTCTAAATAGGTACTCAAATTGAGTGAAAAGGTCAAAATTGTTAAACACATAAAATGCATTATTTTTTGATGTAGAATCAATCTAGAGGCCAAATAATGGATAAAATGTGCTCTCTCAAGAAAATCGGATGATTTTTGACGAAGTTTTCCATACTAGAGGCTCTAAATAGGTACTCAAATTGAGTGAAAAGGTCAAAATTTTTAAACACATTAAATGCATTATTTTTTGATGCAGAATAAATCTAGAGGCCAAATATTGGATAAAATGTCCTCTCTCATGAAAATCGGATGATTTTTGACGAAGTTTTCCATACTAGAGGCTCTAAATAGGTACTCAAATTGAGTGAAAAGGTCAAAATTTTTAAACACATTAAATGCATTATTTTTTGATGTAGAATCAATCTAGAGGCCAAATAATGGATAAAATGTCCTCTCTCATGAAAATCGGATGATTTTTGACGAAGTTTTCCATACTAGAGGTTCTAAATAGGTACTCAAATTGAGTGAAAAGGTCAAAATTTTTAAACACATAAAATGCATTATTTTTTGATGTAGAATCAATCTAGAGGCCAAATAATGGATAAAATGTCCTCTCTCAAGAAAATCGGATGATTTTTGACGAAGTTTTCAATACTAGAGGCTCTAAATAGGTACTCAAATTGAGTGAAAAGGTCAAAATTTTTAAACACATTAAATGCATTATTTTTTGATGTAGAATCAATCTAGAGGCCAAATAATGGATAAAATGTCCTCTCTCAAGAAAATCTGATGATTTTTGACGAAGTTTTCAATACTAGAGGCTCTAAATAGGTACTCAAATTGAGTGAAAAGGTCAAAATTTTTAAACACATAAAATGCATTATTTTTTGATGTAGAATCAATCTAGAGGCCAAATAATGGATAAAATGTCATCTCTCAAGGAAATCGGTACTCAAATTGAGTGAAAAGGTCAAAATTTTTAAACACATAAAATGCATTATTTTTTGATGTAGAATCAATCTAGAGGCCAAATAATGGATAAAATGTGCTCTCTCAAGAAAATCGGATGATTTTTGACGAAGTTTTCCATACTAGAGGCTCTAAATAGGTACTCAAATTGAGTGAAAAGGTCAAAATTTTTAAACACCTAAAATGCATTATTTTTTTATGTAGAATCAATCTAGAGGCCAAATAATGGATAAAATGTCGTCTCTCATGAAAATCGGATGATTTTTGACGAAGTTTTCCATACTAGAGGCTCTAAATAGGGACTCAAATTGAGTGAAAAGGTCAAAATTTTTAAACACATTAAATGCAATATTTTTTAATGTAGAATCAATCTAGAGGCCATATAATGGATAAAATGTCCTCTCTCATGAAAATCGGATGATTTTTGACGAAGTTTTCCATACTAGAGGCTCTTAATAGGTACTCAAATTGAGTGAAAAGGTCAAAATTTTTAAACACATAAAATGCATTATTTTTTAATGTAGAATCAATCTAGAGGCCAAATAATGGATAAAATGTCCTCTCTCAAGAAAATCGGATGATTTTTGACGAAGTTTTCCATACTAGAGGCTCTAAATAGGTACTCAAATCGAGAAAAGGGATAGTATGGAAGACATGCGAAAGACCCAAAATTTGAAAAGCGTTCTACTCATTATTTTTTGATGCAGAATCAATATAGCGGCCAAATAATGGATAAAATGTCATCTCTCAAGGAAATCGGATGATTTTTGACGAAGTTTTCCATACTAGAGGCTCTAAATAGGTACTCAAATCGAGAAAAGGGATAGTATGGAAGACATGCGAAAGACCCAAAATTTGAAAAGCGTTCTACTCATTATTTTTTGATGCAGAATCAATATAGCGGCCAAATAATGGATAAAATGTCATCTCTCAAGGAAATCGGATGATTTTTGACGAAGTTTTCCATACTAGAGGCTCTAAATAGGTACTCAAATTGAGTGAAAAGGTCAAAATTTTTAAACACATTAAATGCATTATTTTTTGATGCAGAATAAATCTAGAGGCCAAATATTGGATAAAATGTCCTCTCTCATGAAAATCGGATGATTTTTGACGAAGTTTTCCATACTAGAGGCTCTAAATAGGTACTCAAATTGAGTGAAAAGGTCAAAATTTTTAAACACATTAAATGCAATATTTTTTAATGTAGAATCAATCTAGAGGCCATATAATGGATAAAATGTCCTCTCTCATGAAAATCGGATGATTTTTGACGAAGTTTTCCATACTAGAGGCTCTAAATAGGTACTCAAATTGAGTGAAAAGGTCAAAATTTTTAAACACATTAAATGCATTATTTTTTGATGCAGAATAAATCTAGAGGCCAAATATTGGATAAAATGTCCTCTCTCATGAAAATCGGATGATTTTTGACGAAGTTTTCCATACTAGAGGCTCTAAATAGGTACTCAAATTGAGTGAAAAGGTCAAAATTTTTAAACACATTAAATGCATTATTTTTTAATGTAGAATCAATCTAGAGGCCAAATAATGGATAAAATGTCCTCTCTCAAGAAAATCGGATGATTTTTGACGAAGTTTTCCATACTTGAGGCTCTAAATAGGTACTCAAATTGAGTGAAAAGGTCAAAATTTTTAAACACATAAAATGCATTATTTTTTGATGTAGAATCAATCTAGAGGCCAAATATTGGATAAAATGTCCTCTCTCATGAAAATCGGATGATTTTTGACGAAGTTTTCCATACTAGAGGCTCTAAATAGGTACTCAAATTGAGTGAAAAGGTCAAAATTTTTAAACACATTAAATGCATTATTTTTTGATGTAGAATCAATCTAGAGGCCAAATAATGGATAAAATGTCCTCTCTCATGAAAATCGGATGATTTTTGACGAAGTTTTCCATACTAGAGGTTCTAAATAGGTACTCAAATTGAGTGAAAAGGTCAAAATTTTTAAACACATAAAATGCATTATTTTTTGATGTAGAATCAATCTAGAGGCCAAATAATGGATAAAATGTCATCTCTCAAGGAAATCGGATGATTTTTGACGAAGTTTTCCATACTAGAGGCTCTAAATAGGTACTCAAATTGAGTGAAAAGGTCAAAATTTTTAAACACATAAAATGCATTATTTTTTGATGTAGAATCAATCTAGAGGCCAAATAATGGATAAAATGTCCTCTCTCATGAAAATCGGATGATTTTTGACGAAGTTTTCGATACTAGAGGCTCTAAATAGGTACTCAAATCGAGAAAAGGGATAGTATGGAAGACATGCGAAAGACCCAAAATTTGAAAAGCGTTCTACTCATTATTTTTTGATGCAGAATCAATTAGCGGCCAAATAATGGATAAAATGTCATCTCTTAAGGAAATCGGATGATTTTTGACGAAGTTTTCCATACTAGAGGCTCTAAATAGGTACTCAAATTGAGTGAAAAGGTCAAAATTTTTAAACACATTAAATGCATTATTTTTTGATGTAGAATCAATCTAGAGGCCAAATATTGGATAAAATGTCCTCTCTCATGAAAATCGGATGATTTTTGACGAAGTTTTCCATACTAGAGGCTCTAAATAGGTACTCAAATTGAGTGAAAAGGTCAAAATTTTTAAACACATAAAATGCATTATTTTTTGATGTAGAATCAATCTAGAGGCCAAATAATGGATAAAATGTCCTCTCTCAAGAAAATCGGATGATTTTTGACGAAGTTTTCCATACTAGAGGCTCTAAATAGGTACTCAAATTGAGTGAAAAGGTCAAAATTTTTAAACACATAAAATGCATTATTTTTTGATGTAGAATCAATCTAGAGGCCAAATAATGGATAAAATGTCCTCTCTCATGAAAATCGGATGATTTTTGACGAAGTTTTCGATACTAGAGGCTCTAAATAGGTACTCAAATCGAGAAAAGGGATAGTATGGAAGACATGCGAAAGACCCAAAATTTGAAAAGCGTTCTACTCATTATTTTTTGATGCAGAATCAATATAGCGGCCAAATAATGGATAAAATGTCATCTCTTAAGGAAATCGGATGATTTTTGACGAAGTTTTCCATACTAGAGGCTCTAAATAGGTACTCAAATTGAGTGAAAAGGTCAAAATTTTTAAACACATAAAATGCATTATTTTTTGATGTAGAATCAATCTAGAGGCCAAATAATGGATAAAATGTCCTCTCTCAAGAAAATCGGATGATTTTTGACGAAGTTTTCCATACTAGAGGCTCTAAATAGGTACTCAAATTGAGTGAAAAGGTCAAAATTTTTAAACACATAAAATGCATTATTTTTTGATGTAGAATCAATCTAGAGGCCAAATAATGGATAAAATGTCCTCTCTCATGAAAATCGGATGATTTTTGACGAAGTTTTCCATACTAGAGGCTCTAAATAGGTACTCAAATTGAGTGAAAAGGTCAAAATTTTTAAACATATTAAATGCATTATTTTTTGATGTAGAATCAATCTAGAGGCCAAATAATGGATAAAATGTCCTCTCTCATGAAAATCGGATGATTTTTGACGAAGTTTTCCATACTAGAGGTTCTAAATAGGTACTCAAATTGAGTGAAAAGGTCAAAATTGTTAAACACATAAAATGCATTATTTTTTAATGTAGAATCAATCTAGAGGCCAAATAATGGATAAAATGTCCTCTCTCAAGAAAATCGGATGATTTTTGACGAAGTTTTCCATACTTGAGGCTCTAAATAGGTACTCAAATTGAGTGAAAAGGTCAAAATTTTTAAACACATAAAATGCATTATTTTTTTATGTAGAATCAATCTAGAGGCCAAATAATGGATAAAATGTCCTCTCTCATGAAAATCGGATGATTTTTGACGAAGTTTTCCATACTAGAGGCTCTAAATAGGTACTCAAATTGAGTGAAAAGGTCAAAATTTTTAAACACATTAAATGCATTATTTTTTGATGTAGAATCAATCTAGAGGCCAAATATTGGATAAAATGTCCTCTCTCATGAAAATCGGATGATTTTTGACGAAGTTTTCCATACTAGAGGCTCTAAATAGGTACTCAAATTGAGTGAAAAGGTCAAAATTTTTAAACACATAAAATGCATTATTTTTTGATGTAGAATCAATCTAGAGGCCAAATATCGGATAAAATGTCCTCTCTCATGAAAATCGGATGATTTTTGACGAAGTTTTCCATACTAGAGGCTCTAAATAGGTACTCAAATTGAGTGAAAAGGTCAAAATTTTTAAACACATTAAATGCATTATTTTTTGATGTAGAATCAATCTAGAGGCCAAATATTGGATAAAATGTCCTCTCTCATGAAAATCGGATAATTTTTGACGAAGTTTTCCATACTAGAGGCTCTAAATAGGTACTCAAATTGAGTGAAAAGGTCAAAATTTTTAAACACATAAAATGCATTATTTTTTGATGTAGAATCAATCTAGAGGCCAAATAATGGATAAAATGTCCTCTCTCATGAAAATCGGATGATTTTTGACGAAGTTTTCCATACTAGAGGCTCTAAATAGGTACTCGAATTGAGTGAAAAGGTCAAAATTTTTAAACACATTAAATGCATTATTTTTTGATGTAGAATCAATCTAGAGGCCATATAATGGATAAAATGTCCTCTCTCATGAAAATCGGATGATTTTTGACGAAGTTTTCCATACTAGAGGCTCTTAATAGGTACTCAAATTGAGTGAAAAGGTCAAAATTTTTAAACACATTAAATGCATTATTTTTTGTAGAATGTAGAATCAATCTAGAGGCCAAATAATGGATAAAATGTCCTCTCTCAAGAAAATCGGATGATTTTTGACGAAGTTTTCCATACTAGAGGCTCTAAATAGGTACTCAAATTGAGTGAAAAGGTCAAAATTTTTAAACACATAAAATGCATTATTTTTTGATGTAGAATCAATCTAGAGGCCAAATAATGGATAAAATGTCCTCTCTCATGAAAATCGGATGATTTTTGACGAAGTTTTCGATACTAGAGGCTCTAAATAGGTACTCAAATCGAGAAAAGGGATAGTATGGAAGACATGCGAAAGACCCAAAATTTGAAAAGCGTTCTACTCATTATTTTTTGATGCAGAATCAATATAGCGGCCAAATAATGGATAAAATGTCATCTCTTAAGGAAATCGGATGATTTTTGACGAAGTTTTCCATACTAGAGGCTCTAAATAGGTACTCAAATTGAGTGAAAAGGTCAAAATTTTTAAACACATAAAATGCATTATTTTTTGATGTAGAATCAATCTAGAGGCCAAATAATGGATAAAATGTCCTCTCTCAAGAAAATCGGATGATTTTTGACGAAGTTTTCCATACTAGAGGCTCTAAATAGGTACTCAAATTGAGTGAAAAGGTCAAAATTTTTAAACACATAAAATGCATTATTTTTTGATGTAGAATCAATCTAGAGGCCAAATAATGGATAAAATGTCCTCTCTCATGAAAATCGGATGATTTTTGACGAAGTTTTCCATACTAGAGGCTCTAAATAGGTACTCAAATTGAGTGAAAAGGTCAAAATTTTTAAACATATTAAATGCATTATTTTTTGATGTAGAATCAATCTAGAGGCCAAATAATGGATAAAATGTCCTCTCTCATGAAAATCGGATGATTTTTGACGAAGTTTTCCATACTAGAGGTTCTAAATAGGTACTCAAATTGAGTGAAAAGGTCAAAATTGTTAAACACATAAAATGCATTATTTTTTAATGTAGAATCAATCTAGAGGCCAAATAATGGATAAAATGTCCTCTCTCAAGAAAATCGGATGATTTTTGACGAAGTTTTCCATACTTGAGGCTCTAAATAGGTACTCAAATTGAGTGAAAAGGTCAAAATTTTTAAACACATAAAATGCATTATTTTTTTATGTAGAATCAATCTAGAGGCCAAATAATGGATAAAATGTCCTCTCTCATGAAAATCGGATGATTTTTGACGAAGTTTTCCATACTAGATATCGGATAAAATGTCCTCTCTCATGAAAATCGGATGATTTTTGACGAAGTTTTCCATACTAGAGGCTCTAAATAGGTACTCAAATTGAGTGAAAAGGTCAAAATTTTTAAACACATTAAATGCATTATTTTTTGATGTAGAATCAATCTAGAGGCCAAATATTGGATAAAATGTCCTCTCTCATGAAAATCGGATAATTTTTGACGAAGTTTTCCATACTAGAGGCTCTAAATAGGTACTCAAATTGAGTGAAAAGGTCAAAATTTTTAAACACATAAAATGCATTATTTTTTGATGTAGAATCAATCTAGAGGCCAAATAATGGATAAAATGTCCTCTCTCATGAAAATCGGATGATTTTTGACGAAGTTTTCCATACTAGAGGCTCTAAATAGGTACTCAAATTGAGTGAAAAGGTCAAAATTTTTAAACACATTAAATGCATTATGTTTTAATAAAATGTCCTCTCTCATGAAAATCGGATGATTTTTGACGAAGTTTTCCATACTAGAGGCTCTTAATAGGTACTCAAATTGAGTGAAAAGGTCAAAATTTTTAAACACATAAAATGCATTATTTTTTGATGTAGAATCAATCTAGAGGCCAAATAATGGATAAAATGTCCTCTTTCATGAAAATCGGATGATTTTTGACGAAGTTTTCCATACTAGAGGCTCTAAATAGGTACTCAAATTGAGTGAAAAGGTCAAAATTTTTAAACACTTTAAATGCATTATGTTTTAATAAAATGTCCTCTTTCATGAAAATCGGATGATTTTTGACGAAGATTTCCATACTAGAGGCTCTAAATGGGTACTCAAATCGAGTGAAAAGGCCAAAATTATTAAATATATATAATGCAATATTTTCATTCGATTGGGCGATTTTTTAAGAGCGAAATCTTTGTTTAAAATTCAAGGTTCGCTTGTAACGGATTTTGGGAATTAAGAGAAGGGTATCTTACTCTCGGGCGCGCTCGACTGCAGCCTTACCGACTTGTTTATTAATATATTGTTCATTTATTTAAATATATGTTCCAGTGTCGCATGAACATCAAATCCTCGAACGACTTTGAGTGGCTCAAGCAGTGTCGCTTTTACTTTAAAGAGGATTTGGATAAGACCTGGATATCTGTGACGGATGTCACCTTCACCTATCAGAACGAGTACTTGGGCTGCACTGATCGTCTGGTCATCACACCCCTAACGGATCGGTAAGCAAGTCGAGCACAAACTTTAATTATAATCACATTTTAAGGGGTATGCATAGATTTAATGAATTCTGTCGCTGGGAATAGCATCAGAATTTCATCGTGTGGTTGTTGTTATCAAATCAAATTAAAAAGTTGCTGGGTAAAATGCATAGAGTCGACAGCTTGGTTAGAGGTTGGTTACAACTTTCCCGCTGTAACTGGATGAAACATAGTTGACAAAGGCGAGGGTAAAGCAGAAGTTAAATAATTTATTTATCGCATAATTATATTTTATAAATAGATTGTATGTACAGTAGATTGTTAAAGATTGTAACTTCAATGAGGGAATTAGATTTTATTATAGCATGTTCATAAATTTCTTATGTCTAGTATGTAGTTATTATAGCCAAGTTTAATCAACTTGCAGTACAGCATAAATTTCTCTGGCATCTCAATTAAAATGCTGCCCCATAGCTCGGCTTGATTGTGTGTGCGCAGCAAAAAAAACAGCAACAACTTAAGATCAATTAATTTATTGTACTATTTACATTCCACCATGGCACGTGCAAAACTTTCCCATGGCAATCGAACATTATTCCTGAGTTGGCCACATTCCGTTTGCTGGGCAAACAAAACTCGAGCATGCTCCTCCAATTGCTGCCCGAGCAAGTTCAAGGAACCAACAGTTCCAGCCTGGGCAGTGGAATCCTTTTCATGATGCCAGCAGCAGAGCTAGCGATGACGTAGACGACGTCGCTGTCGCAGTCGAAGTCGACGTTGACATGTTCGCAAAGATAAATTTCACTTAGCGAAAGATAAATAAAGTTTTTGGACAGCAACACGTTGTCGAGTCTTGGAAAGCCAAGAGAAGTGACGGCATATTTCGTCATGCCAAATATCCGCAGGCAGTTCTTATACCCTACACTCTATAAGGAAGAGAGAGAGAGAGTGTTGTATCGACTTTGTAATTAGAGTATGATAATTATCTATCCGAGCACAGCTTCTTCTAAAACAAGAAGAAAATTAAAATATTAAATATTATTCAAGTAAAGGGTATTCGTTAGTCAACCTACTCTGCGCTTAGGAAGTCCTGAGTCCTGTTCTTATGTTGCTTTTTCTCTTTCTTCTTTTTCTGCTGCCGCCTAAGCCAAATTTGTTCATTTTCAGCCCGAGTCCTTGTGCCCGATTCTCGGCTGAACGTCATTGTAAATTTTGCTCCCGTTTTGTTGTTATCCTTGCGGGAATGCCAAAGGGAATTGCTCAGCAATCTCTCTGCTCTGGCTGCTCCCAGTGCTCCCACCTGCTTTAGTGTCTAAAGCGGCGTATGCGTAATATTTCTCTGCACAAACTTCACGTGCCACAAAGGAAAACTTTGGCATTTCATAAATACATGTAGGAATAATATATAGGAATAGGGAATATATATATGTGTATTTATATTATGTAAATTTAGGTTCGCGTTTTCGCCGAAATATAAATGTTTTCAAAAATGAGTCACTATTAATTTGTGGACTTTTGCATTTTTAATGCAATCACCGAGTCCTTTGTATTCACTTTACCCCGTACTCCCTTCCAGATGCTACATAACTCTCGCCCAGGCTCTCACACTGAGCATGGGCGGCGCTCCGTGCGGACCCGCGGGCACTGGCAAAACGGAAACCGTCAAGGACATGGGCAAGACGCTGGCCAAGTATGTTGTCGTTTTTAATTGCTCCGACCAAATGGATTACAGGTACGTCCCCCCCCCACAAGGCACTTAAAATGCAACCCACATCACATCACGAGAGAGAGAGAGAGAGAGCGAGAGTAACCTCTTATTCAATTTTCCACAGGGGTCTGGGTCGCATCTACAAAGGTCTCGCCCAGTCTGGCAGTTGGGGCTGCTTCGACGAATTCAATCGCATCGAGCTGCCCGTACTCTCCGTGGCTGCCCAACAGGTGGCGGTAGTGTTGACCGCCAAGAAGGAGAAGAAGAAGACGTTCCTATTCACTGATGGCGATACAATCGAAATGAATCCCGAGTTTGGCATCTTCATAACGATGGTATGGAATGCATAAAGTAACCTGCACCATATTGCACCCAGGGCACACTACACGCTGTTGGAAAATTAATGAGTCTCCTGATTCAACTAGCACACCTTATCAGGCACCCTGAACCCAACTGAAGCGAACTCAATTGCATTTTACTCATTATTCTCGCTGACTTCATTAACCCGCCCAGCAAATTGATATTCTACGTGTTGCCACCTGTGCTGGAGTGCAATATTAATGCGTGCATTGTATTGATATGTGATAGAGGTAGTAGAAAAGTTAAGACAATCCAAGGATTTATTTATTTATTTATTAAACGTCCACTTAGAGCAGTCGACTTAAAGATTAAAAAAAGAAAAGGAAATTACATACATAAATTAAAAATAAAAGTATAATTTAAGTTAAAAGTAGAGATATTAAACCTTTTTTTATATTCATAATAAATTAAATTATTAGTTTTATATATTTAAAACATTTTTTTTTAAATTATTTTTTTATAGTTTTGTTTTCTTCTCTTTGATATCTCAGATATTTGTGTTTGTACTTTAAACTCAACCTTAAAGCCGGATAATAATCAATATGCTGTCTGCTTTCATTAAATACCGCAGCTCACGTAAAAAAAAGGCCAAAAAGTCGTGCCGTGGCACCAGCACGAGCACGCGGCTTTCAAGCCAAATTGATATTTATTAAATATCCACATATTCACGATTACTTAGTATGGTATATACATATTTTTTTTGCTGGCAAAATATTTACATTTTATATGAAGATGGGCCTGACAGAAAAATCAGCTCAACGTGGGCTGTTAATGGCCCCAGGGCAGGGCGTGAGGCGAAGCGAGTCGGTTCGAGTCTGTGACGTTATTAGTCATGTAAAATTTTGTTCAACTTAAGCGTTAATAAAATTGACAGTAAACCAAGTGAGAAACACACACACTCGCACATGATATTCTCTCCCACACACAGCGCGTAATGTGTTAACATTTTATGGGCTTTGTGGTAGCTGCTGCTGCTGCTGCTGTGGCCAACAGACTGACAGCCTAGTCAAAATGTGATTAGTTTGGGCTTTTACAGTGCTAAATGGGAAGCTATGCTCTTTATACTCTCTCTCTCTTATCAAACAAGCCGGCAACGTTTTTCAAGCGCCGCATTTTAATTACCGGCGTTGCCAACTATCATTGGGTAATGCGATTAGGTAGCATGCAATGTGGCTACTTTCTAATGGCAACTGGTTCCCTATAGAGTCGGTAGACATAACCAATTTCCATTACACCCCCCTACACACTCGCACACACATGTACACACACACGCTGCTATCCACTTAGCCAGATATTCATTGTTGTTTGCTGGCACTCGGGGCGTATGCGCAATTTTAATTTTCACATTGAATTATTGGGCTCATTTATGTAACCATTTCTGCCCGCGCTTGCATTTGATTTTAATGAAACATTATGTGACAATCTAACTACCACCTGGTTGGGACACACTCTCCCTGCTCCCCTCCCCTCCTCCTCGCACACACAAGCTGTATTTTGTGCTGTGTCATCGTGTGTGCGCTCTAGTTTATTGGCCAAATCCTTTGTTGTGGCTTGTGCCTTGTTTATTTATGTAAAAAGTAGAAACAACAACAATAACATTCGCTTGTCACATGCGCTTGCCAAGCCCCATTTGCCATCTCCCTCCTCTTTCTCTCTCTCTCTCTGTCTGTTTGCATTTGGCTAAGCGAGCTACAAAATCGATTGAATTCCTTCATTTTTTCCCGCTAGTTTTCCTCGTATCAAATGTCAGTTTCCCACCACAAATTGACAAATGAGTTTTTACTTTTGGTTAACATATACACACTGGCCTGCAAATCGGTTGATTGTCTCTGGGGGAGGACAACGTCTGCGTGTGTGTGTGTGAGTGTTTACTATAAACACTTGCTATTAATTTGATGGGATTTGATGGCAATACAATGGATATTATCGACATGCCACTTGCTAAAGACTCGAGTTCAAAGACATTTCAAGAATGTGTGCACATTGAACTGGGTTATTAGTGGATATATAGTATATATGTCGAGTTTGAACTCTTGCTGAGATTGTTGTACCATAAAGGGTTATAAAAGATTTTAATAGACGCTCTCTAATAAATATAAATATGGAAAAATGACAAAGAAAATAAGGAATATTTATTAAATATTATTATATAATTATTTTAGTATATATGATACCTTTATTTCAGTAGTAACACTCTTGCTAAAACGGTTAAAAAATATAACCCTTAAAGAATTTTATTTGTTTTCGAAAAATATTTTTAAAGACGCTTTCTAATAATATAAATATTAAAAAATTACAATGAAAATTCATAAATATTTATTTAATATTATTATGAATTTAATTGAATAGATAAGACTGTATTCCAGTAGTTTCCAGTAGCAACACTCATGCTGCAATAGTTAAAAAATATAAACCTTAAAGAATTTTATTTATTTTTCAAAAATATTAAAAATAAAGGCAAAGGTTTCCAGGAATCATGTGCTATTTTGAAACTTTAGGCATTTTGCGTAGTTAAACAAACCATTTTAAAGAAAATTCTCAACATATTTTACTAAAAATAAAAACACATTGAAGTTTGAATATTTTCAACTCTTGCGAGCTTCAAGCAAGTTGAATTTTTCTTCTCTTTATTTTTCCACCCTTTTTAACATTTACTTGTGAAATATTTACTATCAAATTATGGAATGCTTGGCAGGCAACTTGCCACGTGGGGTAACGTTTCCTTTCTCGCCCTCTCCTCTATCTCGCCTGACACATTTCGTACCCTGTCAATCCCTCATCGAGACGGTACCTTGTAGAGAACTGTGGAGCGCATAAAGTGCGAGTATGATAAATCAATTTGTATTTGATAAACTTATTGATGGCTGCGAGTCATGCGAGTATCCCGCAGATGCATCAAACTGTTTCAGCCAGGTGCCTGAGCTCACCTAGTTGCAGAAGGTCCTCTTGGGGGGATGAGGTTCCCCCTTTTCTATGCACACTATTTGCGAATGTTTATTATTTATTTGCTCGCACACACTCCAGGGACGATAGAAAGTTTTGATATGTTTACCCACTTGGCATATATTTTATGTATCTAGAATCCCGGATATGCTGGCCGTAAAGAGTTGCCAGAGAACTTGAAAATCCAATTTCGTACGGTGGCCATGATGGTGCCGGATAGACAGATTATCATAAGGGTGAAGCTGGCCAGTTGTGGATTCCTGGAGAACATCACACTGGCCCGAAAGTTCTATACCCTGTACAAGCTGTGCGAAGAGCAGTTGACCAAGCAGGTGCACTACGACTTCGGCCTGAGGAATATACTCTCGGTGCTGCGCACCTTGGGCGCTGCCAAGCGACGGAACTCTAAGGATAGCGAGAGTACGATTGTGATGCGGGTCCTGCGCGACATGAATCTCTCCAAGCTCATAGACGACGACGAGCCGCTGTTCATATCGCTTGTGTCGGACTTGTTTCCCAATCAGGTAAATCTCAGAGATTCCGAATTTTTTATATAATTAATCTTATGGAATCATTGCAGACTCTCGAAAAGACCAACTACCCCGAATTGGAGGCGGCTATCCTACAGCAAACGGAAGAGGCTAGTCTGGTCTACCATCCTCCATGGGTTCTGAAACTAATACAGCTGTACGAGACCCAGAACGTGCGTCACGGCATCATGACGCTGGGTCCAAGTGGAGCGGGCAAGAGCACCTGCATCCACACGCTAATGAAAGCGATGACACAAATGGGCGACAGTCATCGTGAGATGCGCATGAATCCCAAGGCCATTACGGCGGCTCAGATGTTTGGCCGCCTCGATGTGGCCACCAATGACTGGACCGATGGCATCTTCTCGGCCCTGTGGCGTAAGACGCTCAGATTGAAGCCCGGCGAGCATGTCTGGCTGGTCTTGGATGGGCCTGTGGACAGCATTTGGATTGAGAACTTGAACTCGGTGCTGGATGACAATAAGACCCTCACTCTGGCCAATGGAGATCGTCTCACGATGGCGCCCACAGTGAAGATTATCTTCGAGCCTCACAACATTGACAATGCATCGCCGGCGACGGTATCCCGCAATGGCATGGTCTACATGAGCTCATCCGGCTTGGATTCGCGACCAAGTAGGATTCATCTATTACTTGCCAAGCTCTTGGCCTAATCAGGTATTTTGTGCCGCCCACAGTTGTCCAGGCTTGGCTGAAGAATCGTGCACCCGGCGAGAAGGCAACGTTTTCGCAACTCTTCGATCAGACCTTCGTCGATGTCTACAACTGGGGGGCACAGAACGTGAAGCTGCAGATGCCTGTGCTGCAGTGCAACATAGTGCAGCAGATGCTCTTCATACTGGAGGGGCTGATACCCTCGAAGAAGGATGATGAGCAGGCAGTCAGTCTGTCCAGCAAGGAGAGTCAAGATGGTAAGTTAGGCGATCCTGCAAAGCCGATGGCGTTTCTATAGACGTTCCCTGCATGCATGTTGTTGCATGTCGCTGCATGTTCCTGCATGTTTTCTACCTACAACAAAACAAAATTATTAAAAATATTTCAGCAAAGCGTTTAGAGCATCAGAAACAAGTTGAAGAGGCGCGTCGGCAATCGATTGGCAGTCAGATTGTCGGTAAAGTATATCAACCTGAACATGAATCTATATCTGTGTGTGTAAATAGTGCTATGTAAATCGTCGAAAGTAATCAACTATAACTATGCGTATCGCTAACCTAACTCTGCTTCTGTGTCTGTGACCTGCGACTTAGACCGGCGTTACAAGATAGATCTCTTTTACTATTTAAACCTAATGCACCCTACTTTGTATTGGAGTTGAAAAAGTCTTCTTCTATACTTACTAATTGCACCCTGCTAACAGTTGATCTTGGAGTTGAAAGACCCCAGAACTGGAGTTACCTCTCTTTGTGTCTCTTCTTTCTTTACTTTTTGCACCCTTTTTGCTGTGCTGTGTCTGCATGGAAGGAAACTGTATTTGATCGTATATCGATTGGATAATTAAAGATAATACCTTTCTAATGATTTAGCCGTTTCAAGTACAGTTATACCTCCAATATGTGTCTAGTTATCGTAGTTCTCCTGTAGGATCTGTCTGCGTCCTCTCTCTACTAACCAACACAGTTTTAGTCTTTCCTAACCCTACTTATTTATCTTATCTACATGTGTGTGTTCCTTACTTACCTTATCGATAATACCCTATAACCAATCCGTTAACCCATCTAACCCATTTAACCCAGCAGAGGAACAGCCCGAGGAGAGCGGGCCGGAGGAGAAGGAGGACACCTGCACCACGGAACACTTGCACCGCTTGTATGTATTCGCGCTGGCCTGGGGCCTGGGCGGGTATCTCTCCACTAGCGATCGCGTTAAAATGAATCTGTATGTTAAGGAATCGTTTCCGCAATTGGACTACCCCAAGGGTAGTGCCCAAGAGAATACCATATTTGACTTTTTCGTTTCTCCAACGGGCGTGTGGCAGTCGTGGAAGACGCTCGTCACACCCTACATGTATCCGGAGCTTTCCACACCGGACTATCTAAGCATTCTGGTGCCCATTGTGGATAATGTGCGTATCGACTACCTGATCGGCACCATTGCCAATCAGGAGCGCGCCGTGATGGTCATCGGGGAACAGGGCACCGGCAAGACGGTGATCATGAAGAACTTCATGAAGAAGATGAACATTGAGACGTATATGGGGCGATCGTTTAACTTCTCCTCGGCCACCAGTCCGTATCAGTTCCAGCGCACAATCGAGAGCTATGTGGAGAAGCGAGTTGGTGTCACCTTCGGGCCACCAGGTGGTCGCAAGCTGATCGTCTTCATTGATGACATCAATCTGCCCGAGATCAATGAGTGGGGCGATCAGATAACCAACGAGATTGTGCGCCAATCCATGGACATGAAGGGTTTCTATAGCCTGGAGAAGCCGGGTGATTTCACCACCATTGTGGATGTACAATATGTGGCCGCGATGGGGCTACCAGGTGGTGGAAGGAACGATATACCGTCCCGATTGAAGCGTCAGTTCTGTGTATTCAATTGCAATATACCCGACAACGACTCCATCGATAAGATCTTCCGCGTTATCGGTGAGGGTCATTACAATGCCAAGCGTGGCTTTGTGCCCGAGGTTCGTAATCTCGTCAAGAAATTGATCCTGGTGACACGCCATCTGTGGCAGCGCACGCGCGAGAAACTGTTGCCTACGCCGGCGAAATTCCACTACGTCTTCAGTTTGCGCGACTTGTCGCGGATCTGGCAGGGCATGGTTGGCACTTTATCCACAGTGATCACCGCGGAGAGCGTGCTCATGTCATTGTGGAAGCATGAGTGCACGCGCGTCTTTGCCGATCGTTTTACCACGTTCCAGGACAGGGAGTGGTTCGGCTCAGAGTTGGCCGCGCTAGTGCGCGAGGAGTTGGGCGAGTCCCATTCCCAAATGATAATACCGAATCCGGTATTCGTGGACTTCATGCGGGATGCCCCCGAGCCGACGGGCGAGGAGGGTGAGGACACTGATATGGAATTGCCCAAGGTGTACGAACCGGTGAATTCTCATAACTCGTATGAAGCGCTTCGCGAGCGTCTCGTCATGTTTCTCGCACAATTCAATGAGATGGTGCGAGGCTCCGGAATGGATTTGGTTTTCTTCCCAGATGCGATGCTGCATCTGGTGAAGATCTCCCGCATCATTCGGCATCCGAGGGGCAACGTCATGCTTGTCGGGGTCGGGGGTTCTGGAAAACAGTCGCTTACCAAGCTGGCATCCTTCATTGCCGGCTACAAGACATTCCAAATTGCGTTGACGCGTTCGTACAATGTGGCCAATTTTCTAGAGGACCTAAAGCTGCTCTATCGCACCTGCGGCGTCCAGGGCAAGGGCACAACCTTTCTCTTCACTGACATGGATATCAAGGAGGAAGGTTTCCTCGAGTATCTCAATAATATACTCTCGAGCGGCGTCATATCGAATCTATTCTCGCGCGATGAGCAGGCCGAAATCGTGCAGGAGTTGACGCCGGTCATGAAACGTGAGAATCAACGCAAAACAGCGACCCCGGAGAGTGTGATGGAATTCTTTTTGGCACGCACCTGCACCAATCTGCATGTGGCGTTCTGCTTCTCCCCGGTGGGGGAGACATTCAGATCGCGGGTGCAACGCTTTCCCGCCTTGGTCTCCGGCTGCACCATCGATTGGCTGCATCCGTGGCCCAAGGACGCATTGGTCTCGGTTGCCAGACACTTTCTGAGCCACTTCGAGATTGAGTGTACACCGGCCGTCAAGGAAGAGCTGGTTAATGCGCTCGGCTCCATTCAGGACATTGTCGCCGAAACATCGCAGGAATATTTCCAGCGATTCCGTCGCGCCACTCACGTGACACCCAAGTCTTATCTGAACTTCATAGCCGGCTACAAGAACATTTACCAGCTGAAGCAGCAAGAGCTGCGCGATGGTGTGGAGAAGATGGATACGGGTTTGGAGAAACTGAAAGAGGCCTCCGCCTCGGTTGAGATCCTTAAGAAAGATCTAGTTGTCATGGAGGAAGAGCTTGTCGAAGCCTCCAAAAACGCTGAGTCAGTGCTAGTCGAGGTTACCGAGCGTGCTATGCAAGCGGAGATAGTCAAGAACCAGGTGCTCATCGTCAAGGATAAGGCCGAAGCTCTCGTTGCCTGCATTGCCAATGAGAAGGCGTTGGCCGAGGAGAAGCTGGAGGCGGCCAAGCCGGCGCTGGAGGAGGCCGAGAATGCCCTCAATACCATCAAGCCGGCACATATTGCCACAGTGCGTAAGTTGGGTAGGCCTCCGCATCTCATCATGCGCATCATGGACTGCGTGCTCATCCTGTTCAAGCGTAAGCTGCATCCCTGCATACCCGACGCGGGCACACCCTGCCCGAAACCCTCCTGGCAGGAATCCCTCAAGGTGCGTAGCATATCTGGTCCTCTCTTTCTTCCTCTCTAGCTCTGTGATCCCTCCCTGCTTGCACAGATGATGGCCAGTGCAACGTTCCTGCTGCAGCTGCAGAACTATCCCAAGGACACGATCAACGACGAGATGATCGATCTGCTGCAGCCCTACTTCCGCATGGAGGACTACAACATGGACATGGCACGGCGTGTGTGCGGCGACGTGGCCGGCCTGCTCTCCTGGACCAAGGCCATGTCCTTCTTCCACAGCGTCAACAAGGAGGTGCTGCCCCTCAAGGCGAATCTCACGTTGCAGGAGGCGCGTCTGAAGGTAAGTGTGATGCTTGTTAGGTACCCAACCACGACAACATGGGCTCATCTGCCCTGCATCATCTCTGCCAGCTTGCCATGGACGATCTGGCTGGTGCCGAGGAGCAGCTGCGCGAGCGTGAGGATGCTCTGCAGGCTGTCAAGGATCAGTATGACAAAGCAGTGGGCGAGAAGCAGCGTCTCATGGACGCGGCCAATGTGTGTCTGCGCAAGATGACGGCGGCCACAGCCCTGATAAATGGCCTGTCGGATGAGAAGCATCGCTGGACCAACCAGAGCAAGGAGTTCAAGATCCAACTGGGCAAGCTGGTGGGTGATGTGCTCCTGGCCACCGGATTTCTCTCCTACTGCGGGCCGTACAATCAAGAGTTTCGGGCCAATCTAATTAGGACCTGGATGGGCATACTCAAGCAGAAGAGCATTCCCTTCACCACCGGCTTGAACATCATTAACATGCTGGTGGACTCATCCACCGTCTCGGAGTGGACGCTGCAGGGGTTGCCCAACGATGACTTGTCTGTGCAGAATGCTCTCATTGCGACCAAGTCGAGTAGCTACCCGCTGCTGGTTGATCCACAGACGCAGGGCAAGATCTGGATCAAGTGCAAGGAGGATCGCAATGAGCTGCAGATAACATCGCTCAATCACAAATACTTTCGCACCCATCTGGAGGACTCGCTGTCGCTGGGCAGGCCGCTGCTGATCGAGGATGTGGGCATCGATCTGGATCCCGTGATCGATAATGTGCTGGAGAAGAACTTCATCAAGTCGGGCAGCATTGAGAAGGTTTTGGTGGGCGACAAGGAGTGCGACGTCATGCCCGGTTTCATGCTCTACATAACCACCAAGCTGCCCAATCCCGCTTTCAGTCCCGAGGTGAGTGCGAAGACCTCCATAATTGATTTTACAGTGACCATGCGTGGCCTGGAGGATCAGCTGCTGGGACGCGTCATACTCATGGAGAAGTCCGATCTGGAAGCCGAGCGTGTGGCACTCTTCGAGACTGTGATGCAGAATCAACGCAACATGAAGGAGCTCGAGGCGAATCTCCTGTTGCGCTTGAGCTCATCTCAAGGCTCACTGGTGGACGATGAGGCGCTTATCGAGGTGCTGCGTGTGACCAAAACGACGGCCGAGGAGGTTAACCAGAAGCTAAAGATCTCTGAAGTAACGGAGCGTAAGATAATGAAGGCACGCGAGGAGTTCCGTGCGGTGGCCAAGAGGGGATCGATCCTCTACTTCCTGATTGTCGAGATGAGCAACGTGAACGCGATGTACCAGAACTCACTGAAACAGTTCCTGGTCATATTCAATAACTCGATCACCAAGTCGACCAAGTCCAGTGTGACCGAGGAGCGCATCAACATCATCTTGCGCTACCTCACCTACGAGGTGTACAAGTTCACCAATCGCAGTCTCTACGAGCGGCACAAGCAGCTCTTCACCCTGATGCTGGCCATCAAGATTGACTACCACAACGGCAACATTAGCCACGAGGAGTTCCTCACCTTCATCAAGGGCGGTGCATCGTTGGATCTAAATGCGGTTGCCCCCAAGCCATTCCGCTGGATACTCGACATCACCTGGTTGAATCTGGTGGAGATCAGCAAGCTGGAGACCTTCTCCACGGTGCTGCAGATCATTGAGCTGAACGAGCGGGACTGGCGCAGCTGGTACGAGTGCGAGAAGCCGGAGAACGAGGAGATACCCTGTGGATACAACGCGCTGCTAGACAGTTTCCGCAAGCTGCTGCTCATACGCTCCTGGTGTCCCGATCGCACCATCTCGCAGGCCAAGAAGTACATCGAGGGTGCGTATTGATATACTCTTCCAGCCTTCCTTCTTCTATTCACTATGCTGCTTGCACACAGAGTCGTTGGGTCCCGAATATAGTGAGATGCAGATTCTGGATCTGGAGGTTACCTGGGCCGAATCAGAGCCACGCACGCCCTTCGTCTGCCTGCTCTCCATTGGCTCCGATCCGACCACACAGATCGGTGCCTTGGCCAAGCAGAAGGGAATCAGTGAGTAGGCCTGGAATATAAATAGAGATCTCTCTAACATTATCCTTGCAGATCTACGCTCGGTGTCCATGGGTCAGGGACAGGAGTACCATGCCCGCAAGATGATCATGGAGTCCATGGCCAATGGCGGTTGGGTGCTGCTGCAGAATGTGCATCTATCGCTGCCCTTCTGCTCGGAGGTAATCGACATGCTGGTGGAAACGGAGCACATCGATAACACCTTCCGCATGTGGGTCACCACGGAGCCGCACTCGGAGTTTCCCATTGGGCTGCTGCAGATGGCCATCAAGTTCACCAACGAACCGCCGCAGGGCATACGCGCCAGTCTGAAGCGCAGCTACCAGGTGAGGGCATTACCCCAAAAGGGATACCCTGCTAACAAATCCCTCCCTCTCCCTGTAGTCCTTCACGCAGGACTTCCTGGACTACACCTCGGCCACGCAGTGGCCCTCGCTGCTGTATACCGTCGCCTTCTTGCACACCATCGTGCAGGAACGTCGCAAGTTCGGTCCACTCGGCTGGAATATACCCTACGAATTCAATCAAGCCGATTTCGCCGCTAGCGTACAGTTCATACAGAATCATCTGGATGAAATGGATCCCAAGAAGGGTGTCTCCTGGCAGACCCTGGTCTACATGATTGGCGAAGTGCAGTATGGGGGCAGGGTGACAGATGACTTCGATAAGCGTCTGCTGACGACCTTCACCTCGGTGTGGTTCTGCGAGCAGCTGCTCTCCAATTCCTTTGAGTTCTACAAGGGATACAGGGTGCCCAGCACCAAGAGTCTACAGGGTTTCATCGATTACATCAATAGTCTGCCGGCATACGATACGCCCGAAGTGTTTGGTCTGCATTCCAATGCCGACATCACGTACCAGATTAACTCGGCCAAAGGTAAGCGAAAGTCCTCATGGAGAGGGTGGATAGGGTGTTCCCTGATTTGACTATCTTATCTATCTCCCCCCATCGGGTTCGAGTACTCCATTGCCTTTCGATTATTGTCATGGCCAATTGAAATTTACCTTCGCAATTGGGTGCAATGACCCCTATAATAAAGGGGTTAACTGGGGGGTGCATGATATTTGAAAATGTCTCCTAATGCAAATTTAGTAGGGTTATACGATTTAAAAATAGGTTGCTTCTTTGTAGCATTATATTTATATTATATTCAAATAGGCTTTATCGCAGTTAACGATTAATCGATGTTAGAAGTTCCGATAGTTGTTCATATATTTTGGAATCATCATGAAATTAGAACAATCGCTAGAGGTAATCGTTATCGAAGATCGGAACATATTAAGACGAGATATTAAAAGACGTACCGTATAAGAAATTTAACAAAAAGTGAATAAAACTCTTGAAACAATTGTAAAAACTAAATAAGACTCTCATGCAATCATAACCATTTTTCAATTGATATTCACAGCAGATTAACAAACTATATCTATTTTTTTAAATACGACTAAGACAGACAGAAATACTTGTTGTATATGAATATATGATTTTACAGAGTATGCCTGTATAATACCTACTCCTAATTTAATACCAGATTCCAGCAAAGGCAATGAATAATTTTAGTTACGTGAAACCAATTAACCCTTTTGCATATTCCCTATCCGCCTTCGCCAGGCATCCTGGATACCATACTCAGTGTGCAGCCCAAGGAGGGAGGCGGCGGCGGTGGCGAGACCCGAGAGAGCATCGTCTATCAACTGGCGGATGATATGCTGCGCAAGCTGCCCGCCCAGTACAATGCCTACGAGGTGCGAGAGAATCTGACACGCATGGGTATCCTGCTGCCCATGAACATCTTCCTCAGGTAGGTGGTGCTCCGTGTGTATATGTGTCCCGTGTGTGGGGGAATCATGCGTTGCTCCATTGCTTTGCAGGCAGGAAATCGATCGCATGCAGCGTGTCATCAAGCGCGTCCACTCGTGTCTCTGTGATCTGAAGCTGGCCATCGATGGCACCATCGTAATGAGTCCTGCCCTCAAGGAATCACTGGATGCCATGTACGATGCGCGCATACCGGAGACCTGGATGAAGGTAAGACCGCCTCCCTCCCCCTTTTCCATATATGTATAACCAATTTGGCTGGCCAGAATTAAGCGACGGCTTTAAGTCCGATACTTTTTTTATTATCATCTCTCTTGGGTGCCTGCTGGCCTGCCGCGTGGTCAGCCTGTTCCGCGTGTTCCATTCCATGTACGTGCCGCGTGGACCATGCCGGAACGTGTGCCTAAGTAATCTAAATGTGCGATTTGCTCCTCGTAGGCGCTGCGTGTTTTTATTGTCTCCAGAGATTTTTATCGGCGCGCAAACAAATTTGCTGCCGCTGCTGCAGAGCAGGGAAAATAAAGCACAGTAGAAAAAGGTCAGCGACAACAAACCGATGGTTTTATACCCTGCTTTGTACCATGAACTTAACATATAAAGCGAGCTTTAAAGGTTTTATAATATATATACATATATAAATCATTACTTTCCATATAAAATACTGAAGTAAATATTATAAAACTTAAATCGTAAAATGGCCAGATTTGTATAGTTTAATTATAGTATATATTATATACTTCAAGTATAGATCAAGAATATCTTACCAGCCGACTAAGCTGTCTCTCATTGTGCCATGCAAACTTCAGGCTAATATTTATAGGGTATATACCACAAACATATATATGTATACAGTAAATAAAGGAAACATCTAGAGAGCGAAAGCTGTTCAGGTGGGTCAGGTGAGAAATTGCTGGGGCCGCTTTCAATTGCCGCTTATAAAAATTTGATTGATTTTCCCGGCCATTTGCTAAGCAGCCCCACAATGGGAGGGGTTTTTTCGGGTCTGTGGTATCGAATCATTAATATTTATGCGGGTAAACGTTTAACACCCTCAACACATCGTCGAAGTATCCCATTTTGTGGGCAGTTAGGGCCAAGTTAGGTTGCGGTTGCCACACTTAGCCAACTTTGCCGGATCAAAGCGAGCAAACAGGACGAAATAATTAGCAAAATTTGTAATCGATTAGAAGGCGGAGAAAAAAACAATATAATTTAAAATACTTTTAACGAAGGTGCTTATTCGATTTACAAAAGGCTCGAGTAGCAAAAGCAGGCCTTGTCTAGTTGAGAGTAGACAACAGATTTATAAAAAAGTCAAGCTCTATTATAATAAAATACTAAGCAAAACACAACACACAAAATATTCAAAAAATTCGTTCGAAATCAATTTACATATCTATAAATATATATATATACCATGTCTCAAATTAAATCGGCTTTGAAAAAGAAAGTAAGACACACTGCAGCCTCGATTTCAATTCCAAAAAAATTTGGCTTCGATAACTCGAATGTTATAAGAACCTCCCATATACCGGTTACCACGCGAGACTATGGCTTCATGCGGGCCACGAATACGGGCACACCGTTTCCCACAAAGAAGGAGGGCGTCAATCCGAATTTACTCTTAGATAGGCTGCATTCCTTCGATCTCTGCATATCGACCAGCACGATTGCAGAGCCTGGAGTGTCCAGCGGAACGGTTTCTAGCGATGAGAGCATTCCGAGACGATCGACCTATAGTAAAGCGTTGTCTTTCGAGCGAAAGCGTAAACTCTTCGATGAGGCCGAATTCACCATAACCAGGGGCAAGAAGACCAGTGAGAATATCCATCCCAAGGGCGATTTGAAGGCAGAGAAAACTCAGAAGGACTCTAAGGAATTCGATCACAAGCATTTCGAGGAGGTGTGCCGCATGATAAACTTTAACATAACATTCGGAGGTTTCACTTAGCCCCTTTATGGAAATACCCAGCACACTATGATAGGGTTATATATTTTCCATGTTACTTGTGTATTGTACTTTAATAAAGAATAAATGCGACGAATGCACTTGCAGATATCCTGGGAGTCGACCACGCTGGGCTTCTGGTACACGGAGTTGCTCGAGCGTAATGCACAATTTCGTACCTGGATATCTACGGACCGACCCAAGGTAATACTTTGTCAGGGAAAGATGGGAAGGAACAAAGGCAACTCGCTAATTGTTTAATCTCTTTTATTTATTTATACATCTTTTTTTTGCCCTTAACTCTTTCTCTCACGCTTTGTCAAACGCAACGAAGGTATTCTGGATGACGGGCTTCTTTAATCCTCAAGGTTTTCTGACTGCCATGCGACAAGTGAGTAAGGGAACAACGGGGAAGGGGGATAAACATTATTTCCATTTGTTACTGCCCACGCAAAGCGAAGAGATTAGCTGACCAGTCTCTCTCTCTGAGTCTCTTGTTATGACTAACATTATTTATGTCAGTCGGGCAGAAGGAATCCTCAAGGAATTGCTAACTGTTCTGTCTAAGTTGATATAATCAGCTAACCCAGACTGTATTGCACTGCAATTACGAGCACGCAGGCGAGTGGCTCGGGGAATACGTACGAAAGAGATCTATATATATACTATATACTATATGGTATAATGCGTATTTGATTTTTCCCACTAGATAAGCACCTGATGGTAGCAGAAGAAGAGTTGCAAGAGCTTTTCCTTTATTCTGTTTATTGATATCGAATATATTTCAATCGTTTCTCTTTTTCTTTCCACTTACTCTTTTTCTTCTCCTACTTCGTGCTACCCAACACCTTAACCAATTTGCCCGGCATGGACGACATTGTGTCTCGTCCCATTTGCATCCCTCAGGAGGTAACGAGAGCACACAAAGGTTGGGCCCTCGACTCGGTCGTGCTGCAGAATCAAATAACGCGCTACAACAAGGAGGACATAACCGAGTATCCCACGGAGGGAGTCTACGTGCATGGACTGTTCCTGGAAGGTGAGTTGCAACTGTATTCCTTCGATTGTCGGCCAAGTTTTCCGCTATTTCCATTCACGCTTTTCCTTCTATTTGTGCCACAAGTATTTGCAAATGTCAAACATGTTTTCCGCATTTGCTGAGCAGCATGTGGCACAAGCTGCAGACAAATTGTCGTTGTTGGGTTCATGCCCTTCTCGTGACCCTGGTCTGGTCTGTTCTGGCCTTAACTTATGCGGTTTTGCCACCCCAAAGTGTGATAATCCTCAATGCCGGCGGCATCATTTCCCCTTTTAGGTCTCTGTCAGTCGGGGAACCTTTTCTTGTTGTTGTGGTGGCCAACTGTTGATTAGCCAACGGAGTGGGGGGAACCAGATTAAACAAGTTTAATTTTCACTCGAATTTAAAGAGAATAAAGTTGATTTCGGTCCACAATTAAGTGGGAGTTAAACAGGAGATCAGGCATATTTATCTGACTTATGTAACTGCAGTTACGTGACGTAATCAAAGCAAATTGAATATGCGAATCATTGTGATTCACAATGGATTCGTGACTGTCGCCATTTGCATAAATTCAAGTGCAGCGTACTCTGCAGACGTGTCCGTCCATATGGCCAAAATTACATTACGTATACGCAGCGTGTTGCGCATAGGAGAGAAGAAGAAACAGGGAGGAGGAGCTACCTGGTGGCAAGTTCCATGGAGCTTCCTTAAACATGACAATCTTCTGCCCAAAGCTCTGCGCTAATAAACATTTTCCGGCCTGCTCTCTATCTCTCTCTCTCTCTGGGCCTGGCTAACATGCGTGGGCACACGTATTCCCCGGGCATTTTGGCCAATTTTACGATGGAAACTTGTGCGAACAACGCAGCAATTAGGGTCAGCTTTAAATTCCCTCAATCTCTCCCTGTTTTGCTTTATATATATATATGGTTTAATTGCAGGTGCCTCGCTGGACAGACGCAGTGGCAAGCTGATTGAGTCCAAGATGAAGGTACTGTACGAACAAATGCCCGTCATCTATATCTATGCCATCAACACGACCGCCGGCAAGGATCCCAAGCTCTACGAGTGCCCCATTTATCGCAAGCCGCAGCGCACCGACCTCAAGTACGTCGGCTCCATTGACTTTGAGACCGATTTCAATCCCAAGCATTGGACACTGCGCGGCGTCGCTCTGCTCTGTGACATCAAATAGATGACGCGAGGCGAGGCGAGGGGCAGCAGCAGCAACAGGAGCACAACAAATGGCATACATCCTCCATCCTCCTGCCATGTCCATGTCGCTCTCCTCATTGTTGTTGTACGTGCTGAGCACTCGTAATGTTCCTGTGATAATTATCGTTTTCGGGGGAAAAGGAAGAGGAAAGGAAAGGTCCAACAACTACGCCATTTTGTTGGACTGTCTGTCAGCTGTCTGTCCCGTGTCCCGTGTCCCGTGTTGTTGTGCGTCAGAGATACAACAAGCTTATTAATTATACCCTCGAGCCGCTCTCGAGAGGCCCTGCAGGGGAAGTGTACACTGTACACCACAATTAGCTGTTTTAGCCCATGTTTAGAGTTATGTTTAAGTGTTTTAGGGCTCCAGCACCATTTGAAGTGCACTTCTTGAGGGAAATAAAGGTTTCTTTAGACAATATAAGCGAGTTTTAATTAATGTTCGTCAATAAATATCAAGTGAAATTTTTAAAAATTTCAAATAACTCAATTAACTGAAATTTCAGAATAACAAGCTTATCCGACTGCTTAATACGCTGTCTGTCAACGAAAATATATATAGAACTGTGCTAGCCCCATTAAAAATCCATGTTCTTATGAATTGAATGCCATTTCAATATTCTGTATTTCTTTTATAATTATTTTGGTTTTTTAAAATAAACACATACATATAACATACATATGTATACGAGAATAATCCATAGAATATATAATTTCGAATTCCAATCAAGTTTTTCTTCTTTTTGTTTTCTTTTTTTTAATCATGCTTGCATTTCGATTTATTCCGATTTATTTATGAGAACATCTTTTATTTACATATTTTCTATTATAATCGATTTTTTGTCGCGTAAAATTCATTAATTTACATAAGTGTGTGTCGCTCTGTGTGTGTGTGTTGAATACGTTGTATACTCTATAATAAAGTTGTCACATATAGTTAAGATTCATTAGCACATGCATAAAATAGTGTGGATTGTTAGTAAAGTTGATTAGCTCGTCTACTTTAAAATCGTTTGTCGTATTTGCATGATTTGTAACCATTTTGTCTCTATTCTGATTCGAAAAATAATCAAAAGTGTGGAGTAAAACAGTAAATATATATTTGTATATTTTTTTTGCAACTTTCAACACCGATTTGATGAATCAACGCTTGCTTCACAACACTGGAACAAAGATAAACACTGCAAATTCCCTTAGTTTCATTCTTTTTTTTCGGAAATGATTTATAAAATATTATTAAATATGGATTTGACTTGAGCTTTGCTAAATGGAAACATAATACAAAATACTCTTTTATTTAGCTGCCTTTCGTTAAAAAACTTGAAATCTGTGTTGCAAAACGATTAAAAATAGATAACGCAAAAGTTTAAATATTTCCCGACGCGCTGTAAAAGTGAGCTACGAAAAGAAGAGTAAAGATCCATGTAAATACTCTGTAAATATTACTTTCGGAAATCCAAACAAATATTTAACTTGGATACTTAAAGCGGAAGCATTTAATTACAAGTAGAAGCACATACGCGCTCCCTCATACCATATAGTACGTGTGTATTGCACGGGAATATATTATATATCTTCTTCTTTTTTTTTTATTAAAAACTACATACAGATAGTGTATTTCTTTTCAATTTCTTTTTATCGATCAACATCATTTATGCTATTAAACAGATTCATATACACATATATTAATATATTATTTATTTTTTTGTGCTTTTTCATTTGTTTCAACTTTTTTGCTAGTCAATAAATACAATTTGAATATACTCGATATTACGTAAGACATGGGGAGGGTCGCTAGGGGGAACATTCGCGTGTTATATCGATTTATCGGAGAGTATCTGAGAAAGAGGTAGCATGAAGTGTTACGTTAACCGAACTGCAGTGTTGGTTAACTAGGTAGAGTGAGTACATCAGAATAGGGGATAAGGGTTTGGGTTGGGGTAGGGTATCGGAGGGGTCTCTGCGCGCGCACACACAATATATGCCTGCCTTAAAGCCAGCCATTAGGAACCGTCAATTTAGCAATTTAGCAACTACTAACGTCTATTTAACCTCTAAAACTGTCGCTGTTAGTGTTAGTTGTCTGTCTGTCTGTGTGTGTGTGGGTGTATCTGTGTGTGTGTGTACTGGTATCCGTATCCGTGTTTCTACTCCTGTTTGCTGCCTCCGCCGTTGACCTAATTAGCATAGTGCGAATTCTTGTGCATGCGATAGAAGAGACGCCATGGCAATCGCCCATTGGCATTGTCCTGCTCCTCCAGCTCTATGTCGTCCGGCTGCTCGGTTGCCCAGTGATAGTACAGCTCGTCCAGCATATCCTCCTGATCCTGCTCCCTGCCATCCTCGTCCACATTATCCTCCACATCGCCTGTTGCGCTTTTGCCCACTGCCGACTGCGTCTGCGACAATTTGCGATTGCCTTCGTCATGATTTGTTTCATTTGCAATTTCATTTCCGTTTGACTGCTGATGTTTGGCCACGTCTTGCACGCCCAGGCCCAGCCCGAGGGATTTGCTGGAATCATCGAGCAGCTGTTGTCCTGCCGTCGGCTGCTGCTGCTGCTGCTGCTGGTGCTGCTGCTGCTGGAGCCGCTGCTGGTGTCTTGCCTGCGCTTCTGGCCGTTGCAGAAAATCGAAAAAGCGTGACGAGCCCGTTGCCGAGGATGGGGTATAGGAGGAGCTGGTGCCGGTGCCAGTGCCGGTTTGCGGCCAGCCAATGCTCCACAGTTGACTGGGGAAATGCTGCTGCTGCAGCTGCTCGCGACGCAGCTGCTCCCTCAAAGCCGCCTGCTGTCGCTCCAGCTGCTGCTGCTGCTGCTGATGTTCCTGGTAGCGACTGTTGGCCCATGGCTCCTGGAACACGCGTTTACCCACGTTCTTCAGTATGGCACGATTCAGCTCGACCTGTGTGCACGGAGGGGGAGGGAGAAGAAGCAAAAAAGCGAAATGATTGACATTAAAGCAGGCAAAGGAAATGAGTGTGTGTGTGTGAGAGAGTGTGTGTGTGTGTGCTACTCCGACTCTGGGATGGAGTAAAATTCCCCAGCGAGCACACATTTAGTTAAAATGGCATAAATATTTGATTTTCCCCTCTGCAAATTGCATTTACACTTCTATTTAGTAGTTTTTAATTGCCTTTTTGCCTGCAGCAGGCAGGAGCACCCTGTATTATTTATTTTATTATGCAAAGCTAACAAAACTAAAGAGTGGCAAATTGAGTTGGCCAAAAGGATTGCATTAGGGCTGAGAAGAATTTTTAAGAGCACCCAAAACTATGCTACAAATTTGAGAGCAAGAACTGAAGCTATTTAATATCAAAGAATAATATTTATGTTATAATATACTGTAACAATACCCCATATTATTAAAGAAGTGTTAAGTAAGCATATAAATACACCATATAATAATGTGAGGTTATGTTCGCTTAGCAAAGCGAACATGTGAGGTTAGGGAGAGTAATTTAAAGCCACATTTTACTTTATTGTGAGGTTATGTTAGATTATTAAAAGTTTATTTAAGTTACTTCGTATTATAAAAACCCAAAGTTAATAGGTTTGTTTTTTGTTTACATCGTTAAGTTGAATCACTGAGGTTTTCCCAACTTGTCATTTGAGAAATTCCTTGCACACTGATAACGCACACGGCGCTGCATTATCAATTCTACAATCTGATATTGAGCACGCCCCGACCCCCTGTCCTGCACTAATCAACTTCCCATTGTGTTCTGATAATGGCATAACTGCATTATCAATCAAAACATACGTTAAGCAGGTGATCAGAGTACCAGGAAATTCTTCAAAAAAAGAAAAGAAAAAGAAACGAAAATAAACTTTTTACTCTGCTGCTATGACGATTTAAATTGAAACATTTAGATTAGGATACGTTTAGTCACTTTTGGACAATTCCCCACACATAACCGTGGGCCGCGTGTCGATTGTCTGGGCTCGCTATAGTGTAGAGCGCGATAAGATATGATGATATGGCCAACAATCACTATAATATAGTGTACACATACGTGTAGACCGCATGGAGAGCTCACTATAAGAGTCCACGCTGTCGGCGTTACCTTATAAAAACCAATTGAGGTACAGACACCCAGTCAGTACAGAGCAAACAGCTACACAATGAAGTTATCCATGGGAATCGCGGTGTTGGCCATCGGCCTGCTGGCCGTAATGGTCGCAGCTCGTCCGCAGTGGCAGCACAACAACAACCACAACAACAACAAATGGGGATCCCAATGGGATCAGGGTAAACATCAGCAGAGACCACAGCAGCGGCCGCCATCGAATTCCAACGAGGAGCAGTGGCCAGTTGGACCCGGTTGGGGATCGGGCAGTGGAGAGGATTCGAATGGTAAGTGTTGAGGACAAGCCTGGATCAATCCTGCAGAGCTGCGATCTCAACTGTCGCCTCACTTTTGCAGAACAACCAGGTGGACGCCCATCGCACGGACAACGTCCGCCTTATGGTCATGGTCACGGACATGGTCATGGTCACGGACATGGACATGGTCACGGACATGGACAGGGTCCCCCACCACCACCAGTAAATGAAACTACCACAATTGAGCCAGAGGATTCGACCACATTGCTGCCTGAAGATTCCACCACATTGGAGCCAGAAGCATCGACTACAATCCAGCCTGAAGACTCTACTCCAGCTGAGAAGGAGGAGACCACCTTGCAGCCAGAGGATTCTACTACCCTAGAGCCGGAGGAATCTACCACAGCAGCAGCCGAGGAGTCTACTACCCTGCAGCCCGAGGAGGAGTCTACCACGGCAGCCCCAGAGGAGGCTACCACAGTCTAGAGATCGCAGCACTCTTTAAATTTAATTAATAGTTCGTTACCGACCTCATGGAGCGATCATACGAGTATATGTATATCGAATGAGTGTAAATATATTTATCAGAAACTGAAATCAATTATTTGAATGCACTCATGAGTATAACTCACGCTGCTGGCCCTTCAAGGGGTCGCATTCACACAGCAATTTAGCGTATTCCTTTGACAAATCAATATCGTATATATATTATACGAACTGACATGTGTAAATGGAGCGCACAGTTCCCCCTGCCTTACCTGCTCCCCCTCCTTCATCTACCTGTTTCGGGCTGTGACTGAGTGCGGTATTCAAGAGGCACCCAAGGGCCAAAATCGTTTGAATTCCTCGCATTAAATCGTTTGATTTTCTTGCCTGTCCCTCCCCCTTCCCCTGTGTCGCCTGTGGGGTGCATCAACATTTTGGTAAGCAAATAAATTTCTCTTTGTTGCCAAGGCGAAATATTTGTATTACGCATACGCCACGTTGGCCCGTCCCCTTTAAGCCTTTTCGGCTTGCCAGCATCAGCTTTAAGCCCCTCAAGCCTTTTATATACCCTGCAGCGTACGAAGGGGCAGGGTATACGGGTTGGCAGGATAGAGACGCATCTCTCGTTCGCATCGGGTTAGCTAACCCGGTATTAGCTTTGTTTCGGCTTTCACCTTTTTTGATATCAACCTTTGTTTGTGTGTGTGTGTGTTGGCCAACATGCGGGATTGTCAATACCCGGCGATAAGAAGCGCCCCATTTTGGGCCTGTGGCTGACAAACGCAAAGTGACCTTGCCCACTGGACGTGAATTTATTGTTCGCATTGCTGGAAAATGGAAAAACTTTTGCAGGTTACGCTTTTCTTTCGTTTATGAGCATTTTTCCCAGCTAAATATTTTTTCTCATTTGCAGCTCTAATTTTGATTAGCTGCTCCCCCTTCCCCCTCCTCCTCTTTTGTTCGCCCACTTACATCAAATTGCACTTTCAACTTCAATCGCAGTGCGGAAAATGATATTTGTTTTGTTTTTCACTTGCAAAGCGAGAGAAAAGTTTCTCTTTCTCTTTTGCTCATTTGCGCTTATTAAAAATACCAAAGTGGATCCACGTAGTCCTCCCCCCGCATCCCCCACTTCTCTCACCTGTCGCGTATTCTCCTTCATCTGCCTGCGCGCTATTTCCAGCAGCAGCCGCTGGCGCAGCACATCCAACGGATTGACAATGGACAACGACGGCTTGTTCCGCTTCGCCATGGAATACTCATCCTGCAAAGAGACAAGAGAGAAAGAGAGATATTTTAAATGCATTTATTCCAGAACTTGTTAAGATCTTAATGCAAAAACTTTGGACAATTGAAACTGTTTGAGTTGGTTAAACAGTTTGCATCATGAAATTGTCACATTATGGAAAATTTCCCAGGCAACAGATCGAAAATCTAAATATAGCACAGCCGGCTGGCTGGATGAGATAACCGCAATATGACTTAAGCACTTAGATAGACAAGCTTCAAGGTTCTACAAGGTTCCCCTTGACCGATAGTTTTTTTTTTTTTTAGCAATTCTCGAACTTCAATTAGTGATGGAAAAGAAATAGATAAGAAATACGACAACAATTTCGCGATTAATCGAATCGAAACTGAAATTTTGTTTACTGTAATTATTCGAAATTACTTTTAAATTGTCTAATAAATCAAATCCGATGAGCCCGTCTGGCAGTCTGGCAAAACAATTCCACAGAACTGACGCCTCTTTATGGTAGCTAATTAAAAAGATGTTGACAATTATGTTCTGGTTCTGTTACTGTTACTGTTTCCCGTTAGACGAGAGTACAAAAATAAATATTTACAATAATTTGCAAACCGGGCAGGCCGCTCTCAGATAGCGCTCTCCAAACAACAACCCATGCCAGATAACATTGAAGAGGTCTTTAAGATTTTGGGTGAGTAATAATGGGGGAGCATGCTCACGGGCCGTGGGCGCGTCTATCGATAATTAAATAGACGTGCGAATCCCTATCGCACGCAGAGATCAGCTGCACAGAGATCCTCATATTTATATCTAATGCTTATCTCGCTTAATCAAATATAAAAAGACCTTAAGTCGACTTTCGATTTCATACGATTACGGGTGTGGAAACTATGGAAAATAACTGAAGGCTGTCGATAGATTACAATCGATTGATATCGATTGAGATAAGCCAGCTACGTGTGTGTAAATCTTTTAAAAGATCTTTTAAAAGACGACCCTGGGATACCACCTTGCTCCACTTAGTCTGTCGCAGATGCTCGTGGCAACCAAGTCACGTTTTGGCGGATACGGGTACTCCAATTAGCTAATGGCAACATCTACATCTACACGAGCGGGGAACCCTACATATAGTACTAGATGGGCGAGTATTGAAATTTTACTTTTGTTTGCCGCTTATCAAGCACAATAGCTGCGATTGCGATTAGATAATAAGGGGCGGTCAGTGGTAACATCGGAGGCCATGGCCAGCCCCTTTCTAAATATAAAGAGCCCCATCGTAGCGGTAGCAACTAGTGCACTTTCGACTATTTACAATGAAGGTTCTAACAGTTTGTCTATTCGCGATCCTATGCGTCCACGTGGCGCCCATGCCCAAACGCTACAATTGGCGACAGAGCTACGAGGATGGGCGGAGCAACGGAAACCAAGTGGGCACTTGGAATCGCAGACACCACGGATTGGCTGGATGGAATGCCAACACCAATGGTTGGCATCGTGATCAGTACGGATGGCACAAGGACAGAGCGTGGGAGCATCGTAATGGACAAAGCTGGCATCATCTTCCGCCGTTTGCCCTAAGGCCAAATGGCCGTGTGGACCCTACTCTGCCGCCTCCAATTGAGGAATCTACCGAGTCTACAACGGAATCCACAACTGAATCCACCACAGAGTCTACAACTGATTCGACAACTGAGATATCCACCACAGAGTCAACAACGGAATCCACTACTGAGTCCACAACTGAATCCACAACTGAATCCACAACTGAGTCTACAACGGAATCCACAACGGACTCTACTACTGATTCTACAACAGATTCCACAACAGACTCCACAACAGACTCCACAACAGATTCCACAACAGATTCCACAACTGATTCCACAACAGATTCCACAACAGATTCCACAACTGACTCCACAACTGATTCCACAACAGATTCCACAACAGATTCCACAACAGACTCCACAACAGACTCCACAACAGATTCAACAACAGATTCCACAACAGACTCCACAACAGACTCCACAACTGACTCTACAACAGATTCCACAACAGACTCCACAACAGACTCCACAACTGATGACTCAACAACTGAGGAATCTACTACAGAGGATTCTACAACTGAGGAATCTACAACTGACTCTACACCCGACTCTACAACTGAAGAAGCGACAACTGAGGATTCTACAACTGAAACATCAGAAGAGAGTACAGCAACAACTGAGGAACCGACAACTGGAATAACTGGGGAATCTACAAGGAGCGCACCTGAGGAATCCACAACTGAAACACCTGAGGAATCCACAACTGAAGCACCTGAGGAATCTACAACTGAGAACACCGAATCGACTCAAGAACCTGAAGAATCAACTACAGATGGCTCGGAAGAGACTACTGCAGCACCAGAAGAGCCCAATGATAGTACTCAGGAAACTGATGAACCAGAGGCATCCACTCCAGCACCAGAAGAGCCGGAGACGTCTACCCCAGCACCTGAAGAACCCGACACATCCACTCCAGCACCAGAAGAACCCGAAACATCTACCCCTGCACCAGAAGAACCCGAAACATCTACCCCAGTACCAGAAGAACCCGAAACATCTACCCCTGCGCCAGAAGAGCCTGAGGCGTCTACCCCTGCACCAGAGGAACCCGAAACATCTACCCCAGCACCAGAAGAACCCGAAACATCTACCCCTGCACCAGAAGAACCCGAAACTTCGACCCCAGCACCAGAAAAACCCGAAACATCTACCCCAGCGCCAGAAGAACCGGAGAAAACAACTGCAGCACCAGAGAAACCTGAGACTACAACGACTGAAGGTTCCGGTGAGACTACAACGGAGGTGCCCGCGGAGACAAGCACAGAGGCTGAAGAGGGCAGTGGCTCGAGGAGCGCGTAGGTTATGCTTTCTTTAAAGCGACCCAACATTAAAGCATACAAATCATAATTCCTAGAATTTCATTATTTATTCGTTGTATGACAACATCAGTTAAGACTGGAAATTAAAGTGTTAATTTAAGTAGTTGGCTTTGCTTTGATTATACGACTGACAAATTTGATTTACAAGTACATATATATATACCATATAATATAAACTGATTTCTGCACTCTAGGAAGAAAAGTACCGCGTCGAAGTAGGCAAAGATTAAGGTCCGAAAAGATTTGAATGTAATTTGGCATGTCAACATGACATTATCGAAGATATGTATCTCGTGTCTGAAGCACCCTCAAATGGGTAGATAAGGCCTACAACGTCATTATAAATTTCTACCGATATTTCTAGTTGCTATTCGAATTTGAATTGCTCGTCGATTGTTGCCGACAGATCGATGCGTCGATTTTGGCCACAATCTAAGCCCATAAAACCCAATCGACAAGGCATGTACAATACATATAGTATATGTATATGAAGTACGCCCCGATTAGTCACTATTCTAATCGATATTTTGACAATGGGCCCATAGCATGGAAACTTTCAGCTGAAGCGATTAGATTGCATCAGAGGCCGTTGAGGGGTATCAAAATATTTACTCGATGTTCACAAATTTGCATAACAAAGTCGCAGGTCGGATGCAACTATCTATTTGCCCAGTACTCGCATCTGTGTAAATATTTGGAACCCAGGTAGGAAGTTACTGCAGCTATATAAGACCAAGATCGATGGGGAAACTCAATTAATTTTCATTCTATCATGAGAGCTATAACAATTGTAATCTTCGCAGTCCTGTTGGTCGCAGTCTTTGCTCAACGCGGACCTGGTGGTCAGGGACCACCTAGCGGCGGTCCTCCTGGTGGCGGTCCACCTGGTAGCGGTGCTCCTGGTGGTGGTCCTCCTGGTGGTCGCCCCGGCGGACGTCCCGGTGGTCGTCCCGGTGGTGAAGGACAGGGACCACCAGAAGGGGATGGAGACACTGATGAGGATAACAGTGAGGAACCGCCAAGTGAGGAGCCTGAGTCGCAGAATGATCAAGATGGTAACCAGGGTGAGGAAGGGGAGGGTAACCAGAACGAGGAAGCCCGCAAGAAGTAGAAATATTCTTCAGCTTCATAGAGCATTCAATAAATACATATATCAAGCTATCAAACTCTTATCTCTACTTGACAATCACACGGCGTATACGCAATGCGTGTTCTTAGCAAATATTTGAGAATGAGAAAGAATGGGGAATTACTTGTTGCCTTATCAAGAGCATAGTTAGCTTGGAAACTGCCTGAAACTGAGCTGTTTGTATAACAAAATTTCTCAATCTGCAAGTTTGACATTAGGATTAATTAACATGTTTCATTTCTGCATACAATTTTCGTTGTAGTTAGCCAAAACATTCATCTGTTCGAACTTTCCAACTGGTGAATATTCATACGCATTCAGCTCAAATTGTTATAAATTGTTTTTACCAACTTGCTGCATAAGTTTTCATTTTGCGGAAAATACTCAGACGGCAAAAGTTGCATCCGCTTTGGGCAGGAATACGGGGGAGTAGTTTCCGGGGCGCCTTAAACACGCAACTAACTAGATAAATACTCGTCATACTCATAATTGAAAAGTTTCTGATCGCATTTGAAGATAGATTTATTAGAGCGAATGAATAACAAGTGAATGTCGCGAATACTCAGGTGGGTGAGTCAATCGAGGTGTGCCACGTGAGAGTTGCCCCGAAAAGTTGGTCCTCTGCAAAGTTGTGAATATTATAAGTACCCAGCCCAGTCCCTAACAATATATATTCAATATTATATTCCCTCTCTCCCTCCCTCTCTCCGCCTTGAAGGCGTGAAAACGTGAACTTTTGCTGTCGTAAGTCAAAACAAAGGCGCAAGTTTTATTTGTCTTCTTGTCGTTGGTAAATAAACAGGCCCAATAATAATATCTCTTGTCGCTCTAATGAAGCAGACATATAAATCATTCTTAACGAACAACAATGAACAAAAATATTTCCACTTAATTTACGTTTTTACAATTCCAGGGGAATTGATAAAAAATACGTATATGAAATACTGTAAATACATTTTTAAACATTGACTAATTTGTTTGTGAAAATCTCCGTGTTTGGTCTCTTGTCACGCATCCGATAAGATTAGTTAAGAGTACACGCTAGTTTTTATTGACCACAATAAAATATGCGTCGAAATTTTGATACCTCTCCGGATCCCGAGATTATGGGAATTGCGTTCCGCGACGTTTCAGAGGAAGTTCTACTTGAAACTTGTTTCACTAATTGTTGCGATACGATTCCCGACTTTCCGGGAATCTCTGATGCAGTTTGCAAATCAAATAACTCGAAGTGAGTGCGATAAGATTCCCTCATGGAACTGGGCTACCGATAGCCACCTGACATAATGTGTTGGTCTATAGTATAGGTCGATGTCTACGCAAGTTGTGGACAAATAAAATGAGAACTGTTTGTTGTTATTATCGAGGGGAAATCTTGTGATTATTTATACTATATAAAACACAAGGCGAGAGTTGACTGGAAGTATTAATATATATATATATATAAATCGTATACAACTCGTATGATTTTAATTGTTCTCTTGTTTGCATAGAACCTTAGCATTCTTTCTGGAAAATTTTTTGAAATTTCCTTTCTTTGTTTACGAAGTGATTTGCCGTCAATTTCAAGTCCTTTATGTGTCTAGTCATTATTTCTGTGTGTGTATTCTAGCAGACCTCATTCTTTATTGGGAAATGTGAAAAATTCATTTCGATTCATTTTATGAATGCAACATCAAAGCCAGCCGCATACAGAGTTGGCTATAAAAAACGGAAATGGCCAATGAAAATTCGAGCATGAAAAACTGTCAGAAAAATATGCGACATCTGTGGCCAAAACCGCAAAGTGAGAAGAGATGGTGGCGATGGGATGCCTGGGATGAGGTGACAGAGAGAGTGTAGAATATGTATAAAATACGCACCTGCATGACCTGTGCATCGAGGTAGTCCAGAGGATATCCGTTGGCAACTCCTCCCACGCCTGCTCCCGGTCCAGCTGCTCCCACTGCCACGCCCCGCTGTGCCGTACAAACGAGCCTCGTGGCGCTGAGCAGAGTCAATAAAAGCGGGCAAAACCACGCTGTGGCTTTCATCATACTGCAATGGTACAAAGCAACACGAACAACATCATCAAATATATGCTATATAGATGGTATACCAACTGGATAATTGCATGAAAAATCAACGAGTAAACGAATTGAGCGATTAACGTGGCAAGTTGCAAGTTGCATGTTGCAAGTTGCCAGCTGCAATTACCCGTTGCAAGTTGCCAATTGCAAATTGCATAAAACACAAATCGAATTTCAATTACACGCAGATATATGTAGTATACTATATATAAGGACTGCGCAAGCGAATGTAATTATTTGGACTGCGTGCATTTAATTGACTGATTGATTGATTGACTGACTTGCTGATTGATTAAGCTCGAATTGGCCAATCAGATAAAGTAGCTGATGAATTCAAAAGTGCTTAGAAAATGCTACGGATACCAAATTAAAAAAATTAACAATGCAATATATAATTAAAAAATTTAATTAAAATAAAATCACATTATAAATTAAATGAAAACATTAGTTTTAATTTTCTTAGTTCTAAGTTAAATTAAACTTATATTTTAAAATCAATTTATATTTGTAATTTTCTTTATCTTTTTTTTTATATCTTTAAGTCAAATCTCTGTTAGTTTGCAAATAAATAAGTAAATATTAAACTGTTTTCTTTAATTTTTTTTAGTCTTTTCTTTTACTCCTTAAATCCCCAAGCTCTCAGCATAAATTAGAAACTATTTATCAAGTGTGTGTGTGTGTGTCAGATATATTGTTGAAATATGCAAACATGTTGTTATTATGTTTATCATTCTTCAGCAACTGCGGAATCTGACGTGCTTGACATGCTGCGAGGCAACGCAACCTTTGCAGATTATAAAATCTGTGTGTGTGTTCCTATAATTTATGGCATATGCACATGCCTGACCTCTCCGGCAATCCTCGCCAGCTCTCGGCTTAAACTACTTCACAATGGAGTCGGGGAATGACTTTGCCACAGCGGAACACATAAACGTAATGTGTGGAAATAACACAAATAGATGATGAAGTGACACGAGAATGATACGAGATGGACACGTGGTACTCCATAAGGAGTGCACTCTGTTTGTCCTACTCACTCCATATTTTACTCCTGCTTTCGTTTAGTCAATTCGAAAGGATTTCAGTGTCACAGGGCAATTTGTTTAGCCTCTGCCAGACAATCCCAAACTATCCGCATCTAAATGGTCAATTCATTGCATTGCCCCAGCGGGCAATGACTCGCTATTGGCTTACAATTTCCGTTAGCCGGCTAAGAGCAGGAAGAGCCCAAATCCCACGGCTGTGGTAAGTTCTAAGAATAGACCACAGATGAGCCGGCCAACCGTCTGAGCCAGAGGTCAGGCATATTTTTTGCCTTCTTCAGTTTGAATCAATGCGGGGAAATTGATTTGACTTTTGCCTTCACTTTCACTGCTTCCTATTCCCATCCTATTCCTTCTCCCGCGGCTACTGCTGCTGCCTCTGGCAGTCTGTGTGACTGTGGGTGTTCCCACTTCCTGTGACCACATTCTTTTTCTCTTTTTTTGGCTCGCAGCATCCTTTATGAGGGCTTCGATTGACGTGCAAATGATTTGCCGCTCTTATTGTGTGCAACAAGCGATTTGCACTCGCTGCGAATACTCGTATTTATTCACGAGTATTGTCGAGCATCCCTAAGCACTTGAGACGTTCCTCAATTTACCTCTGCGAATTTAATTGAGAAAATGCTGTTGCAGAGGTTTTGCTTGCTTTTTGGCTTTAGTTTGGCAGAGAAAAGTCGTATATGTAGATTTTCGATTAGCAACGGAGTATTCAGCTCTCTCTCTCTCTATCTCTATATATATACATATATATTCGTTTATTCTTTTTGCCAACGTCTGCACAACGTGGCGTATGCGTAACGAGCCCGCTGAATAATTTTTGTAGCATACTTTTAGGCGAGCCAGAAAAAGATTATTTTTTGCTGCAGCATGTATGGGACGATGCACACTGAATACTAATAATATTTAAATTCAATGTCTTTTTTACTATATGATATAATCTAAATTCGTAGAATATTATTCACACCCTAGAAAAAAGTATGGGTTATTCAAATTTCGCTTTGAAACTTGGAAAAGAACGAATAAAAATATGCGGCATGTCTCAAGTGAGATTCGATCTAACTAAGCACAATTGCTTAGTTAATTTATACTTAATTAATACTGGGATTCTTCCAAGTTTACTAAGGGTTTTCAGCAAGAATTTTCTGGATCTATATAAGCACAACTTCTTAGTTAATTTATACTTAATTAATTCTGGGATTCTTCCAAGTTTACTAAGGCTTTTCAGCATGAATTTTCTTCGGCCTGATAACACACACACGTAACACACTCGTTGAGCTGCCTTTAAGCCGAGCTGTCATCGTAAGCATTAAGCGCAAATCTTGCGACATTTAACTAGTTGCTAGTTGGGAAGCTGTTGTCGTACTTTTGGCAGTAACTGTGTCGCCTGGCATTTGCAGCTGAGGCAGCTGTCATATTTGTGCCATTTCACGCCAAAGGATTTGCGATATTGAAATGTTGACAGCTGCATATGTCATCGTATTCTAACAGATCTATTGAAATCAGGTGAAATAAATCGAATTCACATTGAAAATGTACATGATTTTGGCATAATTAAATTGTTAAAATACCATCAAAAATAAATTTTAGAGCTGAGAGAGGGGAGAGTTGGCCAAACAATGCTGTCGAGCAATATTGGATGGGCAATAAAACCCTGCCCTGCCCCACTGTGGACCATCGGGGAGGCGTGACTGCCCGCAGCGATGGCGTCCACGTAGGGGACGAGGGGACTCTTTTATCTGTGCCTTTAAGACTGTGCAAAGTAAATAAATAAATAAACGCAGTGAATAAAATAAAATAAAATAATGATATGGAACGATGCGAAAGTCCCGTCGCATATTTGCATTCGCCATATACCATATGCAAATAGGGGGAAATCCACACAAACTTTTTTGCAAGATAAAACGATTTTTACGAGCCAACAATCATCCGTATCGCAATAGAGAATAGAGATAGAAATGAAATTGAGAGAGAGGGAGAGAGAGAGTATGAATGTTTTTTCGAATGTTTTGTTTTGTTTCGATTGCACATAAACCGTTTATCCGCTCTACCCTCACATTTTGCGGGCATATTAGGCTAAGCGAATGTCACGCCCACTCGACCTGCTCCAAAGACTTCCTTTAAAATTCACAGCGGGCACGCTGTTTGGGTCTTGAAATTGAATTGAAATTGGGCCTCGCACTAAAAAGATTGTTTTATGAGCCAAGAATACGTGACCCGGTGGCGACGGCGTCATTATCGCCTGCCCTGATGAAAATGACAGAGCGCAGGTTTGCAATCACAACTTGAGAGTTTCCCCAGCCGTGTTTGCAGTCTATTAAATTACAGTCTCCGTCACTTGACACCCTCTTTCGCTCCCTCTCTCTCACACTCTCTAGCTGAGGCACAAAAGGAAAACTAATTAGCCGGGGGGCAGCTTCGTATGGAAAACTCACAAGGCGTGCTGGAATTATCCACTCTTTAATTGGGGTTCTCAATCCATAGTAATTACTTCTGGTTGCATGACGAGTCTCGTTCCTAACATCCTAAGAATCTCAGACAAACTGAAAAGTCAACGAGTACTCTCGGTGAATCTTCCCTCTTCCGTTCCGATCATTAACTAAGCTCGACTAACTAAGCGGAAAATAAATTAGTTACACGTAATTAAATGCTTGTCCAATCAATAGACATCTATAAATTATGGAATGAGCGCAATTAATAGCAGGAATCTTAATTAACTCGGGAATAAGCTGCGATTTACTCGCCCCCATGTGAATCTAGCATGCATTGATTGCATATTTTCATGATTAATTATAGGAGAGAGAATAGGAGAGTTTTATATGTTGAGGATATTTAATTTTAAAAGCTGATTGAAATTTTAAATGAGTCTGTCTGCATATATTATTTATAATTTCCATAAATATTTCTATAAATCCCACGAATATTTAGAGTTTTATCAAGATAGAAGGCTCAGACATAAGAAATCATTAGTTTCCTTAAAAACTTGCATCGGGAAACCTCTTTGGCTTGAGTTGTAAATGTCACATGGCCCTTACCAGTTGTTATCGAGTTAAGAAACTCCACAAAAGTTAAATTTCACTTTTTAAACAAATGCAAATAAGTCACGTTTTCTCTTTGTTTTTTTTTTTTTTTTGGGCAATTCGTTCACATAAAACGCACCACGTTATCAATTGGTAATTACCCAGAAAATTCCTTTTGATCTTGTCACTGGGGCAAAAATATTTATGGTTTTCAAGATTTTCGTTTCGTTTGGCTGTTAAATTTGCCAAATTTTTATGACTTCACGCGCGACGGCAATCAAACGAAATTAGACGAGTAATTTGAATATTTTATTTGGCGCGGCAAGACAAGAGAAATTTACGCCCAGAATCTTGCAGAGAAAATATATGAGTTCGCGGATAGGACACTTTAATCTTGAGTTAGGCTGGTTGAAAAGCTGCTCGGCCTATTGAAGACCTGTGCTCGGTTCGGTTCTGTGTCAGATTGGTCTATCTTGGGCTGGTAGTCCGTGTCCGAACGCAACAGGCTGACGACGAGCGAAGAACTCAGAGTTCCAAGCGGAGGACGCTTGTTTTTATATTGCGAACTAAGGACGCTGTACGAGCTGTACGAGGCCCGAGAGTCAGGAACACGACAACGAATCGCCCCGAGAGCCGAGCACGAAGACGTCGGGCCACGCGACTTGTTATGAATGAACGCACGCGGCACGCATCCTCGCAGATGGAATGAGGCAAGGTAGACCAGGTGGGCAGCATGTTGCCACGATAGACGTGCGTAGCCACCACCCTGATACTCACTCACCTGTTGGCCAGAATGAGCAGAATGTTGCTGCAACATTTGGCCAACGTTTTCGTTGTGTTTTATTGTAATTATCGAACTCAATTAATATTTAATTACTTTTTATTTGCACATTAATTGTTTGCTTAAGCATAGTCAAAGCGATTGGGTCAACTCGCTGCGACTAACGGCACTTGGCAGCTTCAATCGCCGATCAGGTGTGAAATTGCTATATGTTAATCGGTGGCAAGTGGAAAGGTTAACAAGGTATAGAATGAAGGTAACAACAGGGAAGAAAGACGGTAATTTATAATATGAACAGCTCAGTCTTCAAACTGATTAATACATATGCATATAGTACAATAATTTCTATACAAGTACATAAAATAGAAACCATTTACTTATGTTACAGTTGATTCGTTTGCTGACTCGCATTGGCCCACGTCGAGTGCAGCCAATTAACCTTTTGTGTCAATGTGGCGTCAATGTGTCGTCGCAACAATGTTTTGTGCTTGTATAACATATTCCTAACCACATCCAACCTGCCCGACAGCCTTTGGCCTTAAGCCTTCATCCTTTACGGGGTTCTGTCGCCGCCTGTTGCTCTGCCTCAGCTTGACACGATTTTTAATCGCTGTCAATGCGTGTCCAGGTGTAATTAAACACGTGGGCGGCGATATATTTCCCCGCTCTGCCAGGCGCCAGTCATCAATGTCAGTGTGTGTCCACTTGTGTGTCCTTTGTGAGGTCCGCTGGACAAGCGGCTGATTGAAATCTGTCAAAAAGTTGCTGACGTTCATCTGCGCATCACGAAGTCAGGAGGAGAACAGCATGTGTATGTGAATGGTTAATGTGTTGTTATCTACGGCCATAATGTAATGTCGTAATCCGAAAATAACTATCAGCATACACATCTATAATTGGATTATAGAGGAAGCTTAGTATGAGAGCCATGTAGAAACTAAATCCTTTATGTTTTGTAATTTTTAGATTAATTTTAAAATGTTTTGAATCTCTTAATGATACTTACTTACACACGTACATAGGTGATATTTTTTTAATTTACAATTTAGTTCGGTTAATAAACTGTTTTTTTTTTTTTTAATTTGCAAATTCGCATTCTTTTATTAGCGATCGCACTTAGTCTTAATTAGCGATAGCAGCTCCTCGACTATTTTATTCGTTACACTTAATTAGCGATAGCAGCTCCTCGATTATTTTATTCGTTACTCGATTATGGGTTACTTAGCAGAGAACGGCTTCGGTTCAACCAAATGTGTGTAGGACACAATCATTCATATGAAAAATCACGCTATTCGGCCACAGTGTCAAAGTGTGTATGTATCAAGAAATTCGCTGCTGAAGCGACAGCGCGACTGAATTCCCCCCTTCCACTTTTCGTTTCGTTTCGTTTCTCGCTTGCCGATTCGCTGCTCGTGTGTATCATTTTCGTCTTGACCCATTTGGGCTATGTGGACATGTATACTAAGATTCGCGTTGACACACAAATAGCCCGCCTCTACCCAAATCATCCCTAATGAAGCGCTTCAACAGTGTGTATTTAGGGCTTTGTATGTATTCATGAGCGTGTGCAATGCTGGTAAATGGTGGAAGGGGAAATAATTTAACTGAAAAAGGAATTCGAATTGAATAATGGAGAAATTTAATATATAAAAAAAAAAACATAAAATAAATTATTATGTAATATTAATTTAATGTATAAAAAACATAAAATGAATTATTATGTAATATTATACGATTTATTTACTATTTTTAAAATAAGACCTAAGAAATAATAAATTGTCTACAAAAAAATACAAGACATCCCAATTTTGGCCCACTTTTTAAAAATGCTGGTGCATATATAAATAATAGTAATAAAAATAATAGTAATAAATAATAATAATAATATTAGGTAACGAAAAGGGGCATTCCCAAAAAATAGCTGAGTTACAAATTCTTGGAAAATACCAAGAGGAAGAAGGGTCATCTAGACGCCGCGGCGCCACAGTAATTGCATAGGCAAAAATTACAAAAACAAAATACACACCAGCCCATACGCACAAGCGAGCAGTTACAAAAACAAAATACATACACACTGCCCGCTGCTCGAGTGCGACCTCGCTCGACCAAAAAAATGTGTATCTATGACCCAACTGCCAATGTGTGTAAATCGTCGATTTACCCAGACCAAGTAGTTGGGCAAACGGACCGGCGCGTCAGCTGATATACATTGATTCGTAAATTCGTTGACACGACACGACACGATACAAAAAGATTGGGTCGAATTGGATCGACTGACACGCGACTGAAGCGAGTTGTGGGTCAATTCGTTTCGTTTCACCGCCGCTGTTCGATTCAGTGAATTGATATGACACTGAAAATTCGTGTTTGATGCGATTCAAGAAAAATGTGATTTTTGCAGTTCTCTGTTACTTAGCTCTTCTTATGGAAACAATATTCAATACTCATATACATAGAAAACATTCCAAGTACTTGAACTATTTAACTTTGTAGTGTGCCGGTCTAGCTCTAGTGTTGTACATTGCCATTCACATGTATACGGACATAGCTTAACATTAAAAGCTGATGTTAGCGAACATGCCATTCTTAACCTGACGCTGCGCCCGTGCACAAGGAAAAGAACTTAATTTAATAAAAAGTGATTATAATATTTAAAGCTGTGCCTTTTAATATACATATTCATCGCCGATAAGCCCGGCGACTACATCTCAGAAGTGGGATACCTCGAAATTGGAAACAATTGCCAAAATGCGGCCATCAAAAAACTCGATGCTGACACCGAGGAAGACGCGGGAAATGGCGCGCAAAAATTTAGCGGCACCAAGTGCCGTTATAACGGATAGTCAAGCCGTTAGTCGGCCGCCCTCTGTTGCTGAGGAAATCACCAATACCAATGTATTGGTACCTTCTGCACCATCTGTACCTTTTGCACCATCGGTATCTTCTGCACCATCTGTACCTTCTGCACCATTTATATCTTCTGCACCATCTGTACCTTCCGCACCATCGGTACCTTCTGCACCATCGGTACCTTCTGCACCATCGGTACCTTCTGCACCATCGGTACCTTCTGCACCATCTGTACCTTTTGCACCATCGGTATCTTCTACACCATCCGTACCATCTGTACCTTCTGTACGAAGACAGTTGTCGCCAGGCGACAATGCACCTGCGGCAGTGACGCCTGCTGCACCCAGTGCCTCTGCCCCTGATGGTACCAGGGATATGGAAGCGCAGCTTACGCTATTGCGCCAGGAGAGGGAGCTACTGTTACTGCAGCGAGAAGTAGAGGAACTACGCGCGTTGTCTCACCGAACGGAGCAGGAACCACCGCCGCTGAGAATGGACGTCAACACCATCGAATCAATGGTGCCGATGTTCACGGGTGACGACAGCTACGACGTGATGAAGTGGATTGAGGACTTAGAGGATGCCTTCGGTATGTTGCAATTCGATGACCGCGCACGCTTCGTTGGAATGCGGCGTATGTTAAGTGGAACGGCTAAGCTGTTTGCGCGAACGGTGCATGCTCACACTTATGACATGTTGCGCAACGCATTAACGGAGGAGTTTAGTCGCCAATATTCTGCGGACGAAGTCTTTCTTCAACTACGTGCCAGACGTTTGCGGCCAGACGAGACAGTGCATCGGTACGTGTTGACGATGCAGGAAATTGCGGCGCGCGGCCGTGTAGCTGAGAGCGAACTGATTGACATTGTCATTGAAGGCCTCGGCGATCAATCCAGCGCGAGATTCATTTTATTTGCTGCCAAGACGATGCGTGAACTGAAGACACTGCTTATTCGTTATGAGCGCGTGCGTCCTCGAACACTGGTGGCTGCCGCTCCCAAGATGCCTGCTGCTAGGGCTCCTGTGGCCTGGCCTACGATGGTGTCGACGGCTCCAGCAACTAGAATGACGACTACTGCGTCCAGTCCAGACACTTCGGTCCGCTGCTTCAACTGCTCGGGTTACGGGCATTACCAAGGTGCTTGTCCGAAGCCCAGACGCCCTGCTGGATCTTGTTTCAAATGCGGCGAGCTGTCTCATATTTTTAAGAACTGCCCGTACCGTCAAAAGGAGGGGACGCCTGCTGGCCGTAGTGTAGCTAGTGTTGCTAGTGTTGCTAGCGTTGATGCTTGTGATGACGCTTGTCTTGATAGTTCCGAATTTGCGAAGACAGAGCCATTCCAATTGGTAAGTGTTTCTTTTATGGATGACTTAAAGTATGCCAAGTTTGATAGTATTTTGTCTCTCTTTGACTCCGGTAGCCCTAGAAGTTTTGTGCAGCGAGCGCGTGTAGCTAATTTTGTCAATGGGCCATTAACAAAGAGTCAGTATTGCGGAATAGGAAAGAAACGTTTGATGTCATTCGGAGAAGTTACCAGCAGTATTAAGCTTAACGATAAAATCATTACACACGAGTTTATTGTAGTCCCCGATGAATCTATTTTTGTACCTATGATCATTGGTAGAGACTTACTTGAAAAAGCAGATATTAAACTGTTTTGCGTTAAAAAACGTTATATGAATAAAGATTTGTTATATTGTAATAAACCCGGAACAATAAGTAATATGTTAAGATGTAAATTAGTGAACCTTGGCATACTTCGGTCCCTTGATAATCATTTAAGCAATTCTGACATACCTGCCAAGAGTATTGCGGCTAAATGCGGCCTAACAATTGATAGCCAGACTTCTGTACCGCCGATCGGAAATGTTGATAATTGTATTAATGAGTTATGTGCGATTGATGTCACTTCAGAAACTGAGGAATTGTTTAACATTAACACTGCTCTTCCTGCCGATGAATATAACACGCTTCTGTCATCTATTTGTGAGGCTTATAACAATACGCCACTTGCGCCTTATCCTGACGACTACTGTATGAAAATAGAAACGACAAATACGATTCCTATTTACCGACGACCCAGACGCCTATCATACCAAGAGAGAATTGAAGTTCGAGAAATAATAAATGACTTATTGAAGAGAAATATTATAAGACCTAGTTCTTCGCCTTACGCTTCCGCCATTGCACCAGTACGCAAGAAATCAGGAGAAATGCGTAAATGTGTAGACTATAGGCCTTTGAACAAAATCACTTTGCGTGATAACCACCCGATGCCCTTAACTGATGACTGTTTAGAACATTTAGGAAATAAAAAATATTTTACATTGATGGACCTTAAGAGCGGATTTAATCAAATAAAGATGCATGAAGATTCGGTTAAATTAACTGCCTTTGTTACACCTGACGGACAATACGAATACTTACGCGTACCTTATGGACTGAAAAATGGGCCTGCTGTATTTCAGCGATTTGTGAATAAGGTGTTACGGGATTTGATCGAAGCGAGACTTGTAGTTGTGTATATGGACGATATTTTAATAGCTTCGCCTGACCTTTCAAGCCATATTAAAACTATTTTGGAAGCTATCAAACGATTGCGATCATGTGGACTTGAGTTGAATCTCAAAAAATGTAAATTTGCGCAAACTGAGCTAGAATATTTAGGTTTTAAAGCAAGTGAAAAGGGTATATGCCCCAGTGACCGCCACATTGAAGCTATACAGAGATACCCGGTCCCTACGAACCGAAAGCAATTGGAATCTTGTCTTGGACTGTTCTCATTCTTCCGCCGATTTGTACCGTCGTTCTCGAAGATAGCATTCCCATTAAGTCAGTTGTTGAGGGGTGATAAACCGTTTGACTTCTCTGATGAGTGTCATGAGGCTTTCATTACTTTACGCCAGAGTCTAATACAAGCTCCGGTATTAGCCATTTTTGATCCAGAGCGAGAGACTGAATTACATTGTGATGCAAGTGCACGCGGGTTTGGTGCTGTACTTATGCAGAAACAAAATGATTCTAAATTCCACCCTGTAGCGTACTTTTCGAAATCAACTGCGGACACTGAGAAGAGGTTACATAGTTACGAACTAGAGACGCTTGCTGTTTATTATGCCCTTCGGCGCTTCCGTACTTACTTAGATCGCAGACCCTTTAAGATTATAACTGATTGTGATGCGTTAGCACGAACCTTGGCCAATGAAAATGGATCAGACAAAATTGAGCGTTGGGCATTATCATTCGAGAAGTTCAATTACACGATACAACATCGGCCTGGGAAACTTATGAGCCATGTAGATGCACTTAGTCGAATAGAGCATGTGGGTGCGGTTAGTGACTTAGATATAGACTTCCAACTTCGGGTGGCACAAAGCCGGGACAAAGAAATCTGTGACCTTAGAGAGCAATTAGAAACAGCGGATAATGATGATTATGAACTGAGTGGTGAGGTAGTGTATCAAAAATCGCCTTCGGGTAACAGACGAATATATGTGCCCAAAGAGATGATCAATAATCTGATTCGATGGACGCATGAAAAAATCGGTCATTTAGGGGTTGATAAGTGTTGTTCGGAAATTAAGAAACATTATTGGTTCCCATTGATGAAGACACGTGTACATAATTTCATACGTAACTGTTTAAAGTGTATAGTATATTCAGCCCCAGCGCGCACGAATAAACGTAATATGTACAGTATCCCGAAGCTACCTGTGCCTTTTGATACCATTCATATTGACCATTTAGGCCCGCTGCCTTCCCTTTTATCGAAAAAGAAACATTTGCTAGTTATTATTGATGCGTTCACAAAATTTGTTAAATTATACCCGACAAATTCAACAAGTTCTAAAGAGTCTTGTGTAGCCCTTCAGCATTACTTTGACCATTATAGTCGCCCCCGTCGGTTAATAAGTGACCGTGGAACCTCATTTACTTCAGAAGAATTTGAAAAGTTCTTAAAAGAGAGAAATATTCAGCATATCCTGAATGCCACTAGTTCGCCACAAGCAAATGGGCAAGTAGAGCGTATTAATCGTGTACTTACGCCTATGATGGGGAAATTGTGTGACAGTGCGAATCATTTAGACTGGACAGAAACGATAAGAAACACAGAATATATTTTAAACAATACAATTCAAACTACGACTAAATTTACACCTTCGGTACTTTTGTTTGGAATAGCACAACGCGGCAATATAATTGATGAACTTGCTGAACATCTTGATGAACGAAATAGTGTGGTTGATCGGGACCTTGAAAAGGTTAGGGAACAAGCGTCGAAGAATATTTTAAAATCACAAGAGCAAAATATGACTCAGTTTCTGAAGTATAATTCACCTGCGGAAACCTTTGAAAAAGGGGAGTACGTTGCAATAAGACATATCAGCACAACTCCAGGAATGAACAAAAAATTAGAACCGAAATATCGTGGGCCATATGTTATTGATAAAGTATTGCCCCATGACCGATATGTAGTGCGTGATGTGGATGGTTGTCAAATTACGCAAATGCCGTATAATGGAATACTCGAGGCTAGTAAACTTAAAAAATGGGTGTCAGAATCTGCGGATTTAATTATTGATGAGAATCCTGAAGAAACACTGATAAGATTAGAAATTGAACCTTTGTACACTGATGTTGAGTATCTAGAATAAGATTTTGTATTTTAGAATTTTTTTTTACTTAGAAAATATTGTATACCTTAAATTAGTTAATACTGTCGGCAAATTGAGGGCAATTTGAGTGTCAGGACGGCCGAACTGTAGTGTGCCGGTCTAGCTCTAGTGTTGTACATTGCCATTCACATGTATACGGACATAGCTTAACATTAAAAGCTGATGTTAGCGAACATGCCATTCTTAACCTGACGCTGCGCCCGTGCACAAGGAAAAGAACTTAATTTAATAAAAAGTGATTATAATATTTAAAGCTGTGCCTTTTAATATACATATTCATCGCCGATAAGCCCGGCGACTACAACTTAAAGACACTCATTAATATTGGTGCCAGCAACCAGATTCAAATCGCTGTCAATAGCCGCAGCCGTGGAGCAATAATGGAATCATTAACGCTGCATTTAATCCGTAGCCCTCGATGGGCCACGAGGGCAGAAGATAAACTCATTAACATGTTGATTAGAACGAGACAAAGTTCAAATCTGCAATAGAACTCACGGACTACAAGATTGTCAATCTTTTGTTTGATTTGCGCAATAAGTCAATATGGGAAGGGGGGTCCGACGGATGGGACGGACATACGGCTGTTTCTAATTGAGCATCGTCAAGTTGAACAGGCGACAAAACGGTAAGCAGCGACGCGACTTAATTATGCATGTTGATGGGAACACTCCCACGCCATGCCCATGTTCCACCCCATCTCCCACCCCGTCTACGGTCTGTCTCATTGTCGCGAAGTGATGTCAAAGAACCTGGGGGATATCTTGGCAGCTGCCGTCGATAAAGTAAACCAATTATTAATTTATGACATTCCAAGTGGGCCACGTCCGCGGGCTGGTTCAACGCTTCGCAAATGAGCGCAGCTTAATTGATTAACTGATAAGACCAGGCGACTTCAATCAGATCTCCTTACCTCCACTCCTCTCCTGCGGCTGTTCCTCTCCAGCTTAAGGGATTTCATTTCATTAACGTCGTAATTTTTGAGCGGATTATTTCTGGCCAGCTCGAAAAGGCATCTAAAGTGAAGCGAATTACAAGTAAGTTACCACACTCTGCTCACCCCTGTCTCTCTTCTCTCATTCCCGCAAAAGTTTCGGGCAAAGCAAAGCGAAATACTTGTATTTAATTAAGCGGGAGGAGCTGGCAAAAACTTTTGTGCCTGGACAGCAATAATTATGTGGCGAACTTTTCCTGGTGGTTTGTCCTAAACAGCTACCAAAGTATGTTCTTATGTGCCGGGTTAACTTGGTTGATGGAAAAAGCGAGTTGCCCATTTCTGATTAATTCGAACAGGTGGGCGGGTTGCCACGACTGTCCCGTTACTGTAACTGTTATTTAATGCCGCGATCTTTTTGTTTTGTTTTTGGGCAAACTATTCGTGAAAATTTATTTGCATTCATCGCGCTGCAGCTGCTGCTGCTCGTGGGAGTGAAATACGACAGCAGACAGCAGGAGTTGGAGATTGGCAGATGCACGGTCAGCCGGACGGACAGCCCAGTCCGACAGACAGCTGACGAATATATGTATTTCTCTGCAGAGCGCGCGATTCGTGCGTTTTGTAAATTTGATTTTTTCGCAGCGATTCTAGGCGTTGATTTGTTGTTGTTGCTGGCAGCGATTAAATGCGCGTGCAGCTGTCCCTGCCACGCCCACTGCCTTTCATTTGTCAACGCTTTGTTCCTGCGGCCGGACCAAATATGATTTATGAGCGCTGTGCGGAATATGCAGAAAGAAAGGCGACAGAATTCAATATCGATGGTATGGGAGGTAAGGAAGGGAGTGTGGGAGAAGAGGCCGCAGCGGGCGGGCGCCCATTTCGTTGTGCCTAATTGCATTACTCGGATAATTTCGTGTTGGGTTTTGGCAATTTAAGGCTGCGCGCCTAACTTCATTACCCTGCGACACACAAGTAGGTCACTTGTTAGTACTCCCAATATAGATGGAATAGTTTCTGTTTTTCAGAATTACTGCACAGAGTTCTTGTTAGACGCGCTCGATACGCTCGTTCAGAATATGGAACAGTTCTGCAACAGCTTCAATAAAATTCACATGTAGATGGCGTTACTGTGCCATGTTTTAACTGTTTCCTAACAGCGACAGCAGTGTTACCACTTAGTGTGAATAATAAAAAACCATTAATATATTTGTTTTTTAACCACGTTAAATTAAAATTAATTTATTTAGTTTGCTTACATGTTTTTATTGGTAATAAATGTGTCACTTCAACAACCGATTGCTGTGACCCGATATCATAAGCTACAAGTGAATACTAACAGTTACATAAATGTTGTTCATCCCTAAGAAAGTGTCATCGCTAAAAAAACAAATATGGCGGAACGCAATTGCAAAGAAAAATAAAAAATAACTTCAATTCGCAATTGAAAAAACGTTAAAAATGCTTAAGAAGTTAATTTATTGCGCGTTTTTTAAGTAAATGACTTTCATTTATATTCGAATGTTAAAGTATTTGTATGGTTAAACAAATTGTTCAGCGCATACAAACACAAATTGTTATTACGTGACCTCGAGAACGCCGCTAAAATTGAATTGCATAGAACCAGAACGAGCCGTGGCAAAGATTATTTTGCCCGCAGAACGAACACTTCACTCGCAGATGCAACTCTGCGATTAATTTATGCGTCACTAAGATGCTAAACTGATTTCATTTGTGACAGCGAATATAATAAAAGTTAAACTGTGAATAATAGTTAAAACAACGCTAACATGTCTGGCGGACGCGATAGTAGTACCAGCGCCAGCAGTGGCAGCAATGGTAACAGCGCTGCCAACTCAACGTCCACAACACCGCAAACTCCCACACAGCAGCGTGCGCGCGGACGTCCTGCAAAGAAAGCAACATGTACGTGGTGCGGGGAGGGAAAACTGCCGTTGCAGTACGTCCTGCCCACACAAACGGGTAAAAAAGAGTTTTGCTCGGAGACGTGCATCGCCGAGTTCCGCAAAGCGTACAGCAAAGGAGCATGCACACAGTGTGACAATGTGATACGCGAAGGTGCGCCCAACAAAGAGTTCTGTTCTATGATGTGTATGAACAAGCATCAGAAAAAGAACGGATCCACGAGACAACACGGCGGAAGCGGTGGTACGCCTGGAGGAGCAGATGGTGACCGCAAATTGCTAAATAGTGGTGCACCAGCGGGTCCCTTTCAATACGAAAGCTTCCATGTCTTTGACTGGGATGCGTACTTGGAGGTATGTAACTTTTATAGTAATTTTCAGACCAATAGCTAATCCATTTCTGTTATATAGGAAACTGGTAGTGATGCAGCTCCCGCTGAGTGCTTTAAGCAAGCACAAAATCCTCCCAACAACGACTTTAAAATTGGAATGAAATTGGAAGCGCTGGATCCTCGCAACGTTACGTCTACTTGTATTGCGACGGTAGTCGGGGTATTGGGCTCACGTTTGCGTCTACGACTTGACGGTAGTGATTCACAGAATGACTTCTGGCGCTTGGTGGACTCTACAGAAATTCATGCAATAGGACACTGTGAAAAGAATGGCGGCATGTTGCAGCCTCCACTAGGCTTTCGAATGAACGCTTCTAGTTGGCCCGGCTATCTCTGCAAGATATTAAACAACGCAATGGTTGCTCCCGAGGACATATTCCAGCCAGAGCCACCAACTCCTGAAGAGAATTTGTTCAAAGTGGGCCAAAAGCTTGAGGCAGTGGACAAGAAGAATCCTCAATTAATATGTTGCGCAACAGTTGATGCCATTAAGGATGATCAAATCCATGTTACTTTCGATGGTTGGCGAGGCGCCTTTGATTACTGGTGTAACTATCGATCGCGTGACATCTTTCCCGCCGGTTGGTGCGCCAGGAGTTGCCATCCCATGCAGCCGCCTGGTCATAAGTCGCGTGTGGATTCAAGCTCCGGTAAGCAACGTTGCCCACGTCCAAGACACACCGTTGTCGCCGAGTCAGATGCCATGGTGCCAGCTTCTCCTGTGACCGCTCACTTTCATACCAACTGCAAGGGCGGACCGTTCATCAATAGCTCAAAGCTGCCATCTATGGTGACGGGGCCTACGCATCAAACGCTCGCTAAGCTTTGCCTACAAGAAGTTCTGGCTGCCAGCACGGACACACAGCAACTCTCCAAGTTACTCTTTGCCCTGGACGGCGATGTGCACATTGTGCCCGCTGCTGGCAAGAATTTCACGGTAAGTCAAAAAAATCTTACTGAAAGTCAAGATAATAATTGTATCTTATACACTTAGGTTAAAATACCATCACCACTGCGCATGAAGGATGACGAAACTTTGGCCCAGTTTATCGAGACATTGTGCACCACATGCAGGGCATGTGCTAATCTCATCTCGCTGGTGGCGGAAACAGAGGAGTGCAAGAAATGCGCGAACAGTCGCAAACGTCCGCTAGTCCCTACAGCTACGCCACCGTCGTCACCTGTGCTTGCTGAGAAGCGAGGTCGTCAATCCAAATCCGCCACACCCACGCCTACTTCGCCTGCAGAAAAGCCACCGGTCATCAAGCAAGAGGCGGGCGTCAAAACGCAGGCAACAGCAACCAAAGCGCTTTTGAATGCCACTAAAGAGGCACTTAATCATAACAACAATAACAATAACAACAACAATAGCAATATCAATAATGGGAGCAGTGCAAAGCCGACTATCAAAACAGAACCGAACGGCGTTACACCTACAGTAGCTTCCTCAGTACCAGCGCAGCCTCAAAGTCAAGCGCAGGCGCTGCGCCAGGTTCGTTTCCAGCATCACAACAACAGCACCAGTAGCAATAATGGAACCTGCAATCAGGACGCGAACAGCAGCAACTTGGACTTATCGGCCAGCAACAACACAAGCTCCTCCTCATCATCTTCCTCTTCGTCCAGTACCAGTAGCAGTAGCCTGGCTGGCGGTACCGCGAATACGAGTACGATTGGAAAATATCTTGCGCCTCTAGTGGCCGAAGTGCATCCAGAACAGATGACAGCAAAGTCACAAAATAGCTACTACAAGTCACCGACGACACTATCCTCAAGCGCCTCGTTCCCATCATCGGTATCCACTCCGTTCACCGCGTCACAGTCTGCCTGCCCCGCCGCTCCAGCTGCCAGTGCGGCCAAAGCAGCCACAGCGCCAGTTGCGGCCGCTGCATCGACAAGCTATGCGAGCACAGCAATTACCTCACCACGCCATGCCACACCCACGTCAGCATCCTGTTCGCACCTGCGGTCACAGCCCATCGATTGGTCCATTGAAGAGGTTATCCAGTACATTGAAAGCAATGATAACTCCCTGGCAGTGCACGGAGATCTCTTCCGAAAGCATGTAAGTATTTGTTATGTTTCATCATAGATCTTTACTTTATTGATGCGTATCTCTCTTGAATCGGCAGGAAATCGATGGGAAAGCTTTACTGTTACTCAATTCAGAAATGATGATGAAATACATGGGCCTGAAACTAGGACCAGCCTTAAAAATATGCAATTTAGTGAATAAGGTCAACGGACGAAGAAATAATCTTGCTTTGTAAATGGACAAAGAACGAAAGTGGATACCGAATACCGAAATACCAACACGGAATATGGAAAAAACCGAAAACACACCTACGAGTCATCGATGGGATGACTCCGATTCCGTGTGCAGACGTGTTAACAAATTAGTACCTCTAACAGTTAAAGTAAACAAACAAACAAGGAGAATTTGCATAGATATGTAATGTGTTTGACATCAATGAAGTCAAGGCACATGCAAATTTCATTTAATATTTAATTTCACGAAAACATTCTAATGCGAATAATGTCAAACATGCGCGAAAAAAAAACACAAGAAACTAACAAACCGAAACAAACTTTGATCGAAAACTTGAAATTCCAAAAACTCATATTCGAAATATCAGTTTTTCATCATTGATGAAAAACAGGGAAAGAAAACAAAAAACACATTACCTATAAATGCATATGCATAATATTTATTACACCCTACACACACACGCACATAAGGCACGACAAATAATCAAGAATGGTATAAAAATAATTTATATTAAATGAAAATATAAACGAGAAGCCCTTGTACATATTTTACATATAATTTTGTAATTATGTATGTATTGATTATGTTTCATTAACTTGTATAACTATTACAATGTTTGCTTAATTTTAGCAATATAATTTAAGAGAAAATAAATCATTGATTTATTTTTATTTTATTAATAGACTCGTAAGTTGTAAAGAATCCGAGTACACTATATAATGGTCAAGCAAAACACAAATACAAATCCAACTAAATTAAATACATATTTACTCGAAACACACAAGTACACTCAATGTGTATGTGTATCTACATGTATTTATATATGTATGTAAATACACACTTGTATGCAATAATTCTCATTACGTTTATTTACACAAACTCTCACACATGTACACCTAATATTACCGTTCACATACATACATACATATAGCAAACTGTATACTGATTATCATTAAAATTGCAAAAATTGTTCACTTATTTATTGTATCGCTTCTTCTGTGTACAATCTGATAAGCAAATACAAGGGCAACAGCCATAACAACACGAACACATCAAGAACTCGGATCTAGAATTTCATAGAGATTGCTTTCTCTATTTTCACAATGTCGCTCTTCCAATGATTTCTAAAACAAGATAACGAACATGATCTAACCACATATACATTTACAAGCATACTACATACGAACAAAAAAAAAACATAATGGCCTAATATGATAATAATACATAACTTTCGGATGGACACAGGTAAATTATTAAATATGAACCACTGCATATAATCATACGATTAGTCGAAATTCATGAATGTATACTTGGACAACTAAATTATTACCCCGTACTATCTCCCTTTGGCAAATCCTTAGAATCAAATATAGAAAATTACCAGGCATTTATTAGATGCGTATGCGCAAATGTACGAGAAATACGTAGAAGTACGACTAAAACTAAGACACAAATATACAGCAACCAGCATTATACCATTTCAGCACCCCTACACACATACACACTCTAGATCAAATACACAGAAAGAAATTATTATGTAATCACTTTGTTTTGACATTAATTTTAATTAGATATAAGTAAATAGTTATTTAATTCATTTCATGTTATGTATGTATAGAGAAGAATGATGACATTGTATCAGACAATTGAAATCTGAATAAAGGAAAATATATATATCTAATAAGGTATACATTTTTCAGTCGTAGCAAAATTATTCAAAACGCTGTCAAAATCTGAACAAAATTATACAAATAGTAAATACACAATGATCTCGAGTACACCTGGCGACGATTTGTGGATAAATGTTAACGATACGTATTGGAATTGGTCGTATTGTACGTTGCTGAAGACTTGCGCTCCGATGAAGAAGGTTCGCACTTGTAGATATACCATTATTGAGCAGAATACCTGTGATAAGCCTAAATGTTCTGAGAACTGTTCTAAAATACCGCAAATCGGATTACTCGATTATTCCGCAATCAAGAACCATTCAAAATCAAATCAGGATAATACAAATCATACGTGCCCGGGTTGGGGAATAAAGCGTGATGTTAGGGACTCGGGAATAAAACCATGTCCTGAGCAGCACTGGGGCCGAAACATAATTGAACTCGAAGACTGCTCTTATATGTCGGAGTGCGTTATGAGCATAGGCAAGTCATCTTATCAACTTTTTCTCCATTCAATCAATATGTTGCCTTGTCATTTGATTCAACTAAGCATAATTTCACGTAATCGCTGCTTGGTCATCTCCTATTTTTTAGCGGAAATATGCAAATCAACTTTTAAATTAGTACATGATTATGTGCAACAATTATTTTGTCGTTAAACTAAAATATTAATAATAATAATAATAATTAATTTAAAACATTGTGTTCAATTTAGGAGTTATATCGATATCATGTTTACATGAAGCAATTATCAGCATTATCGATACCTATATTCTTGGTCACAGTATTAGCTGAAAAATAATGCAATAAAATATATTGTTCCCCGCAGTTATTTATTTTTTTATTATGTACACTTAAAATTCAAAAAGTCTCTTCTCTAAGTGTTGATTTTTAAATCGATATGAAAGATCGTTTAGGTAATCGATAGTTGCAACCCTGTGATGTTTTTTTTCATGTTGAAATTAACTGGCGCCTTGCATTTGTCTGTGCGTCTCTTTAGATTTTCATTTTATTTTGTGTTAATTATAAAAGTATGTCAAGTGAAAGCGAGGAATATTACACTGATGAACCGTCGAGTGTTATAAACGAGTCTGCATCAGGTTAGTAATAAATATAATATCTCGAATAGAAATTATAAAATGAATCTGTGTGTGCCTTTTCAAAGGACGCTCGAGCGTAAGCAAAGAAACTGAAGAAAGTGGTTCCGATGTAACCATAGATGACTCGGACAATGATTCCAATGAGAACAGTGGTATGCGTCGATCTAAAAAGGATCGCCGTTCGAATGCGGTTGTTATTTCTGATTCCGAAGAAGAAGAGGATGAGCTGGACCAACGTGCCTTATCGCCACACACGCGTATGAGCATCACGGGCATACGTCCTCAGGATATCGATGATGATTCCAGCGAGATTGACTACAGTGACGAAGAACACCCGAAAACAACTAATGATGACACTAACTTGCCGCGTTACAGCACCCAATTTGCGGGTAGCATCGATAACTCACTGCATTCGACTCAATTCCCAATTTCACACAATGACTCGGAGAGTCCAATAATTATAGGTAAAAAGGATCGTCGTCGCGTTGCATTAATTGATTCAGATTCTGAAGAAGAGGATAAGGTGGACCAACGTGTATTGTCACCGCAGACGCGCAGGAGCATTTCGGGCATACGTACCAACGATTCCAGCAAGATCGATCACAGTGACCAAGAACAGACACAAATAACCAATAATACCAGAGAATCTGTTAGTCCTAGCAAATCAAATCCAGAAAATGAGGAAAGCCTAGTAAATAAATCAAAAAATTCTTCTGGGAGCGACGTGATGATATTGAGCAACAATGAGGTTACAATTGAAATATCCAGTGGCTCTGACGAAAATGATACAGACGCAGAGAATCGACGGCCATCAAATATACTTCCACTACCAAAAAGACGGAAATCAATTATAGATCTTTCTTCCAATGAAAATGAGATGGAAACCAAAAACGATTTATATACTAAGTCCCAGAAGCTTGTTGAGCTGAATAGGGCGCTCAAAGAGACGGAAGAGCTGTACGTAAGGGTTGCTCACCAGCTTCCCGATAAGGGTGCAGAGATTAAGAAGCGCATCGATGGACTACGTCGCGAAATCACTGTGCAAACCAATTTGCTGCTTGCCGGCAATAAGGTATCACAAGATAAACCCCAGCACCCAAAGATTTCATCGAAACCAGTTGATAAACAGCTCGACTGGGACCAGTTGTCGGCTGCGGTTAATGAAATACAACCAAAGTATACTGGGGCACAAGGTATGGCGACGTTTAACAACCAGAAAACCCTGACCATGGATTCACTGAAGGTACCTACATCCGTCTAATTTGCTAATCAGTTATATGTATGTATGTGCTAATGTGATGATTGTATTTCAGGACCTACACGGTTCATTGAAGGGATGTCCCGCAGAAGATGTATTGGCCGATAATCCAACGGGTCTAAAAGTGGAGCTAATGGACCACCAAAGGCACGCGTTAGCGTGGATGGCTTGGCGAGAGCAACAGCGTCCACGCGGCGGCATTTTGGCCGATGATATGGGTCTGGGCAAGACTCTTACTATGATTTCCCTCGTTCTCGGCTGCAAGAACCAACAGAAAAACGACGGTGACAATAATGATGATAGTAGTGACGGAGAGGATGCTGAAAACGAGAGGAATGCTGGTGGTTGGAATTCAAAGGGTCGAAAGGAGAGTGAGTATAGAGATCTTTAAATTCAATTAGACCTCTTTATCTATTTGTATGTGCATTTGTAGCTTATAAAGGCGGCACACTAGTGGTCTGTCCCGCTAGTTTGTTGGGTCAGTGGAAGGCGGAAGTCGATTCAAAAGTATCTCGCCATAAGCTCACTGTCTGCTTGCACCACGGACCTAACCGAGAGACAAGAGGCAAACATTTACGCACCTATGACATCGTCGTCTCCACTTACAATATTGTAAGCAGGGAGCATAAGCAGATGAGTGCACTCTTCGGAGTCAGGTGGCGTCGCATCATTCTGGATGAGGCTCACGTAATACGTAACCACAAAGGGCAATCGTCGATAGCCGTCAGTGAGTTGCGTGGCAAGTATCGCTGGGCTTTAACAGGAACTCCAATTCAAAACAAGGAGCTTGATATCTATGCCCTGCTCAAGTTCCTTCGTTGTTCGCCTTTCGATGATTTAGCCACGTGGAAGAGATGGATCGATAACAAGAGCGCTGGTGGACAGGAGCGTCTTAATTTACTAGTAAAATCCATAATGCTGAGGCGCACCAAGGCACAGCTGCAGTTAAATGGAAAACTGAACAGTTTGCCCTCTAAAGAGATTCGTCTAGTAGAAATCAAACTCGATACCGAGGAGATGAATGTTTACCAGAAAGTGATGTCCTATTCACGTACTCTATTTGCTCAGTTTCTATTCCAACGAGCCGAAAAGGAATCGGATTTAAATTTCATAAATGATGCTCAGAAGCCGACATATAATCAAATTCAGGATCCTAATGGAGCCTACTACAAAATGCATGAGAAATTTACGCGTATGGCTGGACACAATACTCAAGTCAAGTCCCATGAAATTTTAGTACTATTATTGCGTCTCAGGCAAATATGTTGTCACCCTGGACTTATAGATGCGGTAAGTATGTGACTAGATAGTTTAACTGGAAGATTCTCACATATCTAACTTCTGTATTTCGTTGCAGATGCTGGAAGAAGAATGTCCCGATAGCTTGGATCATAATGAAAGTGAGGAATATACCCCAGAAATCGATCTTTTGGCACAGTTAAACAAGTTAACCATTGGAGAAGATGAGCGTGAAGATGGCACCGAAGACACACGTTTTGCCAAGGCATCGAAAAATGTACTCAAGCGTAGCAATCCGGTATATGATCTGGCACGTCCTTCCTCGAAAATGATAAAAACTCTAGAGATAGTGAAGACATCCGTACTGCCCGCTGATGACAAAGCCATTATTGTCTCTCAATGGAAATCGGTGCTAGACATTGTGGGTGAGATGCTGGCAAAGGAAGGAATCAAAACATTGTCACTCAACGGCAAAATACCTGTGCCGAATCGACAGGCTATTGTGGATGAGTTTAACGATCCAAGGGGTCGCAAACGGATCCTTCTGCTTTCGCTGACAGCTGGAGGCGTTGGCCTTAACTTGATTGGGGCAAATCACTTGATTCTCTTGGATTTACACTGGAATCCGCAGTTGGAGGCGCAGGCGCAGGATCGCATATTTCGCGTAGGTCAAAAGAAGGATGTTATTATATATAAGATCATATGCATGGATACAGTGGAGCAGCGCATAAAAGCTTTGCAGGATCACAAGCTAGGGCTGGCCGATGGGTTGCTCACAGGCAAGGTTAGCACCAAATTGTCTATCGATGATCTCAAGAGTTTGTTTAGCATGTGAAGTCCCTGAGTCCCTGTATTTTCCTTAGTTGTAGGCCCCATTACAAATTGTGCTTTAATTGTTTTTGAATGTGTTATCATCTTTTATATCGAAAAACTTCATTCCCTTTATAGTTTTTCCGCATACGTTTAGTTTATTCAGGTTAAACATTGTTCAGAAGCATTGTTTTCTTTTATTCTTTAATACGATACAATTTGAAGTGGTTTACATTATAAGTTCGTTCTAATTTGAAATGTTTGAGCTAATATTTAATACTTATAGTTAATATTTACGTCAAAAAAAATATATAAAGGGTTCTTGTTCTTTAAGCAGACATAATAAATTCAACTACAATTTGAATAGCATAACGTTTTTGGTTCTTGTCGATCCTAACACTCGGTGTACACACATTGTTTAAACATAATTAAGAACTAGGAGTTTTTAATATACATATATATAATATAAGCCAGTACTACGCTATTTTAGCTAAATTTTGACTTTTCACCTCGTAAAAAAAGAAAAAGTATCATGTACATATGCATATTATGCAATAAAACCGCATGCTTTCTCGACATGACAGCGCACAGCCCAAGGAAATGTAATATTAAAAGAGAATCAAGAGAATGAGAGATAAAGTGAGAGAGAGAGATAGTCAACGTTAAATAATATTCTTGTTGCAAGCAGCTATAATCTCAGATTTAAGTACATATCATACGCATACAATGTGATTGATGGGTTTAATGTTATCCAAATCCTGTACAGGTTCCTTAAAAGTTTCTCAATGTGAATTGTGCTCTAGGTGGTGCAAGCTTAGGACTAGATACCATTAAATGTATGTGTAATTGTGTGTGTGTGCGGAACATATTAAGGTTCTTAGTTTCTAGAGCTTCCTCCTCAGTTTTCATGGTATTTCGGGAAGAGTCGATTGTGGATTGTGCAATTGCATAGGTTAGTTAATATTGCTTACGGAGCTGAAACAGACATCTAACAACTGCTTGTTTATTATATATTATAGACATACATATCATATCATATTTTTGTATCATTATCAATCAGCGTCAGATGTGTGTGATGATTACAGTTTCTTTAAATTTAGTTTGAGATCAATTGAATATGTTTTAGCCCAGCCTGGGTGTAGTTTCAGTGTATGCGTTAGGGCTATGCGATTATGTTGCATAGCTTGGTTAGAAGTTTGGGAAATCCTTGCGTAATAGTCCTTATCCCTCTATGTAGCGTTAAAGTTGCCAATCGAAGATGCATCATATATTATTATGTGTATAATAGTTATAGAGTGACATAGTCCAGGAAAAAGACTTCGCTATTTGGTGCTGTTTTTTTTTCCATTTGTTTATCCTTTCAATTATCGCTGCAGAGAACGTGAGAATTTGGGGGGATAAAAAGACGATACAGAATTATTAGTTTGATTATAAAATGTTAATCGAATTCAATTAAATAAAGGCAGAGACTGCTATCGACTATTCCGGGCCTGATTAGCGAGAAACCCAATATGCTATTGGTAATCATCTTAAGCGCAAATGCGGCATAAAACTGTTTTAATGGCAGAGACCATTGCCATAATCCCGCCGTGCCCATATGGGTGCTATGTCCCAGTCATAAAAAGCATTAAAATCATTGTAAGTTGCCCGTCAAAAGGCACCGAAGACAACGAGTCAGTCCTTCAGTCCTTCCTTCGCCCTCCATCCTGAGCCTGGACCTCAACCTGGACGCACACTCCAACTCGGACTCCAACTTGGAACTGCGTTTACCTGCCCCGATGAGAGGAAGAGAGCGCTGGGCTCGTAAAACCAAATTTTATAGCAACAGCATCTTGCCATTGTCCAGCCTGAAGGTAGTCTTGGGACCTGGAATTGGTTTCCTCCTGACCATGCCCAGGCCCAGGCCGCAGCTGCATTCCTGCCTCTGCGACTTTTGCTCACATTTTTATAATGCGAAATGTGATTTTTATGATCCAATTCAGGTTGATGCTGCAGCATTTGAGAGAGGGGATTCTGGAGGCTTTTGCTGCTAGAGCTGCTTTTCAATTGTCACAGCCGAACTAATTGCGCAGGGTCTGAAAGATTATTGGAAACCACTTTCAGAGGCAGCCAAGAGGATTACGCATACAATTTATTCTATAACTGTGTCTAATTATCATGTGAAGTAGGAAGGAGTACTAAAATAATGCTAAAGTCTGCCTGGCTTGGGATGAACTGAGAGGAGTATCAAGTTTGATACAATATTAATGATATGTCTACGAAATTTGATGAGTCTTGATCTCATAGTTTCCGAGTTCAATTATGAAATACAATGCCATGTCTTATTTGAGCTTGCCTAATGTTCTTTTCGTCAATGAAGGCGTCATTTTTTTTATACAATTTGAAGTACTTTTCATACATGTTTATACATATAGAGTATTATTAATTCACCGCAGCGTAGACTCAATAATCTGCTCTTACTTTGTTTATTTGCTCAACTCAACTTTTTATGATCAACACAAAATTTTCCCCTGAAAAATGAGTTGTTGAAAATGTGCTCGGTTTTTGGTTTTCTTTCGCCTCTCTGGAGCCGTATACACATCGTATACATATTGTTTATTTTTTAATAATGCGTGTCCACTAAAAAAAAAAAAAAAAACAGCGTAACGCGGCACCATAAAAACCGGAGAACGCTCAACACGCAAACCGAACCGAAAGACGAAAAACAATAATAAACAACCCAAGCCGAATTATCGGAGCAGGGGCCCAGAGCGGGGCAGGGGCAGGGGCATGCCCATGTCGGCGGTCTGCCGCCAGGGATAACGCGCAGAGCGAAATTTGAGTAAGCGAGTCAGCTGAAACTTCGGAACTCGCAAAACTATAACATTTTCCCTTCCATGTTCCTCTCTCTTTCTCTCCCCCTCTCTCCCTCTCTCTCTCTCTTGTTCTTTATATTTTATTTTATGGCAAGCATTGCATTTATTATGGTTCGCTGCGACCTCGAAGACGACGGCGCATATGATGATTGAAGAGCAAAACATTAAAAAACTTCGGGATTTTCTGTTCGTATATTTTTTAATGACGACTCAACGGAAATTAGAAATCAGCGGAAATTGTGCGACAGAACACAAAAGCCAGGAATATATTGTATGTTGTTTATTGTCGAGCACATACATACATCTTTATAAACACCATCGAGTGCTTTTGGAGTACAAAGTATTCGTGCTAATGAGAGACTCGTGTAGAGTGCGTTGGGTGCAGGATTAATGGATAACGATTCGTTATACAAAATTTCATTATCAGAGGCCTATGAATTCAAGTGTTTAACTGGTTTTATAGAACTGTTACTTTTTTTTTGAATTCCTAACAAAACTGCCAAACTCTTGAAGAATGTGTGATCTTAAATTTCAAAGATTAGATCAGATGTTTTGAGTCTTATTCCCTTACTTGTTTTTCCCAAGTTTTTAATACTATAAAAAGACTATAACGACCTTATTTGGCCAACAATTTGAGCTGAAGATTGGGTTTGCTACTTGGCACACCTCGAAGGTACAATGGATACATATATGTATGTATATAGTATAGTTTGTTTTCCAGTTGAAACTCACAAAATGCCAGTAAAAATACAGAACAGAGAGCGAGAGAGGATGGAAAAGGGGAAGCATTTCTTTTATATTACCGCCAGAAGGTGTGCGAAATTTTCACGATATTTGCAGCAGAAATGCTAACCGAATATCGTTAAATGGAAACTTATGCATTTATTGCCGTTTTGGCCAACAAAAGGGACAACGAGACGCTAAAGTTAGACGGAGTTAAGGGTTAAGGTTGAAGGGGGTACAAGGAATTGGGGTGGCATACGCAAGTATTATATAGTATACGAAGTTCTCTGTGTGTGCCAAGTGAAACAAATGAAATGCATTCCGGTAGCTGCTCCTGGGAGCTGAAGAAGCTTGGGCGGCTCGTAAAAGTTTCGACTCTCTCTCTCTCTCCCTCTCGCATTGTTCCGACTCACTTTTTATGACCTCAGCTAAATAATTGTTGTTGATTTTTGAGCTCAGTTCGCTGATAAGTTTGATTTCCGACTGGCGGAGTTAAATGAACTCTGTGATAGTTTTATAGGCGCCCTCCATGCGGCCATCTTCCAACTACATTGGAGTCTCCTCCTCTTTCTTCTTCGACTTTGTAGTCGCCCTTCGCAATTTAATTGCAGCCCTGCCTAGGCTTAGGGCGCATCCAGAAATACTCAGCCATATATAGTATACTATATGTATATGTATGTGTAGGTACATAAGCATATAGAAAAAGAATCTGAAATACATTTTTTGCTCTCTCGCGCAGGTTTGTGCGTTCCAGTTTTATGATGCACTCGTAAAAACGCACGACGCGCCTTTGATGCGGAATGCCACAGGAGATGAAACTGAAGTGGAGCCAAGTGGAGTCGCTTTGGGTTGGGTTGAGTTCTGTTCAGTTCGGTTCAGTTCAGTTGAGGTTTTAATGTGCCGAAAGGGCGCACAAACAATCGAAGGATAGCACGGAAACATCGCGCAAAATTCTAGACAAGATTTAGATGCTGCTGCTGCTGCTTCTTGTGCCTCTCCTGCTCTCTCGTGGTGCTTGTTGCAAAATGCGTATATTTTATTACCTTGGCGCAGACAGACGGATTGAAATATGCATTCTGGCGTGTTGTCCGTGCGTCATAAATGTGTGTGGCACAAGCAGGCGAAAGTTTTGATGTACATTTTGGAGGGCAGAGAGCATAATGATATTTCTGATATTTGTGGCAAGAGCATATATATCGTACATACATAATAAATGCCAATGCAATGACACTGCAAGAGAACCAGCAATCCGACCCCAGCTTTCCCTCTTCAACCATCTCCTTGGGCCACGCTCCGTGACGCCACTTGAGTTTTTAATTAAAGCAAAGCATCAAACAAAAGGCAACAAAATGTCGTGAGGAGCCGGAGGAGCGGGGAGCGGGTTGGGTGCCAGGGAGAGTGTAAACTAAAATGCCAGCCAGGCAGCATGGAAATTTAACACTTGCCTCTAAATTAAGCAACGCCAGAAACAACAACAACAACAAAGGCAACAGCAAATGGCCAAGACGAATGCTGCCAGCTCAAATGCTTCAATTGTCAGCACAAAAGCAGTAGAGGAGGAGGTGGAGGAGGAGACAGAGTAGTGTAGGTGGAGTTGATGTGGCAGAGGAATTGTTTTGCCTCAGCTCCTGTTGCAAATGCTGCATGCTGCGTCTGGGATGCGAAGCTTTTGTTGCTTTTCACGTTGCAGCCATCAGGCCAAATGATGAAAAAGCCATTGCATACTTTCGTGCGCTGCCCGGAAATGCAACGCACAACGCCGCCGGAAATGGAAATGAAGGAATGAAAACTATTATGCTGCTGCTGCTGGTGCTGCTGGAAGTGGCAAGTGGCAGCATTGCTGATGCAAAAGCAGTTGCTGCTGCTGCTGCTGCTGTGGCAGGCAACCAACTTAAATTGTAAACATAAAACTATGCTGCGAAATTGATTTGATTAAAGGCAACGCGCCTGGTGCTGCATGCCAAATAAGTTGAAGCCGTTGGGCGAGACTAGAGTCGACGCTGAGATACCCATTACAGTGAAAAATGCAAAGAAATGTGGGATAGACACTTAGAAGCAGGCTGAGTTGCAAGCATATCGATAAATACGTAGTTGCTATTTTAAATTTATGAAATAATTATTATAAAATAAATTATTATAAAATAAAATTCTATATATCACGGTATCTATGCCCACCCAATTACAGTTTTATATGCTATGCAATCATAGCAAATATTTGCAAGACAAGAAAACTGTTAAGTAACAGCAGAAACAATCGATAGAAAACGCTTTTAAATTTAACAGCAGCAATCGATAGACACCGATTTTAACATACAAGTCGCTAAATAAAGTGCGATAAATTGCCCTTTCTTTTATTTGTTGGCCAGGTTAGTAAAGTGTGGCTCAGTTCACATTCGTATTGGCCATTTGAAATTACCGGATCAGGGTAGGATAGGTTAGGGTCAACTGGCACTACTTACACAAAGAGCACAGCTGCGGCTGCTGCTGCAGCGGCAGCGGCAGCAACATTGCGATACTGCTACGTGGCTGCTGCAGCCGCTGCAACTGCCGCAGCTGATGTGGAGCTGACCAGATGCTGGCCATGATGATGATGATGGTGATGATGGTAGGCGTTGCTGCTGCCATTGCTGCTGCTGTGCGCCGGCGGCGGTGTGGTGGGCGACGCGGAACGTGAGCGCTGCTGCTGCTGCTGCTGGTGATGCTGATGCTGGTGGTGACCCGTCGGTGGAGCCGCTATGGCCGATACACTCTGCGAGACCAGGCTGGGTGAGACCGGTGAATGAACAATGCCGTTGCTGCTGCTGCTACTGCTGGTGGTGGTGTTGGTGGTGGTGGAGTGCTTCGAGTGCTTCTGCTGGCCATGGTTCCTGTCCACAGTGTCCAATAATGCAGCCGGACTGGGCGGAGTACGACTGAGGGCGAGCGGCTCGTGTGGTGGATGTGTTGTTGGCGGTCGGATCTGCGTCAGCGGCAGGTGGGTGAAGTGGGTGCCATAGCGCTCGATGCTGGGGTAGGTCAGGTACATGGGCGCGTGCAGATCGATTGCCATCGGTGTGTAGTAGTTGATATAGATTTGCGCTACAATTCGGTTAATCTCTACATGCGCTGTGGATAACGAAGACGAACGAAATAAGTCAGTAATTATAATGAATATGATGATATCGTCATCATGCTGCAAAGATAGTATCTATAGAGTATTACGAAGCTTGTGTACAAATTTCTCACATATTCCATCGGTTTATTACTTATATCGCTTAACTGTCGCGTTTCACACCCAACTTATAAACTATTGAGGCCATAATATTTACTATGCCCCACACTAAAAGTCTATGTCCCCGGCTCTGCCCGAGATATGCGCCATTTTGGACAGCCCACGGACGCCTCGGCATGCACTTTATGTGCAACCTTCGCATGAGTTCCCTATCCCGTTCCCGGTCGCATTCCCATTCCCGTTCTACTCCTGCCTTGAGAGAACCTTTGTCTGCCGCTGCTCCACGGCTCTGTCCACCCCCAGCTCATGCTCGCCCCTTGCTCTTATCTGCGTGGCAGAAACTTTTCAAAATTTTACTGCTTGGTGCAACATCAAAATGCCAAGTTTTTACGATTACGCTGCCGACGTCGCCGTCGCCGTCTCTGCTGCTCCTGCTGCTGCTGCTGGTGCAATTTTACTTAATTTTAATGGGATTTTTTCTTCCGCCAACTGCAGAATGCATTAAACAGAGCCAGGCACACGGGAGTATTACGCACGAGTGTAGGAGACCTGCAGCATGTGCCTAACTACCCAGCTACCTAGCATATATAGTATATATACCATACACAACACGCCCCCAGCCTCTCTTGCAGCACCTGTAATTGTATATAGTGTGTGTGTGTGTGTGATCCGCCCAGGTACAGTTAATGCCAGAAACTAATACTAATGCGCTGTGCCCTGTGCAATTTGACGAAATAAAAAGTCGTAAACTCCGAACAAACCCAACGATAATTTCGGCTTGACTTGGGATCAATTAGCTGAGTGCATCCCAAACAGCCGGTCAAAGTTTACACAGTTAAAGCAACAGCAGCAGAAGCAGCCGTAACTGACCCGCAAACTTGGAAGTGTATTTCGATGATTTACGCCCGCGATTGTCAAGCTTAGCTGAGTAAATAGTCAAAATGTCGTAAAAAACTTGCTAACTTATGGCATTTTAAGGGTGTAAGTGAAACTTAAAACAATATTTCCAAGCGCTTATATATGCATTTTGCGAAAATACATTAAAATCTTTTGAAAAATATGTGAGTTCTACGGGCATTCATGAATTTAAGGTATTTTAAACTAATTAAATGACTTAAAGTGAAAATAATTATATTGAAATTTCTATATAATTATGATAAATTTAATAGATAATCAAAATAAATATGGGCAACTTAATTATTTTAAGCTCTAAATTAAATAATATCTACATTATTTACGCATATATGAAGCGCAAACAAAAGAGCTGCGTATTAGCCTTAGCCAGTGTTGCCTACTTTTTAACGGAAAGGAATTTAAGTTCACTGGGCAGCCGTTTAACAGCGATAGTTCAAATAACATAGATCGTTACTCTGTTAATTAACATATCGATAGTTGCAGCAGTAGCAATTAACAGGCGTTCGATAATTATATTTTGATTTCTCTAATAAAAATTATTGTTTACATTTCAGATAAATGGCAAAAATAAAGTATATATAAAGTAAGTAGTATATTTTGTAAATATCGGAAATTGAACCTTAACAAATGTGTCAACAAATTCATTCTCCGCATCCTGAAAAGCATTTTAATCAGCACGTTTGCAGGCCACAAAACCTTGGCAATAACTTTACACTTGACTGGGCCAGCAGCAGGACGACACAGCAGATGACACAACAACAATGGGGCCAATCTGTCGATGAAGGAAGGATGCCATGGCCAGACCACGTACGGGCTACTTTCGGACGATTGATGACAAACTGGGCCATTTAATATAAGGCGAGAGGAAGCAGAACTAACTCTAATACATCATGGTTCTCCCACACTCATCACACACACACATACGTATGGTTATATATTTATATGTACTTGTGCATCAGATTTCTGGAAAAAGTGGCAGCTAGTTCCGGCTTGCATGTTACTTGGCTCCTCGAGCAGTAAAATGTCAGTAGTATTTGTCGTGCCAGTTGACGCTGCACATTTTTTACGACCCGCCCACAATATGAAGTCGTAAAGTTGAAATTTTTTGCCTCCTGCTGCTGCTGCTGCTGGAGCTGGAGTCGGCAGCGTTTTCCTATATAGCACTTGTATTTAATAAGGATTGGCAACTGGCAAAGTCGGTAGTCTCATTTTTCGGAGTGTAAGGTCAGGAATAGACGCGTATGATGATGCGAGCCTCCGGTTTTATGAGCTTACATAGGGCAGGAGAGACTTGACTCGAATATGAATGAAATATGTGCTAGGAATTTGCCATAAAATTCCGCTCGGAGCTGACTCATTTGCTTAAATGGGCGTGAATAGTGCCAGCTCTGAGCTATAAACCGGAAACAAAAGGTTTGCAATAGTTGGGGGACTATCATATCACTCAACTATAGACTGTATGTACATGTGTATATAGTTATTCTTCTAGTGTTTTTGCCCAAACTTTGATCGTTACGATGCTCCAAAGACTTGAAAATCATTTTCGCAGCAACTTTAGTTTTAAAACCGCGTTCTTGCAGTTTCCAATCTCCTTTCCCCTTGGCGTGCCTCACCTGCCTCAACAATTGAAGCATAAACACTTTTAAGCTTTATAGCGCACACATTTACACGTCGCATTGCCTATCCCGGGTAACCTGCTTTCACACCCACGTACAGTCTGCCCCTCCCCCCTTGGCATCATCTTCGCCTGGACGTGTTTAGTGCCGGCAAACGATGCTGGATGTTATTGTAGCTACTACTACCTGTCAGCTCTCTCCCATGGTTGTGCCTGGGCGAATATGGAGCAGCAGCAGCCAGGGAGGGAGTCGGATGCGGATGCGAGCTCTAGCTGAAGCTAAAGCTGGAAGCCTTTCAGCGACACGGTGTTGGCAATGTCGTAAATTTTTCGCATGCATTTTTCGGTTTAATGATGCATTTACGATCCCCAGCACCGACTTCAATCCCAACTCCGGCTAGCAGCTCCAGCTGCATCTGCTGTCAAGTGAAATGCTGCGACGTGGAACAGTTCCCGGGCAAGCGGCAACAACTTGAGAAAGCAATCGTTACAGTTAACAGTTTTAATGTCAATTACAAAAACAAACAGCAGCTCCAGCACCGGCTCCAGCTGCAGTTCCGACCCAGCCAATCGAGCATATTCGGTTTCGGGTTTTTTTTATGTACTACCCCCAGCAATTATGCGCGATTTCCTACCGTAGCTTTTGTTAAAGGAAAATACTTTATTTTTTACATACGATTTTTGTTTTTGTTTTTTTTTTTATAGTATTTTCTGCTTTGATGCTGCAACTTGGCATATTAATTATGAACTGCTTAATCGATAATCGATAACAATATTTATACATAGTCAATAGGCAATAAGTATCGTTAGATGTGTAGAAATATACGGTTGTCTCTTAAGTATCGTATCTGTTTCTGTATCTCTCCCATAAACATCGATACTAGTATTTTTTGAAACTTACGCTATGCTAATAAAACTTTCGATCTGCATCGATCGTATAGTAAAATTCTCAAGAAGAACATCATTATGTAAGAGTTTGAAGAGTTTGGCAATACTTATGTAGTTGAGGTTGTGTAAACGAAAGCTGGTTAAGAGGTCTCTAGTTTTGGTAGAGCAGTGAGATTATCAATTTTATGAAATATGTAAAGTACCTTGACAAACTTTCTCTTATATATAGTATGTATATAGTACTTATATAGTAGGCCTACATGTAATCGAAACTGACTTGAGTGCAACGCGGTGTTAGGCTGTGCAGGAATACTTAGCGACAATCGAGAGATTAAAGTAAATACTTAAGATACCTTAATTATCAATTCTGATAAGGTAACTGGCATTATAATAGACTTTGTCAAGCTGTATTTGGCCAACCTAGACACCGCATTCAGAGTCATAACTTAGACTTAATCTAAAACTTAACTAAGGTTAGCTTAATGTTAACCTTATACTATATGCTACATAGAACTAAAGCTAAACAACCGATGGGTAGACTGCCAGCACATGGTTGGAGGTCGGTTTGATGTGACGAAGAAGAAGAAGAAGGGTATTATTAAAGTCGATATTGACATCGAGGTAATATTGTGTTGCGTGCTGATAAACGTCGTCTCTGAGGTGTGTGTTGATTGCGAAGTAGATCATTGATAGAGCTGATCATCATCATCATCATCATCATCATCGTTAGCTGTTCTTGGCTGGGTATGTTGATTGAAGTCGGAGCTGATCATCATCATCAGAGCGGGTTGGGGGAGTGTTGATTGAAGAGTAGATTGATCTTTTTGGTTTGTTGATTGAAGATATAGATAGATTTCCAAAAGTTCTTTACGTTACCAAATATATTTACAGAGGTTTATCCAAAACTTTACTTTACTTTAAATTGCGCGCGAGTTTTATTATTATTTTGAAAGCTTTAGCTAGAGTTGAAGTTATCGAATCGATATTAAGACTTTAAAGTACTTTATGACGTCGGTAAACAATAAATATATATATAGTATGTGTGTTTCTAACTATGAAAAGTTCTTTAGCAATATTCGTTATGAGATTAATAGAAAAATTATCATCCACATTGCCGCGTTGTGTTGCGCAGCTCACCCCCGTCATAGATATTCAAATTGTGCTGACGGGAGTATTCATTGACAACATATTGGCCTGATGGGGATCGGATTAAACATATATAGATATGGCTTAGGCATATAGCAGGCATATATATAGAGAGTGTGGGGGAGGCATACTACGCTCTGGGCTTACCCTCTTCGATGCGACGCGTTGCCTCATCAATGTCCGTCCCGGCGTCCTTTAATATCACATACATGAGTGGCATCAGCTCCCACGGATAACGAAATTTCTCCAACAACTTCTGACAGTGTTCAAGGAAACCATCTTGGCCTGCAAATATAATAATATAATAAGAGAATTACAAAGATTCAAACACACTCGAAATCCCATGACATTCACTCGCCCCTTTGTATTCATTTTCATTCATCGTTTTCATTCATCATCTTATTCATTTTTCAACTGCGATCGTTATAAACAAATTACATTCGTGCACAAATAAATAAAGATTGAATGGAGCCGCACATCGATGGGGCGTATACGCAACCTTCCATTCTATATACATATACATATTCTTTATGTTATTTCAGCTGCCTTCGCGCATTTTTTTACGCTTCGCCAACGGCGGCCATTGAAAAGTGCAAGCGAATCGTGTCGCACAGTGGGACCGAACCACAGGGACAGTGTGACAGACAGTGGGACAGAGAATAAACATGACAATAAACATGACGGCAAACACGTAGGCAGAAAATGTAATTGAAGAGCGAAGACAATCGACGAAAAGCTGAGATCAACAAAGCGGAAAAGGTTGTCAGGCTGGGTCCATAAATAAGCCGATTTATAGCTGAACTTGATATATGGCCTGCTTATAGCAACATGGCAAGGCGATATTTGAACAAGAACCAGTTTGCATTCGGGGGGGATTATCTTCTTGAGATATTTACTAGAGAAAATGGAGCAAGTTTGATATAAATATAAATATACATATTATTATATTTATAATATAAAATATATTTATAATATGATATAACAATAATATATATGGCATCTGTATTCTTTTATACATATTATATAATGATATCTATAGTCTTCTTGATTTTTAAGTGTATTTAAATGATAATAAAAGAGCTTAGGTTTGTAGAAAAACCTTAAATTATGATTTCTGCTACTTTTATTATTAATATAATGAAATATCATTTCTTAACTTGAATTTGCTATAATTATCATCTATAAAAATCCAAAAAGACACGCAAAAAGCCTCTATCGACTTTAAAATCTGCATCTTCAAGATCTTAAGAGTTTAAAGAGCGTTTAATTGTCGTATGAGCATATAATTTATTATACCTTATTATATTTCACTAAAGAAAGATCCCAAATATATACATATGTGTAGTGGCATTTATTGCCTCTGAAACTCCTGGGAATCTTTAACGATGAAGTTGCTCGCTTTGATCTAAAACATATTTAACATGGAGCATACTTTGATGGAGTATCATCCATGTCATACTAGATTGCAGATGCGTACTTCAATGTGTATGTTATTTATTATATGCTCTCCTGCCCTCTCCTTCCTTATATGGCTGTACATAGTTCCCCGATGTTTATATACATATGTAGACCTGGCATAGACATAGTCTCTATCTGTCGCACATGCTCGTGTGTATCTATAAATGTTCTTCTAAATCTTCGCCTGCTGCCTGTGTTCGTCTGTCTGTCCGTCTGTCTGCCTGCTCGTCTTGCCTGTGTCTCTCGTCTGCCATTTTTCCCTTTTCTACCTACACGAACAAGAAGAACAAAAGCAGCAACAACAAGAAGAAGAGAAGCGAGAACAAATGGCAGCAGCTGCGATGCCGTCGTCATCCGTCGGTAGTTTCCGTAGTAGGCGGAGCTTCATAGTCATTGGCCCGTTTTATTATGTTTCTCTTCTGCTCTGCTCTCTACTCTGCTCTCCTCTTTGCGTTGCCTTCGCTGCTGCTGCTGCTGTTGCTGTTGTTGTTGTGTTGCATGCAACTGAATAGTTGGCGCTGTTATTGTTGTTGTTGTTGTGGGGTTCGCAGCGCACGTTTTGCATTGGTGAGCGAGCATTTGCCTGTGTGTGTGTGTGTGTGTGAAACGTGTTTCTGCTTTGCGTGTGAAGCTGTTATATTCGTGTTGTTGTTGTTGTTGCAGCTGCTGCTGCTGCTGCTGCGGTTCTTACTGCTGTTTCTGCTGTTTAGTTTACATAATTTGCGCTCTCTCTCTGTGTGTGTGTGTGCGTATATAACACTCGCTGCCCGCTGCACGCACTGCAATTGTTGGATCTATTGTTGTTATTACTCTTCTCCCCTCTAGCCCCTCCCCCTCCCCCGCTAGCCTCTTGCCAATTTGAATTTAGTAATTAAGCCATTAGTCGCTCTGTGCAGCGTTTTATTAGCCCGCTGCCGCTGCTGCTGCTTCTTTGCATTTTATGCATTAAAATTATTTTATTAACCGCACATAAATTTAATAAATTGATTTATAGTTGCCACATTTGATTGGCCAATTTGTTTTGGCCAGGCTATCATTGCATTCAAACAATTGGGCCAATTGCATAGGAACCAATAATATAGTGACAGTTGATTGTACACATCTTAGATATAGTTTAGGGTTACCACACGCTGATTATGAGAGTTATCGATTATATCAATATTGGCATTTATCTAGCCATATAAAGTTGTGTATTGCGATTTACTTGTACATATAGTACACTTTTAATCTGTGCTATCAAATTTTATAACATGAAACCATTAATAAAAGAAAAAAAAACTTTGCTATAAATTTTAAAATACAATACATTTTCAATAAATGTACAAATGTATATTATAAAATGGAATATATTTCCTATGTGGGCATAGTTTATACATAGTTACCATATAAAGATGTTGCAGATAGTTGCAAACAACTGAGTCGATAAATAAATAACAATTCGTTTGTTAATCTTGGGAACCCTTTGAGAAAATGTTATCAAATTTGCTAAGTAGACACCTAGATTTATTATACATTGGAATATTCCATAAATTTCCATATAGAAACTTGTAAATCTGATATAAATAAATATTTCCAACTTGTTTCTTCCTTTTTAATAAAGTTTCTATATTAATAATACAATTATATTCCACAAAAACGAAGAGCCCCATGTATTTCTTCAGCAACTAAATAATGCTAATAAATATTAAAGGGAATACAAGTTTTATACTTATAATAATAATATTTGTTTAATATTCCCCGAAATGTCTGTTTATTCTGTACATTCTCTCTTCGCGCTCTCTGAACTACCCACCCCACCACATCTACATACTTTCCATCAACAAAGATGTGAAATCTCGATTCACCGGAGCATACAGCTTGCGGCAGAGTCGGGGTCTGTATAGGTGATAAAGGTAATGGATGCTGAATGGGGAATTTCGGGTGAAATGCAAAAAAAAGGAAAAAAAAAGGAAGCCCCCGAAATGTGCGCACAAAATGCGGGCATCGCTTCTGGTAATGCGAAAAATTCCGAAAATATTGGCAACGCCCATCTCATTGGCGGGAAGTGGAACCCATCACGACCCACCGATGATGCAGCTGCAACAGTGAGTGCCACACCCACTTTGGGGAGAGGAAGGGGGGGGGGGGGTAGAGGGCGCACAGTTTACAGTTAGCCAGTAAACGATGCCATTAACGCGCATAAACGAGCTACGGCACTGCGCAGCCACAAGACACACTCCTGGGCACATAAATATGTACACTTCTATATAACTGTTATATATATATATACATACATATGTATATATGCCTGGCTAGTATACAGTATAAGTCGGATTGGTGTTGCGTTTGCCCTGCATTATTACTTTTATTACTTGGCCAAGTGCAGCTTACTCCAGCTCCGACTCCGACTCGACTCTCTCTTGGCTCGCTCTCTCTCTCTCTCCTGTTGAAGTCGAGTCCGAATCGTTGACTGTCTCCGAAACCGAATCCTTTCGCCTGGCCTGGCCCCAGCATCGTCTCTCGTCTTTTTTCCGCTTCGTTCCCACCGTCGTTTAAGTCGTTAGCAAAAAGTTTTTCATCCTTTTCCATCGTCGGTTTTTTGTGCCTTTTATGAGGCTGCATACCAGCCCGAAGTTCGTGTTGTTCGTGCTGCGACTGCATCTGTAGTGCAGGAGAAGCAGCTCTATGTACTTCTCTCTTTCTCTCTCTCTATCTCCACCTCTTTGTGTAGGTGTGTGTGTGCACAACCTTGTGCCAATTGCAGGCAAAGTAATTTGCTCGGCCTTTTCTTTTTTTAGATAGCCCACGCTCGGCTCTGACACAGGTTCAACCTATTACCAGGAGCGGATTCAGTGTGTGCGGGTAGGGCAAAAAATATATTATTTCAATACTAGCTATTACCCGATATTTTTCAAAACAAAACTATCGATGCAATCGATTAAATGGCATCTCTAAGCAAAACCCCAAGTGGTTCAGACGTAGACTTTCTTACAAAATTCAAATATATCGTTGAAAATAATCGATAGTAATATTGTAGGTCCCATATATATCGAAAATATTATTAAAACAAGAAAGCAAGGCTACCTTCGGCTTGCCGAAGGTTTTATACCCTTGCAGTTGGGCCGATTATAATTTTTTTGCAGCCCTAAAATTCAAGAGGCAAATAAATTCCAGGTAATTGCTTCACTCTGTATCATATCTAAGAGTTTACCTTCAAGCTTAAAAACATACTATATGAATTCCCAAAAATATATATTCCCATGCTGCTGCAGCATTATCAACTGTGACTGAAAGTTGTTAAACTTAACTGGAGCAATAAATAATAAAATAAAGCAAAATTCGTCCAAAAACTGAAAACTAAGAAGCAGCAGCATAAAGTGGCAATATCTGCGAATATCTGAGTAACGAGAGAACCACGCGCAGTGCAGACTCGGAGACGGAGTCGAAGTCGGAGTCGGCAGAGTCGTAAAACGTAACAACAATAAAAAATAATAAATCGAAATATCCCAGAAATGGCAGCTCAAAATGTGCAGCATGCAAAGCGGAGCCAAGATGCAGCTGGACCCAAGCAAGCTGCGAGTGGTGCAGGCAGGTGGAAAGGGGGTGGCATGGGGTGGCAGAGGATTTCAGAGTATTTCAGCAATGTGGCGGCAAGCATTGCGATGATAGAGTGGAAAGGGGGAGGGGCGGCAAAGCGTGAAAAGCTTTTTAATTAGGCAAAAGCACAAGGCACTCAGCGGGAAGTGTAGGGGAGATGCGAATCCGAAAGGATTTTGGGAGAATAAACTACGTAGTTCCCAAGATTCCATGTAGAAATGCAATGACAGTTAAAGCGATAGTTTTTCGATAGTTATTGCATACAAGATACAATCGCAATCGCGCAATCGATACAACTAATACGATAGTCTCCCGATAGTTAAAGCTTTGAGAAGAAGTGTTTATCGATAATCTTTCTTAAAAATCCATCGATTTTCATGCGGAATGACATTTTGTGTATGTTTTAATATCCTAATTGATTTTATGGATTTTAGAAAATTTTGATATTTTGAAAATTTTGGTAAGGGTCCCCCCTATGATTTAAAAAACAAAAAAAAAAAATTTAATTTTTTATTGCGAGTTTTTAATTTTAATCGATTGCGGAGATCAAATTTAGTACTAAACAGTTATTTAAATTGATTTTAAACGATACTTCATTTTAGCCCAAAAATCATGTCGAAGTGGTCAAAAAATTAGACATGTAACACACTCAACAGGCCGGTAACTCATTTTACACTGATCGTAACTTTCTTAAAAATTAACCGATTTTCACGCGGAATGACATTTTGTTTATGTTTCAACAACCTGAGTGATTCTACATTTAAAAAGTATAACAATGGATTATTTGAAATTTTTCGATATGGTGGAAATGTTGGTGATTTTTCAAAAACATTTTTTTTTTAAATATCCCGACGTGCACATACCCTTTCCCGCATTCTGTGTGTGCATTCGTCAGGAAATGCAGTGCAGGCCAATAAAACTACATGTCACATGGAACACTTTTACGAGGATAACAATGCGAATGCGAATCGAGATGAAGATGGAACTGGTAGTGCAAGTGGAACTGGAGTCAGGGGAGGGTGGCCGGAGACAGGCGGAAGTTGGGTATGCTTATCCTTTAGCTGCTTTTAGCCAAGTTAAGCTTGTTAAGCTTGGCACGAAAGCAGTTTTAATCTCAAAATTAAAACGTTTGTCATTTACCAGCGACTTTACGACTTATATATAGTAAAAAGAGGAAGAAGAGGAGGAAGGAGAAGAAGGAAAAGACGAAGCAGTAGCACGCTTTTGTCAACCAAACGTCTTCCTCTCTTTCCTTTCCCCTCCCCGTCTCCATCATAGTCGTTTTCGTAATCGCAGTTGTCGTTGTTACCGTGCTCATTCTCTCTTCTTCTCATTCTCTCCTCTTCCTCTTCGTCATCGTCGTCGTCATCTCCTTGTAGTCGTAATTCACTTGAACTTGTGTAATGTTTTTGGGTTAAACTCGTGCCATCCGTATCCCTATCTCATCCCACTCCCATTCCAATTCCTCCCTCTCATTTCATCATGCGTCATTTTTGCATGCACTTCTACAGTTTTTATTTTATATATGTTTTATATTTATTACGGGGAATAACAAGCTTGTGCTGTCGATTTGTTTTTATAGTCTACAAAATATACATTTCTGTATTTTTTCTGTCTTTTAGCTTAACATCGGAATCTGCAATTTTTTGAGATACAAATTGAAGTAGATTAGGCAGGGTAGAACGATTTATTGAACTGATTAACTTTTGTTAGGGTAGCGAGTGAGTTGTGTTCTTGACCATTGTTTCTCTTATCAGTTACCATACATATATAGTCGATTCCCCAGGCTTATAGCTTATCAATCGTTCGTTACGTACCTGCTCAATACATTTTATTTTATATTTGTATAGGGAAATTTTCATACATTGTAATCGGAGTTATGCAAAACGTGAGTCTACTGCGAAATTTCTTCGATCTAGTATTATCGGGGGAATGAGGTGCAAAATATAGTTATTAATAGTATCTGAATTAATTATATATAATTGAGCGGATTACAAGCATTTAATACGCTTCCCAGAACGTCACATTCTTGTATCGATTAAAATTTATCGATTAATCAAAATCAAATTGTTGAGATGCCTGCAATCTCTTGACAGATTTCTCATCGCACGTGGCAGATATCTGTCATTTCTACGGCAACTTGCCAGAGAGAAGACACCACAATATCCCCACAAATCTCTCGCCAATCCCAAGATAACTGCACCGATTTCGCGTGCGATAAGTATTTATATATCGTATGCTAATTTAGTTGGCATCGCTTGGTTGTTGTTGCCATACGGACACTTGTGTGGGATATATCTATCTATATATATATAAATCTGAGAACTGGCTCTTGTCTCTAGATCGCACAACATTGTCGTCTGAGAGTGCATTGTAATAGCTTCTCGAAATCGAAATTACAATCAAATGGGGTTGGTCAACAAAATTGGCAAATTATTTTACGATAAATCCAAAATTTAATTTCTAGGAATTTGTCATAAAGAACGTTTTTGGAAGACGATGAAGAAACGCTTCGATTCAATTTAACACTTTCCTATAATACTATTCTCAAGGTCGCAACCAGCAAGGCAAATAAAACTCACACACTGAAATATTCCTCAGTTCCCCCTTTGAGAAATGGGAAGTACGAGTAGAAAAACACTTGGGTAGGGCAAATAAAGCGGAAGGCAAAAGCAGCATCGTCACTTCTCTCTCTCTCTCTTTCTCTCTCTCTCACCCCATGCTGACCCCAACAAACTGTTGCTAGCAGTAGGTAAGCAAGACTAATAGATACCCTGTCTTAAAATAAATAATAAAACTTTCAACTATTTACTTACCCGAAACAAGAACAGAAAAAAAGAACAGATATATATATAATTTTAAGATTATACCATATAAATAATTCCTAAATATTTTTGCAGGGTATTCGCAAATTTACTAAGGAAATTCACCCAAAAACCTTGCACATTTCTTGAACCCAATAAATATTATGCAAATTAAAATTTGATTCGACGTCGCTTACAGAAATTTGCATAGCTTTTCTCTCAGTGTATTTGCATTCTACTACACTCATTCTCACTCTCTCTCACCCCTCTCTCCCCCCTCGCCGCTTGTAATGCGAATTCGACGCATAACTTGTGCATTTTTTCAGACACTTCCTCAACTGTTTATGGGTTACACGTGTCAGGCATGTAAAGTATCCCCCCCTCTCTCTCTAGTAGGGCGGCGCTTCAGAAGAGATCAAAGACTTGCGATTGGCGCCGTCCCCCAAAAGTGACCGAATAACTATAGTATACCCAAGTTATCCAAAATGCTCTAGCTGATTGAGTAATTTGTATTTGCAATAATATTCGCCATGTGCCATAAAACTTTGAGCTTTATGTGCTACGTAACTCCCTCCCAGGTGTTATAGTATACATATTTCTGTAATATTTCCCGAGTAAATTGTGCACAGTTTGTTGTTTCATATTGGGTAATTGGTGACGGTTCAAAAGTCTCTGGCAAATTGCGCAAGACCCGCTTGATAAAGTGTTTCTGTTTCTGAGATCTACGACTCTGGGACTTTCTCTCTCCTCTCTCTCTCTCTCTCTCTCTCTCGGTTTGTTGCTGAGACACTTCGCTTGGCGGACTAAATGAAGCATCCAATTCGCTGGCAAGTTCCGCCTATGATTCGCCATAAATAACACCGCAAATTGGACAAAAAACTTATGCGAAAGAACTCGCCTAGCGACTCTATAGACTATTTATATCAGGCAGCCCAGGAGTAGGAGCTCTCTCTCTCTCTCTCTCTCTCTTATCGTGCCCTCTGTGCCCTCCGTTTTGGCTAGCAAAGAGTCTATAAATTTAGAAATTAAAACTCAAATTCTTGACACCTCCCCAGCTGGCAAGCGAATTGAATCGTTTTGCATGACAACAGTCGAATACGATTTATTTTCGACACTACGAAACTCCGAAACTCCGAAATACCAGAGATCTTAAACGATCGAAGCCAAGAAATTTGTGGCTGCCTCTTAAATTTGATATGTGTATATGGCATGGAAGTTCTGAACAGCAATATAGATATATCTCCTATAAATATTTTTTAAAGGAGTTTAGATTGAGCAATACTTTTTTAATCCATTACAGAATTATACCCATATTTTTAGCTGTTTATTGAGTGTGAAAAAATATCATAAATATTGCATTCCAAAAAACACCTAATCGAAATATGCAAGGGTAATTTTAACACACTTTAAAAGACATCATAGAAATTATGTGTATAAAAAACACCGCATGATTTTTTTGAAGCATTATATTTTGACTCTATTTGAATATGATACCAGTAGAAATTTTATGTAATAAGAAGCTGTTCTCTGGGAATATATATATTTATATAATTTTATAATTATTATTATTTATTATTTATAATTTTTAAAAATATACTATATTACCATCCGTTAAAGAAGTTTCTAAAACAGGTAAACGATTGAAAACTTTTGCCAAAACGCATTTAAACACGTGACAAAATTGACTAAGCTTTTGCACAAAAACATATAATGAGTGTAATTAAAGCATTTCGAGAATTTTGAAAATTTGAATAGTGTATCTGATTGTTGGGATACTCGATTAATATCGTAATTGCTGGAACTAGCGTTAATATTCATGAGGCTGCATGGCAAATGCAGTGGAAACACTGACATTTACAACCTCGAAGCACCTCAAACGTGTGTATGAGTGTGTGTGTGTGTGTGTCTGGTGTATGTGTGTGTGCGTGTTGGAACAACTCACGTTGCTTTCATTTCACTTTCAAATGCACATGTGGGGCTTATCACTTATCAGCATTGATAATCAGCTTTTCGCCACTTGCACAAGTCTCTCTCTCGCGTTGCCCTTTTTGTGTGTGCAAGGGGATCTCTGGAGTGGAGAGAGAGAGGAGAGAGATGAGTCTATATTCGTGTATGTGTAGTGTGCCAAGGCCGCAAAAGGGTTGTCACCCGTTGTCGCAAACGTGACGAGTCATAAGTGTCATGAGGTATACGTATATAGTAGATATTTCAGAGCGTTATCAGGGCACGTAAGAAGAAGCGCAATTAATAGTTGTAAAACTAGAGAGGAGGAGCACTCTCTACCTCTCTCTCTTCCTCCCTCAGGGGAACCATTTGCCAAGGGGTCCCGTCTCTTAGTCAATTGGCAATTGGCCGCGGCTTAAGTGGCCGCCAGCCGGAGATAATGTGCCCTGACTGAGAGAGACTCCATCTTGGGGCTACTGTGCACTGCGGTAATCACTCGCTTCATACACGATTTCGATATATGGTTGGGTTGGTTCTTCCAGCTATTGGAGGATGATGCAGCTCCAGCTGGGGCTCGCCGCCAGGCTTTAGCGGTAATTCGTCTTATAGACAGACGAATGCTTGCTAGACTGTGGCATCGTAAAATGTTCCTTTGCGCTTTTTACGAGCTTTTTCCACCCTTCCAAAAAAGAAAACATTCGTTGACGTTCACAATGATGACGAGTACAAGAAACAAGAACTACGGGAAGAAGAAGAAGAACCACAAGCATATTTATTTGGCAGAAAGGTTCCATGAGTTTGACGCTCGTAAAATTAAGAATGAAAAGCAGTTCCCTCCCCGCCCCCCTCTCTCTCTCTTTCTCTGACCCTTTCTCTATTTTATTCTGCTTTGGTTTCGTACAGTTTGATTTCTTCCTTCCGCTTTTTATTGCCGCCCGTTACATTCGCGTTAATTGCTGCGACTGTGATATAAATCAGTTGATATTCGTGTCCGTGTCCTTTGAGGGGAAACTGGTCACACTGGTGTGGCGATGTGGCAACACTGGCGCTAATCGATGCGCAATTCAATTATCGATATTATGCACAGTCTGTCTTTGATCTTGCTTGTGTTGTGGTTAATGGATTAAGTGCCGCAGGGTGAAATGTGACAATTTTTTTAAGGGGTTCCCAAATCTGCATATTAAGAGATTACAAAATCAAATTTGTCTGCCATATATGTATGTAAATATGCGCCATAAACAGGGCGGGCATTTGCTATAAAATGCATATTTATGGCAAGTGACTTAAAATCAATTGGGATGAAACAATTCGATAAAATAGAGACACAACTGCTGCTAATGAGGGCCTTGAATCCCTTATGAATTATGGCCCAAAAATAAGAGAGAGAGAGAGAGGGGCGCGGTACAGTTGAGTGCGTAAATCAACGGGGTAACCCGCCAAAGTGGCAGGTTGTGCCGTCTTGCTGGCCCGAGGCCTGTGAGCATAAATAGCTGGAATTGCGACACTTGACGGGATAATTAACGCATATTAAGTAAATTTGTTGCCGCAGGCTTATCGGCATGTGCGTCATAAATTAAACAAGTAAACACACGCACACACACACATAGACACTAATTTCTGCATTTGCTTAAAGCAGCAACATTGCACAACGCTGCGTATGCGTAATGCGAAAATGATAGCGCGCCTCCCTCTCCCTCTCGCACTCTCTTTCTCTCCCTCTCCCCCTCTGCACGCCCCTCAAACAAGCAGTGCGCAATTGGCCGCACTTGTTGCCAGGCCAGGGCAGTGCAGCCAAACTACGAAACTTAATTGACACAGTGCACTCAAACAGACTCTCTCGCCCACTCTCTCTCTCTCTCTTTCGCTTGGTGCGAGAGCAAACAGCAGCGCGAGCGTAAGATTGAGAGCGCAATGCAAATATTGTATTTGTTGTCGATTATAACAGAAAATTGCTTACACGTGCCATAGCTTGTCGAGTGAGAGAGGCGCGGCGACTGTGGAGGGGGGCAGGCGCAATGCGCCCAGACAGCTGTTGTCAGACGGGGCTCGTGTGTGTGTGTGTGTGTGCCATAAACAAATGCAAGCAATTGCATTTGCCTGAGAGGCCTCTCTCTCTCTCTTTATCTGACGCTCTCTTGCAATTTATCGCAAGCTTCTGCGTAATATACTAGTTTGAGGCACCCTCGGGCCATATGCCGCTTCCCTCTGCGGGATCTTATCTGTTCGGCACATTTAACATTTCAAACAATTATAAAATTAGATACAATTTATTAAATGCCAACAAGCCTAGTATTATATATAAGAGTATGCATGTATAACAGTTGCAGTGCTGTTAAATGCAGAGCGGTAATCGATAGTCATGTAGATTAATCGAACAGCAGCACAGGCATTAACATATTTGAACTATCGATTAGCATCGTGGGCGATTTCAAATTAATATTTTATTCACATTTGTGCTAAGCTATTGATTAAGTCGTTGCTTGATTTATTTTCATATTTATTTTAATCACACATTTATTTAGTATTTATGTAGTTATCGATAAATGCTGCGCTTTAAATTTTGCACGCAAAAAACATAAAGTAACTTTCATATCTTCGCAGTCTGTGAAAATTAATTTCCAATTGGTCAGACGTGTCTGCTGCACTACCGATAGCCGATGGAGTTCAGAGTCCTGCCCAGCTGGCTGGAACTAAACCCGGCAACACACACACACACACGCAGCGAGAGAAGAGACAGCCGGTCCTACGTGCCTTATTGTCTTATAATGCGGCGTGTAATTTGTGTTGCATTGAACGCAACCGGGAAACAAATTGACATCCTGATAAAAAAGCTCGATGAGGCGTACGTGTGTGTGTGTGTGAGAAAAAACCTCACATATTTCCTAGAGAACGCCGAAGTGTGGCAATTATTCTGCACTAAATTCTTTGAGAATTTTTCTTGGCAAGATCTTTAATTGCCTCGCATAAAAATGACACTACAATTTGTCTGTACAATACAGAGAAACCTCTATACGAGTGTCTATATTATTATTTAGATTTCACAGCTCTCTCTGTAATATCTTTTTCTTGGCTTGAGTCCATATTCACATATTGAGGGGTGTCTTAAGTATCATAAATCCGCCGACAACTTGAATGAGGATTAAGTGATTCCGCGTGTGGGAATATAAAAGTAAATAGAACGTCAGAAAAGAAAAAAGAGATCTTGCAGTTTAAAGACACTAGAAACACATAAAATGTTTGCTTCGTATCATTTTGTAAATATAATAGTTTTCTATAATATCTGGTATAAAATTTAAGTGGGGTATATATTTCCTACCATCTAATATTTAATCAATTGCTTAAACTGTCCCGTTTCGCAGTGTTGAGTGTGTAAATAATTGCTCGGGTCTCGCTTGTGCAGTTTCCCGGGCCATCCTTAGTTCCTATACATAATACATGAATATAAATTACGGCACAATCACCCTCCCACACACACACACACGCAGGCAGGCGATACGTACTCGCACATACATACATATTTACATTTATATAAATATAGATATGGAAAAGCAGTGCAATGGAAAACAATTCAAGTTCAAGGTGAGCCGCACACCATGCGGCACAGTGGGATGACAGCGCATTATTAGTTGATAAATGTCACAGAGTTAACATACCTTATCGATAAGCTGATGACACTATAATTGCAATATTTACAATTTATCGAACTTTATTTTTTATGTATATATTATGGTTATTTTGTGCCACTGTGCACAGTCGTTCCTGTCCTACAGCAACTGGAACAAGACATTGACTTCATAATGAGCAGGGCCATCATGATGATGATTGTATATGCTGGCATTGTTGATATTATGCAATATGTGCTCTATTTATCTACATACACATACATATGTTTGTTCCAGTGTACACACACTGTGGGTGTGCGACGTGTTTTCACTCTCACTTATCGAGACCTGAAGTGGGGAAAGCGCCTCCCTGCTGCGGGATCTTTAATTCAAGTTCGCACAGAACGAGTTATGATAATAATTTCATGATTTAAATGAGATTAAAAGATGATAAAGTTCGGTATTTCTTGGCATAATGCGGGATTAATTGGTTGCACCAACAATTAAACTACCTGCTGTTACTTTCGCTACCTTCTTGGCGATTACCCAAAAACCCAAGCCGGGAAGCGTTTCGAGATTAAAACGGAACGTCATTTCGCCGGTGCGCAATCAGAGGAAGCCACAAGCAAAGCTAATTTAATTATTTTCGGCCCACCGTACAACGAATCTTCTTCTTCTTCTTCGACTCCGAACAGGCACAGAACCCTATAACCGAACCAAGCCGGGCTTAGGATCTTCAATCTGCAGGCTGTAAAAATCAACTTAAGAGGACTTCACGTTGTTTTATGTTTTGACAGAGCAGCAACGTGAGATGGAAGAGAACAGAAAGAGACAGAAACAATGGAAATGCGCAAATAATAAACAAAGTTGTAAATTATAATTTTATGTTTGGTATCCCAAGCCAAAATGTGCAACCAAAGGGCCCTATACCATATGAATAGTGAAGTTTAGCTAAAGCTATGCCTGGCGCAGTCTCCGAAATGTGCAGGAGAAGAAAGAGGAGGAGGAGGCATAAAGCGGTCGATGATCTTTGACACAGCATATAAAGACGTGTAGATAACAAGCTGACATGGCGAAACATGGAAATACGCAACACTCGATCGACGTTTAGCCATAAAAACCGGTACAGGGAAGCCTCAGTATGAAAAAACAGGAAATGATCGATGTGTTTAAAATTTTAATTAATATAATAATTAATATAAAAATAAAATAAATATAGTAAAAACGTTCACACTGTTTGCTTGCCAATTTAAAATAAAAGTAAAGGCAGCTAGATTTATGTTCCTGGATCTGAAGATCAGCAACATTTTTATGTTTCAAAGCAGTATCAATTAAAGTTCATTTCTTTTTTATTTTTATTAAAGTTTTCACATATTAAAAAAGTAACTAAACATAGTACCCTTTAATTTATCTTCTCTTATAGTAAGGCTCCACTGTATCTGTTGTTAAATAAATCGTAAAAATTAAATAAAAAAATTGTTGTAGGATTGTGTTTAAATAAAACGAATGCAAAAAAAAAAACTCAATTCAAGAAAACTCATAAAAAGAGAACGCAGCTGAGCTTAGCTGAACTCAGGCAAACTCAAGTAGGTACCGAGTCGGGACTGTAGAGTCGGGAAGAGTCGGGTAGTGTCGGAGCCGAGTCGCCTCGACTGAACTCAGCTCATTAAATGCGTCTGCGCAACGTAATTTGCCTTTGAGGCGCGCACGTTCTCGCAGTCCGCGGGAACCGCTTCCTTCATGCCTTCCCTATATACATACTATACTATACTGTATACTATAGATGCTTGTAAAAACTGGGCATGTTTCTCGTATCACCGTTTGTCGTTACACACCATATAACCTCAGACACTACTGGCCAAGCCATTGAAATTTACGACTCGACGCGACATTTACAACTTTGATGCAAAAGCCAAAGCATCCCAGAGAGTGTGGAGAGAGTAAAGAGTCTGGGGCGATTGGGGGACTGGGATTCTCTCAGTGTGCCTGCCTAACTGTGGCGAACCAAAAGTGTTTTCGAATTGTAAAAATGTTGAAAATAAATTAAAAATGCGCTTAAAATTTCGAGTAGCATTCGCAGAGTCGTTGGGGCTGCTTTTTATGATCGTATTCCGTGAGCATTTTGGGTCCTAGTTAAAACCGCAGATTTTGTTGCCCCAGTGTGTGGGGGTAGATATATGTATAAATCTGACTGTGGGGGCATATTAATGATGGCTGCAAAAACAAATAAATTTCTCAAGTAGTTATTGCTTAATGGACAGGCTCATTTAACCCATGGCATTAGCAGGGATTTTTAATATATATATATATATATACTATATATACGGATTTGCGTATGGCAAGTGAAGATATAAGTGGATACGAGTGTGGGTTAAAGAGCGGGTATTATCGTATAAGTAATAAATAAATAGAGATTATACGCAACACTAAGTTACCGATAGCTTATCGATTGTATTAATGTGTGGCAACTCTGCTCTGCTGTACAGTACTCCTTGTGGGTACTATTTAAATGTAAAAAGAGCGAATACACTAAGTTATCGATAGCTTAACGATTGACCAGGTGGCAACGCTGCTAGGCTGCATTATGCTGCATCTGAGTAATATTTAAATATAAAACGAGCCAATACATTGAGTTATCGATAGCTTAACGATTGTATTAATAATTGAACAGGTGGCAACTCTGCTCATCTGTACACTGCTTCTTCTTGGTACTATTTAAATAGAAATAGAGCTAATACCTTAAGTTATCGATTGCATCTGATTAACAGATGACCAGGTGGCAACTCTGCTCAGAGTACTATGTAAATCAAACTAAATCAAATCGTGCGTTTTCAATTATAATTTCGATTTGGAGTTCAATTTAAATTTGGAACAGCTTCAAATGGAAATTGCAACAAGTTTTTAATGAACTGATGTGAATGTAAATGAGTAGATTCAACCACAAATCCGAATAACCCAACCCCAGAGTGGAGAGGAATCCCTGCATGTGACAGGCCGTTGTTGACCCGTCTCTCTCTCTCCCTCTCCCTACCTCTCTCTCTTTCGATTCGCTCCTCACTTTGTTGTTGTTGTTTTTCGCTTCAGTTTCAGTTTGTGTTTTCGGGGCGTATTCGAATGGATTCGCAATTATATGCATTTTATTTTAATGGTTCAGGCACGAGGCGCATTAGCCCTGGCTTTTCGCACAATAACTTGATCTGCCCGGTCAGGGCAGGCATGGAGGAGCAAGAGACCAGGCAGGCAGGAAGGTAGGCAGGCCTTAAATAAAGTCGTTGATAAGGGCCCCCGGAGCAGGTCCCGATTGGCGATTGTCGGGTATTATGCGAATCACTTGCATAGTGCATAAAAAAACAATTTACTTAGTTGCACTCCAAAATACCGGTTGCAACTCTGGCCAGTCCATCCCTATATACCTATACCTATATCTATATATAGGGATGGCATTTGCTGTGATACAATTTCGTTTTGAAATGCTAAGCTTAATGAACTTGAACTAGAGCAACTAGCATGAAGATGATTTAATGCCTGGGTCTACCTCTATAAAGATTGCAGCTGTGCAAACCTGACTAAAGAGGGACAGAGAGAGATAGAGAGAGGGAGGGAGAGAGAAGAGGCGAAACACCTTGCGTGTTAAGTTTTCCCATGCAGAGGCTAAGCTGCTCTACATTATGCGATATATTCATCAAAATGCATGTTATCACAATCTTTATCATAATTTGTATTATCCCAAGAACTTATACCATTTGTTGCCAGCTAATTGGAACTTGGGCGAAACTTGCATGGATCTCACATAATATCAATTTGATCCCTATGAATATGTAAGACATGCAACAATCTAAAGAGCGAGAGATTTTCTAGATTAAAGATAAGCAAGTTGACTCTTTAATTGTTGAGTTTATACACGGTATAAGGTAGTCGGGTTGGTTGTCAACATGTCAGACAGCGCGACTAACCTCACTCTGAATTACATATCTAATAAACATAACAAATTTAGAGGGGAAAAAGAACAAATCAAATAGATTGATTTGCATATTTTGATGATATTTCTAGCTATTTCTATATACACTATATTTCCCCCCCTATATACACCCCGGTTAACTACAATTTGCATTTTGCTGACCACACCGAGTTTGAAACAGTTGGGACAACCGGTTAGTTGGTTGGGTAGGCGAAGTGGGCTAGACCCCTCCTCCCCCCTCTGGCTATAAACAGCTGATCTGTTGGCATGTAACAGTTATAGTAGCCCGCTTAAACCAGACGACGACCAGACTTGAAGTGGATGCATTATTTGTCTAAATTATTATCAAGTGTTCTCTTTGCTAGCCAACTTCCTCTCTCTCTTTTCCTCTTTGATTGTGGTAATCTGAAACCCCATGAATATGTAGAGTGGGTGTGGGTGTGAGTGTGTGAGTGTGGGTGTGTGAGTGTAGGATTGAGTGTGTGAGTGATTGACTGAGCAGTGGAATGCTGCTGCACTTGATTGGGGGCGTGCTTCAAGTTTTAATTAGCCTGTATATAAATTATACCTTTTCTGATCTCTGAAATAGAGTAAATTATTGCAATATTATGCTCATTATTATCTTAGGATAAATTTAGTATGGAGAAGGGCACACTACAGTGCATCTAACAGTCGTAAAGGTCTGACTGCATACTACTCTGCTCTTGTTTGAAGTCCTAATTTGAGTTTTAATTCAAAAAGTCAAGAAAGAGTTGAGATATTCTAAAATTTATAATAAATATGTTGCAGGAATCTAAATATAAAAAATATAAATGTTAAAATTGCTCAAGTTACTAGATATTTATCGCTAAACATGAATAAACTGTTTCAGTTTGCAATTAATATATTTTACAGGGTATTTTGCAGTGTATAACACTTGCTTGTACGTCTAACTCTCGTTCTTTAACAATATAATTTTTACGTAATTAAATTTAATTAAATGTAGCCCCTTCTCCATATCTAAATCATCGTTAAGCGCCACCTCAAGCTTATGCGAAGGCAATTATGATATTTCAGGTAGAAAAAATATTTATGAGACGCCGGGTAACATGAGCTTGAGGTACGTCAAGATTGTTGCATGCGAAGCCGCTGATAGACCTCCCAAAAGATTGGGGCATCATTGTTGCCACTCACTTATCGGCACCACGCAGGTGCCCCCAGTCGAGGCAGAGAGAGATCCCAACTACAGCGAACTGGAACTGCAACCTCTCTCTCTCTCTCCATCTCCCTCTCTCTCTCGCACTGTTTACATTCGCACAGACAAGCAATTTATCGTGCTGCGGATAAGGCATTCCTTGGCAATTTCAAGTGCGGCAGTTGCTGCCACAGCCCGGGGCAGATTTATGGTGGCATCTGCCAAAGAGAGTGTGCTAAGTGTCTGCTTTATCGCCCCAGTACCCCCCTGCTCCCATCCGTAAGTTACGAGACACTCAACAAATCGAAGTTAATCGGGGAAGAAAAACTAACAAAAACCGAATCGGAATTGGAATTGGAATCGGAACTCATCGATCGATTATTTTGGATGGTTGTGGAGGGGGGTGAGGTATACTAAGCAAACATATTGTTATCGATTGATCGGCTGCTCGCATCGCTTATTGCCTGGCCGTGACTTAATCAAAACCTGTTCAATTCGCCTCATACCCCATACCCTAACCTTATATCGTATGCCTTGTACCATCCATCTCCTTTGGCTCCGACTACGCTCGACTTCCGCATTTAGTTGGCCATCATCGTCGCCGTCGCCGTCTTGGGGCTCTCGCGATGTGCTCCTCTATAATTTTGGACCATTACAAAGCCATTACAATTCTTCGCAGATCCTCAACAGGCAACTATCCAATGTTTTCACGCCCCAAAAAAAGAGGCAAAAAAAAACCAAGCCGGGCGCCAGCTGAGGTGAGTGCAGCCCGCATTTTTGCCACACGATTTAATTCAATTAGGTAGCTTAAAGAAAGCTAAAAGGAGAAAAAAAGAAAAAGAAACCCAGAAGAAACTCTGCAGAAGACTTTCGGTTGGTTGGGTAACTTGTAGAACAGTTGCATATCATTATTCGACGGGGTGTAATTTGCTCTCTCTCGAGGATATTGAGCTGATTATGCCAGCATGTCCGATTTCACCAGGATATTATCCCTCTATGCAGCTGTTGTTCCATCAGATATATATATACACAGATCGGTATATAATCGTAGTTATGTGACTGCGATCCCCTCAGACTAATTTTCTGCTCGTAAAGGCAACTTTAATTGCCAAAGACATATTATTTTTATAGTTCGGGTTAAATAGGTTCGTAGCTCGGGACGGGCATCGATAATTAAAGAGCTATATAAGGCGCATAATCCCGGCTACTCGATACAACGTTCGTACGGGGAGTATTAAAAAGTAATACCAACATATTAGCTGGAAATCTCGTAAATTATCCTGCGAAATGACCTGTCAAGTCGAGCCTGGTCTGGACCGCCCTGGAGAGCAACTGCTCCAGTGATGTGGAACAATAATGAAAACAAAAAGAAAGAAAACACTATAATAATAAAAAGATGCAAAAACTACGGCAGCAACAAAATATGTCTGCCATTTGAAATGAAATCGAAAACTCAAGAACCGCAGGAATTAAATAAAAATAACAAGAAGAAGAAGAGCAAGAATAATATGGGAAGAGCAGCAAGCAAACAAAAATACATTTTACAACGCGATTTTTACGAGCACGCCAAAGTTTCTTGAGGATTTCTTTCGAAGAAGATCTAGACTGAGGGCCCGGCCTGGCCTGGCCTGGCTGCCGGTCTTATGAGCCCGAAATTAGCGCAGGCACATTAAATTAATTAACTGAAACCGAAGTCTATTGGTTCCTTCATTCCTGACCAAGACAAACCCCGTTGGACGAACCACTTGACGTTCGTTTAACGATTCCAAACCGAACCGAACTCAGACCAGACCCCTTCTAAATCCCATGCAAAGCCAGTCAAGTTTTATGACCGCTAAACAACTTAGGACTCCCTCCCTCACTCCCCTCTCTCATCCCTGCCCATTGGTACTCGCAGCCTTTTCCTAAATAATTACACCCGTTCGAGTAGTCGCAGTTACTATATACGTGACTGGGAATAGAAGCGTCGTGACGCATGTAGAAATCCCGACAGACTGATGATAACTTGGGAAATATTAAATATTTCCATAAACACTCGAATATGAAGAGATATTTACATAAAAGACAAGATATATAAATAAAAAATTAAAAAAAACTTTATATTCTTGGAAATCATAATATTATACTCTACGATTAGATAAGATGGGAATCATGAGAAATATTTAAACATTATCTATACTAAAAGGTATAGAATATATTATAAAGTAAATATATTATATAAATACTAAAATATGAATTATAGTTCATGAAGTAGTCTAAAGTTAATTAAAATATTTTTAAACGCATATGCAGAGAAGAAATCATCACAAGAACTTTTGTAACAGCAAAATAACCTTATAATATTACTGAGAAATCATCTATAATCTTTTATCTATTTTATAAGGTATGATATGCTAAGTTCTTCACTTCTTTTCCTATAAGAAACTCTGAAATATAGCCTATGCAAAACCCATGGCTCTCATTATAGCCATCTCTATGATTTTCTCTGAATTTCACCATTTTCTTTTTTACAGCCAGGAGTGAGAAAGGGGAAGGGAGGAGGGGGGAGAATTACACCATTTTCTTCTTGCTACGCTACGCTCAATTGACTAAACTTTACATAGAGTCTCGTATGTAGAACAGGGAAGGTGTCGGCTTCCATTTGGGAGTACCACTACAAACATATACTAAATATATATATATACGATATGTGGAAAACGAGCATGAGCAACAGGTCTTGGAGTGGCAAGCACGGTAATGGCAGCCGCCTCGTCGCATGCCTCATTTAGCTGGGTTTCTCTCTAATTGCAGCGCAACACCAACACACACATCGCATGCAAATTCGAAATTAAATTTTGCGCACACACATTGCCCGGGACTCCGTCTCCGACTGCGACTCAAAGACCGACTCCGACTCCCCGAGTATAGCCAACTGGCCAGAGCGCTGCCTGTCTGTCAGCCCAAACCATTCATCAAAAAGAGACTGAAACAGACATGGAGCAATATCACAGTACATTTTCATTATATGCCAATAATGGGTATGCTGCATATTATTAGCGGCCATGTAGACAAATGGGACAATTCGGAGAGTCAAACGGTTTAGGCCAGACAGACATACGTTTACATATTAATGATCGTTTGGGTACAGGTGTAAAGACAATGCAGGAAAGTACCCTGACTGAAAAATCACTTTAAAATGTCATTAAAAGAGTTTTGAAATATGTACTCAAAATGATATGTACTCATGTGAAATGTACTCATATAATAAATCGATTGTACACAAGTTAATAGTGTTGTATAAGGCAACAACTAGTCTTGAGTAGGGTAGTTATGTGTATATAAATAGCTTGCTTTACGGGCAAATTATAATATACTATTATGAAATAATAAAATAATAATATATTAAAATTCAATAATATAATTATAATATAGTCATCAAATCTAATTAGAATATTATATTAAATAACTTTAATTCAGTTCTACAAAACCTCTTTCTAGCTAAATAAGTTGTCCAATAAATTCCCCAAAAATATCATAATTTTGCCCACTGTACAACTGTCGCTTAGCAAGAACATGAGCTTATGCCTCAAGCTGCTTTGCAGGACAATCCATCGAAACGGTAGCTGACAGCTTGCGCCCACTGTAAGCGTGTTTACACCCCGCCTCCCTCTCTTCCACCAACTACAACTTGTATATACAAGCTACTTCTTCCTCTTCTTGTAGTATTATTTCATGGTATCCAACCCGTTCGACTCGTATGCGAATCCTCCGACTTGTAACGAGCTTCGGGTTCGGGTTTTGCATCGATCGCTTTGGCAACTTTGTTGCCACTCGGGTCTACATGCGGTGCCACATAGCGGCGCAGCCCACTCATTTGCCTGTGCTACAATAAAAACCAGATAGAGATAGAAGAAGGGGATACGACGACTCAAGGTTGTCACATCGAGAGAGAGGGAGATGGGGAGAAGTGATACTTTTGGCGCCTATGCTCGATTTTTCTTCTGTCTCGCGAATTTGCTTTATTATACATTTAATTATAGATCGTAGAAACGCATCTTTATAGCCACATTCGGGCACCGGGCAGGCTACACGTGCCACAGATCTGACTAAAATATTCCAAGGGGCAGCATAGGGCAGTACCTATTCGAAGTACACTGTACAAGTAGAGGGTATGGTAAGCAAAGCAACTTTATAATCGGCCGTTTCTTCAAGAAGTTATATACTATATAAACTATTATTATTATTATCATTATTTTCTTTTCTTCTTGCTATACATACTGCAAGAAGACAGTGGGTAGAGTAAGCTAAGTAATTAAACCAAATCAACCGATTCAACAAGAAGTTATATATTATATACAATATTGCTTATTATTATAAATAAAATATTATCATTATTTTCTTTTTTTAGCTATATATACTGCAAGAAGACAGTGGGTAGGGTTAGCTAAGTAACTAAACTAAATCACCCGATTCTACAAGAAGTTATATACTATATACTGATAATCTAAGAAGGCTATTGCACTCTACAAAACGATTTTGAAGCTTCTTACAGGGTATGCAAGCAGCGAACCTACCCTAAAGTGCAGCAAGTATTATTAATTAAGGGGATAACCGATCAGCGACAGATCTAGAAATATATAACTAATGCTGCGTAATGAACTTTGATGAATGAAAACATGAATTGCCAACTAAATGGGAACCATTTGTCAACCCTTTGATCATTCCCAGATCCAGTACCAGCAGAAGGTAACTCTGCTCTCCAAATTGAGTTATTTAATATTATGCCAGAGTGAGAAAGAGTGCGAGAGAGAGAGAAGTCTGCAAATTGGCATAATTATGGATAACATGAAGGTGCCTACACGCTGCCATACACGATCTAACTACACGCTTCGTATCGTATTTATGCAAATGCTCCTGGCATCCTGTTGACAATTTTGATGATTCGCTATAATTGATTATCTTGCGGGTAAACATAGAGTCTGCTCCGCTCGGCACGTTATAAACAATTAGCCCGACAGCAGAGCCCCAGAAGAGCCCCAGACAGGCAATTGGCAAGTGCCCAGACCTGTCTACCCTCTCCCCCGGGCCGGTAGTGCTGGAACTGATGGAACTAGTGGGATAAACACAACAGCTTGATTAGGAAAGAATATCACAGGCGTTTGTTGTCCTACTACGTGACCAGTCTAGGCTATACCTGCCTTGGGTACCCTGCAGTACCCTCTGCCCTGCAGTACCCTGTTCCCTGAGAATCGTGGAGGTGCAAGGGTTTTATTAGTCAATTGCAGCAGATGACGCCCCTCTCGATAAGATCCTACATAACGTATGTTTTCCTGAGATCTTTCAGTCTATAGATCAGAGTTCTATCTATCTATACCTTATATACATATGTTATTTCTTATCCCTCTTAACTCTCATCACTTTCATAGAGTCTCTCGAGTGATAGAACCCTGCCTAGCGTATATATTCCTGAGGTCTTACAGTCTATAGATCAAAGTTCTATTATGAGTTCTATCTATATATAACTTATATACCTTATTGTATTTCTCATCCCACCTAACTCTCATCTCTCTCATAGAGTCTCTCGAGTGTGCAGCCCTGTTTACAGGGCATTTGCTAGGCGTACACGCTCCACTAGACCCATCTCATTTGGCTTTCTTTATAATTTTGATGTTGTACGATAAATGGCGCATAAGAATCAAATTATATGTGAATGCGTGCCCAAAGTTGGCCCCGGGAAGGGGCCAGACACCCATTGCACACTTGCCTATGACTCTCCTCAGGAACTTGAGTATAATATAGTATGTACTATACTTATAAATGCCAGAGAGAATTGACATGAATGAAACATATGACAAATGTGCCAGGAATCAGGAAATTAGCATACTAAGTAGTCTGTGTATTTAATTGCGCTACACTGAGTTATGTAAGTATCTCCTAGACGAGCACTACGCGTGCTACGTGCTGTCTGATCTTCGGAATTAGTCTGAGATTTGTTTACCCAATACTGAATTAAATATTCCAATACTATTTATAGTTAATATGGAAGATCGTTTAGATAAACTTGAGATATTTCAGTTTAAAAATAATAAGATTAATAAATTTAGTAGTTTTCCGTATTTTCATAAAGATTAAAGTTCTTATAAATGTAGAAAAATAGCTGATTTTGAAAAACTTTGAGGAGAACTGTAGGCAAATTAGTTGGATATTTAAAAAAACACTTTCAATATATAAAAGATTCTTAAATATTTCATAATGTTTCAATTTGCAAAGGGTTCTGCTCTTCCTTAAATAGTATCAAGTACCTTCCCATGTATTTTTAAATATAATAAGTAGCTTGAAAAGTTTTCCTTAATCTCATAAAATTATATAGAAGTCAAATCTTGCGCGCATCTAAATGCGATCAGAAATTATAAAATTAGGAGAAAAACAGAAAAAAGACAGAAAAAAGAGATCCCGACGCAGCTAGATGAGTTTCCAAAGTGATCGATTGATTATAGGGCGCGAGTGATGAGGTTTCTGGTGCGGATTCGGGTTCGGGTTCTGGGCTGGGAGTAGGCTCTCTCGCTCGTTTTTCTTTTAATCATAAGCTTGCAAGTTTGTAACTATATTCCTCGAGTAATAATAATAATGCGCGCGAAACTCGTGAGCCTGGACTGGACTGGTCTGGAGGAGTTGCCGGCGGGATGGGGGGGGAGGGGAGACCTCGGGAATCGCTCAACTTAATTTTAATGATGCGAAATTGAAATCTTGATCACTTACCCTGCGGCACAATCTTGCGAGTGCTGGACACGGAAATGGGCAAGACGACGTTGCCCGATGTGGACGAGGGCGATGGCGAGGATGAGTCACAGGATCCCTCTAGCGACTGTGCGGGCGTTGGCACTGTGGACATGTGTTGATCGGCGCTGGTTATGACACTGATGCCACCGCTGCCAGAGCCACCACCTGTGCCTGCTCCTCCTCCTCCTCCTGGTGCAGCACCAGCTGTGCCATTGCTGGCCGTGCTGGCCGTGCTGCTGCCTGCGCTGCTGCTGGAGGCAGCTGCCACATTGGAGCTGGAGCTGGCGCCACCGCCGCCGCCGCCCGAGCTGCTGGTGGCTGCGCCATGATCGCTGTGCGAAGGAGATCGGAGAGCAGCCTGATGCGGTTGCTGCTGCTGGTGGTTGCTGTGGTGATGATGCTGGTGATGCTGGTGCTGCTGCTGCTGCTGGTGATGCTGCTGCTGCTGTTGCTGGTGATGCTGCTGCACCACGGATGCGGCTGCAGCAGCAATATGGGCATGATGCACATGGGCGTGCGGATGGGCGTGGCCATTGTGTGCCGAGCCGAGATGTGACTGTGGTGCTGCTTGGGCAGCTGCTCCACCGGCGCCCACAACTGCCGCTGCTGCTGCTGCTGCGGCTGCTGCTGCCTGCTGCTGCTGTTGCTGCTGCTGCTGGTGCTGGTGCAGCACATGGGCATGGGCATGGGCGTGGCCGGGATGGTGTGCGTGGGTGTGTGCCGCATGTGGATGCACATGCGGCACATGATGATGATGACTGTGATGGCCAAGCAGCGCTGTGGTTGAGCTCGCCGGCGGCGGCACCTCGTGCATGTGCAGCGAACGCTGCTCATCCTGTGCCTGGGCACGGCGCAGCGCCGTCTGCAGGGCCATCACACGCTGCCGATCCGCGGTAAGGCGACACTTCTCGCAGGTGCAATAACGGTACTTGCAGTAACGCTTGTGACCCTTCAGGGTGATCTTCAGTCCATGATTGCGACATCGCGCACAGTTCGGAGGCGTGCGTGGCGATATGGAGCTGCCGCTGGAGCTGGAGGCACCGCCGCACACATCGTTCTTGGAGTCGATCATGTCCGAGTCGGACATGGTGTCGCTGTTCCAGTTCTCCTCGGAAACCATGGCGCGCTCTCACTCTCTTAAATTCTCTCTTAAGCACTCCCTCTACTCTCTCTCTCTCTCTCTCTCTCTGTGAAGCTGTGCGCTTGCCACGCCCTCTGTATAGCTCTGTCTGCACTTGATGGGCGTAAACAGTTTAGGCTGAACTTGGTTATAGATTTTTTGGTTCACTCTTGAAAATTGCAACCGATACCCTGCATTTTCGGCGCACGCTTTTCAATTCACTTAATTAATTTAGTTTTATTTTTTGTGTTTAATTCAATTTTAATTTAATTTTATTTAGTTTTTTCAGTTTTTTATTAAGTTTTAATTTAATTTTATTCAGTTTTCATTAAATTTCATTCAGTTTTAATTAAATTTTATTCAGTTTTAATTAAATTTCATTCAGTTTTAATGCGTATTAATTTAGTTTTTAATTATTTCATTAGTTTAACTTTTATTGAATTTACTGCAATCCTTTTTGCAGCTTTTTAAAAATGTCCTTTAATTCGTTGTTCGATATTTATTAATTATTTAATGATATCATATATAGATTTGCGTAGTACTTTGTTGTATTTGCTGTGGATTTTCAGCTATAGATCGCCTTAGGATTATTTATAATTTCATTGACTGCAAAGAGAAGACAAATATTTGATTTGTTTAAAGTCATATATGTACGTGTTTAAAACATATTTGTGTATAATACGTATAGCTATTTTTAAATAACAATTAAACAATTGCTATGGCACGCCGCCACGCTCTCTCGCACTTGCACTCGCACCCGGCCAGAATTGCAGCTAGTTTCCCGCTAAATCCAGCCGCAAAGCGACCTCTCGCCTGCTGGCTGATGTAATATATGGCATATATAGAGAGGGCAAACAATTGTGCATTTGTTTCCGAACAATATCGGAATCGGGCGTAATAATAATTCGGACAACTGTTCGATACGCCTCGCTGGCGTTGGCAAACAAATTGCACTTGTTTATTATGCCTAAGAATTTTTGCCTCCATACTTTTTCACGCACTCGATTTTCAATTACTATATCCCTATATATATATAGGATGGAATAGGTTTAGAGAAATCGCATGCGAGCAGGCAATTAACCACGCCCACATTTTAAACAATTCCACAAGGTGCGGAGATATTTTGTTCGGGATATCGATTACAGGTTAAAGGTGGAGCCAAACAAACATATGTTAGATAGTATAGTATACCATATATGTATAATATACAGTAACAAGTGTCACTTATCTCATGTGTCATATAATAATATTTAATTACAGTGTTTAGGGAGAACAGATACAACAAAAATATAGAATATCTTGATGAGCTTGACGGGGTTGGGATTGATGCTGATGCTGTAAAGGTCCTACTCACATTAGCTACGGCTTTCACAAGTAGACCTTGTCTCGTAGGGTTCGTTGACAATGTACTACACTAATCTACCTTGAATAGATTAAATCAACTTAACGATACACCAACTAAATAGGTAATTTCGTTATATAGTCAAATATTGTATAACACTAGAAAAAATATATATCTTGAAATATAATTTTCTTCGAGGTTTCACTTTATTTCAAATATTTATTTTACTTTAAGGAAGAGAAGAATCGTGTGTACTACTTATAGAATATGCAAAAAAAAAATGAACTAGTTTATTACTATTTAGTTCCGGATTATAATTTATAATTACCTTGTACTGAGAAGCAGAATTTGAAAATTTGAATAGGTCTTTGAATAATTTGTGAATATTTATGGATATTGTAATTATATTCATTCGATTAAGTTGTCATCTGTGATATTTATGCTAGATTAGATTATAGATTAGGTATTGCATACTAGTGATAAATAACACTGAAGCTGAAGATTATTGTAATTATTTATAATTGATATTTGGAAAAGTTTAAGATTTATTTCCCATAGAGAATATGCTTAAACTGTAACAATGTGTTCAGTTTTAGTTGAGGGTATTATTTTATTTTATTTTTTTGTATAGGTTTATTTATGCATTCTTTAATATCACTAATTTTCGATCGAGTTAATATTGTCACACAATAAACAAAAAATCACTTGAGAACTTTTCGCACTTTTCGATCGATCGCCGCCGGCAAATTCGCGCACGAGAACGACGAGGAGAACATCGACAACATCGACGACAACTGGAAGAGTGAGTAGTGAGTGGCAACAACAAATCGAAGGGCGAACAGTGCGACCGATTGCTGCGAGCACAAAAAAAATATATGTGTGTGTTTATCGAAAATGTATCGATGAATAATGCAGCCTGTGCTGTGCTCGTCGAGATCGATCTACATATGAATCGAGCGCCTGAGTAAACTTTCTCACTTCGCGAGCTTATTCCTCTGCTGCTGCTGTGGTTGATGCTGCTGCTGCTGCGGTTGCTGCGGCTGCGACTGCGGCTACTGCTGCTGCTGCTGTTCGATCTGAAATCTTTGGCGTGCGCAAGGCAACTCACGTTGGGTCCCAAGACGCGGATGCAAAGAACTCAAAATAGCCGAGCGCAGCAGGCAGCGAATTTCAGTCTCTCTCTCACTCACTCTGACACTCTCTTGTTTGCTTGCTCTCACACTCGCGAGGGAGTGCTTTGCTAGTGTATGTGTGTGTGAGTGTGTGTTTGCGATGTTTGCCTGTGTTTGCTTGGGCACCGACTGAAACCTGCGACTGCATGCAGCGGGCGACGAAACGGAACCAAAGCCAAAGCCAAAGAGAGCGGCGAATGACGCTGACGTCGACGTCGCTGCATTTGGAGAAATGCTTTTGGGGGCTGTACGCTGTATATACACTCACTCACACGCACACACAGGCACAGAGGGTGCCGGTGCCCCTCTCACAAGCTTGCACGCAGACAAGCAGGCGCGCCCTTGTACATAGCCAGCCTCACACACATTGGCTGCTTGCTGCTGCCCCTGTTGTTGTTGTTGTTGTTGCTGTTGTAGTTGCTGCTGCTGCTGCTGCGTCGCAGCGCTTCTGGCTGCTGTCGGCGCTGCACTTTGTAGTTGCGTTTGCCTTCTGTCGCCGTTCGCTGTTGCAGTGCGACTCTGCCTGCCATGCAACATGTTCGAGTTCGATGCTGACGCAGCGACGATTCAGTTGCATTGCGCGTTTTTCTTTTGATTTCTTCATTTCGCCGGCAAGTTTTTTCCTCGTTTCTTCTTCTGCTTCTGCTCGTTCTGTGACTTTTGTGGCATTTGTTTTGGTTATTTGTTCGCGCCATGGGGCGTATGCACAATGCACAAGGCAGCAGAGATTATGGGCAAGGGGGGAAGAGAACGAGTATATCATCAGATATGAGTACTTTGTAACAATTAGACGACTCTGCTGGCGTCTACATCTGTGATTGTGTGCGTGTGTGTACGTGTATGTAAATATGATTATAGCCCAGCTAAAAATGCGATTGCATTTATCAGGGATTTAGTTTAGAAAGAGATATTTCTTCTTTGAAAAAATGCAGAAATATGTTTTCAGTTTCGGGATTCGCCTTATAAAAAAATCTACTATTTCTGTAAACTTAAGCTACTAGGGTTCTTGACTTAATTACGATATTATTATAAAGATAATTAAAATAAATATATAAAAATATAATAAAAAATTAAAAAAAAAAATAATAATAACACAAAAAATAAATGTTAGAACTGACTCTGATTATAATATATTTACATAATATATAATTTTCCTATTTCTCTTCTGAAAATGCAATAGAGAGCGTATGTGCATTCGTTTCTGGTTCGAAATCTCTGCGTGACTTGGCACTTTCTTATCACACATACATATTATAAATATATAGTATTATAATTTATTTAAATATTATACACAAAGTATTCTAATGTATTTATAAGCATGCTAGTCTGATAAGTCGATTGACAACAGTTCGGGGTATATTTATATATATAATGATTTTTTGCCTGATCAAAAACTTAATTGAAGAATTGCGAATATTTTCCAAGGGGTGTTCTGCAGCTTAGAGAGCGGTAATTGAGCGTGAAAGATGACAGATAATAAATGCAACCGCTCTCTTGTGCAGCAGGCTACCCTGCTGGCCTCCGCCCCTGCTCTGCCCATGTCCCGCCCAAATGCGACCACGGCAAACTGCTGTTCCGACTGCCTCTTTATTTATTCAGCACCAACCGCCCCGACCGATCCGACCGATCCGACTCACCTTATCTCGCATGTCGCCGCTAATTTGTATTTACACAGAGCGCACTCACTCTGAGCAAGCGAGCGAGTACCCAGTGAGTACCTGCCGAGTACGCAATGAGTGCGGAGTAGGGAGAACCCGAAAGCAATTCTATTTAGTTAATTATGTGTCGAACGACATCAGGGGTGGAACGACTTCTGCAAAATTGTAGTGTAGTGCAGTGTAGTGCGCCCTGTGTGTAGGGGGAGCTGAATCTGTCGATCGTGAGCGATCTCATGCCGCGATAGGGTGATAAACATGCAAAACTTATGCCCCTCGTTATACGATCCATGCTAAAAGTGAATAGACAAGTGCATGTTGTAGTCGTATCAAGAGAGAGAGAGAGACAACTGGTTTCCGAGCGGGCAGGTTTGACAAGATCACAGCTGAAACTACCGATCATAGTTGCCTTTCGCATGATAGCCCAATTTCATGAAATCCCAATCTTTACGGACTGTTGTATAATTAAAGACAACATTATGTTCGAATTGCGCGAAAAGTTAAGATGGAGGAGTGTGAAAAATTGAGAAAATAACTGAGAGGATTAAAAATAACTAAGGCATTTATTTGTAATCCTCTCAGTTGTGAAATATAACGAATATTACAGCAGATATGTATAGAAAAAATAATTTTCTAGTTTATAATAGTTTACAGTTGATAAAATTTGTAAAGAACTGTTAGGATATAAGAAAAGTGACATATATTTACCATTTGTAGAGTACAACATGAAAGAACCTCATTTTAAATCATATAATAATTTTAAATATTTTTATTATATTGAATAATGTATATTTTAGACTGTGATGATTTATTTTCTATCTAAAAGAATGGTCTGTATAATTATAAAATAGAGTTAATTGAAAATGAATATTTAAAGAACAGTTAAAGTACAATTTGAATTCGTATATAGTGAATAAACCCATTGTAAAGCTTGTTAAAGCACTAGTGTACCTATTAATATAGGCATGAGTGTACTTCCTCATTATTCCTGCTCTTTGCAGGGTATTTTCTTAGTCCTTGCGACGTGTACTTGTTGTGGAAGCGCACTTAGCCGGGTATGTTCAGTAAATTGCGTCATTTAGTGGCGCTCTAGGCTATGTATAATATCCGCCCTGGGTGAAGGTTGGCCAAAAGTGCAACCTGCTCTTATCTAAATGTATCTCTGGAGCGAACAAGCACTTGTAGCTTGTCTTCCCGCTGCTTTTGGACATAATATATGCTGCTCCCGAGACTTGCCAAATACCTTATGCGAAATTTGCATTTCTTTCGTATGCAAATATGAGTCTTTTTCGGGCTGCCGAATTCTTCTGCTCGTTCTTCTGGCGAAGAATGGACTCTCTGGATGCAAGATGACAATTACTAGCACGGGACAATGGGGTTGGGGCTATGCAGGAGGTGTGAAGAAGGAATGCGATGAGGGGCAGAAGATCGGAAAGAGAAAAGAGGAAATTGCGAAATGGGGAAAGGGTTGTGGTTGACTGACTTACCCCGAGAGAGAGAGAGAGGAAATAGGCGAGCGACTGGTTGCACTTTCAGACGGAGCCACACGCTTCTCTTGCATAACCCGAGAGAGCGAGAGAGGGCGAGAGAGAAAGCGACGTCTGGGAGAGCGTGAGATTGACAAACAAAGAGCTGAAGTTGCGTGAGAGAGAGAGAGAGAGCGCGCGCCGCTCTCGCTGAACATACGAATGCAAAACGTGCCGCTAATGTTGAGGGAGTATAGTCACACACACACACACGCACATGCAGATATATATTTTGACCATTAAAACTTCATTTTCGATTCGCCACATACGTTTTGTTGTTTGTTTCTTTCGCGCTTTATCTATGGCACCAGACGGTCGAAGTGAATCTCTTGGCACATACGCATACTAAGAGATGTTGATCATGTTGGGGGTGTGGGTACTGCCTGCTATCACATAACTATCACAAGTATCTCTAAATCACACACACACAGACCATGCGATACGTAGGCGATAACGAAAGCGTTTGCGGATGCGAATGCGAATGCGGAACGCAGCGTGCCAAACGAGCGTTAAGGACGATCGTTGCGAGCAAACTGGTCGGTCTGCTCTGTCTGCCGCTGGGGACCTGCTGCCGCTGCTGTCAAAGCTCTGCCCCGAAGAAGAAGCAGAGGCAGAAGACGCACTCACACGACCGGCTGTGCACATGTGCGCTCTCACTCTCTTGCTCACTCTCTCACGCCATACGTATTGCCGCTTGCTTTGCTTTTGCAGTATTTGCACTTGGCTGCACTGCGTAAATCCAGTATGGTCGACTTGCAAGTGCGCTATAATCAAGCTAATCTGAATTCAAGCTCATGTTTCTCTTAAGAACCGCTGTACTGCTCAGTTGCAAGCGTAGCGCACAATCAGCCAAAGAGATGAAAATAGAGCGCGAGAGCAAATGATGCTGACAGCGCTGTGAGAGCGCGAGCATCAAAATGCACATGCATTAAGTTTTTGCTGTAGACTTTGCTCTCGCCGGCAGTCTAAGTGGCGTCGGCAGCGGTGTCGTCGTCGCTCTCTCTCGCTGCGGCTCTCTTTTGAGACTCGCGTAGAGTTGCACACTTAAGTGGAGCAACTTTGTTGCCGTACATTGACGTCTGCATATTTGATCAGAGCGACGCGCCGCTCTGTCGCTCTCTGCTGCACTCTCTCTCTCTCTGCAGTTGCTTTACTTTGGTTTCGCTTCGGATCAGTCGCCGTTTCGCCTGCCTGGGGCGAGATGCTGCTGCCGCTGCTGCTGCTGCCTGTCGCGCTGCTGCTGCGAAATGTCCTCACTAATCACATTTTAAGAGCTTCCGTTGCGCTGCTACGTGCATGTTGCGCTCTTTTTGGGCGATGTGAGCAAAGCTCACAGCCGCCTTGTACCCTCTAATTTCTGTAATTGAAAATATATACAAATTATTGGCCACTAATGGGTACAAATAAGGTGCGTTGGCAGCCCTTTGCGACGACGACGACGATGTGTTGTTGTCAAGGGAGCAGCATGAATAAAATTGCAATAAAAATCATAATACGATGGAAAAAGTAAACCGGTCCCAGAGCAACCCGTTACTACGGGCTCCCCTGAGTCCCTTTATGAGCCGATCTCAAGCTGCATCCCAATTCGATTATTGATTAAGCAAACCTTGAGAAAATTAAAAAATAAATTACAATTGGAGAAAACACATAAATTGCGCGAGTTAATAAATTGAGTACATTAAATTGAAATTAAAAATATTAATTCAGTAGGGAAAGTTGAGCAGGATAAACTATATACTGAAATATGTATAAAATAATATAATAATATATAGAATATCTTTAACTATTCAGTTTAAAACTGTTACTATATGGAAATATATAATTATAACAAAGCTGCCATTTTCCATAAGTTTCTCTTCTTGATCTTAAATTTTGAGCAGTACGCTACCTTAAAGGACTTTGGAATTTGGGCTACATTAATCAATTAGAGCCGTAAGCACTGCACGACTACGAGAGCGAGAGAGAGAGAGAGAGAGAGGGTACTGACTGGAACAAGATTTATCTTATGGATGCGTTTGGCAAAAGAAAAAACCCGTTTGCAGTTTGAACACACTTAAGAACTCTAAGAATGAAGACACAACGAGAGAGAGAGAGAGAGAGAGACAGGGGAAGAAAGACTGGGACAAAAATGTTTGCTTATGACTTGCTGTGAGAATTCTCACTTTCTCTCAGACTCAGTCTAGTCACTAGCCCCCCTCCCCTCTCTCTCTCTTCCTCTCAACCTAGACATGGGTTTTATTTTTATCGTATTCGCCGCAAAACACAATGATACAAATCGACGTTTAGCTGTCGCCGTGTCGCCGTGCTGTCACTTCAATCCCCACTGCAAACCCAGACAACGCTGCTCATCGCCCCCTCCCCCCTCTCCCCCCACCAACCAAAGTAATTTGAGTTACCAACCGCAGATGAAGACCAGAGACAGACAGACAGAGAGGCTGATATATGTTTGTATGTAGACCCATTGACCTGCAGAATGTGTATCTGCATAAGTTGGGATAGCCCCATTTATTAAGTATGACAGTGAGTAAGGAACCTTATTTATATTTCTAAGGAAAATGTTTATTTAAAAGAGATCAACAGTTAAGTTAGCATATAATCATCACATTTCCTATACTGATTTAATTTATTAAATAACTTGCTTGTTTATTTAAATGTTGGTCTGAAATTTACAGTAAAATATAATATTTAAATTCTTTACGGGTACATGATATAAGAAACTGAAATCTTTGGAAAACAGGCTCAGGATTTACAAAAAAAAAACACTTGGAGTTGCATTTAGTTACCTAATAGGTAATACCTATATCTTATTTAGCTTAGAAAGTTCCACAAATATTAAAAAAAAAATATAACAAAATAATTAAAATATATAAATTATGTATATTGTTTTATTTATTATACTCGTAAAAACTCAAGATGTAATCATAAATGCCAAAAATAATAAAACTATTTTAAAGAGCATTTGCATATTATTTTATTTATTATTAAAATTACGATATATATTTTAAAGTTCTTAAAACAATACACATATTTTAAAGGGTATTTGCATATTGAGACTGTTTCAAAAGATTTATAACTTGTATCGTAGGGGTTCTGAGTGCCTCGACGTCCTTTATGCAGGCACTCCAGGTTCCAGCTTCATGCTGTGCAGTGTAATTGCTCAACAATGAATGATTTATTTAAATTTCACTTGATAACATCTAATTAATCGCAGAGGCCTCTCAATATTCGCATTAATTTTTTACACTTGGTTTTTCGAATACGTTTTTTGTTCGCATTCTCTCTCTGTCTCTCTATCGATCAGTTACACAGGCAGTTATTTACGATCATTTGCACATAATGGCTATAAGATCGGCCCAGAGAGCCCTAATAACATAGCGAATCCGTAGCGAGCAGCGAAATAATATTCTTTTGTTTTTCGTTTTTTCTCTTTTTATTATTATTTCTTAATTTTTTTAGTTTGAGTTTTTTTTTTAATATTTGTGTGGAGTGATCTGCCTAATATTTATCGCCTTTTTTTTTGCGAAATTGAGCTTAATGACAAATTGAGTGCCAGAAAACATGCTCCCGGGGCAGTTAAGTCATTTAAAACACACGATCCCAGAGGGTTCCCAAAAAAAAATAAAGGAAGGAACTAACACGCACACAGACAGAGAGAGAGAAAGAAAGAGACAGACAGCTGGGTCGAGGCCAAGAAAATCTGCATATAAAAAGGACCAAAACCTTTTGAGCCATGTTAAGGGCAGGCAGCCTGGCTGGCAGAAGGGGGCGAGCAGGGGCGGAGCAGGAACAGGAACAGGTTGGTACAAGGATTGGTGCGGATAATTTGCGCTTGCATGCAAATTGAAAAGGAGTTGAGGATGGGGAGGGAGCAGAGAAGCAGAGCAGCAGGGTAGGCTGGGGAGGAGGAGCAGGAGGGGGAGCGGGTGGCCCATGCACAAGGGAAGCTGTCGATGCCGCATGGAATGAGCTGATTGAGCGCCAGCTCGATGCATTTTAAAACAAATTGGCACAGTTTGTGCGATGTCGCAGTCGCAGTTGTTGTTGTTGTTGTTGTTGCTGCTGTTGTTGTTGCTGCTTCTTCTATTGTTGTTGCTGCAGCTTGTCACTCAATTAGCTGCAACTCATTTAGCCCGCGTTGCGTTTGTTCATCATTTTGTGCGCACAAAATGCTAATCAAAGCCTGATGGCTTTTTTAGGCCAACTAATAAGCGCCCCATCTCCCTCTCTCTGCCTTCCCTGTCTCTCTCGCTCCCATCTCCCTCTCTTTCTATCTGCCTCTGCCTGTCACACTTGCCCTCTCTGTATCGAGTGTTCTATCGGATATGGCCAACAGTCGCTCCAATTAATATGCAAAATTTATGCATGGATTCAGTTCAAAACAAACAACGGCAACAACAACAGCAAAAACAGCAACAACAACAATAAAATAAACAACAAAAACTCTCTCGAAAAAATCAAATGCGTTTGCAATAAAAAATCAATACAAATTAGCCACGTTGTTGGCCTTCTTGTTGTTCTTTTTAGCCATGTTGCTGCTGTCGTTCTTGCTGTTGCTGCTGTTGTTGCTGTTGCTGTTGTCGATGTTGTTGCGGTTGTTCCGCTGGTGTTGACTAGTCGACAACCCATTTGGCTTATACGTTTTTTTGGGCACATCCTTTGGCCTTGTGCCTCCGCTTGCTGTGCAGCGTCTGCTTAACCCCAGTGTGCCGGTATTTATCACCTACGTCAAAAGTCTACAAAATTACAGATTTAAAAAAAACTATAAAGTACTTCAAAATATTAAATTTACTGCAATTAATTTAATACATTTAAGTTAATAAATAAGTTAATAAATAAATAAAAGAGTTAATAAATAAATAATAAATAAATTTGAGTTTTAAATAAATTTGATGAGAGTTTCTTAATTCTTTAGAGATTGTTGATAATTGTATATTTATACATAGATTTCTTAAGCATTTTTCATATGTATATCTTTTTACTCTGATTTATTTAATTTATTATACTTTTACTTTAAATCTGATTGCAGATCCATCTCCCTCTCTCTATTTTTTTTTCTTTTTGCAGTCTGCAATGCCTTTGCAAAAATATTTACAGGGTATACAAACACGCGCAGCACCCACACTCAGCGTTCTAACTGGAAATTCCAGAACGCTTTGGCCATGTCGATTTATAGAGGCCACTTGCAACTGGCGTCTATTTCTATAAATAAGCCTCCGGGCCTGAGGGCGTATCTGCTCGTTATGAGGCAGACAAAAACTGACTGCAAATGCAAATGATGAGTGTGTGCAGGATCAGACAGCAGCACAGTGAGCAATATATGGGATATACACATATCTATACTCTATAGAGCAAATACAAACCGATCTAAACCGAGAGAGGCAGCTTCAAATTGAGTCGCATTTTTTGTTTACATGCGGTCATTGTAGGGTTAAAAGGGTGTTAAATGAGTGTGAGTGTGCGTGTGTATGCGTGTGTGTGTGCTGTGGCAGGCCACGCTTGCCGCATGTTGCACGTTGCAATTAAATTAGTGCGGCTCGCCTGGTTGGAGGCCGACAGCGTCTGCGTTTGATGAGTTGCTGATGGAAAAGTTGCTGCGACAGCAACAGCAGCAGCAATTGCAGTGCAAGTGGTATCTGTATCTTACAGATACTTTCGCAGCGGGCTGACCGAAAGTTTGCCATGATGATGACAATGCTGCTGCTGCTGATAATCCTAAAGATGATGATGACCTGCGCAACAATAGTTTGCATCTCGCAGATACAAATGTGGAAGTTGTTGTTGTTGTTGTTGCTGTTGCAAACGTAGCTTGGCTGCTTGCCGCAATCAACTGCACTTCATGTTGCGGTCGCCTCTAACAACTTTCGGCATGTGTGTGCGTGTGTGTGTGTGTGTGGGTGTGTATCTAATCACATTAGCACGTGCGCACATCCTTTTGGCCCTCTGTGTGTGTCTTCTCTTGGTCTGCCGTCCCCAGGCTGCCGTCGAAAACTAAAAACATTTTGGCCGCTTTGTTTTTGCCTCATTTCGTTTTGTCGATTTTGATTATTTGTCTGTGGTTGCGTTCCTTTGCTCCTTTTGTTTGCCTGTCCAACTATTTTGGATCTGAAAGTTGGCAGCTGCCTCCCCCTGCCCCTGCCCCCGGCCACACCTCTAATCGTGTTCGTGCCACATACGTTTGTGCATTGCGTTTTCTTTCGTGTGGTTCAAAGTTTTTGCACAAAGGAAGAACGTGAATTTTCCCCATGGGACCGAACACAGCGGGATGAGACTGCAAGTTGGCGCGTAATTTAAACTGGGCGTGTGTCTTGGCTAAGCACTGCTACGCACCTATCGCAGACACGCATATCGATAAATGTTATGGCTTGCGATAACAGAGCAAGTAATTGGGAGGCCATACACGACATTTTCACATGACGGTATGATTTGTATATATTAAGCAAATTAAATATATTTGTAAATTATAGCGCCGCTTGCAATTGACAAATTATTTTAGATTATTAAACTCTGATTATTAGATTATTAAAGCAAGACCATATTTTCCTGAATCATATTCATAACACTTGCCCAATTTACATCTTAGAATTATTTATCCCTTACCACTAAAACAACAAATTTGGAATGCAATTTGGGATTATATATATTGTTTATATGTTTAAACAAACCAAAACGTTTTTTGGTAACGAGTATTTCAAATATATAGTTGAACAATTTTACTTTAATTTGTTGCGTTATTGTCGGCAAGCGTTGTTATTGTAGCGTTTTCAAAGCGTTCTCTTTTTGAATACATTTAATAGTTTGTATATTGTTGCACGTGCTCTCTTAGTTGGTCTTGGGCACATAGGTAAAGACCACGGTCGAGTGTGGAGCAATCTTCAGCTCGCTGAGATTGACCTTGTTAGACTTTGCAATGCTGGTGGCATTGACGCTCTGCTCGGCGTACTTCTCGCTGAGGTAGAAGACGGTCATCTTATCCGGCAGATGGGCAGCGACGGTGAAGTTGCTTCTCTGCGGCAGCTCGGTGGGATTGTAGACCACAAAGTAGCCGGGGCTGCCAGACTTTAGCCTGTAAAAGTACAGAAATATGAGTTAGTTATGGGACTGAGATTAATATAAATTTCTCTTAGAAAGATTTTAGATTCGTTAATGTGTTTCAATACCTTTGCCTTCAAGAGTTAGCATTAAGAATAGACAACGGATTAGTTATTATGTTAGTTTGGAAATATTTGATGGTGTCTTACCTGGTGTAGGAGATAAGTTGATTGATCTCGTAGACGTTCACACTGCCATGCATGAAGGAATGCGAAATACGCATTGTCTGGATCTCTGTGTAGGTTTCCTTGGCGACACCGGAGAACTCGATGGAATCCACTGGCACAATGGGCACACCAGGCAGAAGGGATACGAAGAGCGCCAGTGCTGATGGATCGGCCAGAGTGTCGACGTACACATCGGCCAGATTCCATTGCAACCAGCTCGAGTTGGTCGTCACTATGAGCGTTTGCTCCAGCTCCTGCTTGAGATTCTTGCTTGGCTTGGAGGCGCTTAGTGTCTTAATGAAATCGCCAAGCAATAGCAAATCGATACCAAAAGCATCAGCCGGTTTGCTAAGTTTGTAGGCATCGGGACGGATGATGTCATCGGCCACCGAAAGGAAGGCATCTGCAGAAGCGTTCTTCACAATACCCAAGTAGTCATACAGTACATCGCCCAATCCGCTCTGGAAAGTGGATTTAGTGTGCGTGTAGAAACCATAATCCACCATATTATAGGTAGGTGCTAGTGAAAAGTCTTCGTTCTCCAGATTATCATTGATCAAGAAGAACTTAGTGTTTTTCAGTCGGAATCCATTGATGCCAAGGCCCAACAGATGCTTCAGCACTCCGCCAAACTCTTTTCGCACTATCGTAGAGTTCATCCTCAAATCATATGTGCCTGGCTGGAACTGTGAGAGCACATAGCTGCCTTCGACTGTCTCCCAGGCGGTTGAGTTGCCGCCCACCTTCTTCCAGTTATTGGGCGGCTCAGGGCCGGCACTCTTCCAGAAGAAAGCAGATCGTTTCTCCTCACTAGCCAATGCATCCTGCACCAGCTGCGATTCCTTGGTCGCAAAGTTGGGTGTCAGATCGAGTATGATCTTAATCTTGCTGTTCTTGTATATATCCACAAGTTGTTTGATCTGTGCCTCCACAGCAGGCTTCGTCACTTCGTACGTATTCTGTGCAGGCAGCTCGTAAATGACACCGGAGGCAGATAGTTTCTCGGCTGACAGAACATCACTAGCTTGGCAAGTAGCCACATTGCCGAACTTGGCATGAGGTCCACGTTTCCACCAGGACAATGGTTGAGGTGCAGCACACTTGGGTGCTCCAATGATGATGAGAATGGCGCCCACCAACATGCCAACCCAAATGGCCCAGAAGCCAACAAAGCAGATCCAACGCAAACGCACCCAAAACGGATCATTGGCATATTTCATCAACTCCTCCTTGCTCATTCCGGTGAAGGCCTGTGGATGATGATGTTATTGAGTTAGTTCATAGTAGTCGTAAGCCATGGTAACATGATCCCATTGTCGTCTTATCATGTTACCACAGCTTTATTTTGTAATCATTACCGGTTTCTCGTTATTGAGGTTTCCTATATCAATCTTGGCTTCTCCATTCTGATGATCGCCCTTGATAAATTTAACCTCATCACGACGCTCGGCCAGCTTGTCCTCGGCTCCTCCAGTCCCGAGCATCTCCTCATCGGCGCCATCAGGCAAAACATGCTCTTCCTTCACCATTTCGACAGATACAGCTATAGATTAAGTAGATTAATTTAATAACATTTAATCAGCATCAATCAGAGCTGTGTATGTGTATTCTATTTGCATCTGTGTGTGTGTGTGTGTGTTCTCATGTGATTTACTCATTCTGCCTTTCTCTCACGAGTCGCGATGCTGAATGCATTCGAGGTTATGTTGAGCTGCCACTTGTTAGAGAATTTATGTATTACAAATTTTTCTATAAATATATATTTCTCCCATGCAAATCTGTTTTTATTTTATCAGTTCACTATCTACATAATTTTAAATATGCTGACGTCATAAGAGCCACGCTTGAATCTGTTTTATAGTTTGCCCAGCATTATCATATTCGCGGAAAATCAATAAACATATGTACATACGCAACACACTTTCTATGCATCTGGGTACATTCCTGATAAAAAAAAAGACACGCCTAATACATAAGTACCCCATCCATCACACCCACACACATCTGAATTGTATTGTGGCCTCATAGATTTTATTACATCAGAAAATTTATGCTTGCTTCGAGTTTAGTTTAATCCTCATTTGTACACATACCTTCCGAATTAGATTCCCTATTTGTTGGGAATTTTTCCTCTGTTATAACTTTGTAAATTTCCGGAGATTCACTTTCTTTTTCACTCGGCTGTACCGCTGCAGTCAAAGATTTTATTAATAATGAGAAAAATTGAGGCTTCTCGCCCAACAGTGATGTGTGACTTGTCACGAGTATTTTGCAATACCAATTACTTACCCGGAACAGTGACAGGCAGCGTGGCAGAGTTCTGTAAAAGTATTTATAAATACATGAATTGTATGAACTGTTAGTGCGTGGAGCTTCTGTTAGGTGAGGAGTAGTTATGTTAAAAGTAATGTTAATTTAACAGACTGCTGTCTATAGATTCTAAAGCAGCGTGAAAAGCAGTGCTGCATATTAAATTACACCCGAAAGTAGGCAATGGAATTTGTAAATAAAAAGTGTCACAAAGCAGTGTTTCCAGGTCAGCTTGTTTTCCGTCAATTCGGCTTTTCAATGTTTTTCACAAAACAGAAAACAGCGGGAAATCTAGCTTCAAACGATTTTGTAAGGAATTTTAAAAAATTGCCCAACAAATAGAACAGCTGACTCTCTTCAGGGAAATTTCAAAAATGTTTACTGGGATATTATGTCGATCTGGCAGCGCCAAAGCCGGCGCTCAATTACATTTTTTTCAAACAGGCTTAGATTAATGAAAGTGCATGATATTTTGGAGAGTGCAATAACCTATTTAGCATTCTGACCCACCTTGTTAGCGGAGCTAATGCGTTTAATTTGCGAGAGCAGCTTCATCACGAGGCTTATCTGGTACAATTAAAATATTAAATATTAACTGAAATGAAATAACAATTAACAAAACATGTAAGCGATGCAGTCTGTAGTAGGATTAATTTTCATTTGTATATTTCACTATTTCCAGTTTCAATTGCGAGTTTCACTTGATTTTGTATTTGGCACTGGATATACTACGTTTCTCTCTCCCGTTAGCGACTGTCCGTGTGCGTATCTCAAGCCGAACTGAGACTGCTTCCATCGCGATGAAGCTGAAATCGCGACTTCAATCACCTGTTTCCCCTCTCATTGTTGCTGCTGCCGTTGCTGCTGCTGCATTTGATTTAATAATAATATATGGCCACATCCAGTGGACGAGTGGACGAACGCACGGGCCGCGTTTAAATTACAATTTATGTGCCTGCGGCGGCTCGAAACTACCTGGTCCGCATCTTACCTGAGTATGCGAGAAGTTGTTGGCCAACTCTGGGCTGGTCTGGGCTGGGTCCAGCAAAAACTGCAGTCGTTGGCGAATTCCATGACCAAAAAAAGAAGAAGTAACGAATTGAATGAGCGAGCTGCACTTTCAAGTTCGAGTTCTTTTCGACCTTTTCGACATGGCCAGAACGAGCAACGTGAGGCCAACTAACTGCAAGTCGCAAGTTCTCTAATTCCGGAATTAAGTTCCGCAAATTGATCAATTTTGTGACATGCAAAGCCATTCGAGATTGCCCCCATTAAAACAATGCCCAGTCTAGGCATATAAATGCCCCTTCCACGAGGGGATTAGCACGGATTCAAAGACGCAATGGCATTCCATGTGGGTCGTCAGTTGCTGCTCCTGCTGAGCCTGATGCTGCTGCTGCTGCAAGTGACGCAAGCCAGACCCAAGGTAAGTGCAATTCGAGAGAGCAGCAATACGATCTTAACTCTAAAATTCCAAAACAGGGCAACGATGGCAACAACAATGAGGAGGATGGCGACGATGATGATTCATCTTCGGAGGAAACAGTTGAGGATTCAGTGGAGCCGGGTCGCCGCAAGCGTGATGTTTCCAGCAGCATTGGCAGCGGACGTGCCGGCATACCTGGACTACCCGATCCGGCTACGATCATAAAGATAGCACAACTCTTTCAATCGGTGGGCGAGCAGATAGTGCCCATTCTGCTGGAGGCTGTGCTGCCTGCCGGAGAGGCGACTGGCGATCGCATCACCCGCAAGCGTAGCCTGGAGAGCGCTTCGCTGGAGCTGCAGCGAATATTCAAGTAGTTTCTTGTCTATAATTATATATATATATGATTGTCAAAAGACAGTTCTAAGTTATCGCTGGGCGGGTGAGTCCTCCCCGTTATTTGCCTTTATTTTCGCGACTCAGAGAAGTAAATAACGACTAGTGAATCCTTTAATTTTCCTGCAATCCCGATCGGCCTTATCGTTGACGTGCTTGAGCAGCATGTCTATGCTGGCGGGCAAGTTGACATCGCAGTACAAACTGCCACCGATTATGTTGGGCACCTTATCGATGAACTCGTCCACATTGCAGGCGGTCTGTAGACGCTTCATGACGCTGTCCAATATGCTCTTGATGACGGTTGCCACAATACCTTTCATGCGGAACATATCGCTGCAGTGACGGAAAAATACTGACCCAGTTATACCACTGTTGGGTTCCGGAGTAGTCTTCCTTCCTCTTAGACTTATGCCGGTGCGAAAGGAGAAAGAATTCGGGCTGCTAAGTAGCTCGGCTGCAGCATTTTGCTGTTGCTGTAGCAGCAGCGCAAGGCTGCCTAGCACCAATAGTTTTAAAACCAGCTGGATTAAGTAAAAGCTTATATAATATATGCAATATTTAAGAATAATGAAATTTGTCTTACCAGCATTGTCAAGGTTCGAGAAGGTTTTGAGCCGTTTGCAGTGTATGAATAATTAAATAGTTGAATATTTCGTTTAATTTAATTAGCTGGCTATTAGTTGCGCTTTATTTGCCTATATATAGTAACTGTATATGTATTTATTTATTTATTTTCATGTATAACAAGTTTACTTCTTAATAGCAATGCCGCCTAGAAGTATGCAGCACAAAAGCAACTTGTGCAGGCAATGCAAATTAAGGCGCTGCCTGAAAGTATGCAATGCAATTTTGCAGTGCGAATGCAGGAAATCAGACGAGCTGGCAACACTGCCGCAGTGCATTATGTTAAGTTACTATGCAACCCTGGTCGGAATGCACTCAGTTGATACCCTTTCTTTCGCTGCTTTGCCTTGAAATGATTACAGCATGAATTCTTTTTAGTTCCTGGCGCCTCTGCCGGCTGCGTGGGATGACGTTGACGATGACGACAACATGCAGCAGCATCCCAGACGACAGGCGGCAACTGGCAACTGGCAAGCGGCAACTGTCGACAACTCTGTCTAAGTGAATTGTTGTGTTGACAAAGAAGAGTGAAGCAAAAGTTAATATGCTCGAACTGCCTGCCTGGGCTCGGGCACCGTCGAGCACTCAAGTATTTAAACATTTGCCCGCTTGTAATTTGAGCTGCATGCTTGAGCATAACGAGTATCTATCCATTTTGACATGCTCCATGTGTGTCTGCGTGTGTGTGTGTGTGTGTCTTGGGAGCATTCACATCCTGCCCAGTTTTCAGACCAGCCAGAGAGTCAAGCTATCCAAGTAAGTGCAAGGCCCAGGCCAGGCCAGACCTGGCCAGGCCCAGAGAGTCTGTTCGGCATGTTCGGCATGCGTGCGCCATGCTGAAATCTTGTTTGTATCTTTAAGATACTTTTGCTGTTCGGTGAGCCCGGCATGGTGCGGCGTGCAGACGTCTCTTTATTTATTGTATAAACAATTTCGTGACTTTGTTGTTTATTTTCTTTCTTTCACATTTTGTTTGGCTCGTCGTTCGACATACATAATGGATGGGTTATAATACTACATAGTATGTGTGTACCCTGCTGCCAAGGCACAGGCCGCTGCACTCGCTATCGCTATCTCTATCTCTATACCCATCTCGCTCACTTCTCCCCTTTTCGGAAACTAACTTGTGAATGCAGTTTTTGAGTTTTGGTCAAAATGGCTAAGCAAATATGCAAGATACTTGAGTTAACGTGTTCAGTTCGGTTCAGTTCAGCTCAGTTCCCTACTAATTTGTGCCTGCACTGCCTTCTGGAGTGGCACCCTCCCCCTCCTTCCTCTCGCAGCACTAAAGCTTCCTTGTATCGTGTCTTGCATCGAACCAGCCTAAAATAACACAGCTCGCATCATCGGTTTCTGTAAATACAAAGAAATAAGCTGAACAAGTGAACATGAAAGGAGAAATAATAATACGAAAAGAGAGAAAAAAAAATGCAGAGAAGACTTCGCACTGATGTTCGAGTGTTTTCTTTATAAACAGAAAACTTAATGATGTTGATTTAGTAGAACAGCCAAGCAAAACCAACCCAGGCAGGCAGTCAGCCAACTGCTACCACTCTCCCTCCTCCTGCCTGCTCTCCCTCTTTCACACCCTTTATGGAGCCTCACATTTTCATAATATGTATGGCACAATGTGTGTGCCTGCCCAGGCCCCGCAGCTGTCTTAGTTCCACCAATACCAATCCCAGACGTAACCGCTTTGGATCGTCAGTCAACATGATTTGCAAGTTATACAAATTCATTCAGCAACTACAACAAGAGAAGGAGGAGAAGGAGAGAGAACGACCACGACTTGGCTCAAGTTCTGGCCCGGCCCATCCCGGCCTGGCCCGCATGTCTGCTTCATTAACACGTCTTTAGTGCCTGCGCTTCTTCTCGATTCTTCTGCCCTATGAATGAGGCAGCTGCATGGGCATTGCCAGCGAACTTGCGACATTCCTACATGAATTATGACGCCCTTATGAGAATTATTTTTACCATATTACCACCTGCATTGAGGATTACGCATTGTTCTAAACTTGACACTATTAGCACACTATCTTATCTTATTTTGCTCACTAAAATCCCTTATAAATTACCCTTATATACCTGTATTTACATACTTTCTATGTTTCAATGTAACAATAGAAGTCTAAAATCTTTGATATATATTTAACTAAAATTCACTCTCTTTTATCTCTTTATAGAGCGCATTCCAAGGTCGTTGTTAGCGCATCGCAAAGTCTTGTGAATTTCACAGTGCCAAGGTGTAAATTGCAGGGTCTGTTCGGGTCTGTCAACCCAAAGGGGGCTCTAACAATCGCATCCACAATTAGTTGGGCTGCACTAAAATATGATTAGAGTCGTCTTAACTCGTCGGGGTTAAGCACTCTGTACCTAGCTCAGAGTTGGGTTTTCCAACAAAATTGATGGGAAGCATTCGGAATTCCTTTACGAAGAGAAATAGCGTTAATTAGATTGCCGACAGTTTCCAAAGATATCCCGAAAAGGCGTTGGCTTTGAAAAATAGATGCAATGCGTGAGATAATGCGAGGGTTGAGGCCAGGCAGGAACAGCAACTGTTTGACCGATATAGCTAGGGATTTGGGGGTGAGAGAGATAAAGAGAGAGAGAGAGAGAGGGAGAAACGATAAAGTATTTGTAGCTGACAGGAAGTAAGAGCTGCCAAATAAAGAACCCCTTCGGGGAGCGCCAAGACGCCAAGCAACTGTGCTTAGAAGGCAAAGAGTTTCGCGCTTGAAAGATATGCAAATACCCTGTAAATTTAAGGTTTGTTATTTATATATATAATATGATTTATATATATTATATTATTTACATAAATTATATGATGTCGTTTATAATGTGTGCCCAGCCTAGCTACCCTCTTGGGATTACTACTTCCACACAGGGTATAGAAACTACTTAGGCCATGGATTGCATTTGCTTGTCGGCTGCAACGTCCTCCTTCACCAGGCTTGAAAATAATTTGCGCTTGAATGGAAAACCACAGTCCGTTCCCGTGCCATGCCGTGGTGCCTCCGCTCTTCTGTCCCGGAGGCAACCATCCTGCTCTCTCCCCAAAGAATTCCGTCGCTTGCAGTTTGCTGTTTAAAAAGCTTTTTGTGCCAGGAAGTTTGCTACCTTTTGTTGCCCGTCGTCCGGGTTGCCCGGGTTGCCAAGGAGCCACGCCCAGGAAGGCAGCGACCAACCGCCCGAGCGACCAGGGAGAGCCAGTGCAACTGACATTAGTCGTGCAATAAGTAGACAGCCCTCAGTGACACATGTTTCCATGTGCCAGCCAAGTTAACCAGGCAGCCGTGCCCAAGACGCAGACGGAGACGTAGACCGAACCCAGATCCTGGGCAAGTCCGTGGTGCCTGTCTGCATTTCGCAGCTAACAACAACAACAACAACAACAACAACAACAACAACTGCAGCAACAACTAAAACAACAACAACAATGTCGACAACGTTGCCAGCAACGACATAGACGAATTTATGCTAATCAGTTTGGATGCTTGCCCGAGCATTATTATTATGCGAAATACGAGGGTTGTTATTGTAATATTTAAAACATGCATATTAAATTCTGTGCAGAGTTCCTGAGAAAATAAAATCCCCATTTAAATATACACATATACATATATTTTGAATCACAAACATGTCCACATCACACGCAGCTGTTTCACAAATATGAAAACGGAATTTTTTAAATATTTTTAATTAATTTCGTTAAATTTAATATATGCAAGTTTCCTGAACTTATAAAGGACAATTCGGCATAAATTCTAATAATATGAAAACCTTTTCATCTCTATTTTAATTTTTTATAAATATGTATATTGTTGCTGTCTTTAAAGTGTTTGGCTTTAATTAAGGATAAATCTAATTATAGCGAAAAAAATTTCTAAAATTCCTATAGTAAAATATGTAAAAAAAACAAGCTGTGGATATAGTCCTAATGAGCCTTAGTTAACTTAGGAGGGTGCTTGTTATTATAATACTAAAGGCTGCTTTTAATGAGGTAATTATTTTTGCCCCTAAAGATCATTGATTGTATAGTATATGTAATGAAGACCTGAAAATTCAATTTAAAATATAAGTCACTTCAATTTTAGCTTTATTTTCTCTGATTCTCTTCGCTCCATGGTTTATATTGAGTATACGCTTAGTATTATCTATTATCCCGCTTCTAATTGAGCCCCCCTCGCAATGTTGCAATTTGATTGTTGTCTCTTGTTGTCTTCAGCTTGTTAGCAAATTATAATGAGCCCATTTGCGAGGTCTCCTGCGTAGGCCTATGCCATACGCCCTGGTAACCGTTAACTGACAAGTTCCTGAGCGACAATGCGCGAACGTGAGCGTGAGCGTGAGTTTTCTTTGGCGATAGTTGTTGCCTGGCAGCACGATGAAATCCGCTCTCTCTCCCTCTCTCTCCGTCTCTCTCTCTCTGCACACTTCACGCACCAATTAAATACAATTTTGTATGGGGAGTGGGTGGGGGTGGGGGGAGGATGAGCGTAGCATCCTCGGGGATGCCCGGGGCATCCAAATTGACATCATTTGCCGTTAAAGAGCCAAAAATTGCGACGAGGGTTGCACTGACAATTACGTGAACGTGTGTGCGCCGAGTCGAATGCGAATTCGAATTGGATTCAAGATTGCGATTGGGAATGGGAATGGTAAATAGGAGCGAGATAAATTGAGGGGTTGAGAAGTTGAGGGATTGAGGGATCGGAATTGGAATTGGGCTCAAGAGCCAGCAGGCGGCATTATAAGCACATTAAATTCTAAAGGCGCAGTCGAAGCATGTCTGAAATGTTGAGCAAGTGCTTTTTATGCGATATTTGAAATGTGCGCATGTATTATTATTATTATTGAATATCATTACGAGAGCACCCCGCACCCCGCAGCCCACAGCCCGTACTCCCCTATACCCACCCACTGCGAACAGCTGCCCCTGGAAGCGCGTGAAACGTGAGGGCGACCTAAAACAACTAACTGGGGGTCGCTTTATGAACTGCTGCAGTGTTTAAAACACACACACACACACAGAGAGACACGCTAACCATACTCATAACGCAAGCCAAACCATGAAACTCCAAAGTCAAAGTCATTAAACAAGTGCAACATCATTTCCGAATACTGAAAGCGTGATACACTCGTTCTTGATATAATACCAAAGACGAATATGATTAAATAAAGTATTGAGTGTTTATGCAGACTTAAATAATTCTTTTATGATTATATATAATATAAACTATGAGCTATCTATCATTAAATATATATTATAATTTTGTATTATATTAAATTTTTAAATTCATAAAGACCTTTTCCTTTTACAGGCAGCTCTATTAATTTATTTTACTGCATACATAGTAAACCTAAAGTTCTTACTCAGCTGTCGACACCAATTTCAACTGGAATTTATAGTACCCACTACAAGGAAAGGGTATAAAATAAAAAATGAAAAAAAAAAACTGAACCGAACTGAACTGGGCACATTATCAGCGCCCCAAAGCCAGCAATTTTGCTGCGTTTAGTGGTTTAATTTTTATGTTGCAATTTTTATGGCATTTCGCCGAGACCGCCGACTCTTGTGACCCCTCTCAGACGACAGTCTCAGTCCCCCCTTACCTTATACATAGCTTGCATGCCATATGATATTTGGGAGGTGCCTGACTGCCGGTTGGTTCGTTTTTAAGTGCGCCTTGGCACAATGTGGTTTTTTATGGGCTTCTCTCTCGGGGCTTCGTTTTATGTTTCATCTTTTGAGTGCCCGTCGTCGTCGTCGTTTGTTGTTTGTTCGCTTTGAGAGCTGGAAGTGCACCCCAAGCAGCTTCTCTTTATTATAACATTTTACGTTTACATTTCGCATTTCGCATTTACTTTTTACTTTGTACCAGGCAGTCGCGCCTTTTGTCACTCTCAGCATTAATTGCTGCATTTCACTGCGCTGCATTTCACTGCGTGGCATTTGCGTTGACTCATTAAAGGGCATGCACAATGCCAAGATTCCTTAGAATAGCTGCATAGCGGTCTATTTGTGCGCTCTAGCTATACGCTACAGATGTCTAGAACTTTTATACCACTGAGACATCCCGAGAGATATCTGTGTTAAATAACATACATATATGTATTTAAATGTGTCGGGTTATCAGAATTTGGAGTGTCGTAGACTGTCGGATCATCCATATTAATTTCAGTAAGGTTGCGCGCGATTAACGAGTTCACTTGCATCTGCTTTGATTTCTCAAAAATAGCTGCCTCCCCCCAGTTTCGTCTCTTCTTAGTTTTGCATTCCCTCTTTGATTGTATCGCTATCGAAGTCTTACCAAGCAGCGTCAAAGAGTATTAATTATATAGATATTGCGGTACCCCTCACCCCCCGGGTTCGTGGATAAAGCGGAGCTTTTGCGGGCACCAGCTGTTTCTCCGCTAGTTCGCATTGGGATATTTCTTTGCTTTTTTTGAGTCTCTTTTCTAAACAAACAAAATTTCCCATTCTCCGTCTCTCAAAAATATCCCGCGAACGCTATTCTGAATGCTAACCGAGAGGTCCCCATCAGTGTTGCCAACTCTGAGCCGATAGTTATAGCTGTGTTGACTCTTGAAAATAGCCAAAAATAGCCAACCTTCACAAAAAATAGCAACAGAAAATAGCCCCAGCAAAATCAGTTGAAGTATTTTGTTTGGTTTCAATGGTTGCATTTTGTTTTAAGGACGCAATACCGCCCTTATGTTTTTTTGTTTCCACATGGGATTTCAAATCCCACAATTTTGCATTCAGTGTGCACTTGCAATAAGTGCAGAACACTTTTGTCGGATCATTCACGTCTTTTTTAATACATGTTTTAAAACGTTCATCGTTCATCCACACATCACGAGCTTTTTGTTTATATTCTTTCGGCATTTTGGCGCGTGCTCGAATTTCTGTTTAGCATTCTTTTAACTTCTAACGATGTGAATTGCAAACTAGAGATGGCAGCATGCAAGTACTCGTGAAGAGAAAGATGATGATAGTTGTTTCTCTTTCTAGCCAATGGCACTTACTTAGTTGCGAATAATAAATGGAATTGGCGCATCTAGGTAAATAATGTCTTTGTTAGAACAGCTGCTGGTCAATTTTTTTTTTTGTGAAGAGTTATTGCCATTTTTTGCAAAATTATTTTGTGAAACGTAAATATTTTTGTGTTATGAAATATAGCTAAAAACTAGCAGAGCTTTTGTTAAGAATAGCTGAAAAAACCGTTCCTAGCTAAATGGAAAATTTTCTAGTTTTCGGTCATCCAAAATAGCCAGAACTGGCTAGAAAATAGCTGAGTTGGCAACACTGGTCCCCATCGTTGCCCACGAACTTCTCGTTGGTTCGGAGACATGATCGGCGTCATGCAATCTCTGTATATTTAATACTCTTTGGCAGCGCTCTATTTGTGTCTCATTTACACAGCATCGCATTCATAGATAATTATCTATTTACTCTCACACATTGACAATTAACAAGAACAAGCATAATAAAAAAAAGAAGGAGAAGAAGCAAATAGCAAATGGTGCATATAATTTCAGTGTAAGTTTCGATACATTTTATTCTAAATCGATTATTCTTGCAGCTTCGATATCAAACAGCAATTAATTATTCAATGTTTCTCTTTAACAAGAAGAGTTTCTACATTAATTTAAATTCTATCTTACTCCTTCTAGACTCACACGTAATTCATTTATAAAATTCGTAATATACATATAAACTATACTACTTCGATTTCTTTTCTGCAATTTGTTTCTTCACAGGCAAGTAGCAGTGTATGAAGAAATTTGTAAACATCGAGAACATAATGGCCGATATAAGGAGTGTTATGTAAATCATACCGCGAGGAACACCACAGTTCGTCTGCTGAAGAGTCCATACACTGTGCACAAAAATGATAACGAACTGTACCATTTGCAATATCGTAATATACTTTTTCCACCAGATATTTTCCTTGATCTGCGGACGATGGATCGAGATGTAGTAGTAGCTATACATGACGATGTGTACAAATAGATTGAGCAGTCCCATTACGATAAGGTGACCTCCAAATCCATTGAATCGTATGACATAGTAACCCGCTATGGGCATTAACAAATGATGGAACAAATGCAGTGCAGATATTTGCTTATAACTCTTTCTCAGCACTATAAAGACAGTGTCCAGAAGGTCAATGTACTTGTTCAGATAGTACAAATATGATAATATACGATCGAAAACCTTTCTGGGATCATCTACTGGCATTACGACCAGACAGTTAATATCGTATGGTTTATATGTAACTATATACCAAATAGACTAGAAAGAAAGCGGTTTAGGAATAGGGATAAAATTAAGAACACCCGGCAAATTAATAACTTACCGCAGCAAGCTCCAAACTGTTATAGACAATCTGCCCTAAATTGTACGCCTTCAGAACTCCCCGCAGTTTGTAGGGCTCGCGATTTGCCATAAACTGACGTCCCAGTTTCAGAACAAACAGCAAGTAGAAGCACACAATGCTAACCATTGGCCAGGGACTACGGCAGAGGAATAGGTCTGCTGGATCGGCAAAGGGTCTGTCGAATATTTCGAACATTTTAAAATCTTTTTAAAAACAGATTTTTAAATTTGTAGAAATGTGTATAAACTAAATGATGTGATGATAAATGAAAGCAATTTACATGTTACTATTTTCAAAAAATTACAGTCTTACAATATTCAAATTCCCTTGTAGCAATTGGTGGATACAAATCCAACAATCAAATTAAATAGTTTAAAAATCGTTTTTCTTTATTTTCAGTTTTAAAAACCAACCACTAATAAATCACTTCTATATAAATACACTATTCATAACAAGTCGGCTGAGTTCCACGCCTACAGTCATGCGTCTTCTATATACTCTTTTTCTTTGGAAGAACATAGGCGTGCATGTAGAATTTAGTGAACATGACAAACATCCAGGAGGACATGAACATGACCAGGTAGATATTCCAGCGCGGTACCGCACAGTCGGGTTGCGCAAAGGTCCATGCACTGTGGGCAAAACAGAGTATAAACTGGATCAGTTGCACGATGGTGACGTACTTCTTGAACCAAGGGCTCTGCTTCAAGCCTGGACGCTGCGACGAGAAATAGTAGTAACCATACATTAGAACATGCACAATGGTATTCAGGAATATGATAACAATGAAGTGTCCTCCGTAGCCGTAAAGCCGTATCAGAAAGTAATTGGCAAGCACCATATAGACATGGTGGATGAGATGCAGCGCTGTTATCTGTTTATAACTCTTGCGTAGCACAAAAAATATTGTATCTGTGAGATCCACGACTTTGTTAATATAATAGGCATAGCACACGGCACGGTCTAGGGATTTCATCCTATGGTCTATTGGCAGCACGGTTAAACACCGAAAATCATACAGTTTTTCCTTAGTGATGTTCCAAATGTACTAAGAAGGAAGGTATATATTATATATGCATATCTTATTATTTAATCCCACTACTTACCCCGATCAGAATGACACTGTTGAACAAGATTTGTATTATATTGTAGACTTTCAGCACACCTCGCAGCTTGAAAGGTTCTCTGTTGGCCATAAGTTTGGGTCCTACCACCAGAAACAGCAGGTAACTTGCTAATATGGCAAACAGGGGTCCTGGTCCGCCGGCTAGGGGCAGCTCCACGGGATCGGCGGCAGGAATGTTGAGTAACTCAAACATATTGACTAAAAATCTGTCTCTTTTTGTTTGGTACTGATCCGCTTTGTCCGTTGTCTCGAGTGCGTCTGTCACTAGACGAGCGACTCAAGCCAAGCTTGAGTTATACGTAATTAAAAATGATACATTTGTTTCCCTAATTAAGGTGTTAACAGGTCCAGACTTTGCACTCGCATTTACCTTGAAATTATAATTGGATCTGTGCACTGACCTAGAACGGGAGAGAGTATTCAACCCGCTTTATGTGTATGGAACAAGTGGGTCGTGGTGCATTGATATTTTGACCCGAACTGACTGAGATTGCAATGATTCCATCCATATGCATGCAGAATATCGTAATTGCGACATTGTATGTTTATTAAAAAGTAATACGTTTTAATTAAAATACATTCAAGAAGCTCAACTGCCTCCATTGTTGTGTTAGAGATGAGAGATAGATAGATCGTGCTTATTGTCTAACTATCGTGCTTATTGCCTAACCATGTTTTTCTATCGATAAAATGTCAGTGTTGGTTAGCGTTGTCGCTACAACGATATTTACAACTCTCATTGAAAATTTAAATTTTTCGCAATTTACCATATTTTGGCAATGGCTTTCTTGCCAGTTTGCCTCTTTTGTATTCAAAACTCATTGGAATAGATGAGTCCGTGAGATAGCGTAGATTGCTGCGACTGGTTAAAGTGTGCGCACAATTCCCAGAACTGGCTTTCTGGCCCCTGAATAAATGGCTAATTAGGTGGCGCATAAAGAAAACTGTCTAATCATGATTTTTGCATAATTTTCAAAAGGTTCTGCCAGCAAGGGCTTCACTTCCTGCACAACCACAATGAGAGACCCTGAACCCTGAACAAAAAGAATAACAACAACAACCATGAATGAAAGTGCGCTTTGCTTTTGAAAAGACACACCCTGCTCTGACCGCCTACCCGCCTGTGCTCCCCTCCACCCGGTTGGGTGAAATCCTTTGTGGCTCTGCTCCTGTTCAGGCTGTCGCTCTTCTATCGAAGCGACATGGCATAATTATTAATAAGCATCTCTCTAGCCCGATCCGAGCTGAGCTCACGAAAATTAATTTATCACACGGCGCACATTTTCCATTTGCCACAAGGAAAACGTGCAATGATTCCTATCAGTTTTTCCCCTGTTTTCCCTTTACCTTTCGCTTTCCGTGCTTTCTCCGTGCACTCGGCCTGTCTATCATCTCGGAGCGCGTATTATTTTTAATCCATTAAACAAATGCCGTGTTACAGGGCCCGCCTGTTGTGCGTGTGTGTGCTACGGTCTGTCTGTCTGTCCCTTATCAGTAAATGGTCAGAATAGTCTTTGATTTTGCTGCCAGCACAATGTGCCTCGGGTCTCAAATTCAGTGCCCCGTTTCGGGGTAGATAGCAACGCCTCCGCTTTGTGTGTGTGTGTCTCTCACTCTCTATCTCTCCTTCTATGTAGCGTGCAATCAGAGAATTTTCCCCTGTTTGAAATACCTTAGGCGAGACAGTTGTGTGTTCACGCTGAGTTATCATGCATAAAGAAAATTTATCTCTAAGGAAAAATGAAAATAATTTAACGACACTGACAGCGTGTGCTGTGTGCAATCATTAATATCGGAGTGGAAAGATCTATGGAATACCGCGTGACAACTGAGCCATGAACTATGCCCAGGGACAAGTATCGATCAACTGAGAGATTTCCCCTTGTGAGATATGCCTTTATTTCAATCCCACTTTCTGTACCTTTTTCCAGGTGCCTTCAATTGTCGCGGGATTTGCTGCAGCTTGTCCAGCTCGTAGATGTCATTGGCGTAGGACGTAAGGGTGCTGCCCCTGGACCTGGATCAAAGCCAGTGGCCAGTTGGCCAGTGGAGCTTAAAGCTCATTCGCCGCCATTCACAGCTCAATGAGCAAAGAGCTCTCAAAATAAGTACAAACCCAGTACGGAACCCCCGCAGTGCCAAAGCAGATTAAATAAAAATGGACTGTAGCCAAGGGGCTGCTCGACTGGCAGATGTTTTGATGACCATAAAACCATAATATATTAGTATCTATACAGCTTATAGATTGCCACAATGGAAGTTAATCAGACTAACCTCGAAAGACTCCAACTTGATATTGTACTCCCTCTCCCACATACATATGTAATATCCCTTACGGGCATTTCGCTTAGTTACAGGGTATAAAAAGCGAACAAAGCAATTTGCTAGAATTACAAAAGCGTCTCTAATTGTTAAGTAAGCATAATGTGTGTAACATATGGCGAGAGAGTTGGCTGGACGCGTTGAATCCCTGCGCCATAATGCAATACCATACTGTATACTATACTATATTATACCATACATATAGGAACGAGTACTCGTTCTTGTTCCTAGAAATTAAAAGCATCGTATTTGACAACGACAGACAGGGAGAGAGAGTGCTGAGGCGGACCTCTTGGGGTAGAGAAAATAAATTGGCAAAATGTTGGAACTAAAAAAGAAAATAAAGATATGTCAGCCATAAAAAGTGCTTACAAAAATATTTTATTGTGCATGCGGCGAGTCAACAAACTGGGGATGGATAAGAGCCGAGAACCAAGAACCGAGAGAGAGACTGGGAACAGAGCAGAGCGAGAAAACCTCATGATGGTGTGCGAACAATGGGGGCGCATTCAGCAGCAGCAGAGCTGATGAGTAGCTAATTGTAGTTTGGGTTGGACGGGGGAGCTCCAAGTGAATGGGTATTCTCCCTATAAGCATGGGAACTTTAATGGCTGCTGGTTACGACTTTGTAGTCAGCTTGAAAGTGAAGAATTCTAAGGGGTTTTTATTGGAAAATCGTAAAAACCTGTAATGGATATACATATCTTTGTACTCTTTAGAGTACTTGGTATGGGACCCTTTAAGACTTTCAACGGAACTCTATGGCTCCGACTTTGTTACTCAAATACAAAGATCCGAGATATAATATGATGCTACAGTGATGTTTCTCAGTATCTGCGATTGGGCTCTTTGTAGATTTTCAATGTCGTTTTCAATGTTGTTTCAATTTTTCTAGAGTTGGGAAAAGTTCGTTTTAAGACAAATGGGTAGAGTAGAACTTAGTAATCCCAGGTATAGCTGTCATAACTATTCAGATACTCGATTAAAACCAACTTTCTCTATTTCCAAACATGATGAGAGATAACGAACGCAAGGAGTATTCAGAGGCGGATACATCAAAGGATCAGGAGGAGCAGCCGAGAATATATACCAAATATTTTTTCAATCCAAAGATACCAAATCTCTTAAGACCGCGTGTCGTACCCATCAGTCCTTATGGCTGGTACCGTGTGCTCGTCTACAGTCACAAAAGCGGTTACACTGTGAACCAGGTGCTAGACAGGCTGCGCTTGGCAGTGGCTCCTCGTAGGTTACGCTATTATTATCTGCATGGAGGTGGTGAACAGGATGTGGAGCGGGACACGCGTGCCACGTTTACCTTCTACGTGGATAACTACAAACTCGCCGCAGAGCTGCATTTGCGCGGACATTGTCCGCCTGTCGTGGGCCTCCGGGTGAACGATAGACCGCCACACATTCAGGTAGATGATGCCCTCAAATGGAAGCTACGTCAGGTGATCATGTCGCGTTACGATGTTACAAAAGACTCCCTTGATCTGTCTCGTATCCACGCGCACGCGTTTTGGAGGAACGAGTTCTTTGCGATGCAGCAAGTCGAGTGCTTGGAGGCGATAATCGACATAATGGAACAGGAGATGCCGCAGCTGCGTTGCCTGCTGCTGGATAAGAATCATTTGTGTTATTTGGGCAGCTTTCGCAATGTGGAGCATCGTCTGCCCCGGCTGAAGAGCATCTCGCTGCAGCGCAATCAGCTGAAGTCGCTGCGTGAGTTGCGTGTCTTCCAACGGCTGCACCTGACCGAGCTGACAGTGCACCGTAATCCACTGCCGCGAAACTATGAGCAGGGCGTCCTTTCCATGTTTCCCCATCTGCGGGTTCTCAATTTGTGCCTCGTAAGGCAAAGCCACATCAGGCAGAAGGATGTCATCAATGTCAGCGAGAGCGAGAGTGATAGCGACAACGATGTGCAGCTGGTCTCCATTAGCGAGCGCAAACCTCTTGTGCTGCCCGAACCGAGGGTCACGTATCTGGCGCCGCACGAGTTAACCCCGGAGCTGCACATAAGACGGTTTGTGCGTCGCTACTTGAAGGCATTCGATGGTGACGACAGACGCTCGAATCTGAGACGCTTCTATTGGAGTCATGCCATGGTATCGTACACATTTTCTAAGGAGCACACACGGCAAGATAGGTGGTAAGTGGGAGAATTTATTAAGAGTCCTGCTCGATATTTAATCTATGTTACAGGGCGAATCCTTACCTAGAATACGGCGGGCAGTTTCAGGCCGACCGTCACGTAGCACTTAAGATGTTTGCCTCATGGCCAAGAACCCAGCACTTGTCATCCACTCTGACCATAGATCTGACGTTGGTGCAGACAAGAATACTGTGTCTATCCATAACTGGTAGTTTCCAGGAGGGCAATGTATCCTCTGGGCTCGTGCGTCATTATATGCACTCCTTCATACTCACCCGGCCTGATGAATCTGAAGACTTTCGTATTGCCAATGAACTGATTTATCTAGGCCGCGAGGGTCATGGTCAGCGGCGATTCGAATCAACGTTTAATCCCAGCCAGCGCCACTTGTTGAACAAATTTTCGATGGAGACGCGCCTCAAATCGCGCTGGAGCAGCAGATTCCTTAAGGACACCAATTGGGATTACCAGCAGGCCTTGCTGGCGTTCCATAGACAGCTGCGTCGTCATGAGATACCCGAGAAAGCCTTCAAGGGTGGTGCCGAGAACCCACGCTTAGCCCGTGACGACGTTAATGACGAAATGTTTTCCCAATGCGGCTAAAGGGAAATTGAAAATTCCACTGATTATGCTGATTACATTTTATTTGAATTTGATGGCAGGGTATAACGCGAGTCCAACGAATTGTTCTATGTGTCTATCAATTGTTGAAATCAAATATTTAAAAAATATAATAAAAATGCAAATTAGCATGCAAGATCAATCGATTATCAATGTTAATAACGTTTAATGTTAAATTCAGGCTTAGCAATTATGTTAAATGTTGGCGTGTCTATCGAAATACCGCCACAAATTATCGATACTTTTCCTATTGGTATATTAATCAATCAGAACAGCTTAATACTTAATTCGGTTAGAGTATTCCGTCTTCGTGGTGTTCGCTTGTTATTTACTCTACCCCACCCAGGTAGAAGTCACAGCCGGCACCCTTCGCTCTGTATTGGGCATTTAACTTGTCGTTAGGGTGAATTTATAAGCAGCTTCTGCTGCGACTGCTGCCGGTCGGGCGTCAGGCATTCGTCGCAGCAGCCTCAATTGCCGCCGGTTCGCGTTCTCCAGTCCCAGTCCCGGCCCCGGTCTCAACCCAACCCCGCGATGACTTCGGCCTCGGTCCCGGGCACGGCCTCGACATCGGCCCGGCCACGCTTTATTATCATCTGCCCCTTTTTTTTGCTGTTGTTGCTCTTGCTGCCGCTGTTGCTGTCTTTGTTGTTGTTTGTCGACGTCGCGACGACGTCGACTGCATTTCATTGAGCGTAATTCCGTTGCTAATGATTTTTGGCACACGTAGCGCTACTTTCGAAATTAATGCGCTATAAAACAGCAACAACAGCAGAAACGGCTGCAACGACACTGAGAAATGGCCGCTCTGCGGATAGGAAATTGCCTTGCCATGCCATGCCTTGGGTAACGGGAGGGGCGGTGGCGGTGGGTGAGGCAACGATGACGATGACGGCGACGGCTGCGCAAATTTAATGAAACTTTCTGTTCGAATTGTTTTTCACAGCTTGACTGTGAATGCGGGCGCACAGGATGGAGTCGGGGATGGAGGTGGGGTGGCGTAGAGTCCGACCAGGAAGTACGGCACGTTTTCCATGGCCGCTGATAACAGCGCTCCCCAACTTCATGTGTTTTTGTATGTGTTTTGCGGTTTCGCTTTTCCTCCTCCTGCGCTGCTGCTGTCGTTTTCCCTCCCCTGCTGCTGCTGCTGCATAAATTTCCATATTAATTCATACAGCCTATGGCTGATTATCGGCGTCGTCATCGTCGTCATCATCATCATGGTGTGTTGGCCAACGTTGCGTCGTCCCAAAACATTGCGGTTTCGCAGCACTTTTTATTCAGAATAATCTAAATCGACATTATTTATGCATTCAGCTCGCATTCAGCACGCAGACACCGCATGTCGAGCACTCAAATCCGAATCCGCGGCCAAATCCGCATCCCAATCCCAGCTGCCAACATCGCATCCCATCCGCCATCCCACTCCCTTGGCCCATGCAACATTTACAGATTCTTTCGGATTCCGTATTTGCTTTTCATTTGTATTTTAATGCGCTGGCAAAATACATGCAGAAACGCATATTAATTTTGATACGTTGATGGTTCCATACGAGAACACACCCACATGGGTATTTACTTATATTTGTATTTATGTGTGTGGGATATAAAAATGGGGTCAACTACAGTGGGTTTTATGCACGACTTTCGTTTGAATTTTCATACATTTATCTTGCAACCTCATCGGAAGTGGCAAAATTTAGAACATAAGGTATTAAAAAGCCATTATATTAATAATGGTATTCCTTCATATCATTGCAACCCAAGCCATCAAAGATTATTAAAATACAGATATTTCAGAAAGCCGATAGTTGTGTTATCGATGCCTGGAGATTTATCATAGACTTCAGCGCAAGTCGTGTTGCCTCACACGCTCATTCGCTTGATTTTGCTGCTCTTCCTCCTTTCTTCTTTGAGTGTTTTTGAAGCCACAGATGGGAGTTGGCATTTTTACCGATATTATACACATATTAACTCTGCCACTGGACACTTACTTCATTTTCCCTAATTTCAACGGGAGCAGTTTATAAAAAAAGCGATAAAGAACCGCTCTGTTAGGTAGTTTTTAATTTATTTTAATTTCTCTAGTGACGCAAACATATTGGATGGTATCGTACGATATGTGTTGGCGCCAACATTCAAACTAAGCCCCACGCAACGCTTTTATCGCCCAACCCATTCGCCTTCTCTCCCACGAGCCTCATAAAACACGACACAGACGGCGTCAGAGCACAAATTTCTAATATAGTATGTATGTATGTATGTATATAGTGTGTGTGTGTACGTACCATACGATATGTGCATAGATACGATGTGGTGGAAGAGAACACCCCGTTAATTAGTAAGTTTAATATGAAATGATAAAACAGCGACCCATGTCATCGTCATCCTCTCTTCCTCGTCGTGTTCGAGTCGTTTTTTGGTTGTTCTGGATCTGCTTTGGTTTTTGGGCGCTGTAGAAATAATATTATTTTAGTGCCATAGCATACCGCAGCTGGCCCCAGCAGAAAGGGTGGCAGCCCTATCTGTCCTGCGTGTAGTGTTGCGAGTGCAACTAAAAAACTTATCACAACTCATTTATCAGCAACAATTAATGGCCGCTTTAACATAGCAAACATACGAACGACCATGTATGTATATATATGGGAGCACATTTGAGTACTTTTTATTGCCTACGTCGACAAGAAACTCAAATGACATGTCATTAAGATGTAATGGGATGGGGATGGTCGGGAATGGGGAGGAACGCCGCAGCGGCGTGGAGCGTGTTGGGGGCCGTTCAACATGATGTTAAATTAACTACAACAGTTTCATGTTAAATGCAGCTCAAATTATGTTAAAGAGAATCGAAGAGCCAGTGTTGCCAACTCTGAGCCGATAGTTATAGCTGTGTTGACTCTTGAAAATAGCCAAAAATAGCCAACCTTCACAAAAAATAGCAACAGAAAATAGCCCCAGCAAAATCAGTTGAAGTATTTTGTTTGGGGAAGTCAATGGTTGCATTTTGTTTTAAGGACGCAATACCGCCCTTATGTTTTTTTGTTTCCACATGGGATTTCAAATCCCACAATTTTGCATTCAGTGTGCACTTGCAATAAGTGCAGAACACTTTTGTCGGATCATTCACGTCTTTTTTAATACATGTTTTAAAACGTTCATCGTTCATCCACACATCACGAGCTTTTTGTTTATATTCTTTCGGCATTTTGGCGCGTGCTCGAATTTCTGTTTAGCATTCTTTTAACTTCTAACGATGTGAATTGCAAACTAGAGATGGCAGCATGCAAGTACTCGTGAAGAGAAAGATGATGATAGTTGTTTCTCTTTCTAGCCAATGGCACTTACTTAGTTGCGAATAATAAATGGAATTGGCGCATCTAGGTAAATAATGTCTTTGTTAGAACAGCTGCTGGTCAATTTTTTTTTTTGTGAAGAGTTATTGCCATTTTTTGCAAAATTATTTTGTGAAACGTAAATATTTTTGTGTTATGAAATATAGCTAAAAACTAGCAGAGCTTTTGTTAAGAATAGCTGAAAAAACCGTTCCTAGCTAAATGGAAAATTTTCTAGTTTTCGGTCATCCAAAATAGCCAGAACTGGCTAGAAAATAGCTGAGTTGGCAACACTGCGAAGAGCTGCTACATGAAAATCGATAATTAAATAGCAGCTTTGCATTAATAAAGAGTAAATGAAATTAACCGAAACATCTTGCGTATTAATATAATGTATGTATATTTAAGTATATATAGGTACACGTACTATAGGTATGGTTGCTAAGGGGCTACTCTACATCTCCAGAAAGTGTATGTCCACGGCGTGGTGATGAACATCAACGGGTGGATGCATTTGTAGGAATTTCACATAGGCCAAAAACGTTGTCCAGCACATGCTAAAGAACGAGGTGAAGACGACCTGATTCCTCGCCGGGACGAAAGCGAAATTCACCGTCTGCACGCAGGGCCAATAAATAACGCCCACCTTATAGGCATCCAGAAATTTATCGCTAACCTACAATGAAATGAAAGATATGTGGAGAAGGGAGAAAACAAGTGAGTAAGAGAGAGAGAGAGAGAAAAACATATACTTTTGCCGCATGCAACACAATTTTGAATGGGGCCCCGTGAAAAATGTCTGCGCGGAAAATTGTAATTAAGTGAGACCGAAATCTTTACAAATTTTATTTACGACCATTGTCAGCGTGCATGTGCGTGTGTGTGTGAGTGGGTGTGGCACTCGCTTGGTTAATGTACTTAATTAAAAAAGCCTTTTTCCATGGAAATTTTTCTCACTTTTGGCAACATGCATACATATGTTGCCGGCGGCAAATTGTGGAAATTAAATTTATAGTTTGTGGCAACACGGCGACGAGCCCCGTCAAGAGTCAACATTGCGGGCCAAATTGCCGTCGCGCTGGTCTGGTTAATAAAGCGGGGTTGGTTGGCCGATTTTATGGCGAACCTCCCTCTGGAGAGCTTTAATGGATACGCTTAATGCACTCTTTTACGATCAACTCTCGCATAGCTTTAGATTCTTTTAAATTTATTTCTTTTGTTTATGTTTTTCAGATTACTCGGGATTGTAATGAAGTTGTCAGCGCAGCGCAGCACACATACTACATACAACATCATCAAACATCTCCCAACATTTCAACATCTTCATTAGCAGCCGCACAGACAAGGCGGTACAGCAAAGTTTGCCAATCACCCAGCTCCAGCTCCAGCTACAGGTCGGAGCCGAGTTAGAGCAAGCATGTCATAGATCTCGCAAGCGCATGCAAGCCAAATGAGACAACGCCAACTTGACATAAATATATGGTAAAACATTTACATTTATCAAGATAAATGGTTTCTAATGATATAGAAGTTGCCCGATGTACGAATCGGAATCGAACGAAGTTGCAGCTCGCACCGAGTACGAGTTGGGTTCGAGTCTGCCAGGCCAACAAATCAATGTTGACAACTCTCGGCTCTCTCGGAGACACCGACAACGACTGAGTGGACGGACAGCGGATATTTATGCACGCTTACGGCTTCAGATACATTCACAGATACAGATACAGATACAGATAGTGAGATACTGAGCTACTCAGATGTTGAGATACTGGTACGAGGCCGAGATATAAAGCCAGATACTGGGCCAGTTGTCGGCAGCTGTCGTGAGAAAATGTGTTTCCGAAAAGCACACACGTATATACATATATGAAGCTTCCGTGTGTGTGACCATGTGGGCAAGTAATCCGGCGCGTAGAATGCCGAATCCGAAACCCAATTACAAAGTAAGCAATTTGAGAGCTTTGAAAGATCAATAATGATAACGATAACAAATCGAGCGCTGACCAAGAAACACAATTTCCAGATGCGCTTAAAATCGAAAGCCGCAAGAAGAACCGCAACGAAAAGAAACTGTGAAGAGAGAGAGGAAAGCAGATGAAAGACAGACAACAAACAGTATGGAATCGCTCACGGAAGAATGACTTAATGCCTATTGTGGGGAGATTTGAAAGAGCAGCAAACCGTATAAATAATTTTCATAACGATTGATCGAATCGATTGGTTTGGTTCGTATGGGATCGGTTAACGCACCTCCTGTCTGGCCTGGGCATACGAGTTGCCTTCCATGAGGGTCATGAAGAAGAGAAAGGAACTGATGGCCATGGGATCGTAGGCGGTCTGCTCGGTTATTGCCTTACAAAGCGATGACTTGATGTCGGTGCGCGGCCACATGACGCCAGCCAATCTTATCCAACAATATATGGTGGGTCCCATAAAGAAGAAACCGAACAAACTAAATCTGCAAAACAAAAAGAAACGATTCCCCAATTAGCGCCTGCAGTGACCACACCAGAGATGCACTTAATCTCTCTTGTCCCACCTGAGACACTTCATCCAGTCGTAGGTGCGGAATGTCCGTTTCTCGATCAGCGTCTGCTCGATGAGGCAGCCGCAGGGCCACAGGGTACCGTATGATATCATGCCGCGCAGCACTTTGTATTTGTTTGTCAAATTCACAAGGTTACGAAACATTTTGAGTCGTAATCTGAAAGAGAAATGCAAGAGAAATTTCAATAAATCACCGGAAAAAAACCCAAAAAGAGATTAGTTTAAAATCCCTTGTAAAGTTGTGAATCCTCTGATCTTGGAAACTACCTAAACGATCTTGATGAAATTTCAAATACCGTTTGCAAAGTAAATGATCTTTTTTAAGATATTTATTTCTTTACGCTACTAAGCTACGAAACTGCTGTTAGTTAGTGAAGTTTTTATCAACATTAATTTAAAGCAAACTTATTGTTTATTATGCTAAGCACCTTTTGTGGCGTTCGTAATTGCTTTCCCGAAATTAGTTTCAGTGATTAGCGTTGAGTACTTGAGCCAATCTTGAGGCGACTCAACAATTTGCCAACTCACTTTGACACGCGGCACCTGTCCCTGCTCTTTGCATACACTAACAAACAACCTTCCCTCCTCCCTGCGACTACAACCCTCCTACGCTTTGTTTATGGAGTAGAGTGCACCACGAACATTCCCAGCTCATTTAAAATTTAAATGTAAATATAATGCAAATTAATGTTAAGGAAACATTTTGTTATGCCAAGGCAAGGTGAGGCGAGTTCGGGAAACGTGTCTGATAAACAAGAATGAGAACGCGGCCTGTTTGGACAGTTGCTCAGCAATTCCACTGGCAGCAAGACCCTGATCCCGGTCCCGCACACACCTTGGGCCACGTACACGAACACGTCCTGGCAGGGCGCAAGGACGGCAGCCCGAACGGGACAGCGACAACGTGTACATGTTAATTACTTGTGAAAATATGCAACAGACTGTGGACTCGCAGAGGCAGCCTGCAATTTGCCATGAGGTATACTTTTTCACACCAACTGAAATTACCGTAGGAAGAGGGAGAGGCTGAAGGAGAGAACCGAACCCGAACCTGAAGCCGACACAGGCACCGGCACGGCATGGCCTATTGTTGTGTGTGCCCTTCAAAGTGAACCTGCCCGGGCGTCTGTCCGTCGGTTGGGCCGTGTGTGCGGGCATACTAATTACAACAGCAACAACAAAAACATCAACAACAGCAGCCCCGACGTGCCATACGCTTCAGTAGATGAGGCTCTTTAATAGCCTCAACAACTGCTGCCTCAACTTACAACTCCCCCATCCCTGAGTCTAAACATCAACATCAACTCGTAACTCCAACACGGCTTCCACTTCCAGTTCCACTTCCATTTCCCATTGCCGCTTTATTTCTGCGGCTCATTAGGCGGTCGCCAGGGCCCGAAAATACTTGAAATCAGACAACACACATTGCTTTTGGAATACCTAAATGAAAGTGCAGATGTAATATATGGTTATTGCAGGGATCGTATCAAATACAAATCTGTGTAGATAAAGAGGAACTGCTGTTACAGCCACATGGTTCATTTGCCACATTGTATTGTAATCCATTGATTTATTTTATTTAATAAATGCTTTGTTTAAAATGCAAGTCATTGTGCTGATTTATTTAATATGTATATTTGTAACTTTCGCAACACTAATCGTTAGACTTGATCAATGATTAATCGAAAGTGGCGGTGAGCCGATAACAAAAGTTTATGCAATTAATCGAAGCTAAGACGTCATGGCGCAAACACATTAAAAATAAGAAAAGTGAAAAATAAAATTAAATTGTAATCTTTTCCTTTGAACTGCCTGCAGGGTATCTGTGAGTCGGCACCGCATTACGTCGGGCATTTTTATTACATTGTACATTTTGATTTCAGGAACTGTCTGCCCTGCCCTGCCCTGCCCCGCTTGGAGTACGAGTATTTCTCGCTCTGGCCTAATTGCTTTTTATGACAGTCGAGTGAATATGATAAATCTTTTCGTGTTCTCTGTGTTGCTTGCGTTGCTTGTTTGCTTGTTGCTTTCGGCTCGTTGTGCTTGTTGTGCGGCAACTAGAAACATTATGTCGACATTTGTCGGATAGAAACATTCTTCGCAATTAAATTTCGTGCTTCGTCTTTGTTTTTCCCATTTCGGGGTATTTCGTCGTGTATTCTTCCTTCTGTCTATTTCGGCATTCCACTTGCGTGTACACCACGCTGAGATGGCACAACATACTCTTGACATCTGTTACTTGATGGAACACTGAGCGTAACGCCTCCCCAGCCACGCCCCGAAGCGATTATGTATGTCTCCTCCCCCCGCCACGCCATGCCACGCCCGACACGCTGTCAGCTGCGCAAGTGCCTCGATGTGTGACATTTATTTGCAATTGGCTGCGGATTTCATTAGAGCTCGCCGAGTGGTTTGTCGACCACATGAAAAGCCTTCAAAGGGATGCCGGTGGCATGGGGCGGAGGAAGGTGGCAGCAGGCAGAAGGAAGGGGGGCAACGGGGTGCATTGCGGCGGTTGAGGATGCCCTTTAGAGGAAGCAGCATCAGCAGCTGCGGGCACTGCGGCAAATCAAAGTGCGCCAATTGAACTTGACACTTGATATAAGAGAGAGACGAGGGCACAAGAAAGTTGCCCAACCGGAGGAAATAGTTCCGCTTTTGGAATTCTCAAGAAACTGCGACACTTTAAGTAGTTAAACTATGTCTTAATTCGCACTATTGATCTAAGAGAAGATAAACTCTACAATCTACCATATGTAGTAATAGGTAGTAAGTACTTGTATCAAAATATTGAGAAATTTGACTAATATTCTCAACCAAATTTCAGATTTGTTCATACTATATAGGCTGTCGAAGTTTTATCAACCTGCGAGTCATGCCTGGAAAATGTCAACTATATTACAACATATTAATGGAAAGTTTTCAGATGAGCTGCGAGAATAATGACCTGACATTTGCATCATTCTGTCGCGCACTTGATGCGATTATATCATATCATTTTACGAGAGAGATAGATAGAGAGGCATATGCAAATGATATATGGTTTTGGGGCAAATTGCCTGGAACAGCTGTCTGCACTCGGTAACATATTTATTACAGACCGACCGTTACGTTTCGTATACCGTACTATATCGTATGCCTTTTACCGTTTATTATTTGTGTTCTACTCTATTGTAGGCCATAAATCGCGTGTGGTTAATTGAATATGGAATCTCGTAGCGGTAATTTGCATTTTGTTCATAACTTATTCACATTTTCTGACAATTTGCTGCACTTTGTTGTTAGCTGCCAAGCGGGGAGGGGACGGCAGCTTCCCTCTCGCCTGGCATAATACTCATATTTTTGGACCATTTTCGTATGCGCACCAAAGTTATTCGACTGCATGACGATAAATATTACCCAGCCCCCGCCCATTCCCTCCCCGCTTTGCCCACAGTCGTATATGGGCAACAAAATGATTTTCGCGCTCACCTACAACAGAAAACTATGGCAGCAGAAAAACAACGAAAGGAAGAGAGAGAGAGAGCATAAATTAAAATTAAAATGTTTATTTACGCTCAGGATGAATCAATAAAGGGTTGAGCAAGGGGGGACATGGCGGAATGTGAAGGTGAGTAACAACTGCCAGGGCAGTTTCCTGTGCAACATTTGCATTTTGATGCCGTTTTACGCATCATGTATAGATGGGAAAGAGACGAACGCTCGAGCTGCTGCTGCGGCGCATTTGCCTTGTGGCTTATCAGTCCAATGGAATCAAACAGCCAAGACGGCAACGTGGTCGGAACTACCAATAGGGTGGGAGATTGACTGAAGAGTCGAGTAGTAGGGGCGGCAGGTAATGTGAAGGGGCGTGTGCAGCAAGTCCAAACCGGAGCCTGCAGCATCTTGCAACATTTTGTTTTAATTTCGCACTTTTGAAAAGTGGCAGCCGCCACTTGGACGCGCTTTTGATGTTGCACAGTTCGCGCTGCCAGCGACGTCACAGTCAAAGTTGAAGTCGCAGTCGCAGGGGAAACTGGCAGCTGTTGTTGGGCCTCAGCAACTCATACGACCATCCATTTCGCATACTCTATAAGATGAGTGGAGCATATTGTAGGGTATGCGAATTGCTCTCTCTTAATCTTGTAATTCCTTTTTGTATAAATGCATTAGGGCTGCATCGTATTATTAAAATATAAATATATCGCTTTGATGCAAAATATCGATATATTGGTATTTTTATTTATTATCTACAACCCTAAAATACGAATGTAAATAATAGTGCTGTGTAATCTCAAAGTGAATCAATTATTTTTGCAGCACTCGATTGGATTTTTTTTCATTACATAACACTCAAGGCGTTATAATGAAATTGATTTAAATAACAATTTAAATAACTTGAAGCCTTTGCATACATTTTGAAATAACACTATTTCCTAATCGTTTTTTTTTGTATCAAATATAATTTATATTTTTACAATATGTGGTATATATTTATTTTTACGCCCTGGAAGCGCATACAAAGTTCGCCTTGATGTTGCCACTCAATTTTCTTCTTTCATGTTTTATTATTTTATTGCGCTACGCCTTAGGGGCGCTCTGTCAGTCCACCTTCCCTGCCCCCATACTATCCCGCATTGCTTTCATGCCATGGCGCACTTCCTGTTGGTCGTCGTCGTTGTCGTCGTCAGCGACGGCACTTGCAACATTTCATTTAATTTAATTCTTTACAGTTTGCTTTGGTTTTTTTCTGATTAAATTTACAGCCTATTTTCCTGCTGGGGCGGATGAGGAGTGGGGAGAGCCAGAGAGAGGCGGGCTGTCTAAACGAAACACTCGTTTTATTAAATATGATTATTGACTTTGCTTTACCCTCTCTCTCTCTCTCTTCCTCTGCGTCTCCTACTTGTGCTTTCAACTTTTTCCCCAATTCATTTTCAATTCGATTTCGGCCTCATCACACACAACATTTTCGTCGTTTCACACTTTTTCTGTTGCTGTTCCGCTTCTTTCTCCTTCTCTTCTGCTTCCTCTGCTTTTTCTTGTTATGATTGTTGTTGTTGTTGTCACAAGTGGCACATCAAAGAGGCAACGACGACGACGACGCTAATTGCAGCCGTGAGTGCCACAGCGCGATCGGCAAATGTATCTGTATCTGTATCTGTTGCTGTATCTTGTGCCGTATCTGTATCTCGTATCTTTCGTGAGTATCTCAAGGTGTGAACTTGTGATTCAACCGCCTGCGTCGCCCTCGCCCTCTGCATGTTCCCTATACCGTTTTGTACCTTTGCAGCATGCACAATATTTTATTTGATTTCTCGCCGTGTTGTTTTTTCGGCTTTTGTTTATTGAACTTTGCCTGCTGCCCGATAGCAGCAACGGCAGCAGCAGCGGGGGGCCAGAGCCAGCGCCAGAGGGACGTACTGCAGCGAGGAGGGAGGGGGGCCACACTAGTTTAAAACATATTGAAACATGTGTATTTCCCGTCGATGGGGGCTGCATGCGGGCTGTTTGTTCTTCGCAGCGCGCTGCGCCATGATTTGATTTATTTGTACACAACTTTATGATATTTACATGTCGCGGGAACCCAGACGAACCGCAGCGAACCGAACGAAACGGAACCAGAACCGGAGCTGGCATTGAGTTGAGTTTTGGGGGCATGCAATCTGCGTGGCAACTGTAAACAGTAAGTTGGGTATGCTTTGGATCCCCTTCCCCTCTCCAGGGGTATTTACTGAAGTTCATGTGCAGCGAGGGAGTCCAAGAGGTCGAAGAAACTGACCCGACTCGCTTAGTTTGACTGAGTTTACTAATCGAAACGAAACTTGTATGTCCTAACTAGGTTTTATAGGGATTATGTTGAGATTTTTATACTTTATAAATATATATTATTGATCAGCGACAGCAGAGTAGCTGTCTTTAGCGGTTTTCAAGCTCTATTAACAGCAAGTGAGACGTATGTATCTAGCTGATTTCAAGCTGTATAAATCTAAGGTAAGTCGTTTTTAGCAGTTTCAAGCTATATTGATTGCAAATTAGTCTTATCTAGCTGATTTCCTGCTAGATCTACCAAGCCGTAAGTCATATCTAGCTGTTTAAAAGTTAAAAAAATAATTTAACTTTACACACATTCTTTCCTAATTTGCAAAAATCAAAAAGGGCGATATATCATATATGGCTAACATAGAATAAATCGGTAATTTTTTGAGATATTGCAAGGAAACTCATCCAGCGAATATTTATCATTTTAATAAACTTTTATAGAAAATTTCCTTAGAAACAGAAAATTCTACCTTATAACTAGAAACCTTAGAAATGAGTGCAAGATAAACCTCCCTTATGGTTTGATATAAATGTCCCCACACTACAACGTTCATATAATAAAGAAAACTAACGCTTTTATATCCAACTGTGCTAGAGATTAAAATCTGTATTGTGAAATCGTTTGGAAAATGTTTTTCATTCGCAAATGTTAGGAAACATTCTGGGTATCTGGGATGCAGTAAATATTTATTCAACTGTTTTAGGTTTTAGTTGAGTGATCATTAAAGGGACTTAGTTTCATGGAACACCCTCGTAATTATCGCAATCAACTCGAGGTTTCCTGCTTATCTAATGCGGTTCATCTGCAGCAGGGGGGGGGGAGTCTAAGCTGTCTGGTCTCCTCTTAATGCTCTTATGTTACTACTTTGGGCCCGCCATGTCCGATTATCATTATCAATGCATGTCCCGTCATAATTAATAAGACTCACCCTGCCTGGGAGGGCGCCGCGTAGCACACACGCAAGACGGCAATCAGTTCGGCCTTATCAACAGGCCCGAGACTCGGTAAACCCTGCAAACAAACAGCTGCTGTTTTCTGTTCCTGCCTGACCCCATTTGGCTCAGTGTGTTTGCTCTCTTGGCCAATTACAGTTCGTTTCCTGTTTTCGCAAAATTCTTTTAATTTTCTCTTTCTGCTTGGCACGTTTTAACCCTCCTACTCCTTCTCCTCCGTCTTCGCGGCATGTGCGATAATATTTTGTCCGTCTTTAGTGTCTCTGGCAACCCACCTACTCGACCCTTTTTTGCTTTCCAAAAATGAAAACATCAGAAACACGCTCGATTTCAAGTGTCGAAACCCCTGACAGCTGTGATAACATAACGGGGAAACAGTAAACAGGGAGAAAGAGAAAGAGAGAGAGAGAGAGGGAATGGGATTGGGAATGAGTATGGGAACGGGTATGACAATGGGTGCCGTTAGCTCTAGGCTACTGCCGCTGCTTCTACCCTGCTGAAGTTTTAAAATAACAACAGCAGCAGCAGCGGCGTGGCAAAGACCCCCTCGATAAGGAAGGTCGTACCTCCCTCGCTTTCCAAATTTATGAAATCATTTTCGCATTAAAAAACAAAAACAGAGTAAAAAAGAAACGAATACAAAAACGAAAACAAACCAAGCAAAGTAGTTGGCAACACATGTTGGAACAGAGTTGCCAACAAGCGGAAGAAGAAGAGCAGCAGGGGGAGGAGGAGCAGAGACACTGCAGCAATTGCAGCCAATTCGTACGCTTCTGCTTCTTCTTCTTTCTGTTCTTTATTATAATTCCAACTCGGCTCGCCTTGTTTTTTCCAACTGTATTTTAAATGATGTACCAAGGCCGGAACGGGATGGGACGACGACGACGACGACGACTGTGCCCAGAACAAGAGAATCCAATTTCGTTAGAATTTGATTGTCAACCGAAATAACGAGGCAGCACATAAAAGAGACAGCCCAAACAGGGGAGGAGGAGGAGAGAGGGAGAGGGTAGAGCCAGGGCCGTGGCCAGGCCAGGGACGCAGTCGGGCGGCGAAAGAAATTGAGCGGGGCGACAGATTGTCAGGGACACGAAGCCGACAAAAGCGAAAACATTGAAATTAGAAACAAAGAAATATACGAGTTTTGGCATGACATAAATACTTGCAATGCCAGAGAGAGATAGAGAGAGAGGGAGAGAGGGGAAGATGGACCGAGAGATATACGAGTTTTGGTTACGCGCTCTCGGTACGCACAAGTGTCAAAAACAGCAGATGACAGTTCTCGATGGATCTAACCGATTTCAGACTGAACTATATACATATATACACACACACACACACACATGTCGCCTGACACTTTAGTTTAGTTAGTTTTGTCTGGGGGGATTGCTCGATAGGGGGCGCTGCCCAAATTGACGTTTTGTGTAACCCCAAATTGGGATTTGATAGGTCACTCTATAGAGTATATAGGCTGTTTCTGGCATTGACAGCGGGCATAGCAAGGCAGTTGGCAGTCGTTGATGAGGATTCATTAAGTGGGCGAGCGAGGAGGAAGAGAAAGAGAGAGAGGGAGAGACACTACCCAGACTTTTCCAACTAATTCTGTCTCTAAAATCCTTTTAGGGAGTTTTATATTGTTTTTAATACTTCCACCCCGCGCTGTGAATAATGATTGATCTGATTGATTGCTTTAATATATATGCAAAGCAGTCTCTGTAATCTTTAATCCTCCAGCCCTCAAGCTGTCAGTTTTATGCGGAAAAAATTAAATTTTTGTAAAACTGAAAAAAACCTTTATTAAATGTCAATATTATCGCCCTATCGCGCTGCCTGATTGACATAACATTATTGTTTGCCCAACAACAGGCACAGTTATCAATCTGTAGTTCTGTATAGTTTTTTATATGCTATATGGTATAAACGGGGTACCCTTTGCTATAATAACATGTGGTTCAACGTTTCCCCTAAGTGGAAATCGATGGCTGCAATGGTTACAAGACTTGAGTTCCCTCTCCCTCCCCCCGATTAGAAACCCGTGGGGTTACGTTGAACCCAGCAGAGTGAGTGGAACGTAAAAAGCTGTGCCCAAATTTAGACCCCGGTTCAGTGCACTGCAGCTCTTTTTTCCCCCTCTTTTTTTTTTTTTGTTGGTCTCTTTCCGAGCAAATAAATAAAATGCCAACACAACTGTCAATTATGGACGTAGTGCTGGTGTGTGTGTTTGTGTGTGTGTGCAGGCGAATATAGTAAATATGTACTGTATGTAGATATAGTAATGAGTCCCGATCTGCGAGTGTGTGTGTGTGAGTAAACAGCAGCAGCAATTGAATTTGTTGACTGGGCGGCTGCTTGGATTGATGGGCAACGATAGCGTAGGACGCCGTTGTGGGACGTGGGCTGTGGAACGTGAATGTGGACAATTGACACATGCCACACACACACACACACACACACACAAACGAAATGCAGTCAAAGTCATTTGTCACGCGCCAGCAGCAACGTCATCGATTGGGGATGGGAGGAACAATAAGCGAGGCAGGCAAATAAGTTTATCGAACTATCGCAGCGGGCGGGGGTGTTGCCAGACCGATATGAACGCTGCGATAGCTCACATAAATAAATGTTGAGCGGGCACACTAAATCAACAATTATGCAGCAGGAGAGAGAGAGTGAGCGAGAGAGAGAGCGAAATCGCTGCATTTGTGATAATGTGGCTCAAACGAACTTCCGCAATTATTTACAATACTCTGTCGCATATCCCATTAAATTGAAACAACAAAAACAACACGTAGCTCTATGGCACGAACCCTTTTTATCAGTCACCCTAACCCCCCGGTTCGGGTTTTTTTGCCTGACTGCGAACTAAATACATGGCCTGAAATTAGTTGCCTGGCTGGCAGGCGGGCGATAGGGTGTTTCTCTTCCCTTTCAAAACCCTATGAAACCTCGACTAATTCCCTTAGGAACCCTGCACAGCCTGTGCGTGTAATTTCATGCACTTAAACTCGCATTATATTCGTTTCATTCGTTGCGTTTCATTCGTTTCGTTTCTTTTATTATTTCATTCTGTTAATTTTGTTGTTTGTCTGATTTAGTTTTTTTTTGTTATTTCTGATTCCTTTTTTTTTTTGCTGTACGTCATCGTTTCATTTCTCTGCGCTCTTCGTTTATTTATAGTTCCTCCACTCTGTGGCCCTATGAGCGGGTCTGAGCTGAGGTGTAGTCATTACTATCATGAGGCCGATTCTTCAGCGCGGGCCCGAGTCTGTAATTACATTTATGGCCTGCGTGCACCCGTCTCCGGCTCTGCATCCGTCCAGCTGTCCCGCCGGGAGGGGGGTAGTGTGCCGTGTGTTAAATTATATGGCCAGTCATTGCAGTTATGAGCACAGTTACATGAGCTTGTCCCTCTCCATTCCGCTCTCTAACATATCATATCATACGTTCCCTGGCTGTGCCTTTTGGCGGGTCTCCGAGGGTCGCTCGTTATTAACTGTTTATCAATCAAGAGCTTTAGCTGCGCCTTTAATGAACTATTCTCTGGGCGAGCCAGACGGACGGACAGAGAGAGAGAGAGAGAGAGGGACAGATTTGAAGGGTTCGGAAAGGGGCGTAATGCCCCGAACTGCAGGTGGAACAGCGCAGATAATGCGTATAATGATGATGGTGGTAATGATTGTGCATACGCATACGCTCGGAGAAGCGGAGGGAATCATTAAATATCCATTAGAAAGAACCTTGCCCAATTACTTCATCAACTTTGTGCACATACAGAGAGGGAGAGAGATAGAAAAAAACAACTTTTTCGGCGCTCTGCGACTTATCATCTTTGCAAAAGGATTAAAAACTCATTCAAGCCAAGAAAAAATGTGAAGATAACCTTAATTAACTTGAACTGTCTCTGCTCGGGGGCTTGGAATTCCTAAGTACGACATAGTTTTCACTTTTTTGCAGACTTTCTTCAAAGATCTATAAAGTTAAGAGTTGTAGTTGCAGTTAAAGATAGCAAGGATTGTAGATATATCTTGTGTGAGAAGGTCCTACTGTTTGGGAATGATATACATTTATCTTAAATATTTCAAGCATTTCTTTATAATGTATTTTCAGTAGATGTACATATGTATATATGGTTAGTTCTTCGGGTAAATCCCTCTACAATCTCTGGAAGAGATTAAATATGTACATACATAGTTTGTGTGAAGAAGGTGCTACTATTTAAAATGCTACTCTATAAGGTATTTTTTTCAAGTATTTTTCTTTCTTTTCTTTTTTTATCAATATTGGTATGGAAGTCTTTTTTGACTTAATTCACTATAAAATATAGTAAATATATAACGTATAGCTCTTGTGCAGAAGGTATTCTATAAAGCAAAATATACAATATTGTATATATTTTATAATTTTAGTATTGGTATGGTTAGTATATAATCATCTAACCTTTTAAAAGAAAATTCTTTAAATTCTAGAACTCAATAAATAAATATAAAAACAATACTTTGTTTAAACTCAATAAGAAATCTTTGCCTTATCCCTTCTTAGTTTAAATGTATTATTATATCAGATAATTATAATAATAATTATTCTACCCAAGCCAGTTAAACTTCTCAAACGAATGATCTAATATAGGGATGCATCAGTATTCAAGCCAAGCACCCACAGTTTGCTGCAGTGACCTATTTGATTTGAAGTGGGTAGTACCCACAGACACAGACACAGACTATACTATATATATTATACTATATACTATGTACTTTGGCTGTCCGTAGTTCTCTCTCTGCAGCATTGTGGGGCAGCTTAACCCCATTTCGAAAGCATTTCGAGGCAGCAGCGGCGCAAGAATTACATTTAAAATCGCGCCAAGTGCCAAGCCAAAACGCAAATGCAAAATCAAAGAAAAGAAAATTAACATGAAGTGAATTTCGAAAGGCGCAGACTGTGCAGATAAGTACACACAGAAATGTCAGAGAGGGGGAGGTAGGCGGGGAGGAAATAGGGGAGGGGGGACTTTACGGGGCTAAGGCAAACGTAAAATTTGGCAAGCATTCGCAATAGCAGAGCACGTGCTTATAGCGCAAGAAATGTGGAAACTTTTATTTCCTAAGAGATCCACTGAGACAGCCAGTCGACATGGACGTGATGGACAGACGGAGGGAGGGACGAACGGACTGCCAGAGAGACAGAGACAGAGAGAGACAGAGCGAGAGAGGGAGAGAGAGACAGCTAGCCGGACGTCAACGTAATCATGAGGCAATTTCTTCTCTTCCCTCGGAACTGGCAACTGCAATTTGTAGTCAGCGTTTTCTTAGCCAGCCTCCTCCTCCACCTCCTTCACCGCCTCCTTGGGATTTCTGTGGCAAATGGGACAGCTGATTTCGACTGTCGGTTTTTTGACCCACTCTGTGTGTGTGTGTGTGTGCGTTTGTGTGTGTTCTTGTCGCAGCTACTTGGGCAGAATTAATCTTTTTTTGGGCAAATAAATCATGAGACATGTTGGTTCCGTTCCGTTTATTTTGTTGTATTTGCAATTTGAATGAGAAAAACCCAAGCAAATATAAGTTACAGCAAGCTGAACGACTTGCAGATGCCCTGTGAGGGCTGGGGAGTGTATTTAGTGACTAATATATAATTTATTTATTCAGTTTCTTGTAAAAGAATCATTTTTTGTTTTGTTAATATACAACACAGAACTAAAACCTTTCGTAATCTATACGAAAAACCATCTGAATCTTCTTAAGTATAGATTAGATAGCTGAGCATAGGCAGCAAGTTAGAACATCTCTTAAGTTGAAGACCTTAAGTGGCATAACTTAACAAAGAAGCTAAGAAATTACAATACATTTTTTTTTTTTTTGAATAGGAATCATATTTATATTCTAATAAATATAATATATAGCAGATTCTTTAGAACTTTAGCTTCTTCTAATATATAATACGCCTGGTCACACTCATATAAAATTCTTATATTTATATTATATATACTATATTTATGCTTATGTATTATGCAATTGCTTTTTGCTGCTTCCTTAGTGCCTTCAAAATCGCCATTAGATTTATTACTTGGCACCCTGTGTCAGCCCCAACTCTCAATACTATATACTATATAAGACTGTGCATGTTTCTCTGTATATCCGTTTGTATTTTTCGCCTTCTTTCGCATTGTTTTCATTTTGAAATAAATAATGCTTTGAGCTGTGCAAGCTGCTCGATTAATATAAATCAACGTTCCCGTTTGTGTCATCCCCCACTCCCCGAGTCGCCCTGTGGCAGGGGCCTTTTATAACACAGGGTGGGAAGGTGGGTGTGAGGGGGATCGCTGTTGGCTCAACTTTTCCTTTGTGGCTTTAATGAAAGTAATTTATTAAGTAATTTCTAAGCTTTTAGTCGTGCCGTTTAATTAATTGGTTTTCTTATTAAACGTCAGCGGAATGAATAATGCACAAGGTAGTGAGTACCCTGCCCGAGACCTTATATAATCCTCGCAAGTATGTAAATAAATAAAAAGTATATACACGTGAAATGCAGTTGAATTTATCAAGTACTGCGGGGAAGAGAGAGATATATATAGAGAGAGAAGAAGATGTATCCATCAATTTCAATTATGATAATCAAATTGAAAAGCCATCGCTGCTGGGCAGCTCTACTATATGGTATATATACCGCATTTAATACCCATTAGATGCGGCTCTCTGCTCTGCTCTCTGCTCTGCCCTCTGCTCTGCTCTCTGCTCTGTAATCTGCCCGCCTGTGGCATATGTCTTTCCAGTTCGCAATTCGCATGCGGACTGCGGTACGTGCTCTTTGGGGGGCAGCCCCGAGTACCAAACGAGTGTGAGTGTGTGTGTGAGTACTTTCCAAGTATTTGGACAACGCTTGTTGTCGTCGTCGTCGTCGTCGTCGTGTTGCATGTTGTCGTTGTGAATGTTGTCGCCGCGCTTGTTACGAGACTCTCTGCATCTTGTAATGACTAAGCGGCGCTCTGCCCCACTGCCAGTTACATCTGTCGCAGATGCAACTCGTTGTAGGGGGAGGGGGGGTACTTTGTTGCAACGGATATGCAGCAGCAGCGAAACGTGCTTTCCCAATAACGTCACAGACAGAGAGAGAAAGAGAGAGAGAGAGAAACAATGACAAAATAAAAACGAATAACGATGCGAACGAACCCACAGCAATTGTTGCTGCTGCTGCCCTGTGCTAAAAAACGGTGGCCAAAAATAAATAAAAATATTTAAAGAAAACTGTCAAGATTTGCATTTATCGCCGTAGCTGTTGCTGCTGCTGTTGTTGCTGCTGCTGTTGCTGTTGTTGCTGCTGCTGCTGTTGCTGCTGCTGCTGTTGTTGCTGCTGTTGTTGCTGTCGTGAGCGTCAAGAAATGCACATGCGATAAAAGTTTTCTTGGCTTGTCTGAGCTGAGCGGTATCTGCTATACGGCACTATCTGCCGCATGGGGTGTCTGGTATCTGCTATAAGGTATACGGTATATTATATCTCGTATCTCGTATCTGGTAGCGCACAGTGTCACCAGCTTAGCTGGCATTTGCATAATTTGCATAGCGTACAAACATTTGCGCACACTGTGCAAATATTGAGTAGGAAAAAAGAAGCGAAAACAAATTGCAAGTTTGCGGAAAACAATAAAAAAAAATACTGCGAAATACTGCGAAAATAAAAAAAAAAAAAATACGGAATTACTTTTTTTTTTTTGGATATTTGACAATTTGCACTTGTATCAACTTTAATTGCAAATTGTAAATTATTTTGTGCTTAGCAATTTTAATTGACTCACCACAGCAGAGCAGCCCCCGCCTGCATTGATCCCCCCCTGCCAGCAGAGTACTCGGGTTTCTCCCAATTGGATTTCTATTTTTTTTCTTTTTGTATTTTTCGCTGTTTGTATTTCACATTTGTTGCGTATTAATTTAATTAGTTGGCATTTTGTGGTTTCAAGAACAATCCCCCCTCCCCCCATACTACTCCCTCTATACCATTTACCAGTCGGCGCCAGAACTGCCCGTAGGTTTTCGAATGGAGAAGATTAAATTGAAATGTGGGTTTTATTCAGTTTGCAGATAGCGAAAAATTGTTGCAAATGGAAATTCAAATGCGGGTTGCCTTGTTTGTTTGTTTGTTTTTATGTGGAATTTTGCCATATGCTAAATAAATTACAATTTTATTTCATTATACAGACGCGTGTGTGTGTGTGTGTTGAAACACATTTACATTACGGGCAAGTGGAGAGCAAACAATGCGTGGCAAAATTTGAAATTCATGTTGAAATTCCAATTGATAATCTAGAATTGTGACAAGTTCATTGAACCAACTCGGACGAATCCTTGAGAGAAACTGAAACTATTCTAATTCTCTACTAAGCTGCTTCAATTAGTCAGGTGATTGCACTCACGTTCGTTATCATTGCACAGGTTAATCAAGCAAAAGTGAATAATTTCGCATTAAGTTGGCAACGCAGCACACACACACACACACACACAGGCAGCTGTAAATATACGATTTTCATATTCGGTTTACAATTCAATTTAAATGTAATTTCCCCTTTGCGAAATTGCAAATTCCAATAGAAAATGCTCGCAGCGAGGAGTGTAATAAAATCACACTGAAATAAGTCAGTCAGTCGAGCAGACAGAGAGAGAGGGAGAAAGAGGTAGAGAGGGAGAGAAAGAGTGAGTGAGAGAGTGTTGGAATTCGAAGGCCCCAAAGTCACGCCCGACAACATAATTTCGCATTTCGGCACGCTGCACACAATCGCAGCGCGTTTCCATTCAAAATCGAATGAAATAAATCAAGTTGGCAGCCCGCTTTTACAGCTCTTATTTACAGGGTATTTGTGCTGCTATCATGCATTAATTTAGGCAATTTCTCGCATTGCGTTTGCAGTTTGGCATGCGGACAATGCGGCGTATGCGCAATGCGTATACGTATTTCGCGCTTGTGCTAAATAAAATGAAAATGTAAAGAAAACAATTTCGGTTTTTAATATTTATTATTTCATTATGCAAGACTTTCAGAAGGGGGGTAGGGGAGAATAATGAAGGGGGCCTGCCATTTATGTGCATTGTCAAGTGCGGCCAAGTCGGTTGCAACTGCAACTGTGCGTGTTTCTACTCGTTATCGATAACTATCGATATACGTATTTTCGCAGCCGTTTGTGATTTGTTTCTTTTCATTTGCAATTATATAATCACATTTTAATTGTAATTGGTTTTTGATGTGCCGCATGATATATGGCGCGTTCTTTGTATTATTGAATTTCAAATGAATCTACTCACATACACACACACACACACACATGGGGCGTATTAAATGCGCATTAAGCGTAGTCATAGTGCTGATACTCCCCCCTCCCTTTCATTTTCTTTTTTCTGCCCATTTCCGCTGCTTCTCAGCCTCTCCTCCAGCTGCTTCTTCTGCCTACTGGCGAGTCCACTTATCGACCACATTAGCCTAATGATTTCGTCAAGTTTACCAACACTGCCGCTATCGCTGTTGTTGCTGCCAGTGTTGCTGTCGCTGTTGTTGTTGCTGCCAGTGTTGCTGTGCTGCTGCCGCTGCTGGCATTGTCAGCACTTAAATGCAGACTTCATTTGGTTAATTGCATAGCAAACGCTGCCATGATTAATGTTAATGTTAATGTGACGGCCCTTTGGGACCGACGTAGCCCCCTATTTCCCCCACTATTTCTCTTCTCTATAGTTGCTGCCAAACAAAACCTGTTCGCATATGCTGCTGATTCTATTCGTTTATCTTGAATTTTAATTTCTCCCCTTTTTTTATGCGCTGTAAAAGGCAAAATCGATAGTCCCGCTCCCGCTCTCTCCCTCTCCCTCTCTCTTACTGCTTTTAATGCCAGTCCCATTAATCGGAACTGTGCACTGAGCTGTTGATAATTGATAGGTGAGTCCGCGCTGATCGATGTCACGTCGTTCACATTGATTGGGGGGAATTTCTGTGCGGAATGTCTGTCTATAACGAATGCCGCTTCCTCGCTTGTCTCTCTGTGATTCGAGGAAGTACGTCAATTTGTCAATTAGAAAAACATTTACACAGGGAGAGAGAGAGGTGGATATTTAAATTAATGGAATATAATTAATGCTGAAGAACTTGAGCTTAGTTCCCAGGCAAACAAAGCAATAAAAATCCCAAATTAATTTCGTATAAATGAATAAGCTTAATAAACAAATTTTAAATTAATAAACCTATAAGGAGTTGAAATTTATTACTGCATAAAAGATCTTAACTTAATAGAATTCAAGATGAGAGTTTAATGATTCTAACTAATTATACTTTCAGCTGAAATCCATTTTAATTTAATTAGTATTATTATTTAATTATTATTAAATATCTTTACTTAATCTGCCAATTCAATTGCAACTAAAATAATTCCAGGGTCTATTATTTCATACTAATCTTATAAGCAATGTAAATCTCTTTGGAGCTGCGCAGCCTTGAGACGAGAAATGCGATTTTTGCAGCTGCAGGGAGGCATTTCAATTATGATGGTCCAATTGAGGCATCTCTCACTCTCGCCCGCTGCGTGAAATTCTAATCATTTCCCACGGATGTTGAGCATGGAAAACACAATTTTCATTTCGCTTTTCACAGTGGCAGAGGCAGAACAAGATTAGCGGAAGGCGTTTGCTGCCATTTGCCATTTGCCTCTGCCTGTGCAGCGTAAGTGGAGCAAGGCTTCTTTCTTTCTATTGCTCGTTTCGCAATCTTGGCATGCCTCCGCTCCCTGCCCTTGCCCCCCCCCCGCTCCCACTCGGCAACTGCCCATTTGCATGACCCACTTGCAGAGCGAGAGAGAGAGAGAGAGAGCGTTGCCACTGGGGGTTAGCTTTATCAGGCCATTACGTATACGCCGCATACGCCTTGGCTGCGCTGCCCCACATGCCCCACATGCCCCACATGCCACACATGCCTCACATCCCGCTGACGTTGACATCGGGCAATTGTCGCCCTGTCTATTTATAGCCGCCTTTAATGAGCAAATTACTTCCGATAGCAGGCGAACGCACGATTGAACTTTCGTTATATACTATATATACACATATAGTAATCGCGGGCCCCTTGTGCAATCACCAATTAGCAATTCATAATCCCCCATCACGTCCCCCGGGTAAATTAAAAACAATAATAGAAAAATATAACATAAATTTTGTTTTTGATGTAAAATTCTATGCGGGGCCTTATGCAAGGCCCGCATAGATCACACACACGATACTATGGCATATTTACCCAAAAATTGCAATTTGAATTTCAAGAAACTTATTCGAGATATTTTCGAGGAATCGGCCAATTCGCGACGCGACGCGATGAGAAACTAACTGCAAACTTGGCCAATTCTGCATCCGCATCTGTCAATGTCAATGACAGGCTGGGAAGAAAGTGCTGGCAAGAAGCAGCAGCAAATAGTTCTCTTCTGTTTGAATCAGAAGAGAAAGATCGTCGACACGAGCATTATAATCATGATCATCAACATGTAACGACGAAGCACCCAACAAATGACGCAGTTCAACCAAATGTATCTCTGGTATTTTTGTAGCTCTGCAGCTCTGAATCTTTGTATGTCTGTATCTTTGTATCCTTATATACGTATCTATAGCTTGGTATGTTCGTATCTCTTTATCTTTGTTTCCTCGTATCTCTGTATCTCTCTTGTATTTTGTATTACTAACTCTCTGTCTCTCAGTATCTCTGTCTGTCTGTGTCTCTGTCTCTCTGTATCCCTGTCTCTCTGTATATATGTCTCTCTATTTCTCTTTATATTTGTATCTCGGAATATCTGTCTCTCTGTCTTCCTGTAGTCTTCTGTCTGTGCATAAATATTTGTCTTCTTGTCTCTCTATCTCTTTGTATCTTTATAGCTCTGTATCCTTGTATGTCTGTATCTCTGTATCTCTGGCTATAAGTATTTCTGGCTCCTTGTCTCTCTGCAGCACCGTCTCTCTGACTCTCCGTCCCTTTGCCTCTTTGTATCTTCGTATGTTTGTATGTCTGTCTCTCTGTATTCCTGTATTTCTGTCTCTCTGAATCTCTGTCTGTTTCTCTGCATCTCTTTACATTCTGTATCTTTGTATGTTTGTATTTCTGTCTCTCTCTATGCCTGTATCTTTGTCTCTCTGTATTATTATATCTCAGTTTTTCTATATCTTTCTGTATCTCAGTCTCTCGGTAACTTTGTATCTCTGTATCTAAACTCTCTCTCTCTCTCTCTCTCTCTCCCTGGCGCTGTTGCATCTTGTGGTTGGCAGTCAATAAGTTGCATTGTGAATTGCCTTTCATTGTGAGCTGTAATTGTGCGGCCAGTTTTCCTTTTTTTTATATTCATTCATTTATTATCTGCTTCTTCTTCTTGTTTTCTTCTTTTCGTGCAATTTTCTGTGCATTTTGTTGCCAACTGCCAATAAGTTGGCCATAGGCTATTGGCCATTGCCTCCTCGACCTGGCCATCTTCTTCTACACAACATTTAATTGCACGTTTTGGCCGGCAACAACAGCGACAACAACAACAACAACAACAACAACAATGGCAGACATAAAATAACTAACTAAAGGCAGTTTTTGTGGTTTCTGTTCGCCAGTTTGTTTCTCTCTCTCTCCCTCTCTATCTCTCTCAAGAGAGAAGCTAGACAATGTCTATATTAAAGAAAAAACCTGATGCCTTCTCGACACGGAATGAGTTTTGTGGTGAGCAGATGCCAAAGCATAAATATGCGTAATTACAAGAAGAGGGAGAGAGAGAGATGGAGAGAGAGAGAGAGAGGATCGACCTGAAAATATAGTTTGCCATTTTCGAAATTGATTGAAATCTTCAGGAATTATTGAGAAAAGAAAAAGCAAATTAAAGGCAAATACTGCAAAGTAAATTATATAAAATATAGGGATATATTAAAAAATAAAAATAAAATATAGGTTTATAATATATATCTATATATTATTTGTATTTTTAAAAAATATATTATATTATATATAATATTTAATAAGAATATAGAAATATATAATAAACTACATGTATTTAATATATTTTATTTATTAGCCTAACCAGACAAGTTGAAACTTCAGGCAATCATTTATAATCTTTAGTTTTTCTGATTTTGTGCGACTCTCTTAGCTATAATGAGTGGGTCGCTCGGAGTTGATGGGCTTTTCGTTACTTTCTTACCAACTAATGCTGGTTTTGGCCATGTTGTTGGCCTGCCCGTACTTGTGTTTTTCGCGTCTAACCTTTGCTCTTAATTTCGTTTGCCCTTTTTGGCGCGAGATATTCGCGTCTCCCTGCTCTTTTCCCACTTGACTGCCAATTTGCGGTATTTTCTTGGTTTCACTGCTGCAAAAATCACGCTGCCCCTTCCCCTTAATATATATTTTCTCTACTAAAGCAGACCCTATAGATACTACGTATATATCTCTAGGTAACAGATACAAACGAGTGTAGCCTGCATGCTAATTAGCCGAAGCTTTTGCCTTTATTTCCCATGCGTTCATTATTATAATTTCTCCCTCTCTCTATCTCTCTCTCTGTCTCTTCCCTCTCCCTCTCTCTCTCTAGCTGTGTGTGTTTTCGCCAGGTTTAATTAATGATTTCGCTAAGCTGGCTCGTTCGGCTGTCTCAGCCAAAGCATTGCCGGGGTTAATTGTGTGTCAGGGGCATTAGAAATTTGGCGAGCATTGGCCTCCCTCCCGTGTCCCTCCTCCCCCTCTCGGCTGGCCTCGCCGCCCCTGGCAAAGTCCGCATCCAATTGTGGCCATCAAAAGCAGCGAGTGCTGCCTTTGCCTCTGCCCCTGCTGCTGCTGCTGCTGTTTTTCCCACCTCGTCTGCTGTTGATGTGGCCCGCATGTGTTGCCAACACGTGGCAGCAGCAACAGCAACAGCAGCAACATCGCCCGCTGTGCATCCGTTTTGCAACAGATTTGAGCACAAAGTGGAGATGGGCTTCCATCTGCCCCCACGGGCTGCAAACTTTTATTGGCAGCAGCGCAATATTTATGTATGTGCAGGCAATACCCTAGAATATGTGCAAATACCCTAGCATATTTATTAGGAATTCTACAAGGCAGAGAAATAGCAGCAACAACAGCAGCAAAGCCTGCCAAAGACTACAACTATGCTGGCTGATTTACAGGGTATTTGTGCGTCTATCATTTAGCTCTCACTCTGCTCCCATTCGGATTGTATTTCCCCCTCTCTTTTTCCTGCTGTTGTCGTTCTCCAAGCAACACTCGCAACACTCCATGTGCATTTGCATGTGACCGATTGAGGTTTATGAATATAAATTGTTTGTTAATTAAATGCAACATCAGCAACATCAGCAGCAACAGCAAGAACAGTGACAGCAACAACAGCAACAACAACAATATTGAATAATTGTCTACGCTTTAATACCGGAAATTGATTAAAAGCTCATTTCATTTTGCCTGCCTCGCGTTGTCAGTCCGTGTTGCTGCTGCTGATGTTGCTGTTGTTGCTGCTGCTGCTGTTGCTGCTACTTTGGCCCCAACTCGCTGTCATAATTTGCCATTTGAAATGATTATAGGCCTTACATAGAGATACATTCTGTAATTGCAATTTTTGCTGTAAAGGAAATGTGTACAACATGGATATAGATAGTTATTGCTTATGTTGCTGTTGTTGCTAATGTTGCTCATGTTGTTGCTGTTGTTATTGTTGCTGCTGCTGCTGTTGTTGCTGTTGCTGCTGCTTTTCTGATTGCCCGTGTGTGTATCGTGGTTATTGGCTGGGCATGCTTAGCCCGCGCAGCTTTGCGTAGTATGGCAACTCTGCGCAAGTTTTGCTTTCCTATGTCTGTTTGAACTCGCAGATCTCAGCTATAAGCAAAGTTAGACAGTTCAAACTTGGCATACAGCTGGCTATATACACGCTGCTAAATATGACAGGGTATACAACTCGAACAGCATAGCCTGTGACAAATTGTGGCAGGGTATATATCATTAATTCGCAGATTGCTGTTGCCCTGTAATAGCCAACTTGAACTTTAACTGCCCCGTCAGCTTGCCCTGCGTTTGGCATTATTTTTCTCTCTCTTGCCCTGCTCCTCCTCCCCTCTGCTTTCCTCTTGTTTCCTCCCGTTTGTTGTTTGCGTCTGTTACAATTTTCCTCATCTTTCTCTCTCTCTTTCGCTCTCTCTCACTGTTTGCCATAATTTTACTGCCAATTTTAGTCGGCGAGAAAGTTGGTCGACTACGTCTGCCCTCCTCCTCCTTCTCCCCCCCCTGCAGGCAGCAGGGTCGTGTCTGGGTCTCCAGGTCTGCTCCGGCTTCGGCTCCGGCTTTGGCTTTGTTGCTGCTGTTGTCGCATTTGGGTCTCTTCTCTCCTCTCCCCTCCCCTCCTCCTGCATCTCTTACACATCGCATTTACGTTGCGATTTTTATTTCCTGTAATTTTTACGATATTACTTATTTTTATGCACCGCACGACGCACCACTTGGCAGTGGAGTTGGCTGAGTGTGGGAGGGGGGAGTAGCTGAAGTGGGAGGGTTCTTTTGGCTGGTTTGGGGCTGCCCAAGCTACGTTTAGCTTTTATTTTCATATTTTATGCCATTTTTATGGGCACTTGCTGTGGTTGTTGCTGTTGTGTTGCTGTTGTTGCTGCTGTTCTAGTTGCTCTCGTTGATGTTGTTGTTGTTGTTGTTGCTGTTTCAAAATTCAAATTGCGTCATAAAAGAAATTAAAATCGAAGAAAGCGCAGAAACCTCGCGACGAGTCGCAAAACAAGCTGGAAAATCCAATTGGAAAACACACACATCGCATTCAATTGGAATTTGTTGTTTGAGCTTGTTATTCTCCCTATCTCTCTCTCTCCCTTTCTCTCTCTTCTATTGTTGTTGCTGTTATTACGTATTATTTTTACAGTTGGTTGGCTTATTTATTCTCATTCAGCATTTGTTATTATTTAATTTCAATATTTATGCAGCTTGTCTGGCGTGACTGTAGCGCATTATAATTACCCGCACAACCACATCCCACCCACTGTATACCCTGCCTCCCCCCTCCCCTGCCACGCCCCAAAACTGGACAAACACACAATATATATAGAGCCGCATAAGTGTGGCTTGAATAATGCTAAAACTCTATTTCGAATTTTGTTATGGCTTGCGGCTTGTAAAATTGTTTTTTGCTGCTGTTAGCATATGGTTTATGGATCCATTCCATATGGCATGTACTATACCATATACCATATATCATACCAAACGAACGTGCTGCTATGGAGCGACCTCGTTTAGCCGCACATTGTCATTGATGGACTCACACAACATACATGCATAACTGCGATCTATACGATGCGATACGATACGATACGATATTTGTTGTATCGTATTCATGTTCAGATCGCTGCATATTCAATTTGTAACGGTACATTTGGGTTACACGACAATTAGTTATGGGTATAGCTCAAGTAGGTTATAAAAAAGAAAAAAAAAACAAGGGAAACAAATAATTAAGTTAAGCGATAGTATAACTATCGTAACTATCGTACAATTAATTATAGAGCTCTAAGTGGGTTGGAAATTAATGATATTCATAATGTAATAAGAGTTAGTTAAGAGTTAAGGGAAACAAATAATTAAGTTAAGCGATAGTATTACTATCGTAACTATCGTACAATTAATTATATAGCTCTAAGTAGGTTGGAAATTAATGATATTCATAATGTAATAAAAGTTAGTTATAGCTCTAGTAGTTTTTACTATTAAATAAACAAATAACTAATTTAAGCGATATTATAACAATCGTAACTATCGTATGGCATTAAATAGGTTGAAAATTAATTAAATTAATGATATAATATGAGTTTTGCTCGTTTTTACTGGGAATTACAAAATTTGCATATTTCAATAAACGGCATTATATAAGAATTTACAAACAATACTTAGGTATTCCATTTATTACGCTGTTTAGGAGGGAAACTACATACGAACTCTATAATCAATGAGCTTCCCTCCCTCCCACACTGAATTTCATTAGCAAACAATCAATATCTGGAAATATTGTATTCATAGATACTTAACTAAGCTTGTTTCACAATTGATTGACCCTCCCCGGATTTACTTCCCTGCAAGCTGCACTTTTTCCAATTATTTTCCCATAACATTGATGTCTTTCCCGATGCCCCCCAAACTGATTACCACTTCAATCAGCTTTCCAGCTCGAACTCGAACTCGATTGTTTACCAATGTCTGGGACACTATTTGGCTTAGTATATATATGTAGTATTTTCCCTATAAACACTTGAGTGTATGCCATGGGCAGTCGAAGCAGGGGGGGGTAGATAAAGGGGGGTCTAAATACTTCGTCATGCAATCGTTGTCCGGCATCGAACTGGAGTCGCTTCACCTAATGTTTTTCCAATTTATTTTCATGCCAACTTTGAGTTTCCTCTTTGAGTTTCGCTTCGCTTTGGTTTTAGTTCTCTAGTTGGTCTTTTAGTTTTTTAACCCCCTTCTCTCTCTCCCTCTCTCTCTGTCTCTGTCTCTCTTAGCTAAAGTTTCATTTCAATTTTGTGCAATTAAATTGAGTTATTTGCCTCTCTGTCTGTCTGTCCTTGGTCTCTTTTTTGCACTGTCTGCTCATCTGTTCTTGGTGACTTAAATCCGTCTGCCTAACTGTCTGTCCGTCTGTTTGTCTGCCTGTCTGTCCGTCTGTCTGTTTGTCTGTCTGTTGACTGTTTCTCTGTCTCTTTGTCTCTCTATCTGTCTGTCTGCCCCTCTGTTTGTCTGCCTATCTGTCTGTCTGTCCCTCTGCCTGTCTCTCTCTCTCTCTCTGTCTCTTTGTTTCTCTATCTGTCCGTCTGTCTGTCTGCCTGTCTGTCCGTCTGCTTGTCTCTCTGTCTGTCTCTGGCTGTCAGTCAGCGTTGTGTTTCAAATTAAATTGGCCTTTGTGCCGTGGTTATTGGCAGACTAATGTACAGTGTGCGCACAGTGCAACCACACACACACACACACGCACAGTGGTTCGATGGGCTGGCTCCATCCATTCCTCATCGGCTACCGATTCCTCATCGAGTTGGACATTGGACATTGCATACAATAAAAGCCAAATACAACGGCAAACGCTCATTGAATAAATAATCAAAATAAAATACACATGCGAGTACCCCTACTCACACTCACACGCGACTCGCTTTATTCGATTTTCGTTGCAAAAATACAACCAATTTCCAATTTAAAATTCCAATTATATTGCTATACGCTTTTTATTATTATTATTATTATTATTGTTGTTGTTGCTGTTGTTGCTGCTGTGAAAAATCAATATTGACGAACGTTGCAGATGTTGCAAGCGTTACAGAATGGAGCCGATTGTCGCTTTGTGTGCTGCAAAAATCATCGCCATCAAATTAAAACTGGCTCAATGAACTTTCATAAAAGCCACAAAAACTATACGGAAATAAGTGTAGAATCATTCGAGTTGAAAGAAATGTAAATAAATGGGATTTAGATGCTGTAAAATGTGGATTAATCACTTTATATGCTCTTTCTAACCTCAAAATGTTGAGATATCATTGCAGTTTGTAAAATATTTAGTTGATTTCATTTAAGTCATTAGAAATTGCTGATAAATGTATTTTAGAAGCTATTAAATGTGAATACGTTCATTTGCAGTAACAATAATCCATTAAAACTTGAATTAATCAATTTAAATGCTCTTTCTAACCTCAAAGTGTTGGGAAATGATTGCAGTTTGTATAATATTTAGTTGATTTCAAAGAGAATAAGTGTAATAAGTGATTAATAAGTGATTCACTTTTAAATGTATTTTAGGAACTATAAAATGTGAAAAAGTTCATTTGTAATAACAAGAATCCATTAAAATTTGAATTAATTAATTTAAATGCTCTTTCTAACCTCAAAATGTGGAGAAAACAGTGCAGCTTGTAATATTTGCTGTATTTCTTATAAGGAATATACCCATTAAACAATAACAATAATACCAAGCGTTAGAGAAATGTCTTTAGACTCTATTCCATTATTCTAAATTAGTATTTTATATAATATTTCATAAAGTGAGGTTAGAACTCAAAACAATTAAAAATTCACATTAAATGAGACAGTAAAACATTGTAAAGCTTTGCAGAGAGTTATTGAAATGTAAATTGATTTTTTCTCGCACTGTACACTTCTTCTCCGACTTTGTCCCACTGTGCGCAGTTTGAGATGAAACCGCAAAGTCGCCAGAAGGACACGCAGTGCAAGTACAAGACAGAACTCTATGCATTTGCATATGTATAAGTGTGTGTATATATATATATATATTATATATTCTATATGATCTATGTACCATATGTGACCCTGGTCGAGCATTGCGCATACGCCATGTTGGTCCGTTTGTGCCTTGCAAGAAGTTTGTCGCGTACTTTCTTACAAGGGCTCGACAAGTCGACACTAATTGCTGCTGCTGCTGCTGTTGCATGTGGCATGTGGCACATCCGTTGCCAGCAGAGACGAGGGCAGGCTGCTGCTCAATCAGCTTGGCCCAAGCGGAAATGTTGCGATGCCATCCAAACAAATTGCTTAATTACAAAAATATTGCTAGGAAGCGAATGCGAATCACAGCCTCAATGAGTGTGAGTGTGAGTGTGAGTGCGAATGTGAGTGCGAGTAACTCATTCAAATAAGCAGGAAAAATTGCATGCCAAATGTTGTTACTGCTGCTGCTGCTGCTGCTGTTGTTGCAGTTGTTGCTGCTGTTGTTGCAGTTGTTCTTGCAGTTGTTGCTGCTGCAGTTGCAGTTGTTGCTGTTGCACTAGTCAAATGTCTATAATTTAAGCAAAAACAAGCGACAGATACAAACAGCAACAACAACAATTACAGCAGCAACAGCAGCAGCAGCAGGCAAATCATTTGAAGTTGCTGCTGCCATTAGTTGTTGCTGTTGCTGTTGTTCTTTTCCTTTTCCATTTTTATTGTTGTTGTTGTTGTTGCAATGTTGCAAAATTTATGCACACGGCTGCTGCAAAAAATGTTGCTGCCGCTGCTGTTGCTGTTGCTGCCTCGCTAATTTGCTGCTGCAGCCAGCAGCAGCAGCAGCAACCAGTGGAAATTGTTGATGTGCAAAAATGTTGTTGTTGTCGTCTTGTAAATGCCATAAATTAGTCGTTGCTGCCCGCAGACGTAAAGCGGAATTTGCAATGCATTTTCAGCCGTTTTTCAGCTGCTTTTTTTAGCTTGTTTGTTTTTTTATATTATTTTAATACGATTATTTTATAAATTTTCATGAAGTTTTTCATTTTATTTTTTATTGCTTCTTTTTAATTCAATTTATTGTGTTGGTTGCTATGGTTGCTGTTGCTGCTGTTGTTGCTGTAGATGTTGCTGCTGTTGCTGGCATATTTTGGCACTAAATTAATGCACACACACACACACACACACAGAGAGATTGCTGTGTGTGTGTTTTCCTGCTTACGAAGGTCGTGTGGGTGTCTGTGTGTGGGCAGCGGGCGGACACACACACACACACACACAGCAAAGACATTTGCCTGCGGCATAAAATATGCATAAAGCCAAAATCAATGCTAGACAACTCTGTATCTGTGTGTGTGTATCTCTGTGTATGTGTGCAGCAGTAAAAGATTGAAAAATTGTGATAAATGTCGCAGTTGGTAAATGTTTTCTGGTTTTGTTGCAAAAATTGAATAATTCAATCGCTGCAGAGTGCAAAAAATAAAGCAAATCTTTAATTTTATTTTAGAGCGAAAAATAGAGCAGCTTATCCCACACTCAGTTAGGTGTATCTGCTGCAGCCTCTGCCACCGCCCGCACCCTGCAGAGCCAATTTATCAACATTTCCGTTTCCATTTCCACTTCCACTTCCGTTTCCGGTTCCTTGCCCCGCCTTGCGCCAGGGTTGTCAACATTAAATCGAAAAGACGCAGAAAAATGGCGTCGTAAATATCAAATGAGCGTCGCCTAATTGCGAAAGTTTTTAATTTTATGACAAAATTATAACGATATATTAGGGGGAGTTGTAGGGGGAGTGGCAGGAGCAGGGGCAGGGGCAGTGAGAGAGGAAGGGGAAGCCAATGCTGCTCATGGTCAGCAGCAGCAACAAATCAATGGGCAGAGCAGCAGCAGCAGCAGCAACTGTGGCAGCAGCAACAACAACAATTGCAAAGAAAACCTAGAAAAGCAGTAGCAGCAGGGGCAGCAACAACATCAGCAGCAGAAACAGCAGCAACAACAACAGCAGCAACATCGCTGGCAGCAGCAAGGAAATCCCACAATTGCCGCACAACAATGGCAAATAAATTAAATTAGTCACAAGCATATTTCAAAAATAAACACATAAAACGTTGCTACACCCACTGTGCGAGAGAGAGAGAGCGAGAGCGAGAGAGAGAGGGAGACAGCTGCAGCAGCAAGGATACGAGCGGACAATAAAACAGGCAGCAGTAAAAAACGCAAAGCGAGAGAGAGAGAGAGAAAAAGAGAGACAGAGACAGATGAAGATTTTATATATATTTGATTTTATGAGCATGGAGAACGCTTACATAAAGCCCAGCCCTGGGGCAAGGGTTGCACTGCCAAGCAGGCAGAGAGAGGGGGGGGGGAGGGGTGTAGTAAGGCAGCTACGGCCCAGTTAACGACACACACAGAGTCTTTGGCTCGTTACTTGGCCGCGCCTAACTGCAACTTTGCCAACTCCCTGCTCCCCCACCTCCCTACCCCGCCCTACTCCCCCTGCCAGTGTTGCCACCACATGCCGAAAGCTGCCAAATTGCCCGCCCCAGCAAGCAGGAAGCAGGCAGCAAAAAAAATAGATAAAAACAGACGAGGGCGGTGGCTTTAAAGGCGTCTGCAGCTCGTCTCAGCTGGGAGGAGCAGGGAGAGGAGAGAGCGGGGGGCAGACGCTCGAAGGACACTCGCAGTGGCACACCCACACAGCCAGGAGGGAGGAAGAGAGGGGAGAGAGAGAGAGAGAGCGATACAGGCCAAACGACATAATAAAACCGGCATTTTTATGCATGTCTGAGTAACTTCATGAGCCGCACCAGAGCTGAAGCTGGAGCCGACGGAGCAGACTGCCAAAGGGGGGAGGCGACCAGAGAGGAGTTGCTGCTGCTTCCTCTGCCGCTGCTGCTGCCGCTGCTGCTGTTCTTCCAGTGCGTCGTTCAGTTTCAGGTTCATTGGAAGCCAGCGAAGCCATCGGCTGCTCCCGTGGGAAACTCTCGAAGTTTGGCGACGGCGCAGCGTGCCGCTGCAGCGTGTGCTCTTTATTCAGCCAGGGAACTTGCGCACTGGACGGGCGTGTCACCAAGAGAGAGAGAGAGAGCGAAAAGAGAGAGAGAGAGAGAGAGCATAACAACAGCAGCAGCAGAGGCAACAACACAGCAACATATTTTGGGAAGGTCGTTGCGAACAGTTGTAAAACGATACAGCGCACAGCTGGACCAGCACTCATACACATATATATAAGAGAGGACACTCACACACACAGATACATACACTTGCAGACTAGACACCCACACAGACACGCAGCCATTGAGACTCGTCACATTTATGCAACGAGGCGTCGACCGGCAAAGTAATTAACTTAAGCCCCGAGAACGATAGCTCGATATGTCGCTGTCGATGCCGATGACGATGACGAACACGAACACGAGCACGAGCTGGAGCACGAGTCTGTAGACGAGACAAAAAGCCGGGTTAGTTCGGCTTGCTGTGGGGGACTAGAGTGGGTTACATTTATGTTGCAGTCGTTTGAAAAATGCTAGATATATATACAAGGATACTAAAGCTCGATATATATATATATATGTGTGTGTGGGCGCTTGCCTGCCTCTCTGTGTGTGTGTGTGTGTGTAGGCAAGCCGAGGTCGTTTGCCGGCTGAAGCACTCATGTTATATTTACAAATACATAGGCATATACACACACTCACAGTTACGTATAACAGTATAACATATACATATAACATTTATATGCGCCTCTATAGTTGATGCTTCATGCCTTTATGCGGGCCATTCTCGAGAGTACATGGAATATGGCAGGGCAGGACGGGGCTGGGCAGGGCATGACATGGCGCTGGCTCTGCTCGGGGTCTGCCATATGCGAGGCTCCAGTTAACAAAAGATCCAGCACACATTTGCTTAATGTAATTGTTGTTGTTGTTGTTGTAGGGGCTGTAAGTGCTGTAAGTATAACATATGCTGCATGTGGCATAAATAGATTGCGCAAGTGTGTTGAAACTAGTTGAAAGAGACAGAGAGAAAGAGAGAGGGAGCGAGAGGAAGAGAGAGCGAGAAAAGTCAAGAAAAATACAGGAAACACTTGCGACAACAAGAAGGCTGTAGAAAAAGAGGGCCAGAGCAGGTGCAAGTGAGATAGCAGAGGGGGTGGAGGTAAGGACAGACAGGTAAAAAAGTAAAGCAGACAGGACTTTGCATAACTAAGGCATATAAAAAGTGGCATTCCCCAAAGTAAGGAATTCTACTGCAACAGCATGTGCAACATTCCCAACGAGCGAGGAAAGTTATTATAAACTATATAAGTGCATATTATAATATTATATATATTATGTATTGATTTTCAAATATGTTTCACAGCACTTCAACAAAAAGTCCTCAACGTGTTCTTATTATTTTGAGCATAGGTGTTTTTGACAAATACATATATAACTGATATAGGGTAATTCCAGATTTCCCCCTATCAAAAATAAACTTTACTTTATATTAAATGATATTTAAAATGACAACATATAAATATCTAGATAATAATATGATGATAATATGCAATATATGCAAAGTTTAAATTTTATTTTATTAATCATGAATTTATATTCAGAAAAACTAAAGATCAATTCCTGATAATTAAAATAAATTTATATTTAAAAGAAAGAGTATAAGAAAAGATTTAATATGAAAATTAATCTTTGAGAAATTTATTTAATAAGAAATTCATATTCTATCCATCATATGATAATTTTGTATATTTATAAATACGATACAAAGAACTAAGATCCAGTTAAGATCCAGCTCTGTATGCAGAACCACGTGTGTCATCAAATGATATATGTATGAATAAAAGATGAATGAGAATACCTTGTAGACAAAGAGATCAATCTAAATATGATATATGGGACACATAAGACACTTAAGATCTAGATACTGTTCTCTGCAGTTCTTTATTGTTTTTCCCTATGTGGTACATACCTTCACGAGTTTCTTACCCATTTCAAATAATTCTCACATCTCTCGATCGTTCTTTCTCGCTCTTTCATGGGCAGCTGCAATTTCAAATCAATCAGGCAAGTTGGGAATCTGTTCGAGACGGGGAGGGAGGGATGGGAGGGTTGGGAGGTAGGGCCACACCTCTTGAGGTGGAGCGTGTGTTTTTTAATTGAAAATTGCTGTCATGAAGAAAAGACATAAACAACAATTCTAAGAAATGGCGCAGACAATCAAATCTATTGTGAGTGCGAGTCTCGAACGACTCGAAAGACTCGAAGACTCGAAAGACTCAACTCAGCTCGACTCCCGAGTGTCTTAGACTCATATAACAATTGTACAATATGCATAACAATGAAGTGCGCTTCAGAGTCGCCGCCTCGTTCCAGTTTCGATCCTCGAGAGCGAAAGGCGGGGTGGAAAGAGAAGAAAGAGTAGACAGAGAGGGAAGAGGTAAGGCAGACAAGTGTTCCGGCTGCCGGAGCTGACAAAAAGTCTTTGGAGAGAATGGAAAAACTATTGTCTGAGCCCCCTCAAGAGTCTCTCTCAGAGTCTGCACGAAAACTTAAGTATAAATCAAAAAATTTATGAATTTCGTATACGAAATGAAGAACTGAGTCTGAGCCTGAGCTGAGTCTGAGCCCGAGCTGGAGAATTATGAGTGTCTGCCTGGGCTACTCTACTCCAGGCCGACTCTGGGTCGAGGCCTCGACGCATTCAAACTAAAACAAACAATATAAACTTCAAAACGCTTCGTTGCATATCAAATTAATTACAGCGAAGCCCCCAAAAGCGGCCAGGGAGAACCCTTGCCAGCAGAGGCAGTTCCTCAGTCAGTCAGTCCCTCAGTCAGTCAGTCCCTCAGTCAGTCAGTCAGGCAGTTCGGCCAGACTGATTGTCAGACAAACCCTTGAATATTGTTTTCTTGTGCCAAAAAGGGGCTGCAGCCCGAACTTTTTGCACAAAGCAGGCGAGTTAAGCCACTCGAGAAGGGGCAGGACACAAGTAGGGACAGGGTAGGCCGGAGGGAGAGGACAGAACAGAACAGAACCAGAGCTGACAGGCAACAAGAACTCATGCACAGTGAAAACTGAAGGCATAATTTATGCCTTCAAAGTGAATTGTTGTTCAAAGAAAACTTGGAACATTTTTCCCCAGCCCAGCAGTTCTACCCAATCCTGTCCTGGCCTGGCCTGCTGGTGCCCGCACAGAGAACAAAAAAAAAAAAACCGAAGCGAAGCCAACAGGATGTCAAGAACTTTGGGCTGGCAACGAACTCAGCATGCTCTTCCAAAAAGGGTAAACTTCTATTGTATAGTATAACTGAAAAATAAAATACATATATCTTTTATATGTGGATCATAATGCAACACACGCTGAAAAGGTGCATAGAAATGAAGTTTAGCCTGGGAGAGTGTTCTCTATTTTCAAGATAAAAGATAAAGAACCGATCGAAGAGACTAACAACCTTGAAGCATTAATTATAAGAGTTTTCTATAGAATTCAACCCTCAATAGACTGGGTTCTGCATTCTGATTCTTTTTTTCAGTATTTACAGGTTTTTTCTTTTATCTGTGAATCGACACCTTGCTGCATATGGAACAACACGTAATCACTTGGAATCCCAACAGACTCTCCCTTTTTTCTCCCTCTCTCGTTCCCTAAATCCTTCGAAAAGTATTTTGTTTTGTTTTCAGATTCATCCTTAGTGCGGTTTACTGTTCTCTCCCCCCTTCCCTCTTCCCTCTTCCCTCTTCCCCTGTCTATGTGCGATGACAAAGCTGAAACCGAAACCGAAACTGTGAAACAAAAGTAATATCCGCAGGCAGTCAGGATAGTCACAAAAATAGATGCCCAGAGGAGGAGAGAGCGAGAGAGAAAGGAAGAAAAGGAGAGCAGCATCTCTGGCAACACACGACTGCCCTGGAACTGGAACTGGTTCACGTGAATGACCAAAACTCACGCACGAACGCAGCTCCCCATCCCCTCGCACAAAAGTTCGTGTCATCTGGCCCTAAAAAAGCTATTTTAACTACATTTGGCGTTTTTATCATCATCTTTTTATTTCTGTTTTTCTTCCTTCTTCTGCTTCTTCTGCCTTCTCCCTTTTCTCTTTTATGTTAAAATTTTGTACATTTATTAATACGTAATCATCTCTGACAGCAACACGAGAATGGGTCGTCCCAGTCCCTGGAACTGGACTTTAGAGAATAAAGCCGTAAAATTGTAACAGATATGGTATGTCTGGCCTTATATACATGGATCTGTGTGTGTTATTGTATTGTTGTTGTACGTGCTGTGCGCCGTGTTCTTCAGATAGGGCATTCTAGGAAATCGAACCTATATACTATACCATACTATGCTAGCCAGCAACTTGACTTCCCTCTCTCTCTTTCTTTCTGTGTTTTTCTTTTCTTTTCTATATGTTTTTCAGCTGCCTGCTTAGTTGTGCAGAAAGTCAGATAGCTTGGAATATCTTGTTGTTTTTGTTATTGTTAGTCGGGTAGTTCGAGCCAGGTTTTCTGCGAAATTGTCTACTGCGCTTACTTCATAAATAGTATTTTCATATGAATGATTACGAAATCGTTCTACTTCGTTGGCAATTTGAAACCCAAAAATTTTGTCGGGTTGTCTTGACACTATGCCGGGATACAGAGCAGGGCGAGGAGTTCAATTGAGAGAGAAAAGAGGGGGAGATGTGTGATATGAAATTCCATACTTAGACATAATGAGATGTCTCTCTGGGAATGAGAATGCGGCTTATGTTTCCAAGAGTTACCTGAGTTTCCTAACTGAATTATTCAAATTACCAAAGATATTTTTATATCCTATCTCCATAGATACCTTTTTGTGCGAGTGCTCAAAGTTTCACCATCTTTTGTTTACCATTTACTTTGTAATGCCAGAAATAAGCTTTATTTATAAAATACTAAAGATATTCCTTACTTTACCACGCAATTTAAAAATCCCGGGAATAATATCAGTTTCCTAACTGTATAATTCAATTTAACAGCTACATTTCAATATCTTATTGTCATATACACCTTTTTTTACAAGTTCCCAAAGTTTTCTCAACTTTACTGCACACATTTCTTTTTAATTTAAATAATCCCCAAGATATTTAATTTTACCCAACATAATGAAGCGAATTAATAAAATATCAGCTACATTTAGGTATTAAATATCAAAAGTAGATAAATTGTTCTAGGAATTCTCGAAGTTTTCCATGTTCTGTCAATCTTTTTATGGTAATTTGGAAAAAGAACTCTCAAAGACGCTTTATATACTCAATATGCTAATGCGGAATCGTAGTTTCTCTAAGTTATTTTTATGCAAATCGGCAATAAATCCAATGCGCAGAGGAATCCTAATGAGCTGAAACAGGAAAATTGTCACCCGAAATCGCAATTCAATTGAAACTGGAACGGATCGGACCGGACAGAGTTCATTCAGGGCAAGAGTAGCCAAGTCGTATGCGAGGTACCTTAAACAGAGAGAGAGGGAGGGAGAGAGGGAGAGGGTACTGGGTAAATGTTGCCGTATCGGAGTTGCCTTTCAAATTGATGAGCAATAACAAAGCGAGTGCGCAATACAAAGGAAAATGCTGCATAGAAAGAGACTTGCTTGATACTTTCAAAGTTTCCAGTAGAAATACCCATGTGTGTGTGTCTATGTGTGTGTGTGTGTGTGTGTACTTGTGCCTCGACCCGTGCATGAGTCGAGTATTTCTCTTTCTTTTGCGAAATTAATGAACTATTCAAATGTCAAAGGATCTGTGAAACGCGACGGGGAGATAAAGCGACGGCCACGACAGACGGAGAGACGAAGAGACAGAGAGACGGACAGACAGAGGGACGGACATACAAAAACGGTTGGTGACAACAGCAACAAAGCGGGCCAACAATAAAAACGAGTCCAGTAAAGAAATCCATAAAAGATTTTGTAGCCTGCAACGCGTCGCTTTATGAGGCGAGACTCGAGACGGAGACGGAGACGAGGCCGCACTCTGTGTGTGTGTGTGTAGAGTGTGTGTCTGTGTGTGTGTGTGTTTGCTCGCTTTTACAAAATTCAAAAAGCAATTTACAAAAGGCAACGTGAAAGGCGATACGCTTGCTAACACACACAGATACGCACACACACAGTCTAAGCCAAGGGCCGGAACCCAGTTACGGGCACGGGGCCAGCGCTGCAGTGCCTCTAAGTGCCACTAAAGGACAACGCTGGAGAGGGAGCAGCAGGAGCAGCAGCAGGAGGAGGAGAAATAAAACCGAAGGCGCTGAGCCGCAACGAGCCGACTTGGCCAGAGAGCGCGTCCCAGTCAGTTTCAGTCATCGTTCGCAGATGATGAGCTGCTCCGCTGGGATCACTTGACAGGCAGAGCAGCAGTTCCTGCCCCCGCCCCCATTCCTGTCTCATCCCCCCTCATGGCAATACGTAAATGAGTCGTCCTACAAACTGAACGTGCTGGCCGACTGATTTTTTTATTATCATTGCATTTTATAGACAGTTTTACGAGCTAACGAAAGTGGTTCTGCCAGCCCCGAGAGAGCTGCAGATAATGCCAATACGATGCGATATCGGGGGAGAGAGAGAGAGACAGAGAGAGACATACCAAACATATTTCGGGTTTACGATGCCGCCTCAACCGATGTGAATCGCGTGAATTGTAAATCACACTTGGTCTGGTCTGCTCGCTCGCAGCCAAAGCGGAGCAGACCCGCAATGGGAGCGAGTACACATGCTCCCCGATCTCCCCCTTCCCCTCTCCCACTCCTTCTCCCCCTCCATATACAATGCATATTAGCGTAGCTCTCAAATTGTTTTTAGTTGCCGCCGCGTCTGCAAATGACCCATTGTCTGTTTTACGATTGAAGCGGGACGAGGGAGGCAGCAGAACGAGGGGGGAGGCCTGAGGGGCCTGTTAAGTGTTGCCATTAAAGCGTTTAAATTGTTGCACTAAGGTTGCATTGCCAAATGCTACAGATCTACCAAAACAGAGAGCGAGTGAGAGAGAGAAAGAGAGAGAGAGGGAGAGAGAGAGGGAGAGAGCGCGCCTTTCGCCTCATCAATCTTCAGCGACGACGACGCGTCTCGACCGACATTGTGCGGCCCCATGACATGGCACCGCTATATAGTCTTGATAAAGTGCTAAAAGATTTGCTTTGCTCTCGCAAGATCGTAAATAAGCCACAAGGTTCGCTAATGCAGTCAGTTCCCCTATGGAAGCAGGAAGATTCAAGATTTGTGAATCAGTCCATGTGCGTAGGAATAATGACTCTAGATCTTCTAATAGCTGAGATAAGGCATTACGAATGAGAGCAGTATGAGTTGCCTATAATTCATAGGGTATTATGGAATATATCTACAAAATTTAATGAAACTAGACCTTATAATAGCGGAGATCTACGAATTTTATGATATTTTTACATTTTTCCTCTATATTTTTTAGGCGTGAGGAATAGCATGAAATTTGTAAAGTATTAAGGAACATTTCTACCAAATTTAACGAGCATGCAGTCTATAATAACTGAGATCTGTGATTTTAAAGGGATAGAAGACTGACTTAAGCAGTTTCTAAGTTAAGGCTGCTCAATAACTCAACAGGCTTCTATAGTCTAAGGTGCGTATGATATAAAATAGCAATTCTGTTAAATTTTTCAATTCTAAGCTCTATAAAAGCTAAGATCTACGATGTAAGAGATATTTCTACACACCAACTCTTCATTATTTAAGCGATGATAATAGCATGATGTTTTAAAAGTATCAAGCAACATTTCTACCAAATTTGATGAGCCAAGCACTTGTAATAGCTGAGATCTACTCATTTATAGAGATAGAAGACAAAGTTAAGCTCAGAAAATATGATTTAAAGATTATATCTGATATAGCTTTGATGTATCTACAGCCCGACGAATTTCTAATTAAAATGCACATCCTGAGCGCCTTCAAGAGGGCGTTGCAAGTGCAGGTGCTTCATTATCAGTCTCGCAATTAATTGCTGACTGTCTCAGAGATGGGATGGGGGAGTTCTCTGGTTCTCTGGTTGTCTGACTCATATGCCACTTGGCTCCCACACCTGCTCCCCGCGAGTCACACACAACACACTCGACACGTTAATGCAATAAAAATGAAACTCATTACGGGGAATTGCAAAGCAAATGGGAATGCAAGAGACGATTCCGAATACGAATACGAGTGTGAATGTGAATGCGAATGTGAGTGCAAAGCAAGTGCTGCAATAATTCAGATGAAATTTTGCGCAAGTCGCATTCAATTAGGAATCTCCTCGATTGGTCACTTCACTTGGAAAGTTTAGAGAACTTTAACTGGAATTCACAATTGCCAAGCTGAGTTTGCGGTTATTAGGCAAATAAAATACTGAAATACTGATAAAATACCAATAAAATACTGATTAAATACTGAATAAGTAAGTTAAGTGCGATGTGAGTTGTCAGTTGGTTTTTTGGGGGGTTCGGTTTTGCAAATGGTTGATAAATTCCCAAGAGTAGATACGACAGACAGTCTGTCGGTCTGTCTGTCTGTCTCTCGGTCTGTCGTTCCTCGAACTGGCAACCAGGCGACCTTCCCCGTTCATTATTTGAAACTTTTTCATGTCGTTTGCATAATTTACAATTTATTATTATTTTGCGTTATTTATTGTACGTGGGGCAATTTATGCATAAAATACCGAACAAAACGCTCCATTAATCAGAGCCCATACAGAGTCCATGTGCTGTGCTAGTGTGCCAGTAATTCCCACAGACCCGAGCGCAGGCCTCGAACCTCGACCCGGCTCGCAAGCGCGGCCATTGAAATTTTAAAATACTAATTAAGTTTAATGTAATGCACATATGCGATAAGTCTCGGGCTTACTCAAGATTATATCGAAGCAGCTCCTCTCTATATATATATAATGCCATACTACTGGCAGCATAATGTATTTGGGTGCCTGTCAGCCTCGGTCTCTCTGCTTCTGCCTCTGCCGCTGCCTCTGCCTGCCTCTCCCTGCTTCCTGCACAGACGGTGATTGATGTGGCGGCTTTTGCGTACACACACGTTAACACACACACACACTCGCTCACACACACACACTCCCGTCTATACCGTATTTGGTGAGCACAAAAAACAAGCTACGCTAAAGCCGCATGAAGTCGCCACAACCAAAAACAAAACAAATGAGCATGTCGCAATCGAATGTTATAGACTAAAATATACCTTATAGCGTAGGGATATGAAATATTACCAATTGCTAAAGGTTTAAGCAATCTTTCTAGCAAATTTCAGCTGAAAAGCTTTAGCCACAGTCGAGATCTCAGCAAAAAAAAAGTATTCCAATTTTATTCGCTTGAAAAACTTCATTAACTACGCTTCTAAATACCATTCTATACCTTTTATAGACTCCCTTTGGATACAGGGTATTGCAGGCTAATAAATTGTTGACCATACTACGAGGTAGCACCGTGAAAGCGTTGCAAATTGAATCGTTAAATTAAAAAATTAGCAGAGAAGTCACTTGAGAGTTGCCTGAAAGTATCGGATAGGCATGTTATGAGCACGTTAGATCTGCACATATCGATTAAACGACTGTATATAATCCCAAACTGGATGGCATATTGGGTAACTTACGTGGCAAAATCTTCCTGCAACAACAATAAAAAAGACATCAAGTTAAGATTTCAGGATTAACTTAAATAATACGAAGCCTACACTTAATTTAAAGGTTCTGGGCTGCGACAGATGATGATGATGATGGCACCGCATTTAACTTGTCTCAACTTCGTGAGATATTCCTTCTTCGCGTCTGCGAATCTATCATCGACCCTCATCATAATTTCGGCTCTCTTAGTTTATTATGATTATTTTTGTTTTCAAAACACACATACACAGAGAGTGAGGGGGAGGGGGCAGATCGAATGTCAAGCTCCCCAGCTGTACAATTTTTGCGTTGTTTTTCTTCACATTTTCCCCTTGGTTTTTCTTTCTCGTTTTTCATTTCCCAGCTAAAGTCAAATAAACATGGCCGCAAACAAATGCTGCCTGTGCTGAAATATTTACGGGACGATCTATTGGCCAAATGTTTTCGAAAAAAAAAAGTTTTTCCTTTGGGGTTTTCATTTTCAGTTTTGTTTTCCTCTTTTTTTTCTTCAAGAACGGGAGAACGTGCAACGAAGTGATTCAATTAAATTTGGAAGCATTCTCGAAGCATGAGACAAACAATGTTTGGTTTCCCTTGGTCCCGTGCCAGACGTTTCCCCCTCTCTCTCTCTCTCCATTTCTCTTTCTCTTCTCTGTCTGTCTCTGCCTTTGACTTGTCTGTGACTTGACAGTCAGCTTTGTCGGCCGCACTAGATTTTATCTATTAAAATACAGAAAATTTCTTAGTCAAGTGTGTGTGGGGGATGTGTGTGTGTGTGTTAGAGGGGGAGGGAAGGCTGTCAGGCAGGCGTCACTCTTGTCACCCTCGTCACTTCACACGCCCGATTGCACAGCATTTGATGCGTGGTGAGAGAGAGCGAGAAAGCAGCAGCTCACCCACTAGTCCCTTTCCCCCAGCCCACTCTACGCTCCCCCTAACATGATTATATAGCTTGCCCCATGCGTCGTCTTTGACATTTTTAAATTGATTTTTTTCCCTCTATTTTTTCTGTGTGTTCAGAAAGCCACATCAGCGCAGGTGCAGACATTCCCAGGCCGTCTAATTAGAGAGGGCCTATAGCTAGACTATGTGTCGTCTCCCTCCCTCCTTGGGTCCCCAACAAATTGGCTTCAGTGAGTATTTTCGTTCGTTTACTTTGAAATAAATTGCGTATAATTTCCAGGCGCGCATAATTAAAAGTTACCTGTGCAACGATTAATCGATTTATCGATGACAGCAGCAGGGGGAGGCAATGAGGGGGGGAATGAGGTGGCAAGGTAGGCAGTTAGACCATGTTTGTTTTACTTTTGGTTATACTAGGTGCGGTCGTCTACTGTGACTGCAAATTGCCAATTGATTTTTATCGATTTCACATAATCGAAAATTATTTCAACAACGTTAGAACACAAAATATCACTCGACTACGGCTTGTTCGAAATGTTGTAGCTCACGTTTCTGATTTCCGATTTGAGATTTCTTGTCGCAGTTCTCTCTCATTCATGTTCTCCTTCCCCTCTCCTCACCTGCCTCACCTCCTCCATGTTCGACGACAAGAATTGAAAGTTGATTTTACAATTTGATAAGCATCCGCAAATTACACGAGAGACCTGCCCCGGGCCCATAGACTTTGATGTGTTGGCATACGCCCATAAATTTCATGATTATCAGTATTTTATTTTATTAAATAAATTCTCTGCGCCGCAGCTGGCCACACCCCTCGCTCGAGACGAGACGAGACACGCACGTAACGGCAAACTCAGCAAATTTAGCTGGGATAGAGCCCACAATGCAGGGGGGAGGGACTCGAAGGGGCTGTGTTTTATGTGCAGTTTGCATGTGGGAATTTTCATTAGGCTCAGAGAGAGAGACTGACTCAAGGCCCCTCATGCTCAAGGAAGTCCATTAAATGGGGGAAAATGTGCGCACATAAAGGAGAAAAATAGGCTCGTAAAGCTGTTATTGAAAATTTCGATGCATGTCGTGGAATCGTAAGTCCGTTATCGAAATTGATTAAGAGCGAGACAGGGAGAGAAAGAGAAGTAAGAAGTAGGATAATCCTGCTCGTAACTCTGCTCTTTTGCCTCTATCCGAGCTAAAACGAATTGTTTTCTTTTATAATACCCTTAACTATAGCTCAATTGTCTTTAAAGTTGGTATATAACTAAATATTAAGGTTAGCTAACTATTTCCTCAAGATGAAAGTTCAAGCTTTAATACTTTGCTAAATAATCCAAAAGAAACATTTAATTAGCGAATTATGCAAGCTGTGTAAGAGGCAAGCATTATTTGAAATATTCTTAGTCTGTAGTTGGTCTAGAGACATCATTATGCCAAATTTGGTATCTATAGCTTTGCTAGATACTGAGAACAAAGCATTCATACAGACAGAAAGCAAAAGCAGGCACTACATATTGCAAAGTCTGCTGGGCAATCATCTCAAGGGGACAAACTTCAGTCGCATATTATAATCCAGCTTGTATTCAAAGAGGCTTTTCTCGCTTGAGTTATTTCTCGGTCAGATCCGAAGCTTTTCGGTTTGCTTCGACTTCTTTTCTTCTACTTACTGAGAAGGATTTCAGAACGTATTCAGGCCCATGTCCTTTGTTCGTGCGATGTGTCATTGAGACCTCACGTACCCACTTTATGAGCAAGTAGTTCATGCTTACTTCCTCTTGACTGCCTCGGGGTCTCTTGCTGGCCTTTTCACGTAGACCCTATATGTATGTGTGTGTGTCAACCCTCGACAGGACATGCTCTTAAGTCCCTGCTAATTGCTTGCGTAACCTGAAGCGCTGCCAGAGCGAGAGAGAGAGCGAGAGAGGGAGAGGGAAGGAGAGCTCTTCCGCTTGCCTTGCCTTGGCTCCACTAAAATGTTCATATTTCAAAAATCGTGCTCAATAAATATTTGCAATGTGTCAGGGGCGACCGCAGTTCGTGTTCTCTCCGGGTACGTCGGGTACCTCCTCGTCGCGTTGCCTGATATATTCGCATAAAAAACGTGCTCGGCAAAGACATTTGCCAAAGATTTCAGCGCAGAAGAAGAAAGAAACCAATTGAAGTGCAAATCAGGAAGGGGTCGTGAAGGGAAACGTGCAGGAGGGGGGGGAGGGGAGGGGACTCGGCTGGCCAGAGGAAGCGACTTGCTCGAGGGATCTGTCCGTCCGTCTCTGCGTCCGTTCACAATTGTCGTGAAGCGAAATGAATGCATGCCACTTACGAGTGTGTGCGTGTGAGTGAGTGTGAGTGAGTGTTGTGAGTGTGTGCGTGCGAGTGTGTGTGAGTGTCGACCCATTCATTTGGAGGAGACGCAACTTGAACTTCTTTCAGCACAGGAGGCGCCAAGATGCATGATTGAGCATGATTGAGGGGTCTGGGGCCCTGGAAATTGCACAAGCAGCCGCATGACGAAAGTTTCTATAGACTCCGCTACGTTCCGCTCACACACCCATATTTATACCCACATAAACCCACTCAGACCCTACGCCGCTGCCGCTGCTGCTGCTGCTGCTGCTGCTGAATGGCTTCGTTTATTTTCAACACGTTACTCAAACAATGTTTTTGGTTTATTTAAATTTCTTTCTTATAGCAACAACAGTAATAACAACAACAACAACAACAACAACAACAAGGCAAGCCATGCAAATGCCGCGGCCCGCTGCTTGTATAAGTTGCCTCCCCCTTCGCCTCTACCCCCTCCCGCGTTGCCTTGGCCAACAGCCTTGCCCTCCAGTGCGTCGAGGAAGCCCGTGTCGAGAGTAAACATTTGAATTTTACATTAAAGGCGGCCAGCAAAACCGAAAGAAACAACAAGTTAAGAATGTAAGAGCAGTGGGTAGGACCGTTTAATACCCTGGAATATTACCTATGTATGTCTACAATCCGATTGTATTTAAATTTGTAACTTAGTTTATATAGCCAGCCTACTGTTTAAACTAAATTAAAGTTGTATCTTGAGCAATTTTGCTGAATAAACGGAGGGAAACTTTTAAAAGCTATTTGCGCAGGCAATGAGCATGATAGTCACAGTTTGAATTGAACATATAATGCACAAGGTATCTAGGAACATGCATGCCAAATTTGATGTCTGTAGCACTTATTAATGCTGAGATCAACGCGTACATACAGACAAAAGACGCAATTATGCACTGTTTTTTCCAATTTCCGGTTACATACATGCATAGAAATATGGAATACCCTTTTTTTAAAAAAGTCTAAAGGGTATAAAATATAACAGTGATGAAAAAAAATCGCATTTTTCTTATTTAAACAAAACGGCAGCACTGTGCACAGTAGAGCAAACAATTCGCAGTTGCTGTCCCAGTTTGTCCCACTGTCCGTTTGTTTACTCTTTAAAGCGCCAATGCCAGCCGGCAGGATCAGCGGGGGGAGGGGTAGTGGGAGAGGAAAGAGAGGAAGGTAGTTGTGGCACATTTAGTGTGCGGGAGAGGGAGGGGGAGGGAGACAGGCAACCGAAGCGAGATAAAGATACAAAAAGCCCGCAATGAAGTTGGCGGTTTTGCAGCGAACTGTTCAAACTGTATGGCAAATGCAAACAGCAAAATATTCGAAATTTAAAACTTTATTTCGTCTGGCAGGCAGAAGAGGAAAGAAGAAGAAGAGAAGGCGTAGCAGCTTTAGCTTTACTGTTATGCACAGACCGGACCGCCCTACTCCGCCTTCAGCTCCTCATAGTCGATTTGTGTTTGCGCAACGAGCAAGAAGAAGCTGAAAAAATAAATGCAACCAGGAAGGGAGAAAGAGAGAGAGGGGGAGAGAGAGGGAACAAGATTTCACGCTATGCTCAGGTTCTGCCCTTTTCTTGTCTTGTCAAAATGTCTGACAAACGATAAGCGAACGTTCTATGTCGGAAACGGAATCTGGAATGGGATTGGGATTGGGAACTGAGAATTCAAGCCCGATTCGAGGGCGTTGCCAGACGCAGCTGATTTTGATTTGTATCTAATTGTATGCAAACAGCGCGACATTGTGCATGGAATATGGATGGATTTCATTCCACATACAAAAAGAGAGACTCGCAGACCATATACATACGTTATATATATGTATTAGTCACATATGCGGGTGATTTGTTTGATTTTTGGCATGAAGTTGATAGATTACTTCAAATCGAACTTATCGCATGTATTTTTATGTTCGCCTACGGGGTGGATGATGATGATGACGAATAGGCTGAATCTAGAAAAGTTTTCAATGGAATTTGCCAACTATTGTTATAAGATTAATTGTGGGGAGGTTGCTCTAAAGACTTCCGTTCTGGGGGAAACTGAACTAAAAATGTATAAAGTAATAATAATATAATCTTTGGCATTGCATCGCAGCACTCGCTTAATTATACACTTGTGTTATACTATTGTTATATGTTATACGCGCCTATTATACTTTACTATCGCATAATCCTTGATGCGACTATAGTATCGAGTATCGAAATATGGTATATCGCATATCGTGCAGCTGCTTTGTCAGCTCGGTTAGTTGTAATGGGGTCGCACACAATGACGCCCATTATATTAACCCATAATTACTAAATCCAACAAAGCCCAAGTGCCAGACAATTAAGACCAGCACATTCCCCATTCCCATTCTCGAGAAAAAAACAGAAAAAAACCATTTGGATTTCGATTTTTGCATTATTTATCGCAGCCGATCTATTTGCACTCTCTTTATATAGTCGAGCATGTAATTTGCACAATCGTTTAACATGCCCGACCCAGTTACAAAGCTTAGGAGGGCTACACGTAATTAGAGGCCCGCTGACTAACCCATTCGCAGTTCGCATTTCGAACTTTCGACTCGATATATATCGGGTATATATACATACATATATAGTCTCTATATGTTCGTGTGGCTCTTTCTAAATTACAGAGCCCGCGTCATGAGTTGGTAATTAAGTGGTTTGCCTGCCTGCTCGGAAAGTGACTGACACGTCAGTGTTAGACCAGACCCAGACCCCGAGCGAGTCCCAGTCCCACTCCGAGTCGGAGTCCTCCTCCATGTCCGTTGGCAGCCGTTGCCTTTCCCAGGGGCAGTTTACCCTTTTTTTTTGGACTTACGTGTCCATTTGGAAAGGGGGTCGCCTTAGAACGCAAAACGAGGTCATTAAGCAATTTAATATTTTAACAAACTGTGATAATAATCGAATTGATCGGGCCTAGGGAAACCTGACAGGCTGACGGGTCAGTCCACCACATTGGGTCGGGAACTGGAACTGGAATTGGGATTGGGTTACGCCGCTTCAGGTTAAAGTGAATTTCTTATGACAGTTGCACGAAATATTAAGGTGTAATGGTTATAAAGCCGCACACTAGGAAAGCTGACAACCGCAGGGGGGGACAAAAAGAGAGGGAGGGGCAAGAGACAAACCTACAAGTGCGGCTTAGTGACACGTTGCTTGGGTATCAGCTGGCAGTCGGTGCTGGCGGCCAAGTATTGTCGGTTCTTAAGAGTCTGAGGCGGACACCAGCACCAACGGCAGCAGACTCGACCTAATCTTTAAAGCAGCAAATAGCAGAGTCGCACACAAAGCGGGAGAGAGGGAGGAGGGGGAGAGGGCGCAGCAGGCAGGCGATGGTGGCGATAGCAGTGCGACCTGCGGTGTAGGCTACTCGCTTTCTTGCCGTATGCACAGTGGTGCAAGCTACATTAATTTTTTTTGAAAATGTTATATAAAATTTGCTAAAAATTTCAACTTGTTTCAATATTTAATATATGTATAATATATATTATATAATAATAAATAATAAAACATTATAAGTAATTGTTATATCAGTATATTTTGATTTATTTAAGCTATAATTTTTTAAAATCTTAAACAAAGTACTTTATAATTACTTAAAACTTACTCACCATTTTATAAATTTAAAAAAGCAAATTTGCAAAACGCTTGTATATTTTTACTTATATTATTATAAGATATGAGTTTTTCATTAAGATCTATCTTGGTTCCTGGAATTACTTGTTGTTTAGGCTACCAAAAAGAGTTTTAATAGATTATATCGATGTACGATATTTATAGATTAAAGAAATTGTAATATATAATTATTCAAAACATTCTTGTCATTCGTATTATAAATGAAATATGAGAAATTCTTATGTATTGTTGCGCAAATAAATATAATAAATGAGTTTTTCATCAAGAACTATTATAATTCCAGGAATTACTTGTTATTTGAGCGATCTAATAGGTAATTTCATAGTTCGAGGTTTATTTTCAGCTCGCTAAAGGTCTCTTTTCACGCTCTGCTCATGTAATTATTTTTTGTCAAGGATTCTTAGGAGATCTTAGCATGTTGCTATGCCGAAACCCAAGACAAAACTACTTGTCTTAATCCGCTTGGGTGCCCACCGAAGCACACAGACACACAGACGAACACACAAACACAGCTGCAGGGCTGAGGGCACAGGTAAACATGAGAATCATCTGTGAATTGTTTTTCCTCTTCCTGCGCTATCTGGTTTCCTTCTTTACAATGTGTGTGTGTGTGTGTGTGTGTATTTACTTTCGACCACCCGATGGGCATTTCCACGACAATGTCACACTGTGACCTCAAAATGTTTGCCAGCCCGCAGCCGTGCGACAAAGAGTAGGAGAGACAGAGGAAGGGAGAGTGGGAGAGCGAGAGAGAGAGAGGGAGGGAGGCAGGCAGGCAAATAGTGATGGCGATGGCGCAAACAACATGTGGTCGAGTGTGTGGCATAAGTGTTCTCTTTGCATGTGTGTGTGCGTGTGTGTGCGGGTAATTAAAAACAACAACAACACGCACAGGCAGGCAACCTGTATTTTTATTTTTATTTTTATATGCCGAGCAAGTTGGTCGCACACGGCAAACACTCCGCAGAGGCCGCAATTCTCCTTGGACTTAATTACACGGATTAAATATTATACGGCTTTAGTGCCGCTGCCTCTGCCTCGTCTGCTTCTTCTTCTAGCTGTTCCTGGCCCCGCCCAGATCGTAAAAAAAGCTGCGACTGCGTCATCTCAGCCTTATCGCACAAATTGCATTTTTATAATGATCCGCCCCCGTCCATAACGAACGAACTGGAAACTGGAAAAACATTGCCATAGTCCATGTTTGAGTTGGATGTTGTTGCCGTGTTTTCTGTGTGTTAATTGCCCGTTTATGTTGACTCTTTTTGGCCAAGGAAATCATCGTCGTCTACGGATCGAGGCAGCCCCTAGTCCTAAAAATGTACATGGTTAATTGTCGTCGCTTTTTGCCAGTCCAAGTGAAAATTACCAGCTACGTTTGTTTTTTTTTGTATTTTTTTATGGAGCGAAACAACTCTACCGCCCATTTCCATTTCCATTTGTCGTGTTGCTTTGAGATAAGCGCCAAATTCATATATAATTAGAGACCCGCTCATATGTTGTCGCAAATTGCATTAGCAGAGCTCGGAAAAACCTGGAATGGGGTATTACAGACTACATACTACTCATATTATAATGAAGTTTTGATGATATAGTGTATAGGTATAAGAGTTTCGGAAAATATCATTATTTGATTACAGAAAGCTCAAGAATAACTGAAAACACAGTAGAGACACCTGAAACGGGATTATCGATATATATTATAGATATGGAGTATAAGTTTAAAAGATTCGAAAAATATAACTACTTTGATAAATAAAGCTTAAGAATAGCTGAAAAAACAATAGGAAAATCAGAATCACATAGAAACCCAAGAAATAAAAAATATTTCCTTGCCAGTTACAAAGAACTTTAATTTATCATGAGTTTCTGAGTCATGTGCGCTGAGTATTATCATCTAACTAATATTACCAAGTTTGCCACGCCCACTTCCGTCGATATGCTCAATTTTCTAGTAATTTTAATGACTTGAACTCCATAAAAAAAATCGGAAAAAAAACAAACAAAACAAACACATTGAGTGAGGATTATTTATAGGCATAATTAAAGAAACGTTTCCATCTATGCGAGCGATGGCTCTAAAGCCATATCACGCATACGCCCCCTATGACGCGTAGACAAACAACTAAGGGCGTGACTGACTGACTGATCTATTCGTATTTTTGGAATTTTGGCATTTAATGAATGTTCATTAATCACAAAGCCGTGGGGGGGAGAGGTTCCCCTCCCTGGTGCCTCTGCGAAAAGTCATGACATTTTGTTCCCTCATACCGCAGGCAATCAAAGTTTTTCCCTGCAATTTTATTTTCCTATACACACACACACATACTTATATATACCATACTATATATATCTGAGCTGCCTCGCTGCCTTATCGCATCATAACAATCGCTCGCTTTATTGATGTCATTATTATGGCAACTTCTTCTTTTTTCCCTGTAAATACCAAGTCATTTGTTCGTCTCTCTTGATGTGCCTCATTTAGTTTTTTTTTTTATTATATTTTTTGTCTCTTTTTCTCTTTTGACTTCGCTTTTATCTGTTGACCCTCGCATCGCCTCGTTTCGTCTTATCGAGTCAAGTCGCCGCGCATTATTATTATTATTTGTTTTTTTTTTTTTTTGTTTTGTTAATATTTATTTGATTTTCACCCGGTTTGTTGCGGCCTCGGGGCTCGAGGAAACACGAATTAAATATTTGTTAATTGTTCAGTTTTTCGTTAGCAATTTGCTTTTTAGAGGCTGTTCCGCATTCGAACAGTTTCTCTATAAAGTTATAGGTATGTTATATGGTATTATGAGTGTGACTATGTAAATCTATCGCATTTAATTGCTCATCGATCGCATCGCAGCGCAGTGTGTGGGGGTCTGGGCGAGGCCCCGAATTGGATATGCTAATGCGATGTATAGATAGAGAGAGAGAGAGAGGAGGGAGGGAGAGATATAACGTTTTTTTTAGCGTTTTTATGGCTGTTATAGATTTCGATTTCTAAGGCTGCTTGTAATGTGATCTCAGCTCACGATATTCTGTTTCCCATAAGGGTTGAGGTGAGATGAGATCACTTTGGGATGCTTGAAGACGCATTACGTCAATTTCCAAGACAAGCCAAGGGTCTTACCTCTCTCTTTCTCTCTCTCTCTCCCTCTGCCATAATTTAAGCCATGTCATGGCGTCGCTTTTATGGCGTCGCTCTCTCGCGGCCCGAGTGACTTGTCAACTCTGCGTGGCAAGCAATTTAAAACTTCCTGCCAGGGCTGGGTTAGGGTTGCCAGGGGAAGTGGAAGTGGGGGAGCTGGGGTTGCCACATTAGTTGCAGCATCAGGCGTGGCCACATCACGCTCTGCTCTGCCCCATTAATGTTGCATGCCACAGCAGAGCACAAAAGCGTCCATTCAATGCACTCTCACTTGATTAACACAGCCGCAAACAACATCATCGTCGCCTCGCCACCGCAGCAACCCCACAGTGACCCCACCAACTGCCCCGCATCCCCCTTTCTACCCCTCCCTCCTATGCTTGCCGCTGAAACAAAACCGAAACGCATTGAAGAGTGAAGCACATTTGTTTTGGGGGATGCTTTGGCCCTCTTCAAAACATGTTTCTGCACTTATGTATCTCACACAGCCTGCTCTCAGTGAACTCTGACCCTCTTCCACTCTCCCCCTCCCCCTCCCCTCACCTTTACAATTGTCAAATGAAATTAGTTGAATTTCTGTTGGACATTTTCCTCGTAGACAAGGCCAACGGCTCATTGGCTTATAATGTTCTCATTCAGCTGCGGCTTATGGCTTCTGTGTCTTGTCTCCCTCTCCCTCTCTCCCCCTCTCTGCTGCTGTCTCTGTCTGCTGCTTGAGTCTCTCGTCTTCTCGTCTCTTGTGTCATTTTTTATGTCTTCAGTGCGACAAATGTCAAATGGGGCCGCCCGCTCGCAGTTGGCTTGGAAAACTCTTGGCATTTGTCTCTGCTTCTTATAACATACATACTATACGTACGAGTATATGGCATATACCATCTAGAAATATTCATTTTCATTTTCCCAATGCATGCACAGCACGTGCCACTCGGGGGGCGTACTCTGAGATACTTTTGTGCAGCAGATAAAATTAATTGCCAACTCGCATTGAGCTTTATCAGAGCCAGGCCGAGGCTGAGGCAGAGGCCAAGGGGGGGCAGCAACTGCTTGAACTGCCCTCAACAGCTGCCGCGGTAATTGCCCAAAAACAAAATAAACAGTGAGGAGAAATAAATAAATGTTTACCCCCTGCGGCTAACGATTTCCCTGCCCCCTCCCCCCTCCACAATCCCCTTTTGTCTGCTTATAGCGACTGCAGATACTTTTGGCTTGGCTTGGCTAGTCGCATCCGCAAGATGCAACTGCTGAGATAACATGACCGGCAAACAAACAACGCCAAACATGCAAGTTCCGAGCTGAGGTCCATAGATAGAGGCAACACACACACACACACACAGAGAGAGAGGAAGACAGAGACAGAGACAGAGACGGAGACAGACTCACTGGCAATCATTTATTTGAAGCGTCAAACTCGTTTGTCTTATCTGATTATTTATATGCGGACTCTCTCTATACCCTGTAACGAGCGAGCGAGCGTGCAGCAAACGTGCCCGACACGTCGATTTAACATATTAATTATTTCATTATTTTCAGATCAGTTGCGCAATTATAATACGAGAGAAACTATTCACGATTTTTGCATATAAATGAATAATACAGAAGCCAGTTAAGATCTCTAAGATGGAGACGTAGTAGGGGGAAATCAAAATGCATTCAATATTATTGCGAAAGACGGGCACATATTATAAGATATACGATAGAGTAATTGCCTCTCAAGTGTATGCATATTAATTGTATAACAGTTGAAACACATTAAGTATTTGCAAACTGGAATAATAACGAGTTAGTGTTAATATTTACGATAATTGTGTGTGAGTGTGTGTGCAGCAATCACTGAAGCAATTATACGATTTGCATTTGTAAATCTCCACGAACAAGGTGTAATAACTAACCCAGATATACCATATAAATTCATATATAATATTTTAACCTACATATATGCAGATTTTATACAGCGTGTGCACATTTCAATTTATAAATATCATTTTTGAAATTACAAAATTTTAATTAAAAGTTAGAATTACTTATAATATTATAATTGCTTAAATTTATTACTTTTTAATTATATTTCGAATTGTATTTTAATTAATAAATATATGTATATGAATCTTAGGTGCATTTAAAAGGCAAATTTCAAGTTTTTCTTAAAAAAAGCTTGAACATTTTTTATAACAATTTGAATAGTATTTGAATTATATACTGTTAAATACTACTTCAAAAATATTATAGATACTGCAATATACTACAAATTTAATATAAAATAAATAAAATCATATTTTTATTAATACTTTCTACATTTGCATTGATTCTAGGGTATGCGAGGTGCGACTAACTGCTTTGCTTTTATCTTACTTGCTCGCTGCACGACGACGACGACGACACGACAAGCTGTGCTGACGTTGTTGCTGTTGTTGTTGTTGTGCTTGTTGTTTAGATTGTTGCTGCTGTTGTTGTTGTTGTGGCGCGCCAACGCTGTTAGTCATGCGCCGGGGCCAGCTCTTAACTTGGCTTTTAGCTTGGCCAAACACGGCGGCAGGTAGGCAGGGGAGGGGAGGGTAGGGGGGAAGACAGGGAGACAGACAGGCAGGCAGACTCACAGACACCGACACAGACTGGCAGCCGGTTAGACAGACGAATCATTCATTGCACGCTTCTTCGTTGTTGTTGTGGATGTTGTTGTTGTTGCTGCTGCCAGCCCATTCATACAGGTAGCCAGCGTCGTAGTCCACGCCGTCGCCGTCGTCGTCGTCGTCATTATCATTTTGTCGTCATCAGCGACGTCGCAAGCGGCGCAAATGAAACATAAAATGAAACGCCCCTTAATAGTCACCGCCGGCCTTATGCGTATCTTGCAGATACAAACACACACACACACACACTGATACAGATACAGATACATATACACACAGAGGCAGCCTCGCAACGACGGCCCCGACTTGGCATAGTAACCGAATCGCTGAGATACGAGGGTCGTTTGATAAGTCCGTGACTTTTTGTATTTGCCGCGCACCTGCTCTAAATACAACACTGCTCCTGTCAGCAGTTATCGATTAACAGCTGACTGTAAAATTTTGAGAAAGCTGCGTTTTTTGGTTTGCGTTTTATAGGCATTGAAAGCAGACGATCTCGTGAATTTTAACGAAAATGGAAAAAAGTGAATTTCGTGTGCTAATTAAGCATTATTTTTTGCGTAAAAAATCCATCACCGAAACCAAGGAAAGACTTGATAAATATTATGGGGACTCTGCACCATCAATTTCAATGGTTAAGAAATGGTTTACTGAGTTCCGTTGTGGTCGTACCAGTACAAGTGATGCCGAACGTTCAGGTCGCCCAAAAGAGGTCGTCATGCCAAAAATCGTCGACAAAATCCATGGAATGATATTGGATGATCGGAGAATGAAAGTGCGTGAGGTAGCTGAGGCTGTAGGCATCTCAACTGAACGGGTACATCACATTTTACATGAATATTTGGACATGAAAAAGCTTTCCGCGCGATGGGTGCCGCGATTGCTCACACACGACCATAAGCGCAACCGTGTGACCATTTCAAAGGAGTGTTTGGCGATGTTCAACCGCAATCCAAACGAATTTTTGCGCCGTTTCGTTACCGTAGACGAAACATGGATCCACCACACCACACCAGAGACCAAAGAACAATCAAGACAGTGGGTTTCTCCGGGTGAACGTGCACCAAAGAAGGCCAAGGTGGGTCTGTCGGCCAACAAGGTCATGGCCACAGTTTTTTGGGATGCACAAGGTATCATTCACATCGATTACCTTGAAAAGGGTAAAACGATCACCGGCGAATATTATTCAGAGCTTTTGGACAGATTCGATATTGATTTGAAGCAGAAACGACCGCATTTGGCGAAAAAAAGTGCTGTTCCATCAGGACAATGCACGGGTGCACACGTGTGTAGTCAGCATGGCAAAATTTCATAAATTGGGCTACGAACTGCTACCCCATCCAGCATATTCTCCAGATTTAGCCCCCTGTGACTATTTTTTGTTTCCAAACATGAAGAAATGGCTCGGCGGTAAGAGATTCGGGTCAAATGAAGAGGTCATCACAGAAACAAACGACTATTTTGAGGGCCTTGAGAAAACCTATTATTTGGAAGGAATAAAAAAATTGGAAAAACGCTGGACTAAATGTATAGAGCTAAAAGGAGATTATGTTGAGAAATAAAACGCTTCTTTGACGAAAAAAATATATTTTATTCAAAAAGTCACGGACTTATCAAACGACCCTCGTATCTTAGCGAGCTGTATCTGTATCTGTATCTGTTTGTGGCCGTCGTTGTTGTTTGCATTTTTAGCACAATTTTATGTTGTTGTTGCTGCTGCAGTTGTTAGTGTTGCTATTGTTGTTGTGGTTGCTGCTGCTGTCCTTTGCGGTTGTATTTTAGTTGCACAGCACAAAAAACGAAACGAAACGAGGCAACAAAAGTAGAAAGAAATAAGAGAGAAAAACCGCAACAAGCTAACGTAATCTTCTAGATACTACGCACAGGCCATATGTGCTGCAGGCTGCGTATCTGTATCTGAATCTGCGTATCTGCATCTGCGTTGCTGTAGCTGTATGTGCTGCCAGGTCAACCTTTTTCCGCACAGATCTGTCCATCTTTTTTCGTATTTTCTCGATTTCAGCACCTCTATAGTGCCTCTAGTTTGGAAAACTTTGTCAAAAATCATCCGATTTCCTTGAGAGATGACATTTTATCCATTATTTGGCCGCTATATTGATTCTGCATTAAAAAATAATGTGTATAACGCTTTTCAAATTTTGGGTCTTTCGCATGTCTTCCATACTATCCCTTTTCTCGGTTTGAGTACCTATTTAGAGCCTCTAGTATGGAAAACTTCGTCAAAAATCATCCGATTTCCTTGAGAGATGACATTTTATCCATTATTTGGCCGCTATATTGATTCTGCATCAAAAAATAATGAGTATAACGCTTTTCAAATTTTGGGTCTTTCGCATGTCTTCCATACTATCCCTTTTCTCGGTTTGAGTACCTATTTAGAGCCTCTAGTATGGAAAACTTCGTCAAAAATCATCCGATTTCCTTGAGAGATGACATTTTATCCATTATTTGGCCGCTATATTGATTCTGCATCAAAAAATAATGAGTATAACGCTTTTCAAATTTTGGGTCTTTCGCATGTCTTCCATACTATCCCTTTTCTCGATTTGAGTACCTATTTAGAGCCTCTAGTATGGAAAACTTCGTCAAAAATCATCCGATTTCCTTGAGAGATGACATTTTATTCATTATTTGGCCGCTATATTGATTATGCATCATAAAATAATGAGTATAACGGTTTTCAAATTTTGGGTCTTTCGCATGTCTTCCATACTATCCCTTTTCTCGATTTGAGTACCTATTTAGAGCCTCTAGTATGGAAACCTTCGTCAAAAATCATCCGATTTCCTTGAGAGATGACATTTTATCCATTATTTGGCCGCTATATTGATTCGGCATCAAAAAATAATGAGTATAACGCTTTTCAAATTTTGGGTCTTTCGCATGTTTTCCATACTATCCCTTTTCTCGATTTGAGTACCTATTTAGAGCCTCTAGTATGGAAAACTTCGTCAAAAATCATCCGATTTCCTTGAGAGATGACATTTTATCCATTATTTGGCCGCTATATTGATTCTGCATCATAAAATAATGAGTATAACGCTTTTCAAATTTTGGGTCTTTCGCATGTCTTCCATACTATCCCTTTTCTCGATTTGAGTACCTATTTAGAGCCTCTAGTATGGAAAACTTCGTCAAAAATCATCCAATTTCCTTGAGAGATGACATTTTATCCATTATTTGGCCGCTATATTGATTCTGCATCAAAAAATAATGAGTATAACGCTTTTCAAATTTTGGGTCTTTCGCATGTCTTCCATACAATCCCTTTTCTCGGTTTGAGTACCTATTTAGAGCCTCTAGTATGGAAAACTTCGTCAAAAATCATCCGATTTCCTTGAGAGATGACATTTTATCCATTATTTGGCCGCTATATTGATTCTGCATTAAAAAATAATGTGTATAACGCTTTTCAAATTTTGGGTCTTTCGCATGTCCTCCATACTATCCCTTTTCTCGGTTTGAGTACCTATTTAGAGCCTCTAGTATGGTAAACTTCGTCAAAAATCATCCGATTTCCTTGAGAGATGACATTTTATCCATTATTTGGCCGCTATATTGATTCTGCATCAAAAAATAATGAATATAACGCTTTTCAAATTTTGGGTTTTTCGCATGTCTTCCATACTATCCCTTTTCTCGGTTTGAGTACCTATTTAGAGCCTCTAGTATGGTAAACTTCGTCAAAAATCATCCGATTTCCTTGAGAGATGACATTTTATCCATTATTTGGCCGCTATATTGATTCTGCATTAAAAAATAATGTGTATAACGCTTTTCAAATTTTGGGTCTTTCGCATGTCTTCCATACTATCCCTTTTCTCGATTTGAGTACCTATTTAGAGCCTCTAGTATGGAAAACTTCGTCAAAAATCATCCGATTTCCTTGAGAGATGACACTTTATCCATTATTTGGCCGCTATATTGATTCTGCATCAAAACATAATGAGTATAACGCATTTCAAATTTTGGGTCTTTCGCATGTCTTCCATACTATCCCTTTTCTCGGTTTGAGTACCTATGTATTTAGAGCCTCTAGTATGGAAAACTTCGTCAAAAATCATCTGATTTCCTTGAGAGATGACATTTTATCCATTATTTGGCCGCTATATTGATTCTGCATCATAAAATAATGAGTATAACGCTTTTCAAATTTTGGGTCTTTCGCATGTCTTCCATACTATCCCTTTTCTCGATTTGAGTACCTATTTAGAGCCTCTAGTATGGAAAACTTCGTCAAAAATCATCCGATTTCCTTGAGAGATGACATTTTATCCATTATTTGGCCGCTATATTGATTCTGCATCAAAAAATAATGAGTATAACGCTTTTCAAATTTTGGGTCTTTCGCATGTCTTCCATACTATCCCTTTTCTCGGTTTGAGTACCTATTTAGAGCCTCTAGTATGGAAAACTTCGTCAAAAATCATCCGATTTCCTTGAGAGATGACATTTTATCCATTATTTGGCCGCTATATTGATTCTGCATTAAAAAATAATGTGTATAACGCTTTTCAAATTTTGGGTCTTTCGCATGTCTTCCATACTATCCCTTTTCTCGGTTTGAGTACCTATTTAGAGCCTCTAGTATGAAAAACTTCGTCAAAAATCATCCGATTTCCTTGAGAGATGACATTTTATCCATTATTTGGCCGCTATATTGATTCGGCATCAAAAAATAATGAATATAACGCTTTTCAAATTTTGGGTCTTTCGCATGTCTTCCATACTATCCCTTTTCTCGGTTTGAGTACCTATTTAGAGCCTCTAGTATGGAAAACTTCGTCAAAATCATCCGATTTCCTTGAGAGATGACATTTTATCCATTATTTGGCCGCTATATTGATTCTGCATTAAAAAATAATGTGTATAACGCTTTTCAAATTTTGGGTCTTTCGCATGTCTTCCATACTATCCCTTTTCTCGGTTTGAGTACCTATTTAGAGCCTAGAGTAGGGAAAACTTCGTCAAAAATCATCCGATTTCCTTGAGAGATGACATTTTATCCATTATTTGGCCACTATATTGATTCTGCATCAAAAAATAATGAGTATAACGCTTTTCAAATTTTGGGTCTTTCGCATGTCTTCCATACTATCCCTTTTCTCGATTTGAGTACCTATTTAGAGCCTCTAGTATGGAAAACTTCGTCAAAAATCATCCGATTTCCTTGAGAGATGACATTTTATCCATTATTTGGCCGCTATATTGATTCTGCATCAAAACATAATGAGTATAACGCATTTCAAATTTTGGGTCTTTCGCATGTCTTCCATACTATCCTTTTTCTCGGTTTGAGTACCTATTTAGAGCCTCTAGTATGGAAAACTTCGTCAAAAATCATCTGATTTCCTTGAGAGATGACATTTTATCCATTATTTGGACGCTATATTGATTCTGCATCAAAAAATAATGAGTATAACGCTTTTCAAATTTTGGGTCTTTCGCATGGTTTCCATACTATCCCTTTTCTCGGTTTGAGTACCTATTTAGAGCCTCTAGTATGGAAAACTTCGTCAAAAATCATCCGATTTCCTTGAGAGATGACACTTTATCCATTATTTGGCCGCTATATTGATTCTGCATCAAAAAATAATGAGTATAACGCTTTTCAAATTTTGGGTCTTTCGCATGTCTTCCATACTATCCCTTTTCTCGGTTTGAGTACCTATTTAGAGCCTCTAGTATGAAAAACTTCGTCAAAAATCATCCGATTTCCTTGAGAGATGACATTTTATCCATTATTTGGCCGCTATATTGATTCTGCATCAAAAAATAATGAATATAACGCTTTTCAAATTTTGGGTCTTTCCCATGTCTTCCATACTATCCCTTTTCTTGATTTGAGTACCTATTTAGAGCCTCTAGTATGGAAAACTTCGTCAAAAATCATCCGATTTCCTTGAGAGATGACATTTTATCCATTATTTGGCCGCTATATTGATTCTGCATCATAAAATAATGAGTATAACGCTTTTCAAATTTTGGGTCTTTCGCATGTCTTCCATACTATCCCTTTTCTCGATTTGAGTACCTATTTAGAGCCTCTAGTATGGAAAACTTCGTCAAAAATCATCCGATTTCCTTGAGAGATGACATTTTATCCATTATTTGGACGCTATATTGATTCTGCATCAAAAAATAATGAGTATAACGCTTTTCAAATTTTGGGTCTTTCGCCTGTCTTCCATACTATCCCTTTTCTCGGTTTGAGTACCTATTTAGAGCCTAGAGTAGGGAAAACTTCGTCAAAAATCATCCGATTTCCTTGAGAGATGACATTTTATCCATTATTTGGACGCTATATTGATTCTGCATCAAAAAATAATGAATATAACGCTTTTCAAATTTTGGGTCTTTCGCATGTCTTCCATACTATCCCTTTTCTCGGTTTGAGTACCTATTTAGAGCCTCTAGTATGGAAAACTTCGTCAAAAATCATCCGATTTCCTTGAGAGATGACATTTTATCCATTATTTGGCCGCTATATTGATTCTGCATTAAAAAATAATGTGTATAACGCTTTTCAAATTTTGGGTCTTTCGCATGTCTTCCATACTATCCCTTTTCTCGGTTTGAGTACCTATTTAGAGCCTAGAGTAGGGAAAACTTCGTCAAAAATCATCCGATTTCCTTGAGAGATGACATTTTATCCATTATTTGGCCGCTATATTGATTCGGCATCAAAAAATAATGAATATAACGCTTTTCAAATTTTGGGTCTTTCCCATGTCTTCCATACTATCCCTTTTCTTGATTTGAGTACCTATTTAGAGCCTCTAGTATGGAAAACTTCGTCAAACATCATCAGATTTTCTTGAGAGATGACATTTTATCCATTATTTGGCCGCTATATTGATTCTGCATCAAAACATAATGAGTATAACGCATTTCAAATTTTGGGTCTTTCGCATGTCTTCCATACTATCCTTTTTCTCGGTTTGAGTACCTATTTAGAGCCTCTAGTATGGAAAACTTCGTCAAAAATCATCTGATTTCCTTGAGAGATGACATTTTATCCATTATTTGGACGCTATATTGATTCTGCATCAAAAAATAATGAGTATAACGCTTTTCAAATTTTGGGTCTTTCGCATGGTTTCCATACTATCCCTTTTCTCGGTTTGAGTACCTATTTAGAGCCTCTAGTATGGAAAACTTCGTCAAAAATCATCCGATTTCCTTGAGAGATGACACTTTATCCATTATTTGGCCGCTATATTGATTCTGCATCAAAAAATAATGAGTATAACGCTTTTCAAATTTTGGGTCTTTCGCATGTCTTCCATACTATCCCTTTTCTCGGTTTGAGTACCTATTTAGAGCCTCTAGTATGAAAAACTTCGTCAAAAATCATCCGATTTCCTTGAGAGATGACATTTTATCCATTATTTGGCCGCTATATTGATTCTGCATCAAAAAATAATGAATATAACGCTTTTCAAATTTTGGGTCTTTCCCATGTCTTCCATACTATCCCTTTTCTTGATTTGAGTACCTATTTAGAGCCTCTAGTATGGAAAACTTCGTCAAAAATCATCCGATTTCCTTGAGAGATGACATTTTATCCATTATTTGGCCGCTATATTGATTCTGCATCATAAAATAATGAGTATAACGCTTTTCAAATTTTGGGTCTTTCGCATGTCTTCCATACTATCCCTTTTCTCGATTTGAGTACCTATTTAGAGCCTCTAGTATGGAAAACTTCGTCAAAAATCATCCGATTTCCTTGAGAGATGACATTTTATCCATTATTTGGACGCTATATTGATTTTGCATCAAAAAATAATGAGTATAACGCTTTTCAAATTTTGGGTCTTTCGCATGTCTTCCATACTATCCCTTTTCTCGGTTTGAGTACCTATTTAGAGCCTAGAGTAGGGAAAACTTCGTCAAAAATCATCTGATTTCCTTGAGAGATGACATTTTATCCATTATTTGGCCGCTATATTGATTCTGCATCAAAAAATAATGAATATAACGCTTTTCAAATTTTGGGTCTTTCGCATGTCTTCCATACTATCCCTTTTCTCGGTTTGAGTACCTATTTAGAGCCTCTAGTATGGAAAACTTCGTCAAAAATCATCCGATTTCCTTGAGAGATGACATTTTATCCATTATTTGGCCGCTATATTGATTCTGCATTAAAAAATAATGTGTATAACGCTTTTCAAATTTTGGGTCTTTCGCATGTCTTCCATACTATCCCTTTTCTCGGTTTGAGTACCTATTTAGAGCCTAGAGTAGGGAAAACTTCGTCAAAAATCATCCGATTTCCTTGAGAGATGACATTTTATCCTATTTAGAGCCTAGAGTAGGGAAAACTTCGTCAAAAATCATCTGATTTCCTTGAGAGATGACATTTTATCTATTATTTGGCCGCTATATTGATTCTGCATCAAAAAATAATGAGTATAACGCTTTTCAAATTTTGGGTCTTTCGCATGTCTTCCATACTATCCCTTTTCTCGGTTTTAGTACCTATTTAGAGCCTCTAGTATGAAAAACTTCGTCAAAAATCATCCGATTTCCTTGAGAGATGACATTTTATCCATTATTTGGCCGCTATATTGATTCTGCATCAAAAAATAATGAGTATAACGCTTTTCAAATTTTGGGTCTTTCGCATGTCTTCCATACTATCCCTTTTCTCGGTTTGAGTACCTATTTAGAGCCTAGAGTAGGGAAAACTTCGTCAAAAATCATCTGATTTCCTTGAGAGATGACATTTTATCCATTATTTGGCCGCTATATTGATTCTGCATCAAAAAATAATGAGTATAACGCTTTTCAAATTTTGGGTCTTTCGCATGTCTTCCATACTATCCCTTTTCTCGGTTTGAGTACCTATTTAGAGCCTAGAGTAGGGAAAACTTCGTCAAAAATCATCTGATTTCCTTGAGAGATGACATTTTATCCATTATTTGGCCGCTATATTGATTCTGCATTAAAAAATAATGTGTATAACGCTTTTCAAATTTTGGGTCTTTCGCATGTCTTCCATACTATCCCTTTTCTCGGTTTGAGTACCTATTTAGAGCCTAGAGTAGGGAAAACTTCGTCAAAAATCATCCGATTTCCTTGAGAGATGACATTTTATCCATTATTTGGCCACTATATTGATTCTGCATCAAAAAATAATGAGTATAACGCTTTTCAAATTTTGGGTCTTTCGCATGTCTTCCATACTATCCCTTTTCTCGATTTGAGTACCTATTTAGAGCCTCTAGTATGGAAAACTTCGTCAAAAATCATCCGATTTCCTTGAGAGATGACATTTTATCCATTATTTGGCCGCTATATTGATTCTGCATCATAAAATAATGAGTATAACGCTTTTCAAATTTTGGGTCTTTCGCATGTCTTCCATACTATCCCTTTTCTCGATTTGAGTACCTATTTAGAGCCTCTAGTATGGAAAACTTCGTCAAAAATCATCCGATTTCCTTGAGAGATGACATTTTATCCATTATTTGGCCGCTATATTGATTCTGCATCAAAAAATAATGTGTATAACGCTTTTCAAATTTTGGGTCTTTCGCATGTCTTCCATACAATCCCTTTTCTCGGTTTGAGTACCTATTTAGAGCCTCTAGTATGGAAAACTTCGTCAAAAATCATCCGATTTCCTTGAGAGATGACATTTTATCCATTATTTGGCCGCTATATTGATTCTGCATTAAAAAATAATGTGTATAACGCTTTTCAAATTTTGGGTCTTTCGCATTTCTTCCATACTATCCCTTTTCTCGATTTGAGTACCTATTTAGAGCCTCTAGTATGGAAAACTTCGTCAAAAATCATCCGATTTCCTTGAGAGATGACATTTTATCCATTATTTGGCCGCTATATTGATTCTGCATCAAAAATAATGAATATAACGCTTTTCAAATTTAGGGTCTTTCGCATGTTTTCCATACTATCCCTTTTCTCGATTTGAGTACCTATTTAGAGCCTCTAGTATGGAAAACTTCGTCAAACATCATCAGATTTTCTTGAGAGATGACATTTTATCCATTATTTGGCCGCTATATTGATTCTGCATCATAAAATAATGAGTATAACGCTTTTCAAATTTTGGGTCTTTCGCATGTCTTCCATACTATCCCTTTTCTCGGTTTGAGTACCTATTTAGAGCCTCTAGTATGGAAAACTTCGTCAAAAATCATCCGATTTCCTTGAGAGATGACATTTTATCCATTATTTGGCCGCTATATTGATTCTGCATTAAAAAATAATGTGTATAACGCTTTTCAAATTTTGGGTCTTTCGCATGTCTTCCATACTATCCCTTTTCTCGGTTTGAGTACCTATTTAGAGCCTAGAGTAGGGAAAACTTCGTCAAAAATCATCTGATTTCCTTGAGAGATGACATTTTATCCATTATTTGGCCGCTATATTGATTCTGCATCAAAAAATAATGAGTATAACGCTTTTCAAATTTTGGGTCTTTCGCATGTCTTCCATACTATCCCTTTTCTCGGTTTGAGTACCTATTTAGAGCCTAGAGTAGGGAAAACTTCGTCAAAAATCATCTGATTTCCTTGAGAGATGACATTTTATCCATTATTTGGCCGCTATATTGATTCTGCATTAAAAAATAATGTGTATAACGCTTTTCAAATTTTGGGTCTTTCGCATGTCTTCCATACTATCCCTTTTCTCGGTTTGAGTACCTATTTAGAGCCTAGAGTAGGGAAAACTTCGTCAAAAATCATCCGATTTCCTTGAGAGATGACATTTTATCCATTATTTGGCCACTATATTGATTCTGCATCAAAAAATAATGAGTATAACGCTTTTCAAATTTTGGGTCTTTCGCATGTCTTCCATACAATCCCTTTTCTCGGTTTGAGTACCTATTTAGAGCCTCTAGTATGGAAAACTTCGTCAAAAATCATCCGATTTCCTTGAGAGATGACATTTTATCCATTATTTGGCCGCTATATTGATTCTGCATCAACAAATAATGAGTATAACGCTTTTCAAATTTTGGGTCTTTCGCATGTCTTCCATACTATACCTTTTCTCGGTTTGAGTACCTATTTAGAGCCTCTAGTATGGAAAACTTCGTCAAAAATCATCCGATTTCCTTGAGAGATGACATTTTATCCATTATTTGGCCGCTAAATTGATTCTGCATTAAAAAATAATGTGTATAACGCTTTTCAAATTTTGGGTCTTTCGCATGTCTTCCATACTATCCCTTTTCTCGGTTTGAGTACCTACATAATAAGAGCCTAGAGTAGGGAAAACTTCGTCAAAAATCATCCGATTTCCTTGAGAGATGACATTTTATCCATTATTTGGCCGCTATATTGATTCTGCATCAAAAAATAATGAATATAACGCTTTTCAAATTTTGGGTCTTTCGCATGTTTTCCATACTATCCCTTTTCTCGATTTGAGTACCTATTTAGAGCCTCTAGTATGGAAAACTTCGTCAAAAATCATCCGATTTCCTTGAGAGATGACATTTTATCCATTATTTGGCCGCTATATTGATTCTGCATCATAAAATAATGAGTATAACGCTTTTCAAATTTTGGGTCTTTCGCATGTCTTCCATACTATCCCTTTTCTCGATTTGAGTACCTATTTAGAACCTCTAGTATGGAAAACTTCGTCAAAAATCATCCGATTTCCTTGAGAGATGACATTTTATCCATTATTTGGCCGCTATATTGATTCTGCATTAAAAAATAATGTGTATAACGCTTTTCAAATTTTGGGTCTTTCGCATTTCTTCCATACTATCCCTTTTCTCGATTTGAGTACCTATTTAGAGGCTCTAGTATGGAAAACTTCGTCAAAAATCATCCGATTTCCTTGAGAGATGACATTTTATCCATTATTTGGCCGCTATATTGATTCTGCATCAAAAAATAATGAATATAACGCTTTTCAAATTTAGGGTCTTTCGCATGTTTTCCATACTATCCCGTTTCTCGATTTGAGTACCTATTTAGAGCCTCTAGTATGGAAAACTTCGTCAAAAATCATCCGATTTCCTTGAGAGATGACATTTTATCCATTATTTGGCCGCTATATTGATTCTGCATCATAAAATAATGTGTATAACGCTTTTCAAATTTTGGGTCTTTCGCATGTCTTCCATACTATCCCTTTTCTCGATTTGAGTACCTATTTAGAGCCTAGAGTATGGAAAACTTCGTCAAAAATCATCCGATTTCCTTGAGAGATGACATTTTATCCATTATTTGGCCGCTATATTGATTATGCATCAAAACATAATGAGTATAACGCTTTTCAAATTTTGGGTCTTTCGCATGTCTTCCCTTTTCTCGATTTGAGTACCTATTTAGAGCCTCTAGTATGGAAAACTTCGTCAAAAATCATCCGATTTCCTTGAGAGATGACATTTTATCCATTATTTGGCCGCTATATTGATTCTGCATCAAAAAATAATGAGTATAACGCTTTTCAAATTTTGGGTCTTTCGCATGTTTTCCATACTATCCCTTTTCTCGGTTTGAGTACCTATTTAGAGCCTCTAGTATGGAAAACTTCGTCAAAAATCATCCGATTTCCTTGAGAGATGACATTTTGTCCATTATTTGGCCGCTATATTGATTTTGCATTAAAAAAATAATGAGTTTTTGCCAAACTTGGCTTTACTTTTATGCCCGTTGTGGCTTTTCCTTGCGCGACTGATGCTTTTGGCCTCAACTGGGAGAGGGATGCAAAGAGGAACAGGGACAAAGATAGTGGGGCAAACAGAGGTATAATCTACGGCGGGGGACAGACAGAGGCGCTGGTAGAGAGGGACGGACCGGTGAGGCAGTTACTGTGGCAGTTGCAAGTGCACTCTCAAATTGTTGTCGCTCTCGAGCGAGTCACTTTGCTTGCGTTTCCCCTTAATTAATACGAATTTCCCATTATTTATGCCCGGCATTATAATTTAATTAGGCGCCTTAATTGAAATCTAATTAGATTTTAATTGTATCTACGCTGCGCTGCGCCAGTTGCGTGAGTCGATCCGTTAAGTTTTTTCATTAAATATGAAATCATTTTCTATATACAACATGCCCTCCCCCGCCCCCTCGCTTACCATACCCAACTCAGAGCTAATACCCATTTTAGTACTCGTCGCCAACGCCTTTTTGTGGCATTATTTATGGGTCTCCTTACCCCTGGATTATTTGTCTGTTTTCGAGGGTGGTTCGACGTGCTATCCTCCCCTCTCCCCTCACTTACCTCTCCCTCTCTCCCGTCTGGCATTGATAATAAATTTTATTATTGGATTTGCTTGTTGCCTTTTATGCCCTGGACAGTTGGTCAGCCCTTGGGGGCGTTTCTCCCCTGCTGTTGGGGGATTTTAACTGTACTACACCCTCTCTCCCTCTCTCTCTCTCTATCGCTCACCCCAGTGTCAGTCCTGGGGTTCCATAAGTGCAGTTCCCTGTCCGCACACTAATTGATTAATATTGCAGACGCATTCCGATTAAATATTACTGAGTTCCGACTCTTTATATTTGATTTCATATGGGGAATTCGTTTTATAATAGAGAGTGAGAGATATGAAAAATCAAAAATCATTCACTGCATATTTGTGATTTATTTGCCATAAATAATTTAAACATTTAAGCTTTGACCGCATAGGACCAGGCATTTTCAATACCTAAAAACCTTCTTTGCTTATCATAGCATAGCGACTAAATTTTTAGATATCATTCGCTTGGTAATAATTATTGTACACACCGAAAATAAACGTTCTAGCATCATAATTGAGCTAATAAATTGAATTTTATAGATTTATGGGGCCGTGGACAACAATTTTAAAACAAATTTTTAATAGCTTAACACTCATGAGTATTATCACAAAATTTGCTGACTCTAGCTGTTATAGTCTCTGAGATCTAGACTCATTTATGAATGGACAGATATGCAGACGGGCAGACACTGAGACAGGCTGTCAGATAGACGGGGCTATGTGGTCTGTTGATGCTGATTTAGAGTACTTAAGTCGATAACTCCTTTCACTGTATCTATATCTATCTATCTATAGAGTAATCTTAGTTTACAATAATTCTATATATCAATGATTAACTTAGTATCGTTCCATTTGCTCACTTACAGGAATCATATCGCACTAAAATCGATAACTGTGCCCAGAGTTGAGATAACCGACACACTTTCGATTGCCTGCCCTAGGGGGGCACATGAGCTAGTGCCCCTTTTTTGAATCCATTCAAAACTCATCCAAAAATACGAGAGTATTTCGCTTTTATTACCGTTATTCTCCGCAGTTGCCCTCGACAGTTAAGGGAAATGGAAATGGAAAACGGGCACACTGCAACTGACATGGAAAGAGGGCAGCAAATGCTTTTTAGATTGCACACGCCTCTGCGATACATATGTAACTGTGCAATGGACAACAGCAGCAGCAGCAACAACAACAGCAGCAGCAGCAGCAGCAACAACAACAAGTGCTACAACCCTGGCTGCATTTATCGCCGCTTGTAGAGTTGTCGCTTTAATTATTTAAAGACCAAACCAGAGTGAACTTTAAGCCTTGAAAATGAATGGGGCATGAAACATGACACGCCCAATGGCCCCACTGCAGCCTCCTCCTCCCCCCCGCTGCTGCTGCTGAAACTGTCTGCAACGACCTCAAACAATGTAATTCCATCATTTATACCAATTTCGCCATTTATCCGCAAACAATTCGCAAAAAAGCAACAACAACAACAACAAGAGTAGCCCAACCCATGCCATACCCAAATCCAGCACAGATCGGGCGACAACAACAACAAGCCGGGGAAGCAGAGGAAAAGAGACAACAACAACGACAACAACAGCAGCGGAAAATCGTCCCTGACTCTGCGGCATCAGTTTTGCGGCTGCAAGCGACGTCGCATTGTGTGCAGCTCGTTTCCGTCCCACTGTACCCATGGCATACCATGATGGTACCGAGACAGTGGGGTATAATGCACTTGCCCACAGCAGGAGGTGGCAGTCCCGCCTCCACGCGCATGACAGGTGGCAACGCCGGCCAGGCAACTGAGACTAAGATTAATTGTGTTCTAGAGTTTTTTTTTTTTTTTTTTTTTGGAATTTTTAGAAATTTTTTAAAAATTATTTACGACTTGCAGAGAGTAACCCAAAATGAATTCTATTTATGTGGGAATTTTTGTGGCAGGTAATCCCATTATGCACAGTCCTATAGGGTATCTGCCGTGTCGGGGTTGTGCTTGCAACATTGCGTCGTGTGTTGCATTGTTGGATGGGAACGTGCGTTACGTTCTGCTTACAAAACGGATTAAAAGGTTACACAAGAGCGTGCAGAAGCTGCTCGGGAAGCGGGCAGGGAGGGGGTAGCGCAAACGGTGATACGGACACGGATGCGAATGTGAATGTGCCACATACGAGTTGGGAGTGGGGGGAGTGCGGGCTGCGGGCTGCGGTGTGTGGATTGTGAATTGTGCTTGCCATAACGATAGACACAGCGCACGCAGTCACAGTCAGCATCGCAGTCACTTTATTTGCAACCCAGTCTGCGCCTCCATCTCTCTTCCCCCTCTCTCTCTCTCTCTCTTCAGGCCACAGCTTCAGCTGGTCTGAGTCTCGCCAGGCACGCACATGTTGGTCACGTTATGCGCAGCGTTGGAGCAGGAGGAGCAGCAGGAGGAGGAGGAGACATCACTTCAGTTCGCCTTGCGGTTGCTTCTTTGCTCGTCTGGCACGACATTGCTCCACTTGCGGTCCAACATTCATGTTTTTCAAGCACCTCTGTCTCTGGTATCTCCCTCTCTTTCATACTCCCTCTCTCTCTCCCTCTGCATTATGACATTTACTGTCATTTCTCGTGTCATCTGCAAAGCAAATGCGGCAAATGGCAAATGGCAAAATAATCAACATTAAAATAAAATTATGAGAAGCCAAAAGGTATTAAGGCACGCAATGACCAAGTGGAATCCATTAAGGTCGCACTTGCACTTCATCATCCCCAGACGCAGCCTCTCTCTCTCTGTCTCTGTCACTATATCTTCATTCCCTTCTCTTTCCCTCTTCGTAATTAATTAATTATGCGGCCTGTCGTCGCCTGCCCTTTGCCTTTATAGCATAGCATACCGCAGGGGGCGTCCTGTCTTGGAGGCGAAGGTCAATTAAAAATCTTGTGACGTCGTTAGCGTAGGTAGTGACTGAGTGAGTGACTGGGTGAGTGAGTGACTGTGTGTGGAGAGTGGAACTACCCACTCGGGCCGGCTCTTAATTGATAACTCTTGTCGCTTTTATAGATAAGAAATACTCTAGAAAACATTTCTGTATCTCCCTCTTAACTATCTAACTAACTATTTATAATTGATAGATGTGCTCGGCCAGCCCAAAAATATATATATCGAACAAGCCAAAACTGGCTGTCTGCATTTTTCTTATCGCTCACGTCATATATATTTTCAGGCTGAGTAGGGAGAGAGAGAGAGTCAGAAATAGAGGAGGATTATGGGCTGGCAACATGCAATGCGCAAGCTGTTATTAGTTCCCTCATTCCCTCTCTCGCTCGCTCGCTTGAACTGCCTGCTGTTTCTTTAAATTTCACAGCGCGCACTGTTGCCATTTTTCACCTTGAAGCCATCAATTGTCTGTGTTTGCGTGGTTGCAGCTTATCTGTCCGCAGTCCGCTGCCCGTTTTCCGTTGTTGAGCAGCTTAAGAGTATTTCCAAGTCGAGACAGACAGACAGTTGAAAAGTTACTCGCCAGATTAGAAGCGCCAACACAGCTGGCCTCCTTCTATAAAAATTCGCTCGATCGATTCCGTCAACTGTTACCACACTTTAGCCCTGACAAAAAGCCCCCACTACCCACTCCCACACACACACACACACACACAGTGACAGCAAAGCGTAGCCATGCACAAGTAATTTATGCGCTACTTAATTTTGATGAAATAATTCCTATAGATACTATAACAACACTTAATTTCGCACATTAAATATGCCATAATATCGCTGGCGAAATCATTGATGTTCTGCAGAGTGAGAGAGAGGGAGAGAGGCAATAGTGCCGAGTCGGGAGGGAGGGGGCTCTCAATGGGCTGTCATTCATCAGAAGCGCGCAACAAAATGAAAATGAGGCAAACAACAAAACACACACACACACACAAATTTAATGGTTCATGCAAAAATGCTTTAAGCACAACGAGCAAACGAACCATCATCATTCTCCCCTCCCATACTATACTATCCGTATCTGTATCTGTATCTGGATGTCTCTATGTGCCGGCAAGAATGTCAGTCTGTGTATATAGTGTGGATACACTAATGTGCATAGATATAGCGTGTATATCCGCCCGTCGGACTCCACTCTCGACACTTTCCGTCGTGGCATAGATATAATATAATATTAGATATGATTTTTATAGTTAGGCGAAAGTTTATTCAAACTCTGCAGATACTATAAACCTTTCTTGGGTTGGGCACAAAACTTCAAATATATTTAACTTTATTCTCCTACCTTTTTGGCATACAATAGAAAACACGTCTGGAAACTCTATAAATAGACAATGAAACCTTAACCGAATTAATTAAAATGTTTGTCTTAATAAACAATAGAATGATATATACATTTTATAGCTGCTTTACAGTAAAACGATCCATACTAAACGGTTTCCGTATTTGCCAGTGTATCTAGCGAACTGATCAGCATTGTGTGCTGTAACTGCGGCATATGGCGCATCCACTCTCAAGCTCTGCGGATCTACAGTCATTATAATAAATGCGAATTTAACAAAATTATGCGTGTAACTAAGTTGCCAGCAGAGTATCTGTATCTGTATCTGTATCTATATATAGTTATGATGAGCATATGTATCTGTATATATGTCTGTGTGTGTGTGTGCTTAATATCTTTATTGTGTGTTTGCCGACTACGAAGCAAAGCTTATGGCATCAACTGCGGAGGGGCAGATGACGCACTCGCGCACTGTGAGCGACCCAGGGAGAACTGTGCTCGTAAAGCAATTTGAATAAGACCGGGTACAATGGGCGCAATTGTTGAGATTGTTGGGAACGGGTAGTCGCAGAGGAAGGGGCAGAGGAAATGGAAGGTAATGGGACGGCGGACAAGTTCACAGCTGATTGGCAGTTATTCAAAATATGCTAATGCGGGCAAGGGCAGGCAAGGGCAGACTAGGACAGACAGGACAGGCAAGCAGGGGCAGGAAGAGCGAGTCAAAGAGGCAGAGCAGACGGGCAGACAGAGCAGACAGGACAGGCAGAGCAGACAGAGTAGCCAGGACAGACAGACAGAGAGCGTGAGACAAGCTAAGCAGGCAAAGCAGACAGGACAGACAGACAGAACGGAAGATAGACAGAGCGCGTAAGACAAGCTAAGCAGGCAGAGCAGACAGGACAGACAGACAGAGCGGAAGGCAGCGCGAGTAAAAGAGACTGAACAGACAGAGCAGACAGGACAGGCAGGACAGAACAAGCAGAGCAGACAGGACAGGCAAGCCAGGGCAGACAGAGCGAGTAAATCAGCCAGAGCAGACAGCGCAGACAGAGCAGACAGCGCAGCCTCTCAGACAGACAGACTGGCAGCCAGAGCGAGCTCAAGGTCTGCTGAGCTGGAAAATCAGGTAGTTTTCACACGAAAATCTTCGCTACGAAAATAGCAAAAGTGTCGCGCGTATCTGAGAGATACATGCAGCATTGTCTGCGGCATTATCAATCACCTGTGTGTGTTGATGTGTGTGTGTGTTCGTTCGAGCCAGGTGGGATCGTGGCTAATGCCCATAGCCAGTTTCCCATTAAATCTACTCTCTGCTCCCTTTGTATCTGCGGTGTATTCTCACGTCTTCCCCTATTCCACCCACTTTTTACTTGCCATATTCCTCTATTCTTTTTGGTTCATTTCCTTCTCCCTGCGGCATTGACGCGCTGCCAGCGGCATTTTGATGGCTTTTGCAAATTACTCATGGAAACTTGTTGGCAACAAAAAAAACAGAAGCAAAAAACAAAAAAAAAGAAAAAGCAAAATGAAAAAGCGTCAGCTGAAAATGTTTGAAATTGTTTCGTATGAAAAAAAAAATAAAAAACTCAAGCTTATCTGGCTGGCAGATGCTTGGGCGAGGGAATGCAGACGTGTGATAAATACATCCGCATTACGTTCAAGTATCTGCAAGATACGACTGCCGGCGCAGTCATGTAAGCATTCTTATATAAAGAATTAAGCAAGTCGGACAGGAGGACAGACATACAGACAGGCAGAGAGGCGCGTCTATTGCAGAAGGCCAAAAAAAACGACAAGCAAAGATAAGCTGCAAGACAGACAGACAGACGGCTGGAGAGACGATCAGACAGAGGGACAGACAGACAGGCGAACATACAGACAGACAGACAGCCACAAATATAGAGGAACAGACAGAGCAGACAGTGGGACAGACAGCGCATACAGCACGGCAGAACAAGTTATCCAATAAGTGAGGAGGCGAGCAGAGGCAATAAAATATTATAGGAAATTTTACAGCCAATAGAGAGGGGCGGGGTCGGGCGGCAGAGGCGCCACAGGAAGCCGAAAAACTAAACGAAAAAGAGAATCATGTAATTTACTTGCCGTAACTAATTGAGCCGCACACAATGCCGGACGCGCATAAATCGAAGCAACACACACGCAGCTGCAGCTGCAGATACAGTTAAAAGATACAGATACAGATACAGACGCAGGTATAGATACAGCTACAAATAGGGAGACATACAGCTACAGATACTCCGTCAATAACTGCTAACGGCAAACAAAAGGCTAACTGAGGCTGCCTGACTGGCAATTCATTGCAGCAAAGGCAAAGTATCTAGCAGATACGCAGGGCAGCTTCGCAGATACTTCGAAGTCAAAAGGCTAATGGCAAATTAAGTGCGCTGCAATTAAAAGCGCCGCTTGACAGTTGAAGTTGCTCAGCGCAGCAGCTGTAGCTGTATCTCTATCTGTATCTTGGTATATGTATCTGTATCTTTGTATGTGTATTTGTATCTGTATCTGTGTATCTCTATCTCTTACTGCTGCTGGGTGTGTCAGACATTTTAATGAATTGTGCAGCGCACAGAGGAGTGAAAAACGCAAAATTTATTTTCGCACGCGGTGGCTGCGACTGCGAATACCAAAGACAGTTTTCTACCCCCCCTCGTACCGCCTGCCCCCCTCCCGGCACATATCGAGCTGCCCACGCTGCTGTCGCCCGACGGTTTCAGCTTATCAGCTGCGCTGCCTGGAAGACGCTGCGAAATTGTGCTAAACTACAAACAAGATTTGCGACGGGGGCTGCCTGCGCCACTGTGTGGGCAGCCGGAATGACAACACGGCAGCGGGAATCCGCCAGGCAGCCCCCAGCTAAGATGGACGCCCACACGTGCCCGTTCATTGTCCGACTGTGGCCCGCAGCGGTCGATCAGCGGACTGTCTGCCCGTCTCTCTCTCTCTCTCTTTCTTTCTCTTCCTCTGTCTACCTCTCTGTCTCCCCGTCTGGCAGACAGGCAACACAACATTTGCCGCCGCCACAAATCATTTCCAAGTGCCAAAAGAAAAACAAGCCAAAACAAACATGAAAATCAGCAACAGCAGCGGCAGCAACAGCGGCAACACGGCGCAGCATTAGAGCACACGCAACACGCTTCCAGCCAGATAAAAGATATGCGTGCTCACACACACACTCGCACACACACAACTACACACACGATAAGTACAAATATACAGCTTCCGTTGCAATAAGCAACTGACAACGAAAAAAAAGGCTAAAAACAATAAAGAACTTTATTTCTTTTGGTCAAATTTAATTAAAGCTAAGACAATACACAGCGGCATTCAAGCCAAACAGAGCTCAAATGCGTTTAAGCAAATTTTAGCCTTTTTCTAGACATAAAAAAATAATTTATTATAAGAAAATTTGAATATTTTAATTTTAAACTACACACTTACTAGCCAGTTTCTAGCTTTAAATATAAAAAACTTAAAAAAGCAACAAATTTTAGCAAAATTTTAATAAAACCAACTGATTACACAGCGGTATTCAAGCCAAAGATCTTATAAGACAATTTCTAGCCAAAAATGTATATATTTATATAAAATTATTTAGCAGAATTTCAGCAGAAGAACTAACTAGGCAATTTCAAGCCAAAAATGTTTATAAGCCACGACCAAACACAAATTCAAGCTAAGTAACTTTTTAGCCAAGAACTTTCTAGCCAGTTTGGAGCCAAAAATCATTTGGAATACAAAAAGCCTGAGCAAATCTAGAGAATTATCAGCAACAAATTCCAAGCACATAATATAATTAATTACAATTTCAGTCGAAACATTTACAGACTTTCAGACAGACAAATTTCAGATACGGCCAATTAAGTTGGGGCTTGCCATGGGGCAACTTTGTAATGCGCACTTAACATAACTCGACGGCCTCACTCTGATCGATACGTGCCTGAATGAAACGAAAAAAAACATGTCAATAAGCATAAAAATTCAGCCCAGTCTGGCAGTATTTAAATACTGTCGCATAAATTACGAAAAAACAAAAAAAAACTGAAAATGAAAAACACTTTCCAAACGGAAATTTGCATATGCATGTGGCGAAAAATTGTATAATAATATCATATTTAAATGCGCTTAAGTCAGCTCATAATGAAATGTAAGCCACGCACACACAGTCTGGCACATAAATTCTCGCACACTCGCACATGGTATCATATAGGGGGGGTTCCAATCGATTTCAAGTTTCACCTTCGCGGCGCGTGAGACCTTCCAAGAGAGAGACAACGATCGTAAATGATTTATAAATTAATATTTTATAATTATCGACGCAAGGGGAGAAAATAAAAATTACAAAAAATCCGAATAATGAATAATACGAACAAAAAAAAAACACAATCGAAGCAATAAAAAGTTAATAAAAATCAGCAAACGTTGTTGAAAATTAATGCTGAAATGAGAAACCAAAAAAAGAAATAAATACAAAAAAAAAAAAAACCCAAATGGAATTAAATGATTCAACAAAATTTTCAACGAACTTTGTTTTCGGCCTCGCTTTGTTGTTGCTGCTGCTGCTGCTGCTATCGATAATTATAAAACACTTAAGCCAGTAATTAGCATGATCTTTGGATCCCTGGAACTCTCGGAGGGGCAGCTGGTGCTAATCAAAAGAATCGACTCGATCGGGCGTCGCGATGCAGCCAAAGTTGTTAATTAAATTGGGCAACAAAATGCTAAAAAAATAAACAATTAATACGAGTGCAGCGCGCAAATAATTTCATTAATTTTGATTAAAGTGTGTGCCCAATAAATTATGAACTCTTAAATATAGCAGATAGTATGGTATATAGTATGGAGTTATATGTAGCAATATGGCTAAAAACTGGCTGCATATGACTATTTACTTTTTAACTGGCATATACTAGCTATAAACTCTCTAAACTACTACTATATATGACTTTAAACTGGCTACATACTCTCTATCTGGCTATATTTTGGCTATATCTGGCTATATACTGTCTATATGCTGATACTCTATATCTGTATATTTACTAGAAATATACTCTATATCTAGTTAAATAATGGCTATTGATGGCTATATCTGGTTAAATACTGGCTATTTATGCCTACATCTGGCTTTTTATCCTGCCTGTTTATCTCTAGCTCTATATACCAGCTATATATTGCCTTAGACATTTATACTGTGGCTATTTATGGCTATATATGGCTATATACTCTATATACTAGCTACATTTTCAATATCTGGCTATATCCTGGCTATCTAGCAATATACTGACTATTTATGGCTATATCTGGCTACTATAAACTGGCTATAAACAAGCTATATACTCTATATCTAGCTATATTTTGACTATAACTGGCAATATATGCTATATCTGGCTATAGACTGGCTATTTATGGTTACATATGACTATATACGCTCTGCAGATCTGTCTTAATGATGCTAACGGTAGCTCCCTAGGGACCCCCTCCCCACTCCACACTCTCCTTGAGCGTTTACAGCATTCATTATTTGATTTTCAAATTTCGTATGCGAACGTTAATTGGCTTTGCTCATTAGCGCGTTTTCTTCTCCCTTCTTTAATGCTATTAACTTTATTTGCTGTTTATTTTATTAGTAATACCCCGATGTATTTCCTGAGGCCATAGAGGGCCGTCGACTAATGCGATTATTATGCCTCAAGTCACCTGAAGTTGCCTGAGTCTGCCTACAGAGCATGCCAATCGCATGATTGATAAACAGCTGCTGCACAGAGCGAGAGGGAGAGACAGAGAGAGAGAGAGGGAAAGAGGGAGACAGATATTCGATATTCGATCTGGGCAGTTGAGCTGGTATCTGGAGTCATTTCCATAGGCAGCGAACTGAATCTCAAGTGAGTTTCTGTTGCCTGCATTAATCATGGCCCAAAAGGCAGCTCGACAGCTTCAACTCATTACCAAAGGCAGTACGAGGGGGAGGGGGAGAGATGTGAGTGGGGCACGTAACACGTTCCATTTGAATAGTTTTACGCTTATTTCGAAAAATGGAAATAAATTGTAAATTAACATATGCTGGCGATAAATACTCGCATAGAAATGCGGCCAAGACAGAAGCTTCGCTCTTAACAATTGCCGTGTTCTATTTTATTTTCAACTGAAAAACGCTTATTGAATTGGCTTCATTTGGCCTGATTTATAGGCATACTGCCTTTTTTGGGAACTGTTCGATTTCTTGCGTATTTCTCGTCTCTTCGCAAGAGCAGCCCCAGTCGGAGCTCATTCAATTTGTGAACACAAGCGAGTTCAGTTCAGTTGAAATGCTCCCATCAATCGGCATTGTTTACCCTCCAATCAAATGCAGCCATTTCAGTTCGAGCCACTTCTGGCCAACCTTCCTCCCTGCCCTCCCCTCTTCACTGACCTGTTCAGCTTTTCCATATCCAATAAGCGATTCAAGGCAGCCCGTCGCAACTTTCCACTCGCCCGACTTGGTTGGAATTTTCAGGCGCATAAAGATTTGTCAAGTTGCTGCACAGCCGGAAGGGTGTAGAGCGGGGAGAGGGGAGGGGGGAACCGGTGCGCAATGCGGCCTATGTAAGTAAGTAAGCTGCCTCTTCCTGCCCAGAAACGGTTGCACTCCGAGTCGCAGTCCATAGTTCGCAGTCCCAACAGTCGCTTGTATGGGGTGTGCGGCAACAACTTACAACAAGAACAGCAACAGCAACAGTTGCTGTTGTGAATGTTGCTGCTGCTGCCTGCCTGCCTGCCTGCCTGTGTGTTGCCCCGGTCGCATGCATGTCGAAAGTAATAATTTTATATATGGCACGACAAACATATCGTACTTCTACTTATCGGCGACGTGCGTGCATCGTTTCGTCGCACAGTGGAGCACGTTGCCTCAAAACTGATCGAAACAGGAAGGAGCAAGAGGGACTGGCATAAAGTAGAGGCTTCAAATTTTAACTAAGCAAAAATGACTCTATGAATTTTAATATTATTTCTGGCCAATTTAAAATTAAAGATATTGTATATACTATAAATATATTATATTTTTGTTTTGAACTATTAAAAGATTAAACTGATAAATCTGTATTATATACAGCAAATGTGTTGTTCCAATTTCATATTCAAGCCTTTTAAATATATACTTACTATACACATTTTAGAAGACTAAAAGAAACTTATCTATAATTAATGGAAATATTTGCAAATCTATAAATGCGTATCGAGTTTTTTTTTTAATTCAATAAAATTTTAAGCATTTTTAAATGAATTTTTACACTTTTGCACAATAATAATTCCGATGTATATACATATATATTTATAATCATAATCTATGCTTCAAGGAAGTTTTTAATTATATATTTTCTTTAATATATCAAATTTCTGTAGAGCTAGAAGAGTATTTAAATAGTTTTAACTCCTCTGTCTCGCTCTTCACTATTATTATGCCAGCTTTCTTTCCCATGCTCGTTAAGGAGTCAAACCCTTATGGCATAACCCACTTAAAAGACCCTTCACCTATTTCAATGTAATTAGAATTGAGTTGAAGTTTTTCGTGCTCGAAACTCTGCAAGTAACCCCACTGTGCGTCTCCAACTCCATCTCCGTCGTCGTCGTCGTCGTCTGTGTGTTCCTTTTGAAGTGCACAGCATGTTAAATTCGTAAAATTCATTAAGATTCCGTTGCCGATGCGAGGCAGCGTCGCTGATGTTGAAAAGTGCCAAGAGCAGAGCCGGCAGAGGCAGCAGCAGAGGCAGCAGCAGTGGCAGCAGAGACCCACAGCCAGCAGCAGAGCAGGCAAACAAGCCACAGAAAGAGACAGGGACAGCAGGGACAGGGACTGAGACGGAGACGGAGACGAGCGATGTCGAAGGCGACAATGTTGTTTGCCATTGCCATTGTTGTTGTTGTTGTTGCTGTTGTTGTTGTTGTTGTTGCTGTAGTTTCCACAATTATTGCTGTAGTTGCCTGTCTGCCTGCCTGCTGGTCGTGCTACGTAAAAAGCATTTGAAACAAACTCAATTATGCCCGGTGCAGTGTGCACACACACACACACACACAGTCACAGTTACACCTTCACTTACCACGACTGTCGAGTGTGACTGTGACTAAAATGCGGTCACATTGTTTGCCAGCGCACGTCGTCGTTGTCTCATCCCATCCCGCAAGCGTAACTTCTCTCAGCCTTCCCCCTTTGAACACCCCTCTCTGCAACCCACCCCCTCTGCAGCCACCCTCCTTCACCCCTCTGCCTGCCACGTCCCTTCAAGTGATACGTATTTTGTGCAAGTTTCGTTTACCCGCATATGTCACAGTATTTTACGCTTCAGCTTCAGCCATCGGCCACGCCCCCTAAAATGCAGCGCATGGGCGTAACGGAGTGTGCGAGTGTGTGTGGGTTGACTAGGCACACTAGGCAACTGCTGCTGCTGCTGCTCTAATGAGGAGTCGCTTCCCACTGCCGACTTGAGTCGGCATGACTTGGGTGTATTCACATATTCACATATTCACACACACACACTCAGACTCATATACTCTCTAATTCACATTGACAGTCAATTTACCTGCTAACAAGCATTTCCTGTCTCCCTCTCACTCTCGCTAGTATTTCCTGGCATGGGCGTAGGCAAAAGAAGCTGCCAAAAGGGGCAGCTGCTGGCAATTCGCGGGATTTATAAATATGAACAACGCCCCGATTAAAACTAAGCAAGATCCCAAGCTAATAAATTTTCATCTGGCGATTCCTTGAATATCAGAGAGAGAAAGGAAGAGAGAGAGAGAGGGAGAGCAACCTAATCCCAAAAAAAAAGAGAATCGATTGATTAAGAAACAATTCCAAGCGGCAGCTTGATCTGCATTGGGTTCGGTCTTCGATTCCGGAAAGCAATTTTGAACAAAGCGAACCTAATGATTTTTTTTTTCTTCACCTTTTTTATTTTTGAGGCACAGCTCGAGAACGTAGCAACAAAAGGAATAATAATAATAATAAGAATAATAATAATGCAATTACCATTGGGAAAAATTTGAGCTGCCTAAGGCCGCGCGAAGGTGTGACCAGGCACTAATTAGATTCAAATCGAACACAGCTCTCCAGCCTTCTAGCTACCCTCCCCGGACGTAGACCCCACTATACTATATATATAACATTTGGCCATAAACCGCGTGTAATTAAAGTATTTTTAAAGGCTTTGCTTTTGCGGGGGCTTTAGGTTTATGGCCGCGTGTAAACATTGGCAAATACTTAGGTACTATGCAGGGCAAGCAGATAGCGACAGTACCGACCGTACCGAGCAGAACTAACACTATAAATGGGGGCCCGTTATCAGGCCGACGATTGCCCGCTTGGGAAAATGCCTCATAAAAAGCGGAAGTACGTGACTGGCAAGCAGCACGACGCGGCGATACCCTGTTGCCAGGTGGAAGGCTACCTCTCTAGCTACCCTCTAGTCCCTACCCTGAAGTTAAAGAATTCTATGCTGATAAGCAGGCACAAATGAAATTTTAATGCAAATAGGCAAAGGTGGGTAGGGTAGGGCAGGGTAGGTTATAGAGCGGGTGCTGCCGGTTCGCTGTTGCATAAATCATTAGGCCAAGCCTTTTGTTCTAATGAAACCTCAATATCCTGCCGCATGCCGCATGCCCCATGCCGCATGCCCCCATGCACACATATAGTAGGCCAATTTCGTTGCTCCCGAAGGCGTCGTACGCGGCAGGAAACTTTTATTTATGTTCTGGTAATGCGCAGGGCCATTGTCGGACACGCCAGGACACGCACAGGGACAGAGGCGTGGTCAGAGAGGGGTAGAGTGGCAGAGGGGGCAGCGGGGATGCATTAATTTTCATTAAAAGCGTTTAAACGTCGCACCAACTTATTTGCCTGTTTTATTTTTAATTAACAGTCTCCAGTCTCCATCTCCAGTCTCCATCTCCAGTCTCCAGCTCCATCTCTAGTCTCAGTCAGTCCAGCCCCGTCGTCGTCGAGCCCTGATGATTTATGAAAGGCCCCACAGCAAGAACAGTACAGGGTGCCCCCTGCTCCGGGAGAGCTAAAACTAGATAGAAGCTCGCTGGCACTTTAATTAATAAAACCCTCAACAAAAAAAAAAAACAATTTGACTGGCCTGAGTGAGCGAGTGACTGTGCTGCCTGACGAAATACCAAAATAAATATCAGAAATAAAAAAAGAAACCCGAAATAAAACAAAAAGTCAAAACTGAAAAGTCAAGTCGCAGCACCGCACACAATGACTCTTCTCTATATATAATAATAATACATGAAACAGAGTCTCGAGTGGGCTTTGGCAATCTTTACGATGCCCACTAAATGATATTGACAAAAGTTTTCGAGTGGCAAAACAACAACTGCAATTATGGTCCCTCTCTACGGGGCCCTCAAGACTCTCGAGTGTCTGCTACAATCATCATCTGTCATGGCATTAACATGAGTCTCAACATTTATAGATTTCCTCGACAACGTCGCGTTGCGATGCGATGCGTAATCGTCGGGACTTTCTGTCCATACCATATGATACCATACCATGTGTACCCATATTAGCCCAAATTTACGGCCTCAACTACGCACCTGCTGAATGAGTTCCTCAGTTTCAGTTTCAGTTTTAGATTCGGTTTCGGTTTCGACTTCGGTTTTTGGGCTCTGCAAATGCAGTAAAAATTATGGTTATGGTCGCGACGCGTGAGAGTCGAAATTTTATGATTATATGGAGAGGCCAGGCCAACCATTTCGAGGATGTTGATGGCCTTGTCGGGGGTAATTGCAGATTAGTTGGAAAAACATATAAAACGAGCTGCTAAAGCTGCTTGAGTGCCCACTCAAAGGTTTTGTTTTTCATTTATACGATAGATTCTTCAAGATTATCATAGCGAACGTGTTGAAATTCAGTTGTCATGGCGCAAGGGTCCTATTCGACAAGAAAAACCCTTAAACGCAGCCAGATAAAAGACACAAGCCGAATAAATGAATTTCGAAATTCCTTATCACGTGAGGAATTTCGATTTGCTATGGTCAAATACCGAGAATACTTAATAAACATAAGCTTACAAATTATTGCCTATTTTTTCTAAACAATTAGCTAAGCTGGGGATTCTGAGAAGGCAATCTCGAAATATTTTGTTTTCTACAAAAGAATCGATTGAAAGTAAGCCCCCCCTGGGTTGGAGAGGGAATGGAGAGCTCGAGAACTTGAGATACGTTCTAAAGAACTTGTGCTCGATCGGCCCACACCTTGACTATCAATCGAATCGTGACGAGACAAGTCGCTCGATCGATCGGTGGATCGGTCGGTTGAGTGGAGCGCGGCGTTTCCACTTGACCAGCTATCAGCGTCATAAATCCCCAAACACTCCACTCGAATACGAAAATGCCCCAGCGAACCGATTGAAATAAATGAGTAGGCCGCTCTTAGATCGAAATACTTGGCCGATAAGGACTGCAGTCATCATCATGGGTAAATAAATAGAATACTATATATGACAGAGCGAGGCGACACTGATTAATCAGACCTAATCACAATTGCGGCTTTTGACCGATATTACGAGGCACTCACTCCACTCTCCCTAACTGATAGCAGACTGTGTTTATTTTTATTATTTTATACGTATTTGTTGTTGTAGCCTTAATCAGTAATTAATTAAGATACTTTTCATTAGATAATTTTGGACAGTCGCGACTTTGGGAGACTTTCGAGACATTCCGTGTGATTTATATTTAAATTGTCCACAATTTACGAGCCGACTTAATTGTATTTGCTTGTCAGACGTCAATGATTCGCCGGCAATCCCCCGCAGACCTAAAAAAAAGATAATGATAGTGAAATTATTTATAGCAATGCGGGGCCTACACACATTAGTCACGAGAGTGCCCCGACAGAAACTGGAAACTTGCTTAAGCGAAACTAACTATACGAATCGGAGGGAATGATAGCGCAAAGGGGAAGAGGAAGAGGGCAAGAGGGAGGGTACGTGTGCAGTCGGATCTTGACTTTAGGGTTCAAGCTCGGCGAAAACAACAGCAGGCCATAAATCCAGACAGATTTATTTCTATATATAGTAGGTACACGTATATGATACGTACTACATACAAAGTATATTGTATATTTGTCATTCGGATTAGCGGCTATTTGCGTTATCTTATCAATACCGGGATTTTAGCATAAGTTTGCGTTTCCCAGCACGTGGAAATTTTAATACAATACTAATCTCTAAACTACAGAACTGGAACAGCATGAATAAACACCTCACACACACACACATATTGTAATATTTCCTAAGATCGAAACAAAAAACCTACAGTTACTAACCGAAAAAAAAAAAAAAAAAACCTTTTAACGATTCACGTATTTCGTTCGTGAGAATAATTTATAAAGCTTTATAAACAAAGAAAAAAAACGTTAAACATTTTTAAAAGATTTGATCGCAGCGATATCATTGGGTTTATAAGTCTGCCAAGGTTTTACAACACTGTAAAAAAGGCAGTTAATTCCATATTTAATTGGGATATACCCGCCCCATGATGGAACTTTACTAAAGTACAATAATATTACCCTAACTCATAGTTACTTTGTATTCTCAGAACTTTGTGCCCTGTACCCCCATAGCATACGTAGATCTCTATCTGTAGGCAAGATTTATAGACACAATAATTCTTCATTGGTTTTAATTAGTCAGAAATATGTATGGGCCATATAATCGCTTATAAAACGAGATCTTAATCTCGCTGCAACGTTGCAGCAATCGGTACCATTGATATCGATATCAACGGCGCAGATATGACAAGTCGATCGATATGCACTCGCCTGGGGCCCCTGGGCGTGCTACAGCAACAACTTCTCGATACCCAAATCAGCTGACTTTATGCTTAATCACTCGGGGCCCCTTTGAAGTGGGGCCGCAGTCGTCGCCGTCGTCGTCGTAGCCCTGTGCTGCCTTGGGTTAATTGCGGCCAACTCATTGGGTGGCAAATCAATTAAAGACTCTACGACTATAAGTATTTTGTCGGGCCCAACCCAAGTATGGTATTCCCTCTGTGTCCCCACACTTTCCCAGAGAACAAAAGAACCTAACACCTTACGCATAAGTTATCATTAATTTTTAATGCCCAGACACAGACTTCGGGTATACACTAACAAAAGAAACTTCATTGAATTCAAATTTTGATTATTTCTATACTCTTCAGAACACTTTAGAGATAAAAGAAGAGCGCAACTATTGAATTTCGTATACCTTGTCGATAGTTTATCAACAATTTCGTCAGCATATTTTAATTTGTTGACTCAATCAATGATCTTGACGGGAAACTCCAAAAGAAACCTCAAAATGATTATAAATAAATGCATAATTAAATATTTATTACTTTATTTTAAAGAGAAAAACTAAACTTGCTAATGATTATAAAAATTCCAACAGTTTCCACTGAAATTCATTTAAACTGTCATATATAATTTATTTAAATATTTTTCCAATGAAATTTGTTAAATTTATTATATAAATGAAACAATTTCCTCTGAAATGCATATGGTATTATATAGTATTATCGCATCGTAGCTAACACCAGTTTCCGAATACCCTCGGGAGCACATTGTGAGCTCACAGCCCACATTAAATGGTCTTATTAATGATTATGAATACGATTATGAATATGAATATTTGTGTGTGCCTGCCCAGCGGGTGAAACCTGCTCCCCGTTCTCTCAAAAGACCTGACTCAGTCCCCCGAAAAAAAATAAAAATATCGTTGCTGGAATTTGAAAAAGTCGAAATGGAAATGGAAATGGAAGTTTTGAGTAGGATGAGTAGAGCGCTTTGTATGCGCAGTGTGACAGAAAGGAAAAAAAAAATCCAAAACTTAATTAAAACAAACGTTTGGCCATCTAATTAACATAACAAAGCCACAGACGAATCCAGTTGAGTTCAGTTTGAGTTGATTCATTTAGGCTTGAAATCTGGGCAGCAAAAGGTCGTGTCGAATGACTTGAATAATTTTTGCGCTGCTTTTTTGTTTTGTTTATCATTTGCATGAGAGATGAATGTAGATTTATTTACGCCTGGCATGCGTAATTTGATTGCCCCAACTACCATGCAATACCCTCCCCTTTGCCCTCAGTCTTCCCCTCCCTCCTTCTACCGGAAATTGCAATTAGTTGTTAGAAGAAAATGCCATAAATTAGATTACCCAACGAAATGCGGCGCAAACTTAGCGCGATTATCGCCACGACTTTGAGTTCCATTGCCATTTGTGAGTGCCACTCACAGTGCCCCCTCCCCGCCCCCCTGCAACGTAACTGTGGCAGCAAAATAGCATGAACAATGAGGCCATAATTTAAGGCATTATGGCCGAAATCAAGCCCAGTCTCTCTCTCTCCCTCTCTCTCTCGCTCGCAGTCCATGTCGAGCGAACAATTCAAAAAACGTTTTTGTAATTCAATAAATTATTTATGTACTCGTTTAATTCGCCCACCACAGCCACCCCACGCCACCCCCTCTGCCACCCCTCGCTACACACAAAGTTTCGCATTTATTATTATTTTTTTTTTTTTTTTTATAAAGATAAATTATGAATGTATCTGCAATTTTCATTCAATTCATTAGACTGCGATTGTTGTTCATCGATTCGTTTGTACTCACACTCACACACACTCACAGACAGTTTTTCAAATGAAGTATTATTTTTAGCTATTATTGTTGTTATTCTGAGAGAGACGACAGACGAAACGAGTTCCTCTAAGTAGGGTCTGCTCGGCTCTGTCGGAGGCCTTTTGAAAGAACTCAAAACAAAAGTTGTGTGTTTTTTTCTGTTTTTTATTCGTTTTCTGTTTTTTTTTTTTGTTGTGCGCCTTGTCGTTTCTGCGATAAAGCAAACAATAAACCCGGCCATATACACAGCATTCATAATTTAATTATATAGCCCACTTCCCCCTCCCCACCCCCTCCCTCCTTCCCCCTTTTTTCATTTCACAATTCTTTAGAAAACCTCAGCGTTAATTTTGTGTAATAATAAGTTGAATGCCTTCGCATACAAATGCAAAAGTGTAGTTAATTTGAATGCCATTTATGGTATGGTATGGTATGGTATGGCCATAGACACCGTCTTGGAGACTGGCACGCAGAGCGATGCGAAACTGAATCGAGTTGGTTCATTCAATGGATACGAACAATGGGAGCTTTCATAGACTCACACACACAGAGAACTCCCCTAACCGAGACTTATTATGGATATGATCTAAGGAAATACGATACGGGTATCTTGTAAAGTAGAACCAATTATATCATATATCGTATCAGAATGGCATTTCTGTGCTCTGAAACTTTGCACTCGTGATATTAAAAGTGGTATCTATAGAGCGGTGCTATCAACACACACAGTATACCATAGTACTATATACAACTAGCATATCATTTTCACATCGTATCGTATCGTATCGCTGTCACGTCAGTCCCAGTTCGGTGTCCACGTGCTAACAGTGACCACTTCACGCTTTCAAGATTTCGAATCGAAAAAAGAAAATAAGAACTAGAGTAAATATTTATGAATTCATTCAGTTGATTCGCTTTATCAAGACAGCGACATCTGTGCTAATGCCCCCAGGCTAATTAGTTGCGCCTCGCCGTTGTCCCAATTCATTAGAAGTCATTAGATACCCGAATTGCACTGGAAGAATGAAGGGGTGACCCATGTCTCTTGCCAGGAAGAACGTGATTTATCGAGCGTCTACGTCACGAGATTTTATTATCGCACTTGGGGCGATGCCGTGTTGCGATCCAAATAGTGTACTATATAATACTCGTATAGAGTAAGTCAGGCAAGAGAACAACAAATCGTGAACGTCAAACAGAGACAGAGGGACAGAGAGAGACAGAGATAGACGAGGAGAGACAACGCATACGTGCGAAATTTGTTGATTTCGTGAAAGTCACAAACTGGCATTAAAATATTTTTATACACATGACAGCGGGCAGCGACGTCAGCAGCGACGTTGTAAATAACAAAATAATAAAATTCAGCAAATTATACGCGGCTTAAAAGGCCCACAAAATGCGCAGCGACGGCGACAGGCGCCGAATTCGAAAATTAAGTGAAAAAAAAAAAAAAATAAAATAAATAAATTCCTTTCAAAGATATCGATAGCGACAACAACAAGAGCAAATGGCAATCATCGCGTAATATTTGTTCATTGCAAAATCAATTAACAATTTCAGGCAAATTGATATTAACGAGTTCTCGCAATAACCAGAAACTGAAAGCCCCATCGACATCGTGTCGGCGATTTCAATTCTCCAATTCTCCAATTCTGAATTCCGAATCGAATTCGAATTGTATCGAATCGCCTGAACTGAACTGAAAATAAAACACTTTGTTGTTAAGTGTATGCACGAGGGTTGTGAGTGCAATTCGACGATAGTATCGATTAATTACTATGGATTTCAATTCAATTTCTTTTTGATTTTCCAATTCAATTAGTTTGTGGAATTTCCTGACAGACCCCATTCAAATTACTATCGGTAGTTTTTATATATATATTGGCATTTCCATACTTTTAAATATCTTCTCGTTGGTCTTTGTTCTTTAATTAGTTTGGAAATTTTATACTAGTTTTGCTATCGTAATATATTATGGGCTAATCTTCATCTGTCTTTGGTGAATTTTACTTCAGCCTATTTCTCTTATCTATCGCAATACTATCGTGCACTTTTCACTTTTAAAATTCTTACTTTTATTCGTTATCTTTTGCTTATTAACTTACTGTCGCATTACTATCGTATATTATTAACATATCTTATATATAGCCTTGCTTTTACTATCTTTATTTTACTATCGTTTTGCTTTATTATGTTTTCTACTTTAGCTTTATTTTTTTATTCACGCAATTTGATAATACTATCGCATTACTATCGTACATTGTGGTTGTCTCTTATCTCTCGCTCTACTATCGTATAACACTGTTCCCTTTAATTTAAATCTTCTGCTTTTATTTTTACTTCTTCTCCTAGTCTGCCAAATTAATTAATTCTCGCTTAATTCACAATACTATCGCATAACTATCGTACATTGTTGCTCTCATTATTCCCAGCTGTTTGTTTGTCTTCTACTTTTGCTTTGGTATTCTGTTTCGAGTATTTTGAACTGAATTCATTTCCCCCCCTGAGTTTCGTGTCGAAAAGCTTGTATCCAACCCTCGTACGTGCAACTGTTACATATCGAGACTGTTGCATAGATATACGAGTGTACTGTGAGTATATGCAGATACATGCTATATAAGGCATGTACGTGTATCTCATGTGAGGCCAGCACGATTTCTTTGCGGTATGTGGAAGCAATCACGCAAATCCATAACCATATCCACATTGAGTGCAACAAATTATTCCGATGCGAGCTGCAAAACGTTAAGGCAAATAATAAAAGACAACAACAACAACTAGAACTACTACAGACACACACACACACACATATAACTGTTGCTGTTAATAATAGCTAAAATGTTTTTAATTAAGTGCAAATGCCAGATTAACGATTACAAGAAAAACACGTTCCATTAAAAACGCCACGACGATTTGACTCCGTCTCCGGCAAGTGTGACTTTTCAATCGTTGTCGCAGTCACAGTTGCAGTCACAGTCACAATCACAGCCGGAGTCACATTGTGATCGCGTTGCGATTGTGCGGGAAATCGTCATGAAATTGGAACCGAGCATCGTGTCGTAATTTGTTGACGCCAAATGGAACGACTTGACTCGCCTCGACTCGTCTCGATGCGATTCGATTCGATTAAATCGCGTACTAAGAAAAACACATTGGGAAACTTGGCCTACTGATACCCGATTAGGTCGTGCCAGATTACGGGGAACTAAAAAAAAAATCAAACTCAAATTGTTTAGACAACGTGTCCGCATAATTATCATTTATTACGAAGTGACTTTCCAACTCATTAGGAAAAGAAATGAAATTATTCCAAAGCTAATAAAATGGAATTAAAAACAAGATTGTCGAAATTGCCACTTGACTTTGTGACAGTCTTATATTATATGGTATCATACTTCTGGGTTTACTTCTCTGCTTCGTTTTTTTTTTTGTTTTGTTTTTACTTCTCTAAAGTTAGCTATATAAAAGATATTTTAGTTAAGCTTCAAGAGATTTACGCTTATCTCTAAGAGATTGCAGAAATTTGTTTGTATGAACATGTTTATAAAGTTTCATTGCACAGATTTTCCAAACCAAACTGTAGTTATATATGGACCTATAAATGCTTTAGTATATCAAAGTAAAATTTTATTAATATATCATTCGAAATATATCAAAATCTACATCTAACACTGTTTCTATTGAACTCTAAAACAAATTGACATTTATTTATATATTTCTTATAGATAGCTGAATACTCCTAAGCCAATATATCATTTATTTATCAAGGTACACACAGCTGCAACTGCAGCATAAATATCTTTATATCTTTTATCTTAGCTCGTATCGTGCTGACCATCACCTTTTGCAGTCATTAAGCAGCCTCAATTTTGGGTATTATCTCACTGCAGCGGGGCAAATCGGTGGTTGAAGAAGAAGAAGAAGCAGAAGTCATTCATAATTGATGAATAACCTTCAGCCTGGCAATCGAGCAGCAGCAGGCAGAGATATATTCATTTTCATTTTTATTTTTATTTTCATTTTTGATATCCATTTGCCCATTTCCATGCTCTGGCCTTATCTGCACACGATTATGAAAACACAAGGAAAATAAAACTCGATGTCGGGCCATAAAAAAACAGACAGAGAGAGGGGGAGAGAGAGAGAGAGAGAGAGGGACACACACTCGTAATGCTGCTCGTACTGGGGTCCCACATGGATTGGCCACGGGATTGGGTTCTGTTTTTCGAATGAGTGCTCGCTTAATTCGATTACATTTCATTCCAGCAATTTTTTTTTTTTTTTTTCTTTTTTTGTTTTTGTCTCTTCAGTTGGTTTTACTGGGTATCTATGTGTGTGTGCTGGTGTGTGTTTCTGGCATTGTTTGACGCTTGGTAATTACGCTGAAAAACTCATTTGACGGCTCGCACTGTCACGTTATGTGTGTGCATGTGTGCAATAAATCTTTCGATATGTATAATTTGGTGCCGGCACGGCCAACGCACAGCCCAAATTGTATCTCATAGATACGCAGCCATGGCAGGCGGTGCCTGTCGCCGGCCGTAAATGTATCTGCAACTGTGTGTGTGTGTGTGTGTGCCCCTAGGCGCAACAGCTTAGCTGGGGATTGCTCTGGGATCGCATCGCATCGGATCGGATCGGTTTGGGACTTAGCTCGTCTCAGCGCGCTCAGCTCGTCTCTCTGTCTGACTGTCTGCCCGTCTGTCTGTCTGTCCGTCTGTCTGTTTGCCTGTTTTAAGCTGCAGTGCAATACGAGTGCGCCCTGCAATCATTACTCATCTGGCATGTTGCATGCCTCATGCCGCATGCTGCACGCTGCTTTTCGGGCATTGTCAATGGCGCAAACAATGCGCTGCAGCCTACTCGATTGCGATTGCTGCTGGCAGGGGGGCGGATATACGTATAAGATACAAGATACAAGATACATTTTTTAGGCACATGTTTAAATACAGAACTCATGCTTGCTTAGATGTTTTTTTTTTTTTTTTTGTGGCACAATTTACGACTTCCCACACGGTATTAGCCCCGAAAATATGACAAGTCATAAATGTCCCACAAATGCTCACTCATTTGCAGCATCTCTCAGATACAAAGATACTCAGATAGTCAGATACAGATAGAGCACGGATACATAAAAAACACTTTTGTTATTCTCGTCGTAAAATCAATAAACGCAACGCAGAGAGTAAATTGAATGACATATCGCTCAATAAACATAAATTATAATTTATTAAACCTTTGCCATATCGTCTTGTTTTTTTTTTGTATGCTCATTTTCATTTGAAATTCAATTCGAAACTCGAAATAGAATTCATTCCAATTCAATTCATTTGTTTATTTGTCTACGCAATGCCTCGGGGCATCTACCTACCTCTCGGTCCCAGTCTCCCATACCTTTCCTGCCCTCAGCCTACCCCTACTGCCGGTTCTATCTTTGTTTAGTTTCGAATCGAGGCAACTTTCGGCACTGTAATTTTTATTTCGCAGTTATTACGAAAAAGAAAACATGAAAAAATACAGAAATCAAGCTGAAAATGAAAAGTGATTCATTTATCATGGCCTTACAGTGGAAACGCAATGGGAATACCGGAAAAATATCAGGAAAAAAAAAAAAAATTAAAATATATATTATTTTCAAAAAGTATGGAAAAATAAGAGAATTTCCAACAAATTTGAAAGAATATATATCAGAAACATATGGAAAATAAAATATAATAGTATTTAATAAGAATAAACTATAAACAGGTGACAAAAATACTTAAAAGACCCTAGAGAAGAGAGATATAATGGTAAAGAATATATATAACAAGATATAATATATACAAAAAGAACTCAGCTAATGAGCTACGCTCCTTATATAATTCTCAAATTTTAGCATAAATAATAAAAAGTATAATATAGAATACTAAAATAGGTTTACTTTAATTTAATACCAAAACTTAAGGAAATACTATAAACAAAAAGTTCTGTTTATTAAATTCACCTTAGCCAAAGCTGACTGTATTTTATGAAAGGAAAAACAGAAAGCATAAAAGTCTGGTCTGTCTAGAATTAAGAAAATTAGAAAATGAAATGCGATTGCGATTGTGAATGATATATGAATGTGTATTTATGTGTTGATTTCTGATGCCTCCTCATTAAAAGACGCGCCGGGCAACTATTTTAAATATTTTAATTATTTGCATATTCAAATGTTTATAGCAGTTCCCCCTCTCTCTCTCTCTTTCTTTCCCCCTCTTATGCCATAGCCTTTTCCCGCTGACGCTGCTGCGTGGGCGTCGGCCGTTTTAAAGCGTTTTTAATTGCCGACTCAGTCGGTTAATCGCCGCCAGACCAACTGACGTCTGTGTTTCAGGGTCTGCGAATGGAACCGGGACTGGAACTGGGACTGGGAATGGGAGTGGGACGGAAACTGCGACTGGGTTAGCTGGGCAGGAAGGGAGACTGTAGACCGGAGACCTTCGCAAGTTGCACCATCATTTGGAACAGAGAGAACTAAAAAAGAGAAGATGAGGAGGAGGAGAAGGAATGAGAACAACATGAATTTCGAGTATGCGCGAGTCATGTGGCATAGTTGTTGTTGTTGTTGTTCCTCTTCTTGTTGTTGTTGCTGTGTGCGGCGATTGTGAAAACACTTCAGAGAGCACAGGAAGAGGAGGCGGAACGTAGGAGAAAGAGGAAGAGGAAGAGGAGCAGGGGCAGGAGGGCACTGAAAGTGGAAGCCCACATGGAACGACAGCGTCAACCATTTGAAACATGAGCCTCGTGAGTGCTGATAATACTCGTATTCGTATTCGTATTCGTTTTGCTTGTAATACTTAGGCATGTGTGCGGGCTGCGTTATGGCACGATTTAGGGTGAGACGAGGAGAGGGACGAAGATAGGGGAGAAAGAGCAGAAGGTAACCCAAGGCATCTAGCACGAACAATGACAAATACGTGCGCTGATATTTCACTTGATTATTCATCATACTCATCATTATCATCATCTAATCTATATATTTTCCTTTTTTATGTGCTTCCCATAATACCCATATACATGTATGTCTATATAGTCTACGCTTCTTCCTGCTCATCTCATCTCCCATTAATAAGACACGATTTCTATTTTTGATTCAAATTAATCTCTTTTATTAACTTGCATTATTCATTTGAATTTCAATTATTATTTTTTTTTTTACTTATATGTTTTATGTTTTCTCGCTTATGCATGCAGCCCAATACATATAGTATATATATATTCGTTATTCTCATATGCTACAGTTCTATAGATCTTTTATACAGTAATCATATAGTATATGTATATAGAATATATATTCATTGTGTGTTTTGTTAAGGTATTTCAGTTTATTTTTTTTCTAGATCATTTACAAGAATTTACCCGCAGCATCAATCGAAACTTAACTATGAGTCTGAGTCGATAGAATACATAATATTCAAGTATCAGTTATATATATGTATATAGTAGATTCATGTACATAGTTAGGCTTAATAAATTCAGTAGATTTCGGAAACTGAAAAAAAGGGGAAACTATTTCATATTTGCGATATTTTTGAATAATAATACAATGCATAATAACCATGAATAAAACTACTATCACATTTAAATAGATCATCTCTACACATTACAGGGTGCGCAACTCAAATGTCTTAAGCATTTCTTAGTTTTCGGAATAGGATCGAGATTAAAATTGAAAAAAAAGCAATATGAACAATTTGGTTTTTTTTTCCAGTTTTATTTAACATACTCTATACTCTCCAGTTTTATTTCCTTAACGATGCGGGTTTATACCAAGAGAGGGAATGGAAAAAAAAAACATGTAATTAGTGCTTAGTCAAACATTAATTGTTGTTCACAGCAGAAATTCATAATAATTGTTGTTATACGAATATGCACTATATATGTATAATTTATATATGAATACTATATACTATAATCGGGTTCTCTTTTGGATCTGCTTGCCCCGTCGTCGTGCTGTAGTCGTAAGTGAGGAGTCGGACTTAAGAGGTATGCATAACGTACGCCCGACCCCGTACTTAGTATATACTATGTAATTTGTTGATGGCCTAGTTAGTATATAGTATAGTATAGTATATGTTATAAGTATAAGGTTCTTCTGCTGGTTTTCTCTAGTTCGTTCTTCTTTCATTCTTTCTCGGCATAGGCGTAGTCGGTATATATATACTATATAGTCTAAATGTTGTATATGTAATTAGTTGCATTGTATCGTCGTCATATATTTTATTTTTGTCTGTTATACTATCTGGTATGTTATGTTGGTATTATATTATTATACCGTTTTGTTGTTGGTGTTGCTCTTGTTGCTGTAAGTCACAATATGGTTGGCTAATTTATGGGGGTATGCAATATCAATTATCATGAATATATATATAGTATGCATATGTATGTATATATGGGTCTGTGCTATAGATCTGTTTAGATCTAGCCTCCAATGCGTGTCGCTCGGTTAAGTGCTTTTTGATTATCTAACCCACAAAAACAAAACACGTCTGCACGTGCGTGTCTCTCTCTCTATAAGTAAGTATGGGTTAAGCATACTATATAGTATGTATCTGTATCATTTCGTCTCTATGCTACACTTGTTTTGGCTGCCCTGCGACATACACTAATTTAGTTTGACATTTGCTTTGCTCTTCCCTTTCTCCCTCTCCATCCCTCGCTCTTTATAGAGTTGTATATAGATAAATGTATGTATATTTTATAAGTATTTTGGTATACCCAACTGCACTTAGGCAGCTCTAAGCGTTAATGCTTTTTAATTGTTTTTTTTTTCTCTTCTTCTATTTTTGTTTCTCTTTTGTTAATTATTTTTCTTTTTTTTCGCTAGCTAACTAGTTTTACACGTTGTCATGTTATTTCTTTTTTGCTTGTTGCCAAGTCTAAAGTTTGTAGTGCAAGTGTTATTCATAGGCCTTTTCGAAAGCGTTTTGACCTTCTCAATACGACACACTCCTCCATTCCCCCGCTAGACCCAACGAGTTCAATCCGTCTTTTTTTTTTTTTTTTTTGTTTAGTATTTTCCGACTTGGCAGGCAGTTAAGTGTTTTTTTTTTACTTTGCTTGAGCTTTGCAATGAGCTTTAGCTTTAAGAGACTAAGTATTACTATGTATATTTAAAGCGAGTGGGTTTTTTTATTTCTAAAGCCTTATCTTTTGGGCCAGCCAAAATGCAGCTCCACATAAATTATGCGCGTTTTCAGGGTTTCCAGTTCAAGCTAAATGTCGCAATTCGAGGTTAATTGGATATTACAAAACGAGATTAACGTTTCTTTTTCTTGAAAACGAAAAACAACAAAAAAAAACCGAGCTGAAGGAGAAGGGAAAGCTCTTTTCAGAGTCCAGTTCCCATGTTAACTTGTTATGATAGTATTCCATACGTATTCCGTATGTGTGTCTTGAGAGAGCTTGGCCAAATCTCTATGTTGATTTTGCGAGCTCATTGGGGGATACCTCCACTATAAGCTTTTGGCCATAATCGAAAAATTGAAAAGTTTCTATTTTTTATACACTATTTACATATCTGCTATATTTGGGTTTGTCTCATCGTATACAACACATACCACATGGTATAGAGAGGGGATTTATGTTCGTTTCGGAGATTCCAATTAGCTGCGTTTTAATTAATAATAAATTTCTTAATTTATTTAAAGCCGCTTTAAATTCCCTTCGCCCCCAAGTTCCCCCGATCTTCCCAATCTTCCCGTGCATTCATGCATACAAATTATGTTAATTAGTTACAGCGTGTGTCCGTCGTTCCTCGGACAATAAATTTCATTTCATTTCGTATTTTTTTGTTTTTTTTTTTTTTGTATGTTTGTATTTTGTTACTTTTTTGTTTGATTTTTTCTGCTTTGTTGTACAATTTAATTAAAGCTTATTAAAACTGTCGCTGGACAACAACGTGATAAAAAGAAACACAATAGCAGCATTTGGCATAAATTGTAATTTGCATTTGCGGTACTTGAATAACGATCTTAATTTCGATTCAAAAGTTACAGAAATTATCGCAAAAAAAGCGATAAGCGGATGAGCGCATAGAGAGCCTATTATAATATGATATATTATGTAAATAGATTTCGGTATTAATAGGAAACTCTGGCGAGTTCGGCGACAATGTTTTAATTAAGTCGCAAATTATGTAGCGCGCTTGGATTAAGCTGACCCCAAAAAGTCGAAAAAAGAAGGAAAAGACGAAAAAAAATACCAAAACGAGCAGACATAAACGAATGAATGAATGGAGAGGAAAAAGGCATAAAAACCTAAACTGGTTGCCCAGGCGGCGTCTCCCTCCACTCTCTCTCTCTCTCGAATTTTATGACCCGCCTCAATGCGAGGTGTCTCTGTATTAGCCCCCCTCCCCCCATACTCTTACTAGCACTCTCTGCTGCTGCTGCTGCTGCTGCTACTCTCCCACTTTGCAGTCGCTCTCTCAGTTTGTTAGACAGCTTCCGCAGTCACTGTCGGCGCTGGCGCTGACGCTGACGTCGCCGCAGCCACAGCCGCATTTCTGTCTTTGCTTTTCATGTTGCGCTCTACTTCAGTTTTTATCGCAATTTTTGTTGTTTTTCTTTTTTCTTCGTTTTGCTGGCGCTTACTTTGACTTTATTATTTCTTCGTTTTTTCTTTTGTTTCTCTCTTGACTTTGTTTAATGCGCTTTGCGTCATTTCATTTTCAACAATTTTCGTGCTTAAATTTAAAAATAACTAATCATCCGCATGTGAGTGTATGCCTGTGTGTGTGTGACTGTGTGCCTGTGTGTGTGTGTTTGAATTTGTGTGCAGGCTGGCTTTTGGGTGTATTTGCTTTTTATGCCGTTTTATTTGCATTCCTTTTTGTGCTGTCTCGCGCTTTATGTGTGTTTTCGCTGGCCCATTATTTAGTTTATTTATCTCTGTTGATGACTTTTAAATGGCACCTGCTCTCAGCGCAGCCGGGAGGGGGAAAGAGAACAAAGAGAGTGGGCGGCAGCGCTGGGGAGAGCAATGAATGGCAATCGAAAGGCCACACACACACACACAAACACACGCACACACACATCATTCAATTAGTCGCGCTCCGAAGTTCGTTGAAAGTTGTTGCCAGGCTACAAATTTGTCGAATTCAATTTGCGCACAAACTTCACACTGATTCATCATGAAAAGAAAATTGTTGAATCAAAATCAAATATTTACAGACTTTTGGCAACACGAGCACTTCAGGGCTCTGAGCTCATTTCTATTTTCGGGGGAAAAAAAGAAACCAAAATGAACCCCTTGAAAACTCGAGTACAGCACTTGAGGAGCTGGCCCATTATCTCTGAAGATTTCCCTCAAAAAAAAAAAAAAACACAATCTACAATCGCATCAAGTGCAGCTATTTCGAAATTGCAGCTCAAGCACCTGCCTGTAATACACACACAGAGACAGACAGACAGGTCTATATATTATATAGGTGTTTGTCTGTAGAACATGATGACAACGACCTCGCATCGCAATGGGAATGCGAATGTGAATGCGAATGAATGGCGGGGCCAAAAACAGCTGATTCTCGAGTTCCCATTTGAGTATAAACAAAACACTCAATCACACTCACACACACACTCACACGTGCATACACTGTAGTAAAATTTAATTACCGTCAATTGGCATATTAAAAAAAAAAAACAATTTCCAATCTTTGAGGGCCACTCTAATATATGAATTGAATAAATGAATAAAAAGCGTATAGAGATTGCAATCGTAGTTCTCAGCGCTAAATCAGCATACAAAACTAAGTGGTTCCCCCTCCCCACTCTTCCCTTCTTATAAACCATTCCCGACTCTTTCCAAGCCGTCAATCGTCATCGTGTTTTCAGATTAACAACAAGATCCGCTGACGTTGCTTTCTACTACAACGAGTGGCATAACATACTATATAGTGCACATGTCTGGCCAGGCACACTATATAAGCAGACTTATGGCTATATAAGTCTGTGTGCGAGTGTGGTCTATATAAGCTGTCTCGGCCAGTTCCTGTCATGGCGCTGGTTTTGTTGCCTTGCCTTGCCTTGTCATGCCTCCGAGTCGTAGTTGGACCCGTTTGAATTTAGGGCAAGACACAAAGTGAATCATGTGGATGGATTCGATCTTAACTGAGTCACACAAATCAAATGGCTAAACGAGTCCACTTTTGGTCAATGGGAAACGGATGTCGGTGCTGCCTTTTATAATTATTTTTTAATGCGAAGCAAATTATTTATAATTGAGTCGATGCGATAGTGAATGTGCACTGATTCAGGAAAGCGGTTTTTATCGGGAAGTTAGGCCAAAAAAAGAGGGCAAACAATTAATTTTTCATAAGAAGTGAAAATTACCCAAGATATTTATAGAAAAATTGCTTTAAAAAGCGTAAATTTTTTTAAATGTTGATAAAATATGTGATTATGTGTGAATTTCATAGAAAAAATGTTGAAAATCCCAAAAACAGTAAGAAACAGCTGTATATATACGGAATTTCATCTTTAAACTAATCTTCAAGCTAAATTTGGCGGAAAAAAGCCAGAAATCAGTAGCAAGAAATTTTATTAAATTTCTAGAAATCAAGTATAGTTAAGAACGCCTGGCACACATATGTGGGATGGATAGTTTCGGGTACTGCAGGTTCTACAGTTACGAGCAAAGTGCCCTTTGGAAATCTGAAACACAAAGCGACCATTATGTGGGTTGCTCATAATCAACGACTTGCAGAGTGGGAGAGAGCGGGAGAGAGAGGCAGACAGACTCTTCCATCAATGACAACAATCAATCACAGTGACTTGCGGGCAATTCGAAGCGGCTGAATACGATGGAGATAGAGAGAGCAAGAGAAGGGGGAGATAACTGCGAAGCTGACACCAAAAGCGAAGCAAAGTGCGAGGCGAGCAAGAAATCAAATTAAAGCAACGCGCAGTGTGACAGGCGGCGGAGAGTAAAGAGAACTGTAAAAGAGTGCGAGGGAGACAGGCTGTAAAATAATCCAGAGTGAAAGAGCGACGGCAAGTGCCGTTAGTGAGCGGAGTGTTGCCTGCTCACTTCATCTAATTCTCAATCTGCTTCTTCTTCTTCTTCGGCTGCATCGTCTTTCGACTGAATTGAAAACACAATTTGCTTACATTTTCGCTTTATCTTTGCGCATATTTTGCCTCAAATTACGTCGCATAATTTGGAATAATTTTATTTTTCATTTTTATGTGTGTATTCTGTGTGTGTGTGAATGGGTGTAAATGTAAGTGTATTTGTGTGTATTATTGTTTTATTTAGTTGTATTTTTTTTTTGATTTTCGTAACAATTTATATTTTTTGTTGTCCGTTCGGGAGAGATTTTTATAGGTTATGATGGTTGCAATTTATGTTGAGTAAAGATCTTCGACTTGTGAATAAGATGCAATTAAATAAGCAAGTTTCGTTTTAGCATTTCTCTTTTGTTTTTGTTTTCATTTACTTGTTATCTCATTATTATCATCATCATTATTATTATTTGTTGTTGTTGTTGGTTTACACGCATTCTTGTTGGTTGGTTGGTTTTGTTGTTGTTGTTGTTTAATTTAAATTAAATTAATTACTAAAATTATTTTATAACAAATATCACTACAATAGTTTGCATTTTTTTGTTGTTTGTTTTGTTTGTTTTCTTTTCTTTCTTTCCTCTTTCATTTCTTCTTCTGCTTCTTCGACTACTTTATCAAATTACTACAAATAACTAAAAGAAAGTGAATTTCAATTGTTTCATCAGTTTCTTCAGTTTGTTTGGCAACAATTTTCGCAGCTAATTTTACAAAATTTTGGTTTTTCTTCTATTTTCTTTCTTTCTTTCTTCTTCTAAAATCGAACATATTGATATATTGAGGTCAATATTATGGACTGCGCACCACACGCCCTAAATGGGGGAGAGGTAGACAAAGCACACACACAAACGACGATATCGCATAGAACCTTCTCTGGGTTTTTTTTTAAATAGTATATTCTACATAGATTATTGGATTCGATTTTTTTTCTCATTTCAACAAATTCTCTCGAAATTCTCAAGATATCACAATGGCAATTTTCTCTCTCTTTTTGCGATTTTCTTTTTGAGTTTGAACAAAACCAAAAAAAAAATTACGTTACGGAGATACGATATATATATATCATAAAGAAGAGTTATCGATAACGCGCGTGTTGTGTTCGTGTGCGTGTCTTTTACACCAGCAAAGGGGGCAAATGAGAGGGCGTGGCGACAGCCCTTACAAAATCAAAAAAATCAAATCAAATTACAAAATTAATTGACAACTAAAACAAGAGAATTTTGAAATATATGTATATGTATATGTACTATATATGTTTCAAAACTATTTAAAAGCGTTTCTCGCAGTTTTCCGTTAATGTGGTTCTATTTTTCTTTTTCTCTCAGTGTATCATTGACGTTTACTTGGTAAGCGTCTGTCTCAGTTGTTGTTGTTGTTGTTGTTGTTGCTGCTGCTTGTTGCCTTTGCTGCTGTTGCTGTTGTTGTTGCTGGAGGAGGATCACACATTGTAGCAGATTTGCTGCAGCTGCTGGAATGTTGGCGCTGTCGTTGCTGCCGTCGCCGACGTCGCTGCCGCCGCCGCCGAACCGAAGGGCACAAACGAGGCTGGCCCCAAATTGGCGCCGGCAGCGGCCGCGGCGAGAGATGCAGCTGCCGCTGCTGCGGCATATGGATGCATACGATGCTGGGTACGCAAATATTGTCGATATTTGCCGCTCAGTTTGTCAGTCGCTGTGGGCGGTAGCCGGTGCATGGGCGTGGCCTCAGGACCGGCCTGATAATTGCTAGGAACTGTTGCCATCGGCGACCGATCGATCAGCAGCGCAGCCGCCGCGGCTGCAGCTGTCGCATCCCACGGTGCAACCGGCGGTGGCAGGCAATGTTGCTGCTGCTGCTGCTGCTGTTTGGCTGCTGCTGCTGCGACTGCGTTGCTGGCGTAGCTGCTGCTGCCCGCTATTAACGCATCGCGCTTACCAGCGGCAGCAGCGTTGGCAGAGGAGTTGGCAGCGGCGCTGGCAGCATTTGAACTTTTTGTGGAGTAAAGCGCCGCCGCATGCTGCATGTGTTGCTGCTGCTGCTGTTGCTGCTGCTGGTGTGAATGTGTGTGTGGGTGAGAGTGTGCATGTGTGTGCGAGTGCTGCTGCTGCTGCTGTTGGTGTTGCTGCTGCTGCTGTTGCTGATGGGGCGTCAGCGCAGCGGCCAACTGCTCCCATTGTCCCGACGCAGAGGTCACTGCTGCTGCTGCGGCGGCTGCTGCTGCTGCTACTGAGGTGGCTGAGTGATTTTGGCTTTGGCTTTGACGACTTTGGTTGCGCTGCTGTTGTTGCTGCTGCTGCTGCTGTTGTCGCAGCTGTTGCTGCTGCTGCACTGGATACAGCGCCTGCTGCGACATTTGTGACATTTGTTGCTGCTGCTGCTGTTGCTGCTGTTGCCGCAGCTGCTGCTGATATGCCGCCTGTCGCTGCTGCTGCTGCTGTTGTTGCTGCTGCTGCTGTTGCTGTTGTTGCTGCTGCTGCAACTGAGTTTTGCGCCTGGCAGCGCTGCTTGGTGCCGCCGCTGCTGTTGCTGCACCGCCGCCACCCAATGCTGCTGCGCTGCTGACTGCGCTGCTAACCGCATTGCGTGCATTCGCCGTCGCCGTCGCCTGCATATTGTTCACGAACGGACTGCGGCGCTGCGACTCCATTTTGCGGAAGTAGCACGGATGAATCATCAGCAGCGGCTCCACGCGCTGCCCTGCCGGCGGCTTTGGCTGATTGGGCAGCTCGTACTCGACGCTGCAGTCGACGTGCAGTGGAATGCTGTAATCCTTGTTGTTGCTGCCACTGGCGACGCTGCTGCTGCTGCCGCCGATGTTGCTGCTGTTGTTGTTGTTGTTGTTGCTCGCATTGCTGTTGCTTGTGTTGTTGGCATTGCTTGCAGTGTTGTTGGCGGGACGCTGATTGCTGGCAGCGACGGCGGCGGCGACCTGTGTTTGGGCGACGGCCGCCGCCGCCGCAGCAGCATGGCTGTGGCGTGTGTTGTTGTTGTTGTTGCTGTTGTTGGCGGCGGGCTGCTGATGCTGGCGTTGTTGTTGCTGCTGCTGCTGTTGCAGCAACTGTTGCTGATGTGCAGCCACAGCAGCATGATACATATGTTGATGCTGCTGATGTTGCTGCTGCTGCTGTTGATGATGATGTTGCTGCTGCTGTTGTTGCTGCTGCTGCTGCAGTTGTTGCTGCTGCTGCTGCTGTTGCTGCAGAGCTGCCGACATACTGTGCGAGAGCGAGAGCGACGACATGGACGACATGTCATAGTTGGCATAGCACGCAGCCATCGTCATTGTTGTTGCTCTCTCGTTCTTCTTTTTGTTGTTTTTACTTTAATTTTATATTTCTTGTTGGTTTTCTCTTTTTCTTACTTTTATTTTAGAATTTCATTTTGTTGAGATTTGCAAACTTTTTTCTTCTTTTTTATTCACTTCACTTGAAACTGAATTGAGAAACTGAGAAATTGGCACTGGTAATCCAAAATAGACGCGCGAGCGAGAGAGAGAGAGAGCGAGGGCAGCGTGTAACGGTAGTTGCGGCTGCAGTTAATCCGTATTTGAGAGTGTGTGTGTGTATGTGAGTGCGAGGAGGAACCTTAATCCATATGTTGTTGCTGCTTGCGTTTCTTTTCGTTTCGCTTTTGATTTCGTTTTTGGTTGTGGAATTTGCTTTAGTTATGTTTTTTTTTATTTCTTGTTTGCTTTGTCGCACCCGTAATTCAATTGTTGTTTTGCATTAATTATTGTATTTGTTAATCAGTCTTTGTTTTTATTTTATCGTATTTTGTATTCTATTTTTTTATTTTTGTTTTATAGCTGCGAATCGAGTTGTTGTTGTTGTTTCTGTTTGTAGGTTGGTTCAGTCTTTTTTATGCAAATACACGCGACGTGTGTGATTTACAGTAATTACAGTAATTTCCTCATACGGCGACAACGTTAGTCAGGCAATTCGCTCGAACACGTCCGTTCCCGTTGAGCAGCGCAAGCGAAATGAAGCGACCTCGCTGCCACTGCCGCTGCCGTTCAATTTCTTTTCGAACTCAGCTGAGCAAAGAGAGCGCTCCGCTGAATCGTGAGAGTGACCAGACGCGCTGAATCGTGAGAGCGCGACTGCACAGCTGTTACACGACGCCGACGTCGACGTCAACGTGCAATGACTTTGTTTTTATTTCGTCGTCTGCCCGATTCTCGATTGTTGTTGTTGTTACTATTTTGTATTATTATTTTTGCTGCACTTTTAACTTATTGTTGCGATGGCAAAAAAAATATATATGTATATCGAACTAGTTCGCTGTTAGCACTGCGAACATTCAATTGCAAATTTCAATTATTCAATTCTGCTTTCAATGCGTTTTCTGCGTTCTGCGTTGCGTTCTCGCAGTTACGTGTTCTGCACGCGACGAGCTCTCTGAAGCGACTGTCTCTCGTGGCGTCGGCCCTTTTTTCAGGCCAGCGTTTACCTGCTGTTTGTGGAAGCAGCCAAGCGACCGCACAGCTGATTTGCTCGACTAGGCTGTGACGTCGCCGTCTATTCAGCAGGCACACACACTCGCATGGCTGGCTGGCTGATTGTTTTGTTATTGTTGCTGGCGCTGCTGCTGCGAACGCTTAAGCCAATTGCATTCGGTGGCCGAAACGAAGCTGAAACACATGCCGCATCACATGGTGGCTCGCTCTCGCTCTCTCGCTTTGCGTGCGTGTGTGTATGTGTGAGTGTGCTTGTGTGCTGGTTTTGGTGTTGGTTTACAAATTCAGCCATATAATGGACACGGCGGCCATCTTTACAACTGCGCTGCGTTTGTGCTGTGTGAGAGAGAGCAACGTTGCGACGCTGCTTCTGCCGACAGCGCTGCCTTTTTATTTTGTAATCATATTTCTGCTGCCGTTCTCGCTCTTTTCAGCGTGTGCGACGGTGTGTTTGTGTGTGCCTGTGTGTGTGTGTGTGTGTTAAGTGTTGCCCTGCTTTAATTTTTATGATTTCTTTTATGGTCGCAGTCGTCGTTGCCGTCTCAGTCTCAGTCTCAGTCTCTGCGCAGTTTCAGTTTTATGTGTCGCTTTGATTATTCATACAGCACCAAAAGCTGCCGCTGCTGCCTCTGTTGTTATGGCCGAAATGCAGTGTAGCACAGTCTAACTGTAATATAACATGACATACAGCACACACACACACAAACACACGTAACTAATGCTAAATACGAAACACTTAATTAGGCTTGGCTATAAAAGCTAATCAGCTTTTATTTTTAGCCTTTTTCAACTGTTTTTGCTCTGCTCTTCTCTTTTCCACTGCATTTCGCTGTCAACTCGCACATTTTCCCCAATTTTCTACATTACAAAGGTGCGGCACTCGCATAAAATACCCCCAAAATACCCTCACACACACACACATACTCGCAAACAGAACAACAACAAGTAGAATAAAATAAAATTCAAACTAAGCCGCACGGAAACTGCGCAATGAGCACGGCGAGCAGAGTGCAAAAGCTGCCAGCAAATAATACACACCAAAAGAGATTACCCCTCTCTCTCACACTCACACCTCTAGGTAAAACAGACTTTGTTGCAGCACGGCGAAAAGGCGAAAAAACGAACAAACGAGCAAAGCATAAGAAGCGTCAACGACAGCAGAGCAGAGCAACAACAATAACGAGGCAACATTAAACTTAAATGTTGCAGACATTTCTGCACTAAAAACTAAGCAATTTAAGTTAGCCCCCTCGCCACCCCACCAGCCATCCCGCTCCCCTATCATCATCATTGACAACAACAGAAGCAGCAGCAGCAGCGGCAGTGGCAGAGGTAGCAGCAGCGGCAGCAGCTTCGTCGTCTGCACACACGACACTCACACACACTTGTAGCGAGCAGTCTCACTCACACACACACGCATACACAGGCAGGCGGCGATTACACACATTGTAATAAATAAGGAAGGTCGTTGCCATAGCAGCAGCAGCAGCCGACGCCGTCGTCGTCGTCGTTGTCGTCGTCATCGTTGTTGTTGTCGTTTTATATTTTTTTGTTTGCCTCGTTTGTTGTTGCTGCTGAGCGTGAGAATTCAGCACGACGAGTCTAGTGCGCTCTCGCTTGCTCTGGCTTCGGCAAGCGTGCCCTCTCACTTGTGCGCTCTCTTGCCTGAGCGAGAGAGAGCGAAAGAGAGAGAGAGCTCATTCAGCGCCGTTGATAACAAATCAGCTGTTCGCCCGTTTACGCACACAAACACAACAAGCGGCGATAATTTACGAGTCGGCCGAGTAGTATACGAAAAATGGGGAGGTGTGTCAGTGTCCATATATCGACACTGTCTAGCTGTGTGTGTTGTCTGTGTGTGTGTGTGTGCTGTCTGTGTGTCTGTCTGGGTTGCTGTGAGTGAAGCTTTGGACGCGCCGTGCCCATTATACACACAAAGTTGCCACCGTCGTCGACGACGTCGACGTCGCTGTTGCTCTTGTTGTTGTTGTTGCCGGAGCATATGTTTTGTTTGCATGATTGCCGCAGTTGTTGTTGTTGTTGCTGTTTACTGACTGCCTGCTGCTTGCGTGCTCAACGTCGACTCGGCCGCATTACAGTTGATTATATGTCGGGGGATCCAATTTTTAAATTACCAAACTGCTCAAATTAAAGAAATAGGTACGAAACAGCTACAACAACAGCTACGGCTTCTGCCCGAAGAGAATACAAGGTAAAGCGAAACAGGAAATTGCCCAAGAAAATGAGCTATGGGTAAATTGAATCAAGCATAATTAGCTAGGGAGACGCTGCCGTCGGATATAGCGAACAATGTATCCACACCTTCTACATACAAAATTGCATTTAGAGACGGGTCGATATATTTTTTAAAATCGATAAAAGTATAAAAATAATAAAAATACTTTAAATAATACTATACTTAAAGATATTGCAGGAAATAAAGCAAAAAAAAAAAAAAAAAAAATAATACAAATACATATAATAATAAATAAAATACATATTATTATAATAAATTTTAATATTTTACAGAAATTACAGTAACTAACCTAGCACATCGCCAAAGTTCTTTTAATCAAGAAACCACAACTTGAAGACCCTTAAAAAACTTAGATTAAAATGTAATCTTTATTATATAATCTGAAATTAGAACATAATCTTGGAATAATAATATATAATACCTGAAAAAAATGCAATTCACGAGAGTTCCACAAACAGATTGCCAGATAATAATAATCTTTGCCAGATTTATAATAGAATTTATGCATGATTTATAGATAGCAAAGACTTAAGAACTTTCAGATCTCTCTGAGAATTCTATGGGTAATTTGGCTCCGCACCGTGTCTCGTGAGATTATCAAATGGATTTTCGAAATGCCGTGACAAACACAAAGGAAACCCAATACCTTTCAATTATCTATGGAACGTTCCCTCTTTCTCTTTTGCACCATCCATCACACACACACGCACACACACACAGTTAACCATTTTAATCTCTCTCTCTCTCTCTCTCGCGCGCTCATTAAATCCAGCCCACATTTTCAGACTTCCTGTGCCTGCGCTGCCCGCTCTAATCGCGCTTTGTCATCGCTTTGATAACAACAAAACAAAGAGAAAGAAGAAGAGGAGGAGGAGGAAGAGGGAGAGGAGGAGGGAGAGCAAGTTCGGGTTGCGCAGCCAGCATATCAATATCCATAACTTAGCCGGGGCCTTTCTAATTTCTGGTTCTACCCAACATCCTTTCGAGAACCGAGCTGGGAAACCTGTTTGCATTATTAAGTAACTTCTTCTTCTCCTTCTCCTCTTCTTCTCGGCTTAGTTCGAGTCTGAGGCGAACCGGTTCGTTGCGATGGGCTTCCTGTAATGCGCATTCTTAAGAAAAAGAACCACAAAGAAGAAGCTGGAGGAGCAGCAGCAACAGCTCAAGAAACTTTCGTTTTTTATTTCTCTACTAGCTGCCTCTGCCTCTCCCTCTCTCTCTCTTTCACACTACGCTCTAACTATGTATCTAGGCAGCTATCTGTCCCTCTCCCTCCCTCTGCCTGTTTGCCTGGGCCGCTTGTTAATTCGAAATAAAAACAGGAAAATTTACTTTACAATCTGTGCTAAAATCGTAAATTTTTAGCTGGCACTGTGACTGCCACTCACAGGGGAGCGGCCCGCCTCGGACTCGGTCTCAGTCTCTGGCCCGGTCTGAGTCTACCTCGGGGCAGGTAAACTAATCCGCTTGCCATGGTCATGACGATGACTCGCCTATTTGTTCTCGACTCTCCCCCCTCCCCTCCCCTCCCGCGCAGCTCTTGTGTTCTTGTGTTTGGTTTGTTGTGTTTGCCCATTCCACGTATTCCACAGTCCCCGATCCCGGCCTGCCTGCTGCCTGCTGGCTGGCTGGTCCCATCATGTGCCTAGGTTGTTATCTTTTCTTATTTAATTTTTGGCTGCCATTGCGCCGCGTCTAATCTTTCCAGCAATATCATCACGAGTTCGCGCTCCTCCAGTGCAACACTCCAGCTAGCTGCCCTCCTCCTCTTCCTGCTCCTCCTCCTACTCCCTCGACTGATTACTCTTTGCGTGCAGAGCTTTCAGCGATTATTATACTACCCGCTGCCTGCTGCCTGCTCCTCCTCGCTCTCCCCCAGCTCGTGCTGTGTGTACTGAGCCAAAACCGTTGATTGATGCGTTTCCCATTCGGAATTTATGCCATGGACTATTTGGGCGAGCGAGCGCTAAGCAATTCATTTTTCAAGGCAAGGAAGGAGGGGTAGGGGTAGGGGCAATCCTCTCTCGCACCATCCCCTCCAGCTGCGCAATCAGCAGCCAAGATCGAAGCGTGCGATACTCAGGAAAAGAAACACAACGGCAGCAACATGATCGGACTTAAGAGGAGGACCAACTCCAGGCTGGAGCTGGAGTCGTAGCCTGAGCTGGAGTCCGTCTCGGACACGACGTCGAATGCATCTAAATTGCTAAATACCTTTTTATGGTTAGCGAGCGCTGCCTGCATCAATTTAACATTTTAAAAATGTATCTTTGTATCTGTATCTCTGCCTCTCTCCCTCTCTCTCTCGCTCTTCGCAGAAGCCATCGCCAGCGTCTCATTGTATATTTTGCTTTTCCTTTCCCAGTCGAGTCGGAGTCAGAGTCGAGTCGGGCTCCTTACTGATTCATCATGGCCATTTTGGTGGCTGATTGCTGGGCACACATTGGCATCTTTTTAATAGCCCCCACAGGCCCCCATTGGGAATTATTCATTCTCTCATTGTATTCTCCAGACCAGAGATCGAGTTATAAGCTATGTCAGTTATTTAGTTATTTCCTCTCTTTCGCTCTGCCGTGTTGCAGTTCAAATTATGCAACTAATTGTCGGGAATGTTAACTATTTAGCTCCCGAAACGAGGTCTCTCTAGACTTAAGAGGTCTCTCCTGCACCCCTGCCCCTTTCCCATCCTCCCTGCTCCTGTTTCAGCTGTCAAATGGGTAATTAAGCCGACCTTCGACAGAGCAATCAAAAGTCTCGCTTCCTTTTCTGGAGACAACTCACCCGTTGCAGTTATCCGTCCCTCGAATACCCTGTTTTCTTTTTCTTCTCTTTTTTTTTTTTTTTTTTTTTGATTTCTGAACCATTTTATTGCAAATGCTATTAAACGAATTCCGTTGAAATACTTTTTGAGAGCGCAGAGAGAAAACCGTTGCCCGGCAACGACCCTGGGGCCCCTGGAATGTCGTTGGGTTTGGCTCTTTTTTCTTTGTGACCCTGACATGAAATTATTATAGTTATAGCTTTGGGTATTTGAAGAATTCGTTTCATAATAAATTAAAATTTATATTATGCTTTTGAAAAGAACTCGGAGAACGGAAATAATAATGGTGATAAAGAAAAAGAATGATCTAACGAAGTTTCCAGTCTCTACCTAAAGTTTAAATGGGAAAATTGAGGGTTCTGTCTTTCTCTGCGTCATAGCGCACTCGCAATGTTGTCTTAGAAGTTGAAGTTCTCCAGAAACACTCGGTGTAATGAATGGTATGTTATGTAGGTCTATTGATCGCCCATCGTTTAGTAACCCTTCCTTTGTTTACATTCCTCATAAACACTCCTTCCTTGCACGCACAGCTGAACCGTCTTTTTGTAGAGGGGAGAGAAAGCTCTCTGTATGTTTATAATAATTTCAAAATAATAACAGTTGCTCTGGTCCCGGTACGGCCCGCCTCCGCCAGACATGGAGTACGGCAATTGCCGTAATTTCGCCTGCATTTTACAACAATTACGAGATTCTATGGGGACTAGGGAGAGAAGAAAGAGGCACAAGAAGAAGCAGAAGAAGAAGAAGAAGAAAAAAGCAGCAGAAGAAATCGTGTAAATTGCGCCTTAAAGAGGGTCGCACTCGGTCCCCCAATTAGTAGACACTTTTTATACAGGGTGTTCCCTCGGCCAGGGTCTAATGGATGCCTTCAAAATGTAGACAAAAAGTTGCAATCTGATTATGCAGTACAAAAGTGTAGTTAGGGTTGAAAATTAAAGGGAATTTCGGAAATACTTAAGAGGGTCCCATGTGGCATTACGAAAGCTGATTAAACTGTTGATAACTTAAGCAGGTATGTAGTAAAAAATTATACAGTACCTTTCTGGAGCGACATTTAATGACTTTCTTTACTGCTGTCCGTCGAAAGAAAGATATGTTTGTATGAACGCTTCGATATCAGAGCCTATAAGAGCTAGAGCTACGAAATCTGTTGAAAACACTTATGAGTATTCCCCAAATAATTTTCTAATAATTTTATGAGGTTAATACAACTAGAAGTTATTTGAGTGCGGTAAATAAAATAATATCATTGAAGTGATTTCTCATAGAACCTTCTTGGAGTGACATTAAATGATTTTCTTTACTTTCTGTCTGTATGAACACTTAGATCTCAGAGCTAGAGCTACAAAATGTGATGAAAACACTCATAGGTATTGCTCGTACTATTTCTTATAATTTTCTAACCTAGAATTTAATTAGACATTGCGAAAACAATGAAATCATTGAATGAATTCATTTGAATTGAGTGTACTTGAAAGTATTATCAGTTTCAGCGGTCTGTGTGCCGTTCTTATAGAGTATTTTGTTGCCTGCGGTGCGTAACGGATTTTCCCGGGTATTATACGAGCCACATTTCAAGGGAATTGAAATCCCGCATGCGGTGGTTGAGCTTAACATTTTGATTGCAGTTTCAAATTGCAGTTATTAGGCGTAGTATGTGTGTATATAGAGAGGGTTAACTCGGGTATGGGAACTTTCACCTGCACTTGGAAAGGGGGGACTCATCTAATGGATAAATGGGGGCTTTTAGTGATAACCGTTTTCTTTTATTCCTCTCTCTCTTTCTCTCCCCCTTTGACGTTATTTAGCTCGGTGCGGGCGCAATATTTTATACAAATTGTTATAAGGGTCGCACCTGCCCTGAGGGAGCAGCCAAGCTAAAGGGCCACACACACACTCACACACACACACACACATGCAGAGTGAGGGGAACGCGGCGGCGGCTGTCACGCTATAATTTAGCATAAATTGTTCCAGGCTGTCGAGATTAATGTATCTAATGACCTGATTTGCTGATTTACAGTAATTTCCAGCTTATAGACAGACAGACACACACACATGGGTAGCTTACCTTTCTGTTTCCAGGAAGTGTGCACAAGATACACACCAAAGATATCTACGAGCCTCAAGACCCGCGAGCAGGCAGCGAGATCTTTATGAGCAACATCTCGGGGCCAGGCATAGTCGGGCGGAAATGAATTTGCAATCATTAATCATGTGTCCAATAGGATTTTCAACTGGCTAGTGGCCACTTCACATCCTCAGACACAGCCCCAGACCCAGCCCCAGCTAAAGGCCCAACCACATCCACATGTATTTCTCTATCTCTGTCTAGCTTGTTTTTTCTCTCCGCGGTCTTTTTTGTCTGCGGTTGTGTACAGTGCGCGCCGCAGGATTAGAAACGATGTAGCTAACGGCTCTGGGTCTCTACATGCTATGAAAGACAGTGAGATAACTAAGAAAAAGTGAACTCTAACGGCAGATACGAAATAAATCTTTCTACATAACCTCAAACTTCACTATTAGAGCTTGTTATAACTTTATTTGTCTTGCCTTAGCTAGTTTTTTTCTATTTTGATTGACATAACCTCACTCCATGCAAGACATAACCTTATTTGGTGCACATAAACTCAATATAATTTTGATAATATCAACTTTTTGAAGCTTAATATAACCAAATGCAGTAAATCAGCTCAAGTTTATAGTAAATATTGTAGTAAATATTTAAACCTTCCTTGGGTTGTTTTACTTAGCACAAACCTTATAAATACTAGTATATCTATATAAACCCATATTATATTATATTCACATATCCTAGTTATGGATATAAGCTTATTATCTTTCAATAAGCTAATAATATTTAAGAGCATACACACATAACCTCAAAATCTTTCATATATACACATAATAAACCTATTTTCTTTTGTATTTCAATGCCCCGAGCGAGGGAACAGTTAAAACTTTAAATTCTTGCATATCTTTTAAGTTTTCTAATGGAATACACATAACCTCAATACCCTAGAGCAAATTTGCTTAATTTTATTTCATATTAAGTTTTTTTTTTCATAGGATTAGCAAAGCGCATTGTTCAGCTCTGCGCTAATTATGCATTTCATATTCCCTGCTCTGCTTTCATTTCATTCCTTTCTTCTCTGCCCGTTCTACAATTCACAATAGGTAGCCTCAAAATGATATCTCAGTGGATTTGCTGGGACAGCTTTGCGCTTTGTCATAATTAAATCGCACGATGATTTTTCTTTCTTCTTTTTTTCATTCATTCGGTTTGAGTACTCGCCCTCTTTCGTTTCATTCCTCAATGGAAATGCGTCTCAAAGGGTTCGCTCACATGCTAAGCTCATCCGATATGCGATATATATATATAATACTATATAAATTGGCATTCATTCGCACTCGGACGAGTCCTTTATGTAAGCGAACCCCAATCTCGATGCCAAATCGAATTCAATTCGCAGCTGAAATGAATCGAGAGGAATCCAGGGGAATCCGGGGGAATCCGGGAGGAAATCCGTAGGAATCGAGGCGAGTTCTCATTGCGCAGCACTTGAGACTTCATCGCCGCCGCCGCCGCCGGCTCCAATAACAAATCGAATGGCAATGGCAGCGATAATTTCCACACACGCGCAGCTGCCCATAATATCCTGCATCTATTTATCTTGCCATCCAGTCATCCAGCTATCCAGCCACCCTTGTGCCCGGTTCCATGCCCGGTTCCTGCCTTCTGCACTATAAATTAAACCCTTGAGTGCGATATTGCGGCTCAAGTGCGAAACCGACGAGCCTTAAGCTTTATTTTTATAGTATTCCCCTCCCCTATCTCTCTCTCTCTCTCTTCGTGGCGATTTGCCCAAAACGGAAATAAAACATAAAACCAGCAACCTCTTGGATGTTTAATGATAAAGCTGAAGTTCCTCTATGGGTAAACACACAGCTTGCTGGCTGCCACGCCCCTTGGCACAACCGCCCTTCGGGGCATGGGTATTTTTTATTTTTTTGCGTATTTTTTTGCACGCTCAGCGCAAAATATAAAAGAATAAAAAAATAAAAAATACAAAATCCCAAAACGAGTGTGAAAGGAAAACGCATTAATTACGCTTTTCAGCAGGGCAGGGGAGGGGGAAGGGGGAGTTAAGGGGTGCTAAAGAAAAAGGACAAAGCGCAGAGAGCATGAAAAATGAAATGGCATAACACACACACACACACACACACGCATCGATAAATGGCAACGTCGGTTAAATGGGGTGAGAGATCTGTCCCGGGTTCTGAAACTATTCGAGCTGGTTTCAAGCTTGATTATCTACATATCTGTAGAGCTGGAACTAGTTCAGCTCATGAGCGCAGCTGGCACGCTTCGCTGGAAGTGGGAAACCGGAAGCGAATAAATGAAAATCGACAGTTTCCAAATTAACCGGTGCAATGATAAAAGAGAATGATGGGAGGAGGAGTAGGAAGACAAGACTAACCAACACAAATTGTCATTAAAAGAGCAAGACAGCAGAGAAAGAGAGAGAGAGAGAGAGGGTACGCAGTGAAGCGAGGGCAACAAGCAAAATACCACAGAAAGAAGAAGAAACAAAAAAAAAAAAAGAAAACAAAATAAAACGGAGAACAACAACACGATAAAGTAGAGTTATGTCCATGCTGCAACTGTCGCTAATTGCCGGCAGGGTGAGGAGTGCGAAGGGATCGAGGCAGGGCAGGGCAGGGTTGGATTGTTGCCCAGGAAGTCGTTCAAAATCAAGCGAAACGAAATTACTTGGCCCGGTTTGACTCTACCCCTAGTGCCCCCTAACTACTCTACCCTATAGCCTAACCCCTCTCTTTCCTCCCTTCCCACCCTTCCCTCTCTTTCTCTCTCTCAAAAGAAATGCTGACAGTTGGTCGTAGACCACAGCGAGAGAACTACAAGGAGTGCCCGAGGAGGTCGAGCCAGGGCTGAGGCTCATTAGCATTTTTTTTTTTTTTTTTGCTGGCTGTTGCTTTATAATGTGCACTGTTTCCCCCCCCATTCCTTCTCCCGCTGTTGTTTTTGTTTTCGAAGTTGTTACTTGTTTTTTTATTGATAAATTATGCAGTCGCACTTGCGGGCTGTAAATCGTTTGATAACACGCAACTCGACTAACGGAAAGTGCCAAAAACAGCAGCCAGACGAGCGAGAGAGAGAGAGAACTAGGGAGAGAGACCCATGGAACTCCGGTTAGTCCAGCACCCCGAGACTATGTAAATGAAATGTCTGTCAAAAACGAGAACGAGAACTTTTTTTTTATTTTATTATCATAAATCGCATGCAGTTTTTTTATGACCATCGTGAGGAGAATTGTCAGATTGGCAGATTGTCAGGACGACGACGAGACGTATATATGTACATAAAGGAAACTTTGTTATAATCCCTAAATGGAAGGGTATGTGAGTTCTTTTTATAGGGTTAACAGCTCAACGAACAGAAATGCCTTATAAAAGAAGGAATTGATAGTAAGACAAAGATATAGAGATTTTAAAGAAAAGATAGAAAGCTGATGAGAGACAAGATGAGAAAAAGTAAAGAGCAGAGATAGACAGTAAGATACAAAGAAAGAATGATCAAGGAGTAGTTGCCAGAGAGAGAGAGAGAAACAGAGAAAATACAAATAGAAAAAAAATATAATATAAAAACAAATTGTGAAAATGAGAGAAATAATGAAAGAAACAGAGAGATAATATTTGCTATATGCCTTAAAAGTAGCATAATAATACCAGAAAATAGTATAAAATTAAAAAAGAGATTTAGGATTAAGTAAGGAATGCATAAAGTCTAAAAGGAAAGACAGATCTCACTATCTGAACGAAAGAAAATTCTACAAAAAAAAAAGAGAAAAAGGCAAGAAGAAAGGAAAAATAGAAGATATTATAGAGGAAAGATAATATATATATGCCCACTATTCGTTACTCACTTAGAGGGTATACAATGCACGTCTTAGATCATACGAAAAGTGAGGTTACACCCGATTGTAATGTCCGCCCCTCGCTCTGTTCTAATTATCCAACGCCTGCAGCAGCGGAAATCAAAGCAAATGGCGAGAACAAAGGGCGTACCGCATACGTTGGCAGTGTGGGCGTGGCAAATTATAAGATGAAACGAAAAATGAAAAGAATAATGTGAGGGGAGTGGGGAATGAGTGAAGAAAAGCAAAGCTAAAGAAGATTTTCAAAACACTTTTATCTAGATGAATCAAAATGACTTTGACCGCCTTGGAAGTCAACTCCATGAACTGTCGCTCTCTACGAGCAGTTCCACTCCCGTTTCCCATGCCGATTGCAACCCCATAAGGAGCGTGTGCCTCTGCCAGGTTACCCAATCTGGGTGGCTTTTCATTAGGGCCTAAACAGACGCCCTTTTGTAATTCAAACCGCTGCCACGTGCCATAAATTTGGCTCTAAATGGAGCATGCCCAAAGTGTATCCTGTTAGTCGGCTGGCTGCTCCTCCCACCCCTCCCCTCCCCCTACTTGAGCCACGTTATCTTACAATAAATTGCTGTCTTAGTTTGCGGGCAGGCTCGAGGAGGAGGAGGAGAGGGTGTTATAAGGCATACACAGTCGCTGCAAAAAGTTTTCCAACTGCCTGGCAGGCAGCACCTCGAATTAATATTAATTTGAATTGTGTATTATTATTTTGACGACGACGCAGACGTCTTATTAAATATTCACAGAGCCAAATCCAAAGTTTACAACCAGAGTTGCCAGAGTTTTGCCCGAGTTGAGTTTAAGTTTTGGGTATGAGTTGAGTTGCTGCCTGGATGATTCTTTAACAACTTGCTCCGGCTTCGCCTTGCCATAATAAAATGTAATTAAAATTTAGCCGTCTGCCATGTTCCCATTCCCATTCCCAATCCCATTTCCATTTCCAGGGCTGTGTATGCTGCATTTGCAGGGCTGCATTCCTGGGCAAACTGCCAAAATTTGCGGCGATAATAAAACAAAAGGCAAAAGGGAATTTAACGCTAATATCCTTTGAGAGAGTGCCAAGAATGGGAGAGGGGAAAGAGATCTACATTTCAGTCTTATAACAAGTTAACAAATTTAATTAATTCTGCAAAGGGATCTTTCTTTCATTAAATTGATTCAAATCTATCGATAAAGAGTCTGAAATATTTCTTCTACATACCAAAAGGGATCTTTCGCTATATATAACACTCGCTACTCGATACTTTATTGAACTACACTTGTTTTATGCGTTTCCTTTCTTATTTTAATTGGTCTTAAATTCAACCCTATATCTGCTATAAGGGTCGCGCACATGCTCTGCCCTCGGCCACGAAATGACCGGGCAAAGCTCATTTAAATAAGCCGCACTTCCCTCCCCTCGCTTCAGTTTGCCACGCCCCTTGCGCCTGCTGTGTAGACCATAAAATTTTATAAATTTTGGCAACTCTGGCTGCGATGTGCTCGTTGTACGTGGTAGCTAACAAAATTTCAGCCACGTAAATATTCTATAAATTTTTATGCACGCCTCCGTTCGGCTATCTAACTGTCTGTCTGTCTCTCTGTCTGTCCGTCTGTCTGTCTGTCTGTCTGTCTGTCTTTCTCTCTGTCTGCCTCGCTCGCTCTGCCATGTTCAATTGTCTGCCTTCTGTTCAAATACTTGAAACGCCTATGCGACCCGGTAGCTGCTGCAGGTCTGTCTGCCCACCTGTCTCTCTGTCTGTTTGTCTGTCTGTCTCTCTGTCTGTCTGTCTGTCGCTCTGTCCGCCCTTTGCCATTGCCTTTGGCTGCCAACTTTCGTTTGCGACCGATGTTTCACGTAGTAATTGCCGCGTTCATGTAGTTTGTATACCCTGTAAAATAAAAAAACGTACAAATTGGGTAGAATTTGCTAGGGTTATGTAGAGGGTTATGTATTTTATAATTCTAATATATAGGGTTATGTATTTTATAATTCTAATATTTATTGCTATTGCTTGAGACTGTCTAAATGTCTCTAGTTTTGTTTGTCTGTATGAACGCTTAGATCTCGGGAATTATAGTAGATAGAGCTATCAAATTTTGTCAGTGTATTTATATGCATTTTAGGGTCTTGAAGCTTATTAAAGATATTTGCCTAGTCGACAAAGACTGTGTAGATAAGGTAGTCTTTGCCTACTACATGGCATCTACAGTGCGAGCAGGCTCTGGTTTTCTACTTTTCCACTTGGTTCCAGTTGTAGTTCATGTGCTTCCTTGCCAGGACGTGGCTCCTACTTGCAGGCACATGTGTGTGTGTTTTTGTGTGTGTGTGTGTGTAAGCACCTTGTCTGGCTCGGGCAGCCTTGCAAGCGTTTCATTTGCGCAAATATTTCGCAATTTGGCCGAGACTTTACGCTGCTGCCTGCCTGCAAGTTAGATCTTTCTGGCACGCTGCTGTTTAGGGTACTACTCCTCCCCCCCCTCGCGACGGGAGGGGTCGCGTCTGCTGAGGCAATTAGCCATGGACCCGGGGTATAAGTCAGGTTGCCGTTTGTTACTGCCAAACAGATGAAAGGCAGCACTCGATTGTAGCGGTCAATTGGCCAATGGGAAAGGCAACTGTCGGCAGGAGGTAGCACGCTTTCGGCCTAGTAGAATTTTTACCAGTTAGTTAGTTGCTCAGATAAAAGGTTCTACTGCCCAGAGAGACAGAAAGAGAGAGAGAGAGAGAGGGAAAAACGTGCAGGCAGAGATCAAAGCGAAGTCGATTAAAATTCCACTGAAAATGCGCATGAAAATGCGAAATAATTCCAAGTACCTTAACCTGAGACGTTGCCAGGCTAGAAAAATACTTGAATATTTCCACAGAAATTTGCCACTCTCTCTCTCTCTCTCTCTCTCTCTCTTTTCCTATACCAACTCTCTCCCCCCACTTTGCAAAAAAGTATACAAAATACTTTATTGTGAATTACGGAAGCTGCAAACTGTGAATTTACGTGAAATTTCGGTAAATATTTTTCACAACTATTTCCACAGAGGCTGAAGGTCTAAGGGGTTTACATTCCACTTAAGACTGTTTGATATGAGGGTTCTATAATTTCCAATCTAAAATATTTATATATTTATTTATTTTAGTATATTACGCAATTTCTAACAAGATTTCTTTATAGAAGAAGCGTAAAAGGCAGAAGGACCTCCTCTACTTTACTAGCTGTTATACCAAGGATGGACTATAAAATTATATGTTATACTAGCGCGTATGCTACTTTCAAATATCTTTTACTGTACTATGTTATACTGTACTCTGTTTTACCAGAAACTATGCACGATGAAATTGAACTATTTATAATACTAGTATATTTTATATTTTTTTGTTCTACCAGCGACTATCCACGATTAAACTGTAATATGTATGATACTTTTAAATAACTAGCTGTGCTATGTTATACTATACTCTTTTATACCAGCGACTATGCACGATTAAACTGTACTATTTATGATACCTTACTCTACTTTTGAGTACATTCATTTGTACTTATTATATCATATTTATATATTACAGTTTTATCTAGTGTATACTATTTGTATTCTATTACATAGAATTTCCTCAACTATTCTCCCCCTCGAGTACCCAGACTACTAATTAGCAGTATCCAAACACATATTTATGCTGTGCTTGCTCTACCGTTAAGCACCTGATCCTTTTCCCAGGAGCAAGTAAATAAATACAAACTCTAATTAAAAGTGGAATTTTATTTTATTTTCGTTTTATGGTTTCCTATCAGGGCAGAGCAGCGCAGAGCAAGTTCGCCATGGCAACTGTTTAACTAATTTGTTTAGGCAAGTCAATTAATTTCGATTCTGCTTTAAGTGCACTCTGAGTATTCACAGTGACTCGCATGTCGAGGGGGGGTGAGTGTGAGTGAGTGTATTTCTAAGGCTACCAAATTGCCAGTCGAGTAGTATAGAGGGGGGAATCAACCCCGAACACTACTCGTATAGCCCAGAGCGAGGCCCTAAGTGTATCGGGCCTGGAATATCAAAATATCAACTTCACTTAGCAGCAGGTGGCTTGGCTGGCAACCAGAAGGGCAGCAGCTGTGGCAGCAGCAGGAGCAGAGGCAGAGCAAAGTTTTCTCTCGTCCAAATTGAAGCGAAAAGTTAAAAGTTATCTTTGGGCCCAAAAAATACAGGGTGAGGGAACTCAAACTGCACGCCTGAGTGGCTAAATTCATTTGGCAGCAAAATGCAAATTATTACAACTGACTTTTCATTTTATTTTTGATCATTTCTTTCTGCTCGTTTCTTGCTTATTTTTCGCAAGCTTCTGAAAATTATTTACTTGCCTGCAGGCACTTTTGCCCAACGCCCCCCATACACCCACCCAGACATACAGTTACTTCCCACCTCCCTCTCCCAGAGGGACTTTTCAGGGTTGGAAGTTTTTGCATAACTTTACTTGGGCATCATTTTCACCGTGCTTGCCAAGGAGAGAGAGAGGGGGGAGGAGCGGGAGGCAGCTTAATGGGGTAGGAAGTTGCAACTTTGACTTCCGTATAAGTATTCGTTTATGATTCGCCTTTGCTCCGATAAACATAAAGATATCAGGCAGGCTGTGTGTGTTTGTGTGTGTGCGGGGGAGCTGCCTCTTCATAAATTACACACACACACGAAGGGGATGCTTAACTCAGCTGAGGGTCGATCCAGGCCTGCCCTGCCCAGCCCTGGCGATAAGGTCTTCCCCCATTCTGCATGCATTTTCTCATGCCTCACTGCCGCCGCCTCCCGCAATTGTCATGTAAATCAATGCAACCGACTCCGAGTCGTTTCCAAAATTAATTTCCATAATCATTAACAACAACAACAGTAATACGAGCATCCAAGGTTTCCGCGCCTGCATATTCCGCTTAAACGAAACCAATTGAAGCGTAAATCTTGCACGTCGTCATCATCAGCCCCGATAAAGAAACGAATAACAACAACAAGAGATCTCGACAGGGCAGGCAGTCCCAGATATATTACCATATTACATATGTATGTATATAGGGAGTAAATGTCGTGCATATAATTGACCAGTTTTCCTGGTGAGAATAATTTCAATTAAGCCCTGTAATATATTTAATCTTGCTGTGCGAGTCGTCATTCAATGCATCTATAAACAGTACTATGTAGGAATTAATACAATAGATCTATAGAACAGTGTATTTATAGGGGATTATGTATTCAAATGCACTCAGTTTGCTAAATGCAGAATGTACCATTAATTTGCTGTACACGTTCTGAAATTACAAACATTTATTGTACTCATTTAGACATGGTTAAAACTAAATTAATGTACAGTACACTTAATGTACCTAATATTAAATTAGGCTAAAATCCTGAAAGTACGTTGCACTTAAGGTACTTTGCAAGGAATTGAAATCAAGATTTTATGAAGTTCAAAGTTATTGTACCCATTTAGAAACTTATATTAAAATTAAAAGAAGGTACCGTATATTTAATGTACCTTTATTAGACTAAGCCTAAAAACTTGAAGGTACCTTACATTTAATATACTTTTCAAAATAATAAAATCAACACTTTACGAGGAAGCTGTTTTGTTATTGTACCCATTTAGAAACTCATACTGCGCGGAAGCTGTTCTGTTATTGTACCCATTTAACTTACGAGGGTCGTTTGATAAGTCCGTGACTTTTTGTATTTAAATACAACACTGCTCCTGTCAGCAGTTATCGATTAACAGCTGACTGTAAAATTTTGAGAAAGCTGCGTTTTTTGGTTTGCGTTTTATAGGCATTGAAAGCAGACGATCTCGTGAATTTTAACGAAAATGGAAAAAAGTGAATTTCGTGTGCTAATTAAGCATTATTTTTTGCGTAAAAAATCCATCACCGAAACCAAGGAAAGACTTGATAAATATTATGGGGACTCTGCACCATCAATTTCAATGGTTAAGAAATGGTTTACTGAGTTCCGTTGTGGTCGTACCAGTACAAGTGATGCCGAACGTTCAGGTCGCCCAAAAGAGGTCGTCATGCCAGAAATCGTCGACAAAATCCATGGAATGATATTGGATGATCGGAGAATGAAAGTGCGTGAGGTAGCTGAGGCTGTAGGCATCTCAACTGAACGGGTACATCACATTTTACATGAATATTTGGACATGAAAAAGCTTTCCGCGCGATGGGTGCCGCGATTGCTCACACACGACCATAAGCGCAACCGTGTGACCATTTCAAAGGAGTGTTTGGCGATGTTCAACCGCAATCCAAACGAATTTTTGCGCCGTTTCGTTACCGTAGACGAAACATGGATCCACCACACCACACCAGAGACCAAAGAACAATCAAGACAGTGGGTTTCTCCGGGTGAACGTGCACCAAAGAAGGCCAAGGTGGGTCTGTCGGCCAACAAGGTCATGGCCACAGTTTTTTGGGATGCACAAGGTATCATTCACATCGATTACCTTGAAAAGGGTAAAACGATCACCGGCGAATATTATTCAGAGCTTTTGGACAGATTCGATATTGATTTGAAGCAGAAACGACCGCATTTGGCGAAAAAAAAGTGCTGTTCCATCAGGACAATGCACGGGTGCACACGTGTGTAGTCAGCATGGCAAAATTTCATAAATTGGGCTACGAACTGCTACCCCATCCAGCATATTCTCCAGATTTAGCCCCCTGTGACTATTTTTTGTTTCCAAACATGAAGAAATGGCTCGGCGGTAAGAGATTCGGGTCAAATGAAGAGGTCATCACAGAAACAAACGACTATTTTGAGGGCCTTGAGAAAACCTATTATTTGGAAGGAATAAAAAAATTGGAAAAACGCTGGACTAAATGTATAGAGCTAAAAGGAGATTATGTTGAGAAATAAAACGCTTCTTTGACGAAAAAAATATATTTTATTCAAAAAGTCACGGACTTATCAAACGATAAGTCGTATATATTAAAATTCTATATTCGTATATTAAAATTCTAAGCATGTACTTCGTATTTAATGTACCAATGCTTAAAAGCTGAATATATTCTATTAAAAACTAAGATCCATACTTGAAAAGGAAAAGATAAATTTACTGTACCTAACATATTAAGACACCCAGATTTAAAACTTAGAGAAGGCACATTGATTGTACCTTAAAAAAAAACTATGATAAAAACAGCTTGTACATATGTTCGATTTTGATATATATTGTTAAAGGATTGACTTGGAAAATTGCAAGCCATACAATTTATTTATCCCTACTTAAAGATCTACTTAGGATACAATTTAGTTTCCAAACATGTGTTCACATATGTACTTTTCTTTATCGACCTTATACCATCTATACTAGACTTCAAAGTGCGTCCAGTTTGCAATTCGTCGCTTCAACGAATCTCAAGTGAATACTTTCGAATGGATTCGATGAATGCAGCGGGCAAATTAATCAGATCGATTGCTTTCGCTGTAAGTCGGACGTGACTTAATATTATTTTACCAATTCGTGTCCGTAGTTGAAATTGAAATTGCACCCCCCGAGTGGGACTGGGAGTGGGTCTTGTATTTCAATTTAATCGCTTTAAAGTAACCCGAAACGTAGTACAATTTATCGATAGGCCGCGTGCAGGTCTCCATTGAGTGCGTTGTTATGAATTCGTGTCCGTGCCCGTTTCAGTTCCCCTTCCCCTCCTGTCCAGTTTCTCCGGCCTTGTAATTGATGTGCGCGATTTAAACGCAATCGATAAGCGCGTCCAACTCTAGCCGAATCTGAGACCGAAACCCGACAACGCCCATGCACGCCTGACTGTCAAAGAGCAAGAGCGTCATATGTCCCTCAGCCTCAGCCTCTCGGTGCCAGTCCCAGTCCCAGTCCCGGTCCCAGTCCCTGTTCCAGTCTCTGTCCCAGTCTCTGTCCCAGTTTGTCCATTAAAAAGTCAGCAACTGTAGCTAATTAAAGCAGGCAAAACTCGAATCAAATTTGGCGCATATCAAATTATGAACACAGCTGGCAGCAATTGTTGCTGCTGTTGCTGCTGCTGCTGTCGTTGCTGCTGCTGTTGCTGCTGGGAACCTGACACAAATTGATGGGCTGACAGAGCTCAACCATGTGCGTCGTAATAACCACCAGGGAATCATCTCTGTGCTGGTTCTGAGCGAGTGCGGTGCAAACTCATAAACTGGATAATTCAGTTTGTCTTCCTCCCTCTCCCTCTCTCCCTCTCTCTCTCTGTCGTTTCCTTTTGCCTAATTTCGTAACGTTTCCGTTTTAATTACGAAAATTCGCATGGAAATCAAAACAAATATAAATACGCAATGGAATATAAATGGGAACATATGCCATATGGTAATGTATTTGCTCAGCATCTGGAATAATCATCACGCATTCTTCTCTGTCTGCCCTTATCTCTCTCTCTCTGTGTGTCTGTCTATCTGCCTGAGCTGAGCTGAGCGGATCACTCAGCCGAGCTGCAGGCGATTCGTATTTCCTAGACTGGTCAGGGCACTGCGAGAATCTCTTGCAGGGGATTGAATGAGTGAGTGAGTGCTCGGTTAGGGTAGGGGGCAACCGGTCTTAAGCCCCGAGACAGATGATACACCACACGGGTATTCGGTTGCATCGCTTGAAATCGTGTCTTAAAATCGAAAGTAAGCCAACAGACACGCATCATGGATGCCGTGGAACTGCAACATGAGTTGCTTAGAGGCTTCTCTGGAATTATATTATAGTTATTTAGTTGGAAGCCAGCGGGGTGTATTAAGTTTACTGCAGCACTTACGTTTTAGTCTAGTGAGTGGGCAGAAATTGATATAGTTTTTATTAAATTGTTTCGTTTGTTTCCCCTTCCTGTTTGTTTGGTTTTCTATTATTTTTATCGAATTTGATAATTAACAGCTCAGCGATTATGTTAAGTTTCGCATATTATGTTAAATTGACTGACAGCTTATGTTAAGTTGCAAATCGGCTGATGTTAAGCTGGCTGACAGCTTATGTTAAGCTACACTGTAGCTGCTGTTAAGTCTCGCAAATCATGTTAAGTTTGCTTACAGCTTATGGTAAGCTCCACTAGAGCAGCTGTTAAGTTTCGCAACTAATGTTAAGTTCGACGACAGCTTATGTTAAGCTACACTGCAGCTGCTGTTAAGTTTCGCAAATGATGTTAAGTTCGATGACAGCTTATGTTAATGTGCTGTCAGTTCGATAAATGCCGCTAGCTAATTATCGAGCCGCATTCTTAAACATTTAAATGTTAAATAATTTATACTATATAAACTAACTAAATAGTGTTGCAGCATTATAGTATTCTCCTTTTAGCTGCCTTCCTCTGCCACACTGTGCTGGTCACTGTGGCAACTTGGCAATTGGTCTTGCAATTTGGGCGTTTCGAGCAAAACTTTCCCGCCGCGTTGCCAACTACTATTACGATTGTGGCGCGGCGTCGGGTTCCGGCCTGCAGGGGTCGGTTGGGTTCAACTTCTGCGAAGGATCTTTTTTTGTTGGTGTTGCATTACATGTCGAAATTCTCTGCAGTTTTGCAGCAATTTTGTTTAATTTCTTTTTTTGTTGGCCGTAACGAGCGTTGTTAATTGTAACCATATACGACGGCTCAGCCGATATCCACGGCACGCAGAGTCAAGTACCCCATCCAGGCAGGCAGGCAGACAGAGGAGTCACTAGTACCAGCCTGTCCCGCCCTGCTTTGCTCTGCCTCTGCGGCTTAGCTGGCAGCGCGTGATAGCTGCCCCGCTGCCCCTTCCCCCTGCTGTGCTGCTCCTGCCTCACTCTGTGTATCTTATAAGTGCTGCGGCTTCGGCGTCGGCGTCGGCGGCAGCGCGTTTTGTTCGAGACTGTGGCAAATGTGTCATTAGGCATGTTTCATGACCCTTTGTCATGCACAAATAATTATAATTTAATACACATTGGCCTGCAGGTTGTCGCAGTGGGGGGAGAGGGGAGTGTTACGACGAGGGTGCACAGAGTCACCCCAGTGTAGAGATTTTTCCGAGAGCGACACGATTTGAATGCAGGCTGAGTTTACCCTCTATATATATACATATATATATATATAATTCTGTGTGTGTATTTGACGTTACTTTGTGCCACATAATTACCGACAATTTGCTGAAGTTGCAGCACACGCCTGGCAATTACCCAGGCACAGGATGTGTTTTACTGCCCAACCCAAGGAAACTGTGCACAGTCATCCAACCCCGCATCTCGACCCTCCCCACTCCCCCCCCCCCACCTCCCGCCTGCTTGGCCACGCCTCGCTGTGTCTGTTGTTGCCTCTCTAATTTCCTCGCTCGCGGCAGAATATGAAAACTTTGTCTGGGCTAATTTGCTTTATGGCATTTTAATTGTATTTGCCCAACTTAAACTCGACAGCGGCGAGCTCAGCGAGTGGAAAGCTCGAAAACTCGCAGCGGAAAACTCGAAACGAAAACGGAAAGCCGAGAAATGGGAGAACTGGGGAACTGCTGTCGTCTGCTGAAAATTTAATGAGCTTATGAATTTCCAAGCTGCCCCAACTCAACCCAACTAGGTTGCCTGGCTATGTATCTGCTCGATAGGCATTTGCCCCAATTATCGATAAATTATGAACGCAATTGAAGCGAACACGACATGCCGGTTCCGCTGTCTGTCTGTGTGTGTGTGTGTGTGTGTGCAAAGACCCCAGTGGGTGCAAATATAATTCTTATAAATAGACAACAATAGCGACCCTTGTCGACAGTTGGCAATCATCATCATCGTGAGGCCAACTAAATAAATAAAAACTCCAGCCCAGTCCCGGGTCTTGGCTCCCTCTCTCTGTCTCTCTCTCTTTTACTGCCCCAGCCTCCTGCTCTTTTCTTGTTAGTGACGTCTTTCAGCTCAGTTCCCGCTTCTAGTTACAGTTTCAGCTCCAGTTCCACGCTCTCCCATTGGATTCCAAGCGAAAACATGTCAATATTGTTGGGGCAAGGGCGATGAAACCAAATATAAACATTAAAACATGAAAATAAAATACCCCTATACCTGGTATATCATATAGTATATGGTATATGGTATGCGGTATATTCCATTGTCTGGAAAAGTTGTTTCACATACGCTAGAAATGGAAACAAGTCTATCAATATTTGTCGTCACTTATGTTGATACAAATGGTTTGGATTGACGATCGTTTGTTCGATTGATACCGTAACGGGGCCGTACAAGCCATGCTACATATGGAGGGGAGGGGAGATGTGGGGGAACAAATAGAAACTCGAACAAGAAACAGACTTGACACGTTTCTACAAAAATTCAACAACCATAAACAGTCAAAATAATTGACAGACATCAAACTGTTTTCGAATATTGGGTTACCATGTGTAAAGTTAAAAGATCTGTATAGTAAGTTAGATTGGACTGAAGCCGACTTTAACCTATTCGTTTTAACATATTTCATCAGATAGATAGACCTATTCCCCCTTTGTCCCTAATGCAACTTATCTTATCGTCTCTAGAGCACCTGTTCCCCTACCCTACCCTACCCTACGCTCCTGCATATCACTTACCACCTCAATTTTATTTTTCTTGTTTTCCCTCTCGTCTCGTCTCTCTCTTTCGTACATTTTCCTGAAAACCGAAATGCATACAATAAATAGCGCACAATTAACAAGTTCCTAGTGATTTATGCCGCCATCGCCGGCTTTGTCGGGGTGCCCGGCCAGCTCGGTCTGGTGTGTATGGTCTGCTCTGTTTCGGAAACATAGTCCCCGGCCACATTGCGAGATTTTATGGCACCCCAACCGTGCTCCGAAACAATGCCAGAGATAATTTTTACGAGGCACTCGCACTGCGCCATATGCCGTCGCCTGCCCTGCCCAACCCTGCCCTGGCCTGGCCTGGACAGACGATGCAGAGGGACGGCGACGCCTCAGGTAGAGCGCGACTGGACTAGTGCGGTCCCTTGCCCGTGCCTGTCCCTTTTTACGATCGTGTGTAATTAAAAGATTGGGAAAAGGCGTTGGGCATGCGCTCGACAGCCTTGACAGCGCCGCGTCCCTTGGCTCATTAAAGCTGTAAAGTCAATAGAGAATGCCATGAGGGATCGGGCAAGAGCAAGAGCAAGAGGAAGACATCGAAAAGGGTTTCTTTCCTTTTGCTTTGTTCAAGCGAAATTCAATTTTTGATTTGTGACAATAAACTTTTTTGGCTCGTCATGGCTATTGATTTTTAATTTCCTTGCCCCTCCCCTGCCTCTATCCCTATCCCTTCCTCCTCCTCCTTCTCCTTTGCTCTTGCCTAGCGAACTTTGCCTTCCCACTGACAGTTTGGCCGGAACTTTTCTAATTGCTGGCACCAAGTTGCTGGCTTACAACTAAGTTGACACCCCGCACCCCCTCACTCCCCTCCCTTCCCTGCTTGCTGCGTTGCCTGTGCGTGAGCGTTCATAATTTTGCAGCTGCTTTCAGGCAGAGAGAGAGGGGGAGGAAAGGGAGCAGGGGGGAAACTGGGGCTGAGCTATTGAACAAAGCAATATTTGCTCAAGTAATTTCGGTCCGAAAACTTCCTCGTCCGCCCTCGCCGCCACGTGACCACTTGAGCCTGCTGCCTGCTGCCTGCTGCCTTCTGCTGGGTGCCAGCCAGGAGGAGGAGTTTCCTCGCCACCTCGTCCCCTGCCCCGCCCCCAACACGACAAGCTGAGACTGCAGTTTTTGACTTCTTTTCTCCACGCAGTTGTATTTTTTCTTTATTTTCCTACGCTGCTGCTGCCACTGATTTCCCAGCCACGTACTTCAGCACGTAGCCAACTTTAATCTCTGCTCTGCCCTGTTCGAGTTCTGTTTCCATTCTCCACTTCTCCTGAATCTCGAGCAGCCTGCCTGCCTGCCTGCCTGGATCCCCACTAATTTCGCCTTAAAAGCAGAATTTATGTGCGCGCAGCATTTCGCCCTAATACGAAATCAAATATAACTTTTTGAGCCATGAAAATGGAAATGAAAAAACACCAAAAAAAAAAATCGAAGATGGGGAGGAGCAGCAGGAGTGAGCAGGGTGCAGGGAGCAGGGAGCAGGGAGCGGGAGCAGGAGCAGGAGCAAATTGTGGCAACGTCGAGAGAGAATCGCGCTGCATTTTGTTTGGCCGGGGCTCATCTTGATTTATGGCAGGAAGTTTGCACCATTCGCACCGACATTGGAGACGCCATTACTTGGCGTATTTATACAAATGTTTTCGGAGAGAGAAGCTTCCATGCCACGCCCAGCGACAGCCCCAGCCCCAGCCCCATGTGTGTGTGTGTCTGTCCCTGCCATAGGCATCTATAAATCAATAAATGAAATTTACACGCATATTTTGTGTTACGTGTTGGAAAATTTATTAGATTTCTGGCCAGGCAAAAGCTGAGCTGAGCTGGGGTAGAACTTCGTCCATGGCAAAGAGCGATGTCAGCATCAGCGAACTGGGGCGCCACTCAATGGGTTCGTTCGCTGCGGTTGCCGGGCCTGTCGAGATGGTAACTGCTCAAGTGCTTCGCTGAAAGCTTTTCCTAATACTTTCAGACAATAGGGCGTTGCATGTGTCGCAAACTTGCACAAAACTTTTCGCAAAATCCAATTTTTATCATCAAATTCGTTTCTCTTTTTTTTCTGATATATATGTAAAGCAACTGGAAGGGGGAAGCAGCGTATTGAGAGCATTCTTTTTGTATAATCAAAAAATAATAATTTATAGTTTAAGTTTTCCATTTTGCATAAATTTTTAAGGCATTAGTTACCACGGTGCGTGTGAGTTAACAGAAGAAGCGACTGTTTACATTACATTACATAGCACGCAGCTGTTAGCAGAAGCATTAGTTTAACATTAACAGAAGCTGCAATCGGAGTTAACATACTGAATTAAGTTTACAGTAGGAATAACAGTTACAGTTGTTGAGAGTAAGAAAAAACAACTTCCCACAACATAATTCAATTTAAATCTTCTTTTATTTTGTATACCCAACAAACTCCAAGCTTATATCGATCTTTATATATTCTGCTTAAGCCAGAAGATGAAAGCGTCTCAGGGGCTCGAAAGGATACAATGATTATCCGTAACAAAAATAAAGGATGAGATTATAAATGCTGCTTGTCTCGGGTCTGGTTTTCTTTTCGATTGTGGGAAGCCAAACAAGGTTGCACATGCTGGCGGCGACCGACCTGTTGTGTGAGACCAAAGAGAGCCGAACCCAAAGGGAAACCCTAGAGCAGCTGCTAACGGGCAGCGGGCAGCGCATTTGACACCAAAAGAATTTTTAATTAAGGCCGCAAGATTGAAAATAAAAATAGAAATAATAAAAAAATAAAAATAAAAATGAAATGAAAATACAAATGAAGAAGAGCGTAAACTGCTAAACTGGAAGCTGCTGCCGCAGCAAATGGCAATGAAACGATAACAATAAAAGAAAAAAATAATAATAAGAATGCAGCTACGGCCATAGAGATATGTGAGAGATATGCGAGGAGGGACAGAGAATGAGATATATGGGCCTACAATGAATGCGACTGCAAATATGAGAGTGAGTGAGTGAGTATGAGTGGCGGGCCGAATATGGGCATGGTGCACTGCATCAACAGCAGCGGCGGCAATGGCAGCGGGCCCAGAATGCACATAAAACTTGTCGGCATTGTCTTCCTCTTCTCCTTCTCTTCTTCTTCTCCTTTGTTGTTGCTGCTGCGGCAGTAGGAAACGGCAGCAGCAGCAGCGGCTGTGGCAGCGACACTGGCGACATAAACAACAATGTCATCAACATAATTGTATGTCAAGTGAGCGCAGTGAGAAAAACTGGGGAAGAGTAGCATAAAAAGTAAAATGACACAAGAGGGGGAAAAGGAAGGAGAAACGGGAGACAAAGAGAGATAGGGATAGCTGGCTGGCTGGCTCGCTGGCATAGGGGCGGTCGTCAGGAACCACTCGAGACCATGACGAGACAATGCAATCAAAGGAGCCACAGCACAGAAACGGAGAACCAAAGGAATTCATGGGTAAAGGGGAGAGGGAACATCGAGCAATGAATGAATGACGAGCTGTGCATACGCAATATTAAGCCATCGAGCGGTGCATTTCTTCTCTCTCGCTCTCTCTCTCTGTCTCTCTTGTATAGGGTATACTGAGTTCTAGGCAGTGTTTGCAATGCACAAAGGGTTAGAGTACATTTTCCCCTGCTTATCTTAATTATGCTTTAAAGTGCTTTTTCGGAAAACTCTTTGGGAACTGGGGAAATTTTAATTAGTTGAAGTGGATTGGTTATTTGTAGAGATATAGTATAGATAAGTGAAAAATAAATGAACAGCAGTAGCCTATTATTACATTACATAGAACGCAGCTGTTAACATTAGCATAAGTTTTAGTTTAACATTAACAGAAACATCGAACGGAGTTAACAGATTGAAGTTAGTTAACAGAAGGAATAACACTAACAGAGACAGGTGTTAATAGAAAGAAAAAACAACTTCCAAGCATTTTAAGGCATTTTAAATATTCTTTTATTTTATAATTAAGAAACTCCAAGCTTATATCGATCTCTATATCTACTGCCTACAAATATAGGAGTATATAATATATATATTATTCATTTATTATACCCTTGCAGAGGGTATATTAATTTTAGCCAGAAGTTTGCAACGCACCTTAGGAGACATCTCCGACCCTATAAAGTATATATATTCTGAATCAGCATAAACAGAGGAGTCCAAAAATGGATGTCCGTCTGTCCGTCCGTCCGTCCGTCCGTCCGTCCGTCCGTCCGTCCGTCCGTCTGTTGCAACGCAAACTAGTCTCTCAGTTTTTGAGCTATCTTCATGAAACTTGGCATATAAGCTTCTTATTGCTGCGAGCTGTAAATAAGTCGGAACGAGCCAGATCGGACCGATATATCGTATAGCTGTCATAGAAACTATCGGCCGATTTTTGTTGTTTTTCAAGATATTGCAACAAGATTTGGCAAATCTTATTCTTATTACGTTCCTAATGTGCTGTCAAAATTGTATCAAAATCGGACCACTATAACATATAGCTGCCATAGGAACAATCGGCTGAAATTAGGGTTTTTGTATGCAAACCTGTTTTGTTCTTGGAAATACAGCACATTATCAATACTTTTTAATGTTATACAGTAACCCGCCCTTATTTTTTCCATTTAAATATCTCAGACGTTTATATTCTATAGCGGTTATAGGAACAATCAGTCAGTCCGTCTGTTTTGCAACGCAAATTAGTCCCCCAGTTATTGAGCTATCTTCATAAAAGTTGGTTCACAAGCTTCTTATTTCTGCCCTCTTTAAATAAGTCGGATTGGGCCAGATCGGACTGATATATCGTACAGCTGTCATGGAGCCTATCGGCCGATTTTCGTTATATTTCAAGATATGTATGTCCTTAATAATAAAGTTTCATCAAAATCGAAGTTTTATAACTTATAACGATCAACGATCGGCCTAATGAAGGTACCTGTTGCAATTTTATGAAAATCTGAGTACTATTACATATAGCTGTGTACAACTGCAAGGGTATAAAACCTTCGGCAAGCCGAAGGTAGCCTTGCTTTCTTGTTTTCATTTGTTTTAAATTCCACTGTTAGCTAAAGCTATATAGTTTCTGCCTTTTTGATTATCATAGTTTTACATCAGTTAGAGCATACGCCAGTTGCCTTGCCCACTCAGCACTTCCCCGGCGGCATTCAAAGTTTCCATATAGCGGACTCATATCGGCTCATGTGGCGGGCTTAGGCAATGCGGGTCGCATTTGCTTTGCCGATGACAACAGACGGTGCCACTGACAGGGGGCACTGCCAATGGGATTGAAAAAAGGGAGGGGATGAGAGCTGAGGAACTGGGCATGGGGGGAGGATGGCTGCACCTACCATTTGTAGTAGTCATCATCATCATCATCACCGTCGTCGTCGCAGTAGTCGTCCGGATGGCAACCTCATCGCTGCAGTTGGCGTCACGGGTTTGTGTGTCATTGAAATGAAACGCCGGGCGACGCCTCTTGAGCGGAATTATTATTACCACTTATGTGTGCACGAGTATGTTGTGTGTAGTTGCCATAACCATCAGAAGTCGCAGTCGCAGCCGCAGCCGGAGCCGGAGCAAAAGCCAGGCCAGCCATCAGGGGCCATCAGGCATTGCCATTGTTTTCCCACTGTGCGCGGCGCGGCTCGGCTCGGTTTGGTTTTGTTTTTTTTTTGCCTCTTGTTTTTTTATTTCTCTCCTTATGTTGTATGCAACTTGGTGTGTGAGTGTGCGTGTGTGTGTGTGTGTGTGTCTGCTGGCTGCACTCATTTCCACATGAATGCGCCAGACTTGCCACACAGCCCGAGAAGGGAGAAGCGAAGGGATGGGAAGTGAAGCGGGGCGGGGAAAGGCACACGAAATGACAAAAACCGCAGAGAGTCGTTAAAAAATATATTATAGATTTGAAAATGGCAAAGACAAAGGCAAATACTTGCCAGATATGCATAGTTGGGATAATTACAAATAGAGAGCGATGCACAGTACACTCAGTGGGTGAGCGAGTACCAGGAATTCCATACGCAGCTCGGTCCACTTGGAAGACAAGTAGGCAGATAGAGAGAGAGAGAGAGAGCAGAGTAACAGCATAAGTATTCAAGACGATTCTTTGCATTTCTTTTGCCCGGCTAAGATGGCAAGTGGCTCCGTCTCCAGCTCCGGCTCTGATCTATATAAGGTCACACATGTGTGCCTCCACAGAATGCCCCTAATGTCCACTTAGCAGCCTACTTAAATACATGCCATGCATATGAAACTGGACGGAGAAACGACAAGCGACAGGCAGAGTGCAGTGTAAGAGTGTGACAGTGCTGGCTGCGTTATACCCTGTAATGGCTGAGCATAAATTAAATAAATCAAATCAAATAAATCTACAGATATTGTTGCTAGAAAAAGAAATGAGAAGCTCCTTTTGTTATGATATAGAAAAAGAAATGAGCAGCTCCTTTTGTTATGATATAATACTAAGACAATATGATATAATAATAAGACAATATGATATAATACTAAGATATAATACTGTTACCATTGAGCAATTTTAATGATCTATATCTGCATTCCCTTGAGGTAATCCGATAGATTAGAAATGTTTAGTCTGTTTACTCACTCCCAAGTCGTGCATGCTCTCTCTCCCTCTGCTGCTTACAGGGTATCGCAGAAACGTCAACAGCTCGTCAATAGCAGAATCGAGAATTGAGAATGGAGAACGGAGAATAGAGAATCGACAACGACAACGAGGCACATTAAATGCCAACTACTCGAACATGGCGTTAGACCAGTGCGAGAATGCTTGAACAGAACAATGTGCCGGCAGTAAATGCTGATGATGATGATGGTGAGGATGATGATGATGATGGTAACGATAACGATGGTATTCTCCATGGTAGTCTGTCTGGCCAGGGGCCAGTGAAGACTCGTGCTTGGAAATTGTCGTCGTCGCAGTCGCTGTCTGAGTGGGCCGAGTGAGCCAATCGACAATTGTCCATCTATCTGTCCATCTGTCCCCCGTCTCCCTCTCCGTCTCCGCCTGTCGCTTCTCGCAGCCATCGACCCGTTTCGAATTCAAATCGCAATTGCTGGTCATGCGAACTTTAATTACACAACGGATCACTTGGGTCGCCATGGAGACGAGGTCACTGCTCACCATAGCCCACTACGTGCCGTAGCCACTGCTGCTGCTGCTGCTCCTCATCACCATCGCCGCCCACTGTGTCTCTGCGGGCTGCTTGTGACGTGTTTGGTCCAATCATAGACCCGCGCGCTGGACATGTGGGCCGGACTAAATGCGGCTCATTAAAGTAAATTACAATTTATGCTTTTGCCTTCTTGGTTTGCATGTCGCATGTGGGCGTGGCATGGCCATATCTGTCTCTCCACAATGCCGCATTGGGTTGGGAGGGGGAGGCAGGCGGGTCTGTAATTAATTTTGATTAACGAGCAAAAAGTTTGTCGAGGTAACTTGCCACGCATTACCCATGGCCCATTCAAAATTTTCGAGCAGTACTCGCATTTCGAGGGTGGCTCAACTTACGCAGCAGCGGGGAGGGAGTGGCTGCAAAAGTTCACTTCTCATGTGTCAAGGTTCGCCCCAGCTTGAGCCAAGCTGAAGGTCCTTTGCGACTAAGCTAGACAAATGCGTTGAGCGAATTAAGCAAAACAAACGGCTGCGATAAATGGGATTAGTTTATCGATTACAATTACTTGGGCTGCCAAATTGAGTTAACATAATATTAACATAACACACGATTAACAGAGTAGTGTACGGTTATCTGTTGCAACAGTTCAATTCTGATAATGTTAAGCCAAGTTGAGTTAACATAACATGCGATTAACATAATTGAGTATGTAAACTGCAGGGAGGACTTGCTTTAATTTAATCCTTTTGCTGTTAAGCCAAATTAAATTAACATTATATATTAAAATAAAATGCGATTAACAGAATTGAGTATGTAAACAGCAGGGAGGACTTGCTTTATTTTTATCATTTTGCTGTTAACCCAAATTGAGTTAACATTATATATTAAAATAACATGCAATTAACAGAATTGAGTATGTAAACTGATGGGAGGACTTGCTTTATTTCAATCCTTTTGCTGTTAAGCCAAATTGAGCTAACATTATTTATGAAAATAACATGCGATTAACAGAATTGAGTATGTAAACTGGTGGGAGGACTTGCAATCCTTTTACTGTTAAGCCAAATTGAGTTAATAATATGTTAACATTTGCAATTATAGCAGGATTTATCCACTGATACCCTTTATTTACTGGATTAACATTAAATAATAAGTGAATAAAAAGTCAATTTATTATTATATTTATTGGAGTAAATTTAGCATTTTTTCCTCAACATTTCTTAGGATTAGCTGGAATACCTCGTCGATATTCTGATTATCCTGATGCTTATGTAAACTGAAGGCAGAACTTGCTGTGTTTTAAGTTAGATAGAACAACTTAATCGTACTCCTTGAGTCTTCTTAACATTCCTCAATATTTCCTTTTGCTAATCTCAGTTTTTGTCCGTCAGCTTGCTGAATTCCACTCTATACAGCTCAAGAGCTCAGTAAGTCGGCAATAATTGATTACCGAGCCGATGCTGCCTATGCTGCCTGTGCTGCCGATCTGTCGACAGTACTCGAGATTAATTAGTCCGCCCACAATGCAAACTGCGCAGTCGACAGTCTCTTAATCTCACAGCTGGATAGTTACCCAGCTCCAAGGGGGGAGGCGGATAGGTGGAAAGGTGGGTAGGGAATGCAGTGTTTGCCTCGTCGTGTGGCGCACTGAAAATGATTGCCTACTTCGGTGTCATAAATTAAAATCTAACAAAATAAATCAATAAAGATTAAATCTTACGTGCGGCACACACACACACACACACACACACACACAGAGAGACACTAGGGAAACTCATATGGACGGAGACAAAGCGACCCCGACATGGCACACACACACAGTTGAGTAGGCATAATCCAGCGCGCTTGGCACCCGTATCTGTATCTGTATGTGTATCTGTGTGTGTAATCTCTGGCCGAGTCTCTATTTGTATCTGTATCTGTAAGTAACAAAACGTGTGGCCGCATATATGAAAGCGCCGCCATGTGGCATATTATTCCCCCCCCTCTCTCTCTCCCTCTCTCTCTCTGGGTCTCTGCGCCAGTCTTAGTCTAAATTCGTACCTAGAGCTCTCTAGCTGTATATGTATCTGTAGCTGTATCTGTATCTGTAGCTGTATCTGCATCTGTGGCTGGCAGCCCCTCAAAAACTACTTAAGTATTTAGGTCTCTGTGCGGCTGTCGCTTCGCATTTTGAATGCTGAATGGGTATTTAAATTTCATACAAATTCTATGCGCGAGACGGGGCCAGGGACGTGGACAACGTTGTTGTTGCTGGGATGGGGAACACACAGCTCGGATCGCGTCTCGACTTGGGCCCTGTCTTTATAGGCCTGCGCAAAAAACAAATACATAACTACAAAAAAACGAGGAAAAAATATAAAAAAAAGCAGGGCGAATGGCAGTTGAAAAATGCAAAAGGCGGCAGTTCAATTCATTCACTGGCACGCACACTCAAACACTCACACACACACACACAGAGAGAGAGAAAGAGAGAGAGAGAGATAGAAGGAAAGCCGCTTTAAGCTCGCTGCGACCACATCGCATCCGTATCCGTCGCATCCGCCATCAGCAGCAACGGCAACGGCAGCAATCCGATATAGAAGTTGATAAAGAAAGAAATGCAGTCGCTTTAATAATACGCAAAATAATAACAAGCAAACAGAACAACAACAACAGGGATAACAACAACAACAGCAACAACAACGGAGGCAGAAACAATCAACCCAAGCACAGACAATGAAAGGTTTAGAACAACTTTTTTTTCTACTTTTCTATGCATAAAACACGCACAGATATAGAGAGAGAGAGAGGGCAGCAGAGGAAGAGGAAGGGTTGGGTGAGGGGAGACGGTAGGCAGATTCTTATAAAGGGTGCCCCATTGTTGTTGCCTCGCAATATGCAGTTGATGTTGTTGTTGTTGTTGTTGTTGTTGAGCATGACATGGCTCGTAACTTGTCTTTATGCCCGATAATCCTTAACGGTGTCTGGAAGCTTAAAGCAGCTGGGATTATAGTATGCTGCTAGCCACGATGTTAAGTAAGTCAGAGTGAGAGAGAGAGAGAGAGAGAGAGAGGAGAGTGAGACAGCAAACTGCAGCTGTCTGAAGAACTGAGAACACAATCAATGGGTGGTCCCATTGGCCGCTTTGAGGCATTGTTTGAGGGTCTTAGGATGAGCTAAGAGCAAGCGCGATCTCTGCTAAACGAAACGCTTAGGGGTTAAGCGACTATAAAAGAGGCTAGGCCAGGCGGCTAGGAAATTATTATATACGCTTTAAATGCTGCATGTGGTATGATATAATAATAATATGCAAGTTAATCCAAGAATAAACTCAGGCTGTTAGTTTGTAGAAAGCAAGGAAACGAAGTTGTTCGGTTTTATATTATGACATATTCTTGGTTAGGTTCTTGAAGTTCTCTCATAATAATAATAAGTAAAATAATAAGCGAGCTAACTCAAAAATAAACCAAGATTGTTATTAAAAGTCTGTCAAATCAAGGAAAGGAACTGCATTGTATTTTTCTGCCTTATATAATGTTATATCATGCAGTTAGGTTCCTAATATTAAGATATATTCCTGCAGCTAGATTCTCGAATTTCTCTCACTTAATCGCAATAACCCTGCACTCGCATTGGCCTGTCATCGTGATCCCAACTGAGATCCGGCTCCATTCAGCCACGACTGAGCAGATAAACGAATGCCGTATAGTGAATACCGAGTAGTGAATAGTGAATAGGTGAATACTGAGTACGGATAGCCCAGCACTTATTATTATTAATAAGTGCACGATAATGTTTGCTTGATTAAGCGCTCAATCAAATGAAATTCTATACGCATGACAAGCCGAAAAAAAGAGCTGCGCAATGAATGCGCAGGCAGGCAGGCAGCTCAACAGGAAGCAGTCGGGTATACCCGACTGTTAGATACCCGCAGCCAGTGCGAAAGTACCAGATGGAGGGATTATGCGTTTGTTGACCTGCTCAACAATACAGCCACGCCTACCTCCCCCCCTCTCTCTCTCTCTGTGCCTTTGCACACAACAAATATACCCGTTTGTTGCACGCGTTGAATGGAAAAACGGAAGAAAAATGAATCCTTTTCGCAAACACAGAAACCCTGCGGACCCGCTGCGTATCCACTAATTTTGAGTGCGCTCGTTGCATGCCTCATTTAAGTCGCGACCGCGTTGCGTCTCTACGCCCCTGCCCCGCCTCGTGCACAAAACAAAAAAAAAACAAGGAAATATAATTCATAATTTTCGCTCTATTCAGCAGCGATGCACAAGCCAGCAGAAGCAACGTCAGACACGACGACCACAGAGTCACGGCCATGTTGGAGTCGGTTACTAAAGACAGATTTCCAGCTGTATTAGTTGTGGTCAAAATACCCTACACAATGGCATGCAGTAAAGGGTGTGCTAGGCTATAAACATGTTTCAATTTTTATTATTTATAATTTCTATATTTTATTTTAGTGTTTTTTATTACATAATATGCATTACAGTTCCCTTAATCGCTGCCAAAACTGTTTAACAGTTTATGTTAGCACAAAAATGTTAATTAACAGAGATCGCCTATGGCGCAGCTACAAAGAGAATGAAATGTTAAATTCGCTTTGGCAACTATCGATGTGTGTGTGGCCGCTTATCGAAATGGCTTAAATCGTTCAAATCGTTTTCCTTTAATTATTATTTATTGTTTAGTTAGGATATCCATGCAACATCTGGAACTATGTGAGCTAGGTTCTTGCTCGTAACATAAGTCACACCCCTCACACAACTATTTCTCTCTTTTTCTCAGTTTCCTCTCTGCTGCCCATCAATCATAATAAAACTGCAGAAAAACATCAAAAGGAAGAGCCAAGGACAGAGATTGAAAGAGAAGCAGCAGCAGCAGGAGGAGGAGGAGAAGGAGCAGCGGGAATCAGCTTTGCGTTTTATTTTCGACACTTGAGTGCGCCGGCATCTGCATCTGCATCGCAGTGTGCGTGTCTGTCGGTGTAACTGTGTCTGTCTGCGTCTCCCTCTCTCTCTCTGTCTGCGTGTCTGTGTGCAACTAACTGTATCTGGCGAGCATCGCTTGGGCGTGCGTAAGTGCCAGGACGAGGGACTGCACCTTGCTCGCTTGAGCTGCCATCACCCCCGCCGGCAGCGTCGTCATCTCTGTCCCTCTCTCTCTCTCCTCCCTCTCTGCCGGTTTAATTGTTTGCGCAGCAGTTGCTGCTGGTTTTTATCTGGCTTTACATTTACCGTTGCCCGGCTAAAGTTGCCCCTCCCATTGTCCTCTTCTGTGGCATCGAAGGAAAGGACGCGCCTCAGCTGAACGGGATTCGTGTGAATTTCTTGGGATTTGCTTTGCGATTTTTTGCATTCTCTCTCTCTCTGTCTCTCTCTGTCTCTGACAGGATGTTTGCACCTTTCACAGTTAGCTGCTCGGGCGGGAAACGAGAGATCTGCTTGCTTAATGACAGGTTTTCTCCCTCCCCCCTCCCTCCCTATGCGGGCAGGTAGAGGGAGTACACTTCCACGGGTTATTAATGCCATTCGAAAGCAATTTAATATATGTTCTGCTCTGTTTGTGCTCTGCTTGGCAAACGATTCCTATCCATGCAACCCCTAATGGCACAAAAGGAAACCCTTTTTCCAGTATGTGAATGTGTGTGAGTGTGTGAATGAAAAGTCAAAGCCAGGCCGCATTCACTTGGGGCACAAACTCATAGAATAAGTATCCCAAGCATCGCATCTCATTCCATCCCATCGTAAAGGCGAATGCAAATGCAAATACATATACGAATACAAATACAAATAGAAAGAGAGCGAGAGAAACAGCAACACAAAAGTATCTCAAGTATTGAGCATTTCTCATGGCTCGAGGCTCGAGGCTGATGAGGGCTGCGTTTTAAGTGCTCTACGAACTGAATTTAAATGCGCTCTTCACGTCTCTCAAGTGCCAAATTCGAGTGCTCGACAAAGGCGTTTCGCCCGATGAGATGAAACCGTTATCTACGGCCAGACGAATACGAAATGCCCTCATCGATTCATTTCCCATGCATTTACTAAACTCAGATATATGATAATAAAGAAAAAAGTATCGACATTTACCTTCTACAGTTAAATTCATTTATCGATAGTATTTTAGTCACTTTTTACACATAGATGCTATAACGATGGTAAAAGTGTTATTTGGAACCTAGCAATGCAAGCTTAAGATCTCTACACATTTCTTATCAGCTATGCGCTCTTAAATTTGTTAAAAATGTAATTTAATCTAAAAAGGCCATGAATTAAAAAAATATCACGTAGAAGACATCTGCAGTTCTATAAACTATCATTGTATATTCTTAATAAGCTTCCAAAGCTCCATATAGGCATATCTGTCTGTATGAAAGCATAGATCTCTGAGTTTAAGTGGGCTGGAGCCATACAATTTTCTAGAAACACTCACACTAACTTAGGGTTGGTTTTATAATTCAGCCACGCCCACTACCGCCTTTGTAAATTGATTGGAAATGTAATTAAATGTAAAAGGTTGAGAAATAATTGAAAATACCTTTTTTTCTTTGACAGCATCAAAGAGTATCTCCGCTCTGACATACCGATTCAATAGGTATACCCTTTGCGAGTCTGGTGTATCAAATAAATGGAAAATACATATATGTCAACAGCAATTGGTGTAAATCAAATAAAGTATAGACGACAATACGATATAACGTTTCCTGCATTTGCATATGAATTATGGAACATTTTAGGCACCGCGTGTACAATGACCTAAGCTCTCGATCGATGGGAATAAATTGTAAATATATATGGTATATAACAAATTTGTTTATTCGAAAAAATATGAGCAAATGCGTCGTAAATTTAGAGATTGCTTGGGAATGCTCGAACCGTAAGTTATAAAAAATAATCCCAGAGAGTAGAGAGATAAAGATTGTTCGACCCGATCGATTTGTATGCAAATAATGGCGGGCGGCATTGAGTCAGCTGATTTATGGCTAATAATCGATAAATGCTTATAAACAATATATATATATTTATAATTATACACACAGAGTGCATGCTAATTGACTGAGATATGGATAAGGATAAGATGGAAGAGGCACAAATTTCCCCACTTTGCATATATAGAGACATATAGAGACCGTTATATTTGCATATATTATGTATAAGCACAGTGGGCTCGATTCAATTATGAACGTTATGCAAATGCGAATGATTCAATTCAATAAAAGGCAAGTTATTTGCTTCCCTCTCTCTCCTATTCTTCTGCTGGCTCTCTTCTGCTGTCTCTCTTCTGCTCTCTCTCCTTTTCCGTCTCTTTTCTCCTTCATCTTGCATTGAATTAACCAAAAACCGAAAACATGCAAATTTCAAATGTCATTTTACAGTGCCAGCATCGACGCCATCGGACCGCCTTGGCTGGGAGACTAAGGATGGGCCTGGGCCCTGCCAGAGCCGGGACTGGATGGCAGCCAAGAGACAGGCATGGCCATAAGTGTTGTTGTTGTTGTTGTTGCTGTTGTTGCTGTGTGTTTATTTAAGCGTTCGGTCTCGCTCTTTTGTGCCCTTTTCAATGTTGCACGTTCAACAATCGCACACACGTTGCCGCCTAGATGAGGCAGGCAGAGGCAGAGGCATAGACCGGGAACCCGGCACAGACCCCGGCCCGGTCTAGGGTGAGGCAGCGCAGCGCAGCGCACTTAATCATATTCGATACAGATAAGCTTCAGTGCCGGTACGTGCATAGAATTTAAGCATACATAATAATCATCGACAGGCGAGTCCCACAACAGACTGAGTGACGTAGAATAACTAAAAAACTGCCAAGGGGAGAGGGGAAGGGGGAGTGGGCAGAGAGCAGGGGCAGGGACAGGGAACAGGGCAAGACATTATCATAAAGCAAACAGAGCGAGCGGAAAACAGTTGAAGAACAAAACAGGCACAAAGGGGACCCTTTGGACCAGCCACAAAGCAGGAGAGAGAGAGAGAGAGGGAGAGAGAGTAGAAGAGAGAGAGAGCCACAATAGCCTCGACACAGGGCATTGATAATTTCATATTATTATTATTATTCTTGAGCTTGAGCAGTAGAAATTGCTGAAAACAAAAGGCCAAAAGGCTGCAGCTACGCTTACCCCTCTACTCCCCCTTCCCCACCCCCTCTACCTTTTCCCAGTTACCAGTTGAAATGCTGCTCGTCTACCCAGAGTTCCGAAAGTTCCAATGTGCAATTCAATTTGAACTTGGCTGCCGCTGGGCGACCCTTGCTGCGGTCGACCACGACCAACCACAAGCGCGACCAGCAAGCAAACCCAGAGCTGCCCAGCCCAGGCCAGTCCCGGCAAGCAGCCAAGCATCCAAGCAGTCATCCGAGCAGGCAGGCAGGCAGGCCTGCCGTCTCGTCGTGTCTGGTCTGCGTATCTGCCAGAGATTTGCGCATGGCGACGCTGGCAACATTTGATCTTTGCCTGGCGGCAAGCTATTTTATCGCCTCCTCCCTCTCTCTGCCTCTCCCTGCTGTCTCTGAGTAACTCGACTTGTCTCATGTTTCAGCATATGCCACTGGAAGCCGTGATAAAGTGGGAATCTGTGAAGCTTCGACTGGAATGGCTGAACAATTTCCTGGACAACGCAGCGAATGCTCTCTAATCCCTGCCAGAAATTCAAGCGAGAACTTCAAGTGGGCGCAGGAAGCAGGATTAAAAAAAAATAATAATAAAAACGTCAATGGAATGCAAAATATCGAAAGCGAAACTCAAATAGAAAGAGAGGGCAGAGAGGGGGAGGAGGGAGAGGGAGCTGAGCAAACGCTTAATTGGCATTAAGCACATAAAGATGACGGGCGTGTGTTCCCTGCTCGAGAAGGGGCGGCCCTCGCTCTGATGACGGATAAAGTGTTGTTGTCACAGTCAGTCAGGCGTGGGCAATTGTAATTAGGATGAGCGAGAGAGACAGAGAGAGAAAGAGAGAGGGAGACAGCGCAGGGGTCGATTTAAAGCCTTAACCAGTTTTGCCAGTCAAAGAGCAACAACAACAGCCACATCCTGATCCTTTTACTCTGCCCGTGTCCTTCCATTGGCATTCGCATATTTATTTAGGCCCACTACGTGCCACGCCCCTCTCCCTCCTTCTCTGCCCAGGCACGGCCAAAGCCAAAGCCCTTAATGCTCCGGGCAAACAAAGATGCGATTTGAGGCGCTTACGCGCACGCACAGCTGAGGACAGGGACGGGATGGCAGGATGGGATGCATGGATGGATGGATGGATGGGAGGATGAGGCAACAACTGCGATGGCGACAGCCAGATCGCACCCCTTGTCAAGTTGCTGCCGCTGCTGTTGTTGCTGCTGTCGTTGCTCTTATTGCTGTTGCTGCTGTTGTTGTTGTTGCTGCTGTTGCTGTTGTTGTTGCTGCTGTTGTTGTTATTATAGCAATTATTATAATTGCGCGCACAAATCGACAGTTACACGCAAGCAACTTTTCTGGCCAGCAGCAATGTCCTTGCCAAGTTGCAGGGGGCAGGCTGCAGGGGGCAGAGGGCACAGAGCAGGGGGCAGAGGGCGTGTGGTGAGCTGAAAAGCTGTAGAAAATTGCACAAAACTAATTCAGTTCTTGTGTGCGACGCTTCCTGCGCTCTTTGCGTCCTGCTGTCGGCGTGTTGTCGTTGTCGTCAGCAGCAGCAGCAGCAACTACAGCAGCAGCAGCAGCAGCAAATTTGCATAACTTTTTCAATTTGAAAGCTCAAGCTGTGGCCGGGGCCCGGACATATGTGTCAGCAGCAGCAGCAGCAGCAGACACCGCTCCGCCCACGCATCCCCGAGTCCAGCAACAGCAACAGCAACAGCAGCAGCGCAGCGTCATCGCATCGTGGTCGTTGTCGATGTGCAAGTGGAGGCAGCCCCTGGCAGTCTCTGGCCGTCCCTGGCAGCATCTTATTTGCGTCAATTGCTTCTTGCGCACTCGCACCAGGCAGCAGGCAGCAGGACTCGTCCTTTGGCGATGACGGCAATGTTGGCATCCAAGTCGCTGCTGCTGCTGTTGTTGTTGCTGCTGCTGTTGTTGCTGCTGTGTGGGCATTTGGTGTCAATTTACAGCGGGCTCTTGCTGGGTTGCCATGTCACTAAAAACAAAACTGCTGCAGCCTGAGATCTCTCTCATTCCCCTCCAGGGTTACCTGGCTAAGACGTCACTTGGCCATATCCAAGATTTGTCACGTACTGCTGCAGGGGCGTAGAGCGGGGGTGCAGGGTAGAGGGTGTAATATAAACATTTGTGGTAAAGAATTGTGAAATACCTCGAGGAACTCTATATCTGATAGAAAATTAAATTATTTAATTTTATTTATTTTTTTTAATTAATTTAAATTAATTTATTATTACCTAGGTTAAAAGGATCCAACGTTCTATCTCTCTTTCGTATGCCTTATAAAAAAGGGAAGAAAACCATTTAATGCGATTGCATTGATTAAAGGGAACTATAGCAGTTCTTTATTGTATTGTATCATCTCTTTCTGATAACTTTACTACCAAAATTTACAAAAACTTATAATACTCTGAAGAAATGATTTGTCTTTGTTGTCGTTGCTCGCGGTGTTTTTTTTCCGTGGCAGCAAATCCCCTGCTGCGTTTCGTCGAGCAGTTGCAACCAATGCGCCTCCGTTGTAGAACCCTCTGGTTGCCTTTCCTCCTGCATCCTCAGATAATAATTGCAACAAGCCGCTTTCCAACTCCGAAATTAGCCGATTTGTTGCCTTCTTGCCAACTTCGGCCATGCAGGCGTAGTAGACACGCTGTCCTTGCTTGAGGTGGGAGCAGTCTTGCGATCCATACTCGTGCTGCAGTTGATACCATCGCTGCGAGAGGTATACACAAATTTCGAGGTGCTCCTTAAAGGGACCATCACAGCTCGGCTCGGTTGCCAGAGATGCCAACAGGCAGAGCAGAGCGCACAACTGTATAATAATAATAGGACGACTCATCTTGATGGAAGACCGCGGAAGACTGATGCCCCAAGCAACATATGTGTCCTACGAAAACCAAATTATAAGTCACACATAGATTTTAAATGAATAAAATGAACGCTACAACAAAAAAAAAAAAAAAAACACATAGTTCAGATATTAGAAATAAGCCCCTATTTGTTAGGCAATTGTGCTATAATTGATTTATAGAATTCATTCGTCGGACATAGTTCGCCCCTGAACAACCTTCAGATTTAAATCGCCATTGTTTCCTATGTGTGTGTGTGTGTGTGATGAGTCATACAAATAAAAATCGCGCATCATTTCGTTTTCATAGTTTTTGTTACTCCCAATTATCACTGCGAAGTCGCTGCTGCTCCTGTTCCCTGCAAGCTTCATCCCACGCTTAGCCCACATAACGGTACCGCATTATGTGATATACGAGCTGCGACACGGTGGACACGATTCACACCTAAGCTGCTGCTCTGCCGTGTGTCTGGCTTTGTGTTGTTGTCGTTCACGTCCACGCCCACTACCCCAGGCAGTCGCCTGTCTGTGACCTGTTAGCAAGATTAACGCGCAGCAGCAGCGACAACAGCGACGCCTGCACAAGCAGCGAAATCAGTCATAATATTTCAAATTTCATAAAAATTGATGCGTATCACATTAGACGGCAACAACAACAACAACAACAGCAGCAGCAGCTAACGGTAACGAGGGCTGAAACGTTGCTGTTGCTCCCGCTGCAACCCTCGGGAACGGGCTTTGATAAACGCGCCCAGGGGCCATTGATTTATATGAGGGCGCGGAGGCTGAAGACGCGGGCGCGAAAGCGGGGCGCGTTGCCACGCCTTCATTTCAACGCGCCGCAGCTAAATTTGATGTTAAATAAAACGAGGGAGAGCAAACACACACACACACACACACACACACACATACATCTTCGTTTTTTATACGAAAATATCCTCTTTGATTTTGCAGCCCGATTGATTTTCTCGTTCCAATCCTGCAAAGACGAAGGCGACGACGCTGTCGGCATTCGTGTCCTTCATTCGCACCTGCTGCTGTCGACGCCGACGCCGACGTCGCTGCTGCTGCTGCTGCCTCGAATCACTCCCCAGACGAATTCAAGTTGATGTCCTCGTTTCCCGTTTCCCGGATCCCGTTTCTCGTCCTTTGTCTTGCTGCCGCCTTCGTTTATGGGCGTCTCTGTGCAACTTCTTTCCCATTTTTATTGCTGCTCCGGCCATAAAACAATAAAAATATTCTCGCATTTGTGTTTAAGTTCGATTGGCTGGCGACCACCCCGCGGGAAATGCTTTCCTAATTAAATTTTATGACCTCTTCTATGAAGTTTTCGTGATTAAATTGAGGGAATGTATCGATTGGAAGCGTGATAAGTTTTAGAACAAGGAAAAACTTTGCAGCAAAGAAAGATTAGTATTAAATCGAGCCTTTTAAAGAAGATGCTACGGAACAGAAACGCACACGAAGAAGGAACAGAACCGAACAGAACCTCTCGTGAAGTCGCGAGTCCAGCCCAAAGAGAAAATCTGAAAAACCCATCTCTTAACTAACTAACAACTTCATAAATATGTAATACAAATAAGATTTTAATATTATTATTATTATTATTTATTTATATATTATAAAAAACAAGAAAGCAAGGCTACCTTCGGCTTGCCGAAGGTTTTATACCTGCTTTTTTTTATACACATATTTTCATAAAATTGCAACAGGTACCTTCATTATGCCGATCGTTGATCGTTGTAAAAAGTTTTATGAAACTTTATTATACACATAAGATTTGGATGCGGTAAGCCTGAGCGCTATATCTTGAAATATAACGTAAATCGGCCGATAGGTTCCATGACAGCTATACGATATATCGGTCCGATCTGGCCCATTCCAATTAAAAAGTAGTGAAAGGACAAAAATAGATAACAGACAAATAGTCATTTAGAACGAGAGAGAGATAGATATGTGCATTTTTGGCGCATGCTATAACGAACGAATCTTCGTTACACCCACACCAGAGTCAACTTACCTTTACTTAGAAGTTAATATTATTTATTACTTAGAAAAATATAAAAAACAAGTGGGTAGGGCTACAGTCGAACGCCCGACAGTAGGATACCCTTCTCCCAATTTTTAAAATCCGTTACAAACGTGTAACCACACTCATAATTTCAAACAGAAATTCTGCACAAATAATTCTCTACATATAGCTTACTCGCTCGCACTCACACAGCGACGCGCGTAAAGCGTAACGCGGCGAGACGCAACGTCGACGTCGACGTCAACTACTCGTAGCAGAGCGCATACTGCTGCTCGTTTATTTGCATTGAAAACGTTGACTTGAATAACTCCTGTGTTTTTAGTCCGATCGGATTGTAATTTGGAGAATACATTTATATGGCATTAAGCATTATACATACCAAAGCACAACTTTCTAAGTTTAATACTTTGCTTAATAATCGTAAATTACCGATTTGCGGGGGCGGTGGGCGTGGCATCAAACATTTGAAATAAACTTTGTCTGCCTATTATATATAGGAACCTCCATACCAAATTTGGTGTCTCTAGCTTTTTTAATAGCTGAGATCTGTTGTCTCATACAGACGGACAGACGGACAGACGGACAGACGGTCAGACGGACAGACGGACAGACGGACAGACAGACGGACATGGCTCAATCGACTCGGCTAGTGATCCTGAGCAAGAATATATATACTTTATGGGGTCTGCCACGCCTCCTTATGCCTGTTACATACATTGCACAAAGTTAGTATACCCTTTTTTGACCATTTTCAATGGTCGAAGGGTATAAAAATATTTTTTTATTCCCCCCCCAAGCAGTTTTTGCCAAAAAATAAAGCAGTTTTTATTTCGAGTAACGGCATTTTTTTTTAAATTTAAATTTTGAATTTTTGAAAAACGCACGCAGCTAGCGCAATGCGGCTTTTTAAAACGGATTCAATTTTCCTTTGTCCTTTATGAGCCACCCCCACAAGGTCACAGCGTGTGCACGACGACCTTGGCAGGGGGTCAAAGTTTTCGCCAGTTTTCTCAAAAACGGAAAAGTGAAAATGGAAAAATTCGAGTTTTCTCCGTTTCAGAAAAGCCGCAGCTTCCTTTGTGCACGAGGGTTTCCCAAAAAGTTGCCAATTGTGGTCTGCACACGCGCCCAAAGTGCAAAGAGAGGGAAAAACCAACTCTGTGTTTGCCGAATTTTTGCTAAAAACTGGTGGGCGTTATGTTTTTCAAATTTTTTGCAAACTGTTTATTGTACTTTCAAGCACGCTCAGTAAAATTTCCAAGTTCATTCATTCACGGGCATGCCCGAAAAGCGCAAAAATTGTAGGGTATCTTTTTTGTAAATTATTTTTTTTTTTTGTATTTTTGTAACGGTTGGTTTGTGTCAACACTAAAAAGGAACGATATAAGGGCTAAGGTTTTTTAAGTTTCGGCACAATTGTAGCGCCACCTGTGTGGGCAAAAAGGAGGAAGCATTTTAATTTCCAGTAAGGAATCAATTGGTAATTCTTTGGCACTCAACATGTTTAAAATTAACGTAAGTTATTGCGCCATCTATTGCTCATTTACGTTGCAAACAAGTGGACTCTTGCACATAGCAAACAGCTTTTGCCTGCGAGTATAACAGGCTTGTTGTCATTGATGGCCGCTAGAGCTGGAGTTTAACATTGAGCAATTAGCATTTATTTCCGGATAAATTATATGTCTTACCGATTTTTATTATAATTGCATTTATTGTACATACTTCACTGAATGTTATATATGTTACAATTGAGATTAACTTATTTTTTCAGTACATTATTATCAATCAGATTAGTCTGAATTTAACATCGCTGTTAACGGCGCTGCTGTTATGGCCTATGTTAAGAAGAAATCAGCTGATTTCGGGCTGTGTTGTGCTTGGGCAGTACGCATAACGCGCATTGCTTTTTGTATCGAGTTGAGGAAATAATTATAAAATATAAAATTAGACAAAATGCACGGACGTCTCAAGGTGCGCACCACTGAGGAGGAGCGAGAGCGCAAGAAGAAGGAGCAGGTGCTCAAGATGCGGGCCTACCGTGCTGCCATGACACGTATCCAGAAGAAACGCAGCGCCGGCGAACTCGATGACGAATTACTCAGCCTGACTGTGCAGATTCTGCAGCGCAATCCAGATATCAGCACGCTGTGGAACATACGACGCGAGTGCGTGCTGAAGAGAATAACACAGTTGGAAAAGGAGGCGGAGGATCAAGTGGAAGTTCCAACTCAGATAGCTGAAGGAGCCGAGAGTAAGTGCGATGGAGACAAGGAGGTCAACACAAACAAGAAAGCGACAAAGGAACAACAGCTGCAGTCCATCTACGCCACAGAGCTGGATCTCACCGAACAGTGCCTTATGGTCAACCCCAAGTCATACAATAGCTGGCATCATCGTTGCTGGACCCTTGAGCAGAATTCCCAAGCAGACTGGCAGCGGGAGCTGCAGCTGTGCAACAAGTACTTAAAGTACGACGAACGCAATTTCCACACCTGGGACTACAGGCGTTTTGTGAGCGCCAAGGCAGCTGTGCCTGCCGAGCAAGAGCTGGACTTTTGCACGGACAAAATCAAAGTAAACTTCTCCAACTACTCGAGCTGGCATCATCGGAGTCTCCTGCTGCCCGTACTCTATCCCAATGAGCAGCAAGATCGACCCATGAGCGAGCACAAACTGAAGGAGGAGCTGGAAATGGTGCTGACTGCAGCCTTCACTGATCCCAACGACAGCAGCGCCTGGTTCTACCAGCGTTGGCTGCTGGGCAGCGGAGTTCATCTGGATCAGCCAGCAAAGGTGGCTGCTTTTCGCTGTTGGCCTCATAAAGCAGAGTTGTCGCTGCAGAAACCCTGTCCTGAGGTAGCCAAGTTACAGGCCCAACTGGTCAGCGGGGAACAGAGATGGCCACTGGAATTATGGACGTCAGTAAATCAGGACAAAACCCACTGGAAATGCACACACAGCATTGACATCAACTCAAGCCAGGACTATGTGTTGGAGTTGGCGGGACAGCGCCACAAGCTGTCTGTGCATTCCAGTGATCAGTCCTTGTATTGCTTTGAGCCGCCACAGGCTGCCTCAAGATGCAGCAAGGAGTTGCTGACAGAACTGCAGACCCAGCTGCAATCTTGCCTAGATTTGCTGGAATACGAACCGGACAGCAAGTGGACCCTGTTGACGAGTGCGCTCTTGATGCGGGCCATTGATGCCACCGCATATCACGAACAGAGTCTCGCGCACTTGGTAAAACTGGAACAGGTCGATGCATTGAGGCGAGGATACTACAAGGACTTGGGTCAACGCTGGATTATGGAACTAGCTTTGGCCAAGTGGCCGGAATCATCACACTTTCCTCAGCTCTTTGAGCAGCCCATCAAATCCTCAAAATATCCCTATTCCCAATATCTCATTGTGGCGGACACAGTTGCCGCAACTGAGAACTAGGACCAGGATATATGTATATGGTATAACTATATAAACTCAAGGGTATGTTAATCTAACGAAACTTGATATTCTTGCTAAACCGCTTTTTTTCTGCAGATTTTCGGTGACTGTAGATGCAGTTCTAGGATTAATTCAAGGCATGCAATATAGAAGAAGGCATGCATATATCTATGGCTTACTAGCTCATACACTTATCTATTCCCTTTAAGCGAAATGTGCATTACACATGCTTGTAAATACTTTATATCCAATAATTTATATAATCACCCCTTACTGCTGAAACAATGTGTATTTTACAAGGTAATAAAGAAGCGATGTACGCAAATTTAGCTAACAGGATGAAGTTTCCTTCTGTATAAGGCTTTTGAGAGAGTTGTAAGGTTAATAAGATTATATTATTCTTCGCTTTTCTAAAAAACAATTTGAGAAAATCGTTTAATACGATATTAAACTCATTATTTTTCTATCAAATCAACCAAGGTATAGCTATGCATACTAATTCTATACATCTTCAAACAGAGTTGCGTTTTAAAGCCCATGCGTGATCATACCTGTAGCTGCATTGAAACGGAAACCTTAAGCCAAAGTCAGTTAAACTCAACGTTATTCCCTTTACCTGAGGTTCTTCTGCGGCTGAGAGTTCGGTTTACTGTGCTAATCGCCACCAGGAATGGGAAGGGGAGGGGGAGTATGCGGTGCAGCTGGGAAGTGGATGTTAGGGTTGCTGCTCAACGCGCTGCGCTGTGGCTGCGGTTGAAGCAGCGCATCGGAGCGCTGCGAGATTTGTGGTTTTTTGGCGGCTCGAGCTGCATAAATTATTGTGGCAGCGATGCCGGCGTGCAGCTAGCTGGCTGATGCTTGATGTTGAGAGCGAGCAGAGATGGGAGATGGGAACGGAGTCCGTCCGCAACATTGGCAGCCGCATGTCATTACGTGCCACATGAAGTGACAGCGACAATGTGGCAGTGAGTAAGTGGGCCATCTCGGTCAGAAGAGAGAGAGGGAGACAGGGAGATGGGGCCTCAAAGAGGATGCTCTCACATTCTGCGAAGCGTGTGAAAGGGTCCCCAAACGTGCAAGACGTGAAAAGCCCGAGATGCCTTGGCATTGAGGTGTTAATGCAGCTACAATGAGCTACAGCAGAGTGTGGAGTATGTGCACAGAGTGAGCGAGTGCCAGAGAGACAGAGAGGGGGGGGAGAGAGGGAGAGAAGGAATGCTTGGACTGCAGCCTGATGCAGCTGTCACATGGCTGCATCTGGCGTATGCGTAATGCGAGCGTGCATTGAAATTCTAGCAACATGGAACTGTAGCCAACATATGGAAATAAACGAGTGTGTGTCCCATATCACACACGTATCATCATCATCATCATCATCATATCCACATCAGTAGCAACGTCTTGGCATTTGAATTTCCGCAGTGCCCTGCTCCATTTCCCATTTCCCCCTATACGTAATACGCTTGACTTAATGTTAATTATTCCGCTTCCATTTCTTGCAAATATTTTGATACGACGTTGATGTTTGTCAGGCTGCCTACCTACCTGCTCCTCTGCCTGCTGGAGAGGAGTACGTGACATTGACACGCCAACGCTCATTAAAATGTTTGTTCCCAATTATTCGAGAAGTGGGCGCGGAGAGGGATGCAGCGCGGCAGCATTAGAAACTGCAACTTATCCTTGCCCAGATAAACACCGGCTTAATTAATGGCAGCGAGTCAGTCAAGAGGACGCGCAGGATATATATGTATGTGTGTGTGTGTGCGTGTAGTCGCCTTCTTCTAATGCAATTTTGGGGCACACTGCAGCTGACTGCATCGCCATCATCAGTTGACGCCGGGCGGGAGTAGAACAATTTATTGACTTTCCATCAGCTGCAACTTCCCACTTGCCACTTGCAACACGCAGCAGACAGAGCCACGCTCATCCCGACACGCAGTATGCTGTCAACAAGATGGGGAGAGTCGAATTGAGCATACTCTTTCTGAGCTGAAATAATGAGCTGCCATAACAGATGTGATACATGTATACAAAGTGTTAATTAATTAATTAATAAAAATTAAAACGTGTAAATTAATGTTAGATTATGTGACAGAGGTTTATTTCATAAGTGAAGTTCTTTAAAATGTCACTCGAAAAGGCAGTGCATTCTCAGTTCGGCCCAACACACGCACACAACGCACAGACAGTGTTGCAAAAGACCAGAATGTTATAACTAATTGCAATTGAAAATTACTTTGCAACACTTTGGGCTGTTTATCTTTTAATACTTTAATAACCGGAGCTGCTGTTGGTCGACTTGTCCAGCTGTGGCTTTCTATGGTCACGCCCACATTGTTATTGCCTTGTTGTCCTTGCTTGCAATGCCAAAAACTTTAATTGCCTTTCGGCCAAAAACTTTGGGAAATCTGCACAGTGCATTTTGTTAACATTTCCTGTGACTTTTGGCGCAACTGCCATGCCATGGACAACTCCAACTCTCTCCATGTTCCTGCTGCTGGTCTACCACAGCGTAACGTCACCAAGTGCTTTGCAGCTTCTAGTTTCCAAAGACTCGACTTGTCTCCAGCCTCGAACTCCGGCTCCCTCCTCCCCCCCTCTACACTTGTTTTGTATGCCCTTTTAATTGCCCATTGAAAGTTGTTCACTTGTTAAAATGAACTTTTGCCTTTGGCGCCAATTGCTGCTGCCGTTCACCCCTGCAGCCCTTCGCCTCTTGACCAGATCCCTTCCCCCTTCTCCCATCAGTCAACTGCAGTGAAGTGTAAGCAACAAAAGCAGCGTGGAAGTAGAAGTAAAAGTAGAAGTAGAAGTATGTGTTATGCAATTAAAAAGTGCCAGCACATTGTAGATGCTTTAATCGAATCGTGGCTATACACAGTAAGCAATTCTCCTCGAGTTTACCTCTTCAAGGTGCGAGGGAGCACACCATGTAACCATGTAACTACTGCTTTTCCTAATGAGTTTCTCGGCAATTTTCTCGACGAGAAATACGAGTAACAAATATGAATTGTGTCCTGCAGCCACAGCCACAGCCGCATTTAACAGTGACAGTGATGAAGGGGGCGTGTTGGGGGCGTGGCAAACAGCGAATTTCAGGCAGAGTATGCTGTGACAGTTGCAAGCGCTCATTCCCTTCCTCATCCCCATTCTCATTTTATCCTTCTGTCTGTCTCTGTTCCTTCTTCTTCTTCTTCTTGTTTTTTCCGTTCCTCCTCCTCAAGCCTTTTGCACGTCCGCCTACTGCAATTTACATTTGCCACAAAAGGGAAATGACACTAGAAAATGTGATTTCCTTGAGCCGAGATACTCTCTATGAGTCGGCCACTTAAGAGTTCCTTAATATACGAGTATTAATTACTTCCAGTCGTTTTCGTCAAGTGATGCGTTTTTACTTGTCCACATTTGCAACTGAATATTCCATATTCCGAGAAGGAGCACAACTACACACCCTTGTCCACTGCACATCCTTCTACAGGGTATACACATGTGGCACAGTTACGGACGCCTGTCTCTGTTTATCTAAATTTCATCTTTTGTTTGCCGACTTGCATTTCAGTTATGTATATTTTTCATACTTATTTCTCTTCCGTCTGCCGTTGACTTGGCCACAATTCAAGCGAAACTAAACAAGTACATATAAATATATATATACATATATGTTATGTGTATGTGTGTACGAAGAATTATGTGTAAGACTGTATGAGTTTCCACATGCATTATCATGTCGAAAAACTGTCTGGCGTTAAGTCATGTTTATTGTGTTTGGTCGAGAGTGCAATTCTGTCTGACGTAGAGGGGACCGCACATGAAAGATATTTTACGAACAGAATTTAACGAACAGGACAGCCAACAAAACCTAATGAACTCGTAAGTTATGCCAACAAAGTTCATAGCAGTATGCAGAGATCCTTTTGAGTCTGTCAGTCATATGTGGATTGCGAACCTACGCATACTATGTACATTAAGTGTGTTTAAATTAAAGTCCAAACTTAAAAATATGTGTAACTGGCAAAACTGAATGCAAAACAATCGATGTAAATTTAACGTAAGCAGCTTACGTTTCTAATTAACAGTGATATTTGGCGTAACATGTGTGCGTAACAGATGGTTGTGGTCTCTGCTATTTATCATAACATGCAGTCCGATCATGTTCGGCTTACAGCTTCAGCAATTATCGAACATATCGATATGTTTAAGCTGCAACATTTGAACGCCAATTACATTTTGCGAATATCGCATTAAAATTATGTTTATTTGGGGCTATAAAAGCGCTATAAAAGGTAACTTAAACTAGCAATGGCGTCATAATGCTGACGCCTATATTGCTGCAGCCAGAGCACATGCGAGGGCACACACACACACGCACACACACACACGTAATAACCATGCGCGTATAAAATGCATATTTATGCACTATAAACATTAATTTACTTGCCCTTTTAGCTAGACGCACAGTTAATTGAAAACAACAATATCAAAGGGAGTCGCAAACCAGCCAGCTGGCCAGACCAGTGGGGTCGGGTCGGGTTGGTTCGGGTCCTTCACCCAGGGCACCTCCCACTCTCTCTCCACAGACACAGCAACTTTGGCAGCAGCCAAAAGTAAACAACTTAAATTATGCAAGAAGTGGCAAAACGCAGTGCAACAAAAATTGCAGCGCGCGTTAAATGTGCGTCGTGTGTGAAGGGAGTGCGGAGTGAGGAGTGCAGAGAGAGTTTTCCCCGCTGTGGAGAGCGTCTGTAATGCCAAATTTAATTGCAATTAATGTGCAGCTAAGCGGAAGTGCCACAGCAGTGCGCAGGCCATGGCGCTGGCACTTCCGGCGCCAATGCCGGCTGCGATGCGAAATATAATTTGACGCCACTTGCAGCGAAATGGGCCAAAAACAGAATTTGCGCATTGCCAGCGTAACCGAAAACAGAGAACTAATAAAGCGGGGAGGGGGAGCGAAGTGGTAACTGAAGCAGCAGAAGAACTTCGGCAGAGCCAAGCGTATCGCCACATTGTCCACGTTCTGCCGTGTGCTCCACCTGCAGCCGTTAATGGTCAACGTCGAACGGTAAATGTGGAGTGTGGAATGTGGAATGGGCAAACGCTTGGCCAGTTCCAGTTTCATCAGGGGGAAGGGGAGGGGGAGTGGGTCTCCGTTTCAGGCAAGCAGGCGAGCCGGAATTCAATTACTCGTGCACCATAAACCGATTAACTTATATAAATATTTATATCGGTGAAATGCAGTCCATGCCAGCCCCGCCCACCAGCTTTATGGCTGGGCGTGGTCTTGTGTGCTTTTGCATATGCAAACACACTTTTAAGGGGATTCCACATCTTCCCTTCACCCTGGCAACCCAGCAGAAGGAGGAGGAGCAGGAGCAGGCAGGCGGAGCACAATGCGAACGCAGCGCAGCGTCGACTGTGGCAATAATTCCATTCTGGCCTCCGTCTGCATTTGCATTTGTTGGCGTTTATGGTCCACTTAAGTGTTGTCATTCGCATCCTTGTACAGGCGAGGATTTAATGATAACACGCTAGGTGTCATTTACAGGCGACATGAATGTCCCATTGCCAGGGGAGAGTCGGGTGTCACAGGAGGAGGAGCAACTCACACAAGGCTAGAGGCGAATGGCAGAAAACATTTGGTGGTTGGCATCGAGCATGGCTGCTGCTGCTGCTTCCCACACCATAAATACTTGGCTAACGCCCATAAGTGTGCTACATTTGCGGCAGGGTGGGAGAGAGGGTGCTGTGGCCAAGATTGCGATGTCTTCTGTCATGGTTCGCTTCAGTGCAGCACGGGTCAGCTTGTGGCTAGACAGTGGTCAGATTTATGGCGCTCTCTCTTGCAACAATGTCAAGCGATGACCTTTTCTATACGTGCACGAGGTGGGATTAACTTGTTAATGGGGGCGCATTAGATAACACACTGTGTGGGCGTGGCAAATTACGTTAATTGCCGAGAGTGTGAGTGTGATTAAAGCTTGTACTATGCCCAATTTGCGGATACTTCAGAGTACTCTATAACTAATACTTTATAGCAAACAAACCTACCTATTTATTTGCCTATCTAATCCCGATTAACACACACTCCTTGGAGCTCACTTTAATTTAATATACGCAACAGGTTGGGAAACACTTCAACTACAACAAACTCAATTAGTTCAGGTCGACATCTCCACTTGCCACCTCGCCTCCCCCTGCACTTCATAGCCCCCACTGGCGGTTGTGTTTGTGCTGCAGCTGACGCAGTTTGGTCTCCAGGGCAACGCATCTCTCGAAGATGCGACGCTGCTGCTGCAGGCGAAGCAGGAATTCGCAGCGCACCAGCTGTTGCAGCTGTTGATGCATCCGCAGATGAGTATCTTGCAGCTGGCGGAGCAGAGCGAAGACGTCGCTGGCGCTGCCAACTTGATGCTGGCAGATCTCCACGGCTGTTGAATGCGCTCCCATTGAAAGGCAGCTGCGGCTGCTGCGGCTGCTGCTGTCGAATGTAAGATTCGAAAAGCTTTCCATAATTTATACGAATGTGGAAACGGATATGGATGCGGATGTGGCTGGGGGGAGGGGTGAGAGGGGAGCGTTGAGTAAGCAGTCAAAAGTTTGGCCTAATCGCTGTAGAAAGTTTTTCAGTCTGCAAATTACGTATACGCAACGAGGGCCGCCCGCCAAGCAAAGAATGTTGATTTCTCGCATATTCGACATTTTGCTCGTGTTTTTCTTCTAGTTTTCTACCTGATTGAGTTAAAAATTGAAATTTTGGCAGCATTTGGGGTAAGTTTTTAGCTGCTGCCGCTGCTGCTGCTGCTGCTTAATGCGTTGCTCGCCTTGCTGAGCAATGTTCACTGATGCGTTTAGCAAATTTGCCTGCCTGCTCCGACTTGCTCCGGCTGGCTGCAGCGGCAGCTACTTGAGGTGGCATAGACAAAATTGCCTTTACGCTTCAGCTTCGAGCTTCACTCGAGCATAAAAATGTCTGTTCAACTGCTGGCGACCTGCAGCCCCCTCCCCTTGCCCTCTTCTGCCTCTGTGACTATCCCTGCTGATGTTCGATTCTCAGCTATCGATTGGTTTTGCATTCATTTGCGTTGTAGCACAGAGTGCACACACACACACACACACGTCACTGTCCTCTGTTTGCCTTGTCCAAATTGCCCGTAATGTCCTGTTTCTTTTGCATTCTTCTCCCTGCAGTTGCATCATTATATTGAATCCTTTCACTCGGTCAGTGAGTCACCTTGAAGCCAGCAGTTAGCGCTGCTCCCGAAAAAGTTATACTATACGATATAATAGGAACGTGTTGAAAAGGCAACTAATACGCAGCATGAGGCTGCTACATGCTGCATGCTACATACAGCCGCAACAGCAAAAACCGTGGTTGTGCCTTGCCAGAACTTGCGAATGCAGCGACATGTTGTGGTTGCGGGCGCAACTCGTGCGTATACGTAATATTCTAGCACACACTCGCTGCTGTTCGACATGCTGCTGCTCTGCTCTGCTCTGCTGCTGCAGCTCGTCAGATTAAGTTGATTGCTGCCTGACAAGGGCAGAGGCAGAGCCTGCCCTGGCCAGGAGACGCCTCCTCTAGCTGCTGCATGTTCAAGCTGTTCGGGCATTAAATGTGCAATTATTAGTTAAACATGTAAATGGATTGCATTATCAGAGGGGAATGCTTAAAGCACGAATCGAGCTGCAGCTTCACACGTGCAGCATGTGGCATGGGGCAGCACGATGAGTGCAATCAACGTGAACAAACTAATAAGAACGATGATTGCGCAACGCGCATAATGCAGTGCGAGACAGAAAGAGAGCGAGAGAGAGAGAGAAGAGCGAGTGCAGCTCATCGATCATGCAGCTGTCAGAGAGTGTGTGCGTGTGTGTGTGTGGCTGCGTGTGTGTGCACTAGGCTAAAGGCTAAAAGCATTTACCGGCTAAAATATGCAGCTAGTTGCAGCTGCTGTTGCTGCTCACCTTTGGCTTGAATTAATCGATTAATCGATAAGTAGTTTGTGCGATAAAGTGGGCGTCTGCGAATTGAATACTTTAAAGCTGAAAACTATCGCCAGCTGTCTAACTGTGTATTTGGTATCCAAGCTGGCTAACACTCTGCTCTAAGCCTGCTCAGCTGGCTCCACTCATGGCCAACTTAATTATTTCAGCGTCACGTCGCTTAAGCCAAAACTCACGACAGCTGCTGCAAGAGTAAATAAAGAATAGAAGTAGAGAAATAAAATAGAATACAGTGAAAGAGAGAGAAAAAAGAGGTAGAAAAAAACAGAGTGAAATAAACAAAAGTTTTCGCTGCAGCTGCCGTTGCTGCTATTGAAAATCTCTGCTGAAAGATAAAGTTGCCAGGCAAACGGATTTAACTGCAACACGAGTGGGTGCACTGCCTCCCCAAAGCCTGCACAAGGGCAGGGACAGCCTCTCCTCTCTCTCTCTCTCTGTCTGTGTGTGTGTGACCCCATTAGCTCAGTCCACAAACAGCATCATGTAGCGCACACGCCTTAACCACATGTGCTTGGCAACTCCCAGCTCCCCTGCTGGGTATCTCGAGGCACTGCAGCAGCCTGATTCATTAGCAGCAGCAGCAGCAAAGTGCAACTACCTGATAGTTTGACATTTTAGTGTTCCTACACGTTTTAATAACGTTTATATAGAGCCAGCTCAGCTGCTTCACGATGCCAAGATGAAGCTAATTAATTTTTGGCCAACTTAAAAGAACCGAAAAAAAAGTAGAAGAAGAGAAAGTAAGGAAAGAAGCCCGTGACAGGCGACACAATTAGCGCAGGCAACTTTAAGTGCGTTTAACTGCATCAAAAGGGCGCACCACGCCCCCAATCCTCCCACAACTCCTTCCACCTCCCTGCCAATGTGACATGGTAACCACATGCGGCGTAGGTGTAGCAGCAAGTGGCAGCAGGCAGGCAGTTCAAAAGGGAAGTAGGAAGCTTTTTACCGCGCAGCGGCTACATAAGAGTGGGAGAAGCAGGAGGAGGCATGAGTGTCTGCCACAAAAGCGGCTTAACAAACGCACTCAACACGCACACTCAGATAACACACGCGCACACACACGCACAGGGAACGCATCTCCACAAAGAGACTGAGGAGCAGTGATCCCTGGCAGGCCTAGGCCCAACTATTTACATGTTCCCCTTTATTATGTCCGAACACGGACACAGACAAGACTATCTCCTGCCACTCCCTCTCCGCCTCTCCTCCTCCTGCCAAGCTCAAGCCGCCCATTGCTGCGGCTTTTGTGCTTCTGTCGCTCTCCAAGTGACGCAATTTAAATTTTCATGTCCTTTGTAATTCTCAACTCAGCTGCAGACGGCGCTTTGGTGACGTCAGCGTAGACGCTGCCGGCGCACAAATCACGTAATCAGCCCACCCCCCCATTCCCTCATCTTAATATCCTCACATCTGGCCATCTGTGATTGTAATGTTACCGCGCATAAACATTCTCCCAGAACAGGAACATAAACAACATTAAACAAGCTCAGTAGAGAAAGAGACAGAGAGAGAGAGAGAGAGAGAGAGAGAGAAAGAGAGAGCTGCAGCTCAACTTCTTGTAATAGAATTGAACACGAGACTGGGCAGCGTAAAAGCCGTGTAACATTTAATAAAGTATTGTATGGGATCAGTGTACATTCTGTATATGTTACGGACAGTAATTGGCAGAGGCAGAACTGAGTGAGACTCTTCGTATCTCTTGGCAGTGCCTCCTAGAACTATAGAGCAGTTTAAGCTAAATTTCTTGGGTGTTTAGGGTGCGACTTATAATAACTGCATATTGTATTTGTTGCATAAGACAAACATAAAAACGCGTGCAAAATTTGGTGTCTCTATATGGTATATATCGTTTGATAAGTCCGTGACTTTTTGTATTTGCCGCGCACCTGCTCTAAATACAACACTGCTCCTGTCAGCAGTTATCGATTAACAGCTGACTGTAAAATTTTGAGAAAGCTGCGTTTTTTGGTTTGCGTTTTATAGGCATTGAAAGCAGACGATCTCGTGAATTTTAACGAAAATGGAAAAAAGTGAATTTCGTGTGCTAATTAAGCATTATTTTTTGCGTAAAAAATCCATCACCGAAACCAAGGAAAGACTTGATAAATATTATGGGGACTCTGCACCATCAATTTCAATGGTTAAGAAATGGTTTACTGAGTTCCGTTGTGGTCGTACCAGTACAAGTGATGCCGAACGTTCAGGTCGCCCAAAAGAGGTCGTCATGCCAGAAATCGTCGACAAAATCCATGGAATGATATTGGATGATCGGAGAATGAAAGTGCGTGAGGTAGCTGAGGCTGTAGGCATCTCAACTGAACGGGTACATCACATTTTACATGAATATTTGGACATGAAAAAGCTTTCCGCGCGATGGGTGCCGCGATTGCTCACACACGACCATAAGCGCAACCGTGTGACCATTTCAAAGGAGTGTTTGGCGATGTTCAACCGCAATCCAAACGAATTTTTGCGCCGTTTCGTTACCGTAGACGAAACATGGATCCACCACACCACACCAGAGACCAAAGAACAATCAAGACAGTGGGTTTCTCCGGGTGAACGTGCACCAAAGAAGGCCAAGGTGGGTCTGTCGGCCAACAAGGTCATGGCCACAGTTTTTTGGGATGCACAAGGTATCATTCACATCGATTACCTTGAAAAGGGTAAAACGATCACCGGCGAATATTATTCAGAGCTTTTGGACAGATTCGATATTGATTTGAAGCAGAAACGACCGCATTTGGCGAAAAAAAAGTGCTGTTCCATCAGGACAATGCACGGGTGCACACGTGTGTAGTCAGCATGGCAAAATTTCATAAATTGGGCTACGAACTGCTACCCCATCCAGCATATTCTCCAGATTTAGCCCCCTGTGACTATTTTTTGTTTCCAAACATGAAGAAATGGCTCGGCGGTAAGAGATTCGGGTCAAATGAAGAGGTCATCACAGAAACAAACGACTATTTTGAGGGCCTTGAGAAAACCTATTATTTGGAAGGAATAAAAAAATTGGAAAAACGCTGGACTAAATGTATAGAGCTAAAAGGAGATTATGTTGAGAAATAAAACGCTTCTTTGACGAAAAAAATATATTTTATTCAAAAAGTCACGGACTTATCAAACGACCCTCGTACTTAAGATATGTGTGTTTATATTTTATAATAGTGCAACTAATACATTCTTTTCCCTGCTCTACCTATTCTTTAAGCATATAATAGTCTAGTAAAATATAATATATGATAAGATTGTGGTTTGTCTTCAAGTTTTCAAATACTTATTAATATTTTATATATCTATTTTGCTCTTAACTGTCGTACCTCAGATACGATGATAATTGCATTTATTTCTCTGATGTTTTCTGCTCCCGTTTATCAGATTTCTGTGTGCGCTTTCGTCAGTTTCAGCCTCAGCCTCAGTCTCAGCCTCAGCAAATAAGTCAAGCTTTTTAATTGTTTAATTTTCATTTAATTTTAATGCGTTTGCTCGGCCTTTCGGCCTTGTTGACCCAAAAAACAAAGAGGGGGAAGAAAAGGGGACACAGTGCAGAAAAAAAGGGAGATCTGAAAGCGAAGCTGAAATGGAGAGAAATGTGTGTCATTTGGGTGAGCTGATAGGGGGCTTACAGTAATGAGAATGCCATTCATAAGGCCATAAATAAATGCGGGGTATGGGGGGTGGGGTGGAGACTATGCGGGGGAGCGTGTTATCGGGGCAAGTGGGCATCATTAACCTGGCGGCGTCCCATGTAATTATGTTAACTGCTAATTGTGCAAGGGGTTGGGCTGTGGGTCGGGTACGGGAACGGGAAAGGGAAATCGGGATTGGAATTGGGTCTCCGAGTGGGCCAATTCGATGCAAAACGGAAGGCATAAAGATAACGATGATTGGAGTAGGGGCAGGAGCAGGGGCAGGTGATGAGCAGGGAGACAACAACTGTTTCTGATATTTTTCCTCTCTTTCAAGTGTCGCACTTAAAAAAAAACATGGAAAAAACAACAGCAACAACAGAGCGAGCCCTCTACAAGTGGAAGTGGGCAGGCAGGGCAGGGGTAGCCTGTGGTGCGAGGCGTAATGGCACATGATCCTGTCCCTGGTCACACATGGCCTGCGGGTAGCCATCGTTAAAAATTGAAAGTGTGGTTAAGTTCGACTCAACTCGACTCGACGCGACTTTCCGTTGTTTCTGCTGCTGCTGCTGTTTTGTAGCTTTTCTTTCCGCTTTTCTGTTTGATTTTAATTGCAATTTTTTAAGATTCTCCCCCTCTCGTTCCACCCCATACGGTTTTTCGAATGTTTCATCATAAAAGGCATAAAAACGAAGCAAACGCATTAAGTATTTATGGGGGAAATCGCTCGCTGCTCGCTGCCACTTTAAATCTGCATTGAAATTCCATTTTATTTTTTATTATTTTATTTATTTTCTCTTTTATTAGTTTTCGATAAATCCAACATGTCGAAACATGTTTGCTGTTGAAACTTCACTATCGACAAATTGCAGCAATTACAACACGCAACTACAGAGTTTGAGATTGTATGAATATCACAAAAGAAAAGTTTCAATCACTTTCAACAAGTTGGGAGGGGAAAAGAAGATTCGACTCATAGATACCCTGGCAGGCTAGGAAATACCTTAGCTGTGTATAACACTCATTTTTGTGATTTATTTGCGTTTTCTAGTTATTAAAATATATGTTTATTATGATATATTTTGAAATTTGAAATAAACACGGGCTATATATGATAAAAAGTAGTATGCATGTCAAATTTAATAACTCTAGCATAGGTTATAGTCAAGATCTGCCTAAAACAAATTTGCAATAATAATTTTGAGCACAGCTAAGCTAAGCAGATGTTTCGCCAGGCCAGAGATCTGTACATGTTGTAAATGAAAATAAAAATAAAAATAAATAAAAAGAAATGCTCATACTATAATTCATTTTGTGATTTACGGACCGCCCCCGCCCCCGCCCCACTTCTGTTGCTGTGTTGGCCTGTGTAATGTTTATTTGCATACAATTGGCGTTGTCTTTGCCAACGGGACAATTTATCATTGGCCAACGGAAAAGTGACAACTACAAATTTTGGTTGCATTAAATGCGGCCCACAAACAAGGGTGCCCCCTTAAACATTGTATATGTACTATATATATATCCCTCGGGCATGTAGTGTAGGTAAATAAATATAATTTAACTACACGCATTATGGTTATATACGATATAATGTGAAAACATACATACTTATGTGGGAATTGTTTTATGTTAAACATTTCGCTATATTTATTATAATGAGCGTCTCTCTCTCTCTCTCTCTCTCTCCCGACGTTGTTTACAATTCATTTATGCAAATTTTTCGGTCTCTCGCAAAAAACTGGCGCAGCATAAATATACATACATACATATACATATGTATATTATACATATGCCGAAATCAAAACTAGCACAATTTTCATATAATTAATTGCAATTGACCCGATATGTAATTTATTTATTTTACCAATTTGCGCATTCCCACAAGGCCAAAAAGAAACACACGAAGAACAATTCATTAAAATCTAGCAAACACTTTAAATCATTCGCACTTTAAGCGTCTCCCACATGTGTATGGGCATATACCATGATATACTATATATGGTATATATCTCTCTGACTAATTGTTGCTACGCATGGTGGGGTGTCCTAATTAATTATTTGGTAGGCCGCAGGAAATGATGAAAAGATGCTTGAAATATGTGACTTAGTTACGCGCTAATTGAGCGACTAAAGAATGATCAAATCGTAGGGGTAAATTCGCTTTGAATAGTGCTAAATGGAGCAAGCCTCCCCTTCCCCCTCTAAGCTGTGTTATGCTAATTAACTCAGCTCAGTCTGCCACGTGGTTTGCCCCTTCTATAACAACAACAACAACTGCCGCAGTTGGCATGGTTTATATGCTTATGTTAATACCGTTAGCTCTTGCATTTGCATAAGCAGAAGCAGCTCTTGGCCAAGTTCAAGTGACCATTGCGCACAGATGGCACAGTTGAAGCTCTGTCTTTAAAGCCAAAGGAATCAATGTAATCTCGCACTCTCACTCTCAGTCAAGGGCGTACATATTATATAGCACACGTGTGTGTGCGTGTGTGTGTTAGCCAGTTAACTTGGCCACAACTCACTTAGAGTCTCTGCGCTGCCCTGCCCTGCCACAAATGGCCCTAATACCCAGACATTTGGGTGGCCCAAGCCATATTTATGGCAACTCTTCGTACAGTTTGGCTGTCTCTCTCCCTCTCTCTTTCTTTCTCTCTCTCTTTCTCTCTCTCTCTCTTCCTCTCTGTCTGCTCACAGACACAATGCAAGCCAATCAGCTGCTTAAATCAGCAGCAACAAAAGCTTGCCACAATTTCCGCAACTTCAGCATTTGATTGGCAGCGGCCGTGAGGCTGTTTTAAATTTCAAATGTACCGCACACACCTTTAATCAGTTTTCACCTGGTATCTGCCATCTGCTACTTGCCACCTGCCACCTGCCACCCTGTACTTGCCACCTGCCATCCTGGCTGCCTGCCTTGGCTTTAAGTGTATCATAAAAGACCAAAACAAATACAAAATGCTCGCACAATTCAATTTATAAAGCCAGCAGGCTCTCCCTCTCCTTTCTCCCTCTTTCTGCCGAATTCCAAGCTGCCCCTGCCCCCTCCCAGCTCCCTCCCTGCCTGCCTCTATTGTGCTTCATTGTCTACTCATTTTACCACTTGATTGTGTTTGCACAACATCCCAGGGAAGCGGATCGCTCCTCCTATTGTTGTTACTACTACGTAGGCTTTAAGGAAACATCTCACATCTCTCACGTGGAATGCGCTCTCAAGCGGAGATCGCCTCTCAAGTGAAACAGAAACTGAATCTCACATTCTCAGTTGTGAGAATCAGCTTGACTTTTTAAAGAACTCACAAACTTTTTATCAAACTGTTCAAGTTGGCAAAACATTGTCGACACTTGAATGTCGTCCGTTTGCAGTTGGCCAAACAGGAATACCCCCCTTCCTCTCTCTCTTTGTAGTGTGTGCTTTCGCAAAGGGTGCACAGTTTGCACATACTATATAGAGGGAAAGAGACCTTTGAAATTAGAATAGGGGCAACAAGCTACGTGCCTTAAATTGCAATAGTTTCAATTACAAAATTCTCATTTCTAATCTTGAAAATTGAGTTTTATTTTGTGAGTTATAATTCCCAACTATTTCACGCATCAAAATAAATTCACATTGGTTTATTTCATTGCTAAGTCTATCTATAAGTCGCTGTTGCTGTTGCGAATCATCTTCAATTGTCTGCCACACTCAACATTCTGGCCAGGCTTCCCTAAAGGCAGAGAGAGAGAGAGGGCTTTAGAGATTTTCATTGTATTGAAAATGTATTTTCCTAATTTCCTTTACACTTGAGCAATCTCTATCGATATTGTTGTTGTTGTTTTTGTGGTATTTCTGTAGTAAATATTTTTCCATAGTAATCAACGACAAATGAATTCGGCTCAAATTGCCCAGGGGGAGATGAACAAAGGGGCATGAATTCTTTAATTAAATTTGCATGCAACATGCGGAGTGCATCAAAGGTGATGCCAAATGCAAATAAAAATTGCACAAGGTGAAAGAAGAAGAGCAGAGGCAACTGCAAGTTGGCCATAAAACGTATGTTACGTATACGCAGTGTGCGGCAGGGTGGGGCAGCTATTTAAACTCGTTTTAATGACATCGATGGGCGGGGCAGAAGAAGAGGAAGAAGTACACTCTGCATTCATTCCTCAACTGACAACCAGCTACCATCTCCATCCCTGCAACTCCTCTTGGCAAGCGCTTTTTAAGCGCTTTATTTTCTAGTGGCCAATTGAGCCAAGCTGCATATCTGGCAGGGCGGGGCAGGGCGTGCTCCGGTCCGTTGTGGTGCACAATGAGCTGCTGCCAAAGCGGATTTATTATGCTCGCACAATGGGCTTATGCAAATTGTTCATTCCCCTTGAAATGCGTCTAATCAAGTCATCAAGTAATTTGAGAAAACAAACGAAATCGCAGGCCTCAACAGGAACCTGTAGTATAGTTAAGGGATATTTATATACATATCTCCATCTTCAAGTGAGAAAACAATTTCCCCAGCCCGTTTACAGTTTCCGCTGCATCATTGACACATGCAGCGCAGTCCTCGTCGTGCTTCGTCGATCCTTCCCCCTCGGGGGCCTTAACGACCCATCGTGAGGATCCTTTGTACGCAGCGCACTCAATTATTTGGCCGTTACTTGTTTCACTACCTTGTGCCACACACTCACACCCGCCCATGCCCACGCACTCGTATTCATATTCGTACACCCGCTTGTAGTCTTATAGCTATTATAAAATAACTGCCACACAAATGGAATGAATGAATGAATGGAAGGTACTATAAGTTGCTTTTGTTTTGTTCTGCCATTGCCATTGCGAAATTGAGTTTTTATGGAATTGCGGAAATAAATGCGCAATTCAAGAGCTTAAGAGTCGATGGAAGGGAAGAAAGAGCACAACGTAGATAGTTCTTAGCAACGTTTCAAGGGTTCAACTTGAAATACTTCTTACTGTAAGCAGTTGATAACTGCCAGGTTGATGGAAACCATTAAACATTTTAAATACATTATTTTATTTATTTAAATTATTTATAGATTCATTTTTAAAAATTATTCAATTAACTTAAATACATTAATATATTTTAAATATCTGATAATTGGAAATAAATTTCTTTAACTCATTATTATATAATAAATGAATTTTTTCTTTATGCATGCATATTTATTAATACGAATTAATTACGAATTTATTCATTAATACGTATTTATTCATTAATTTTATTAGCAGATGAAGCAATAAGGCAGCTGAATAAATCCAACATGGCTGCCTCTTGCGTTATTTGAATTTCGTTGCATACTTTTCTGCATGGCCTCAAAAAAAGGATTTTATTTGTGATCCTCGTGCATTATTTTTTGTAGCATACTTTTAGCCTGTGCGTATTTTGCTTGAGAACAGTCTGCCGCATGCAATAAATACTGGTCTCAACGGCCTGTTAAACTGAATCGGTTAACATGGCCGGCATTAACAGCGCGTCTGTTAATCTGTTCTCTAGTACAGACATGCGCTGTTCCCTGTGGGAACAATCAGCATGGAACGATACAGTTTGTTGCTGCCCCTTCATATGCAGAGGAAAGAAACGGAATGGAACGTCAGATAGGCACACCGAGGGGTAGAAAAGGAATGGAAAGAAATGGTAAGTGAGAATGGTACACAGCAAGGGGAAGCAACGAAACGAAATTACAAAGGGGATGCTGCCGATGCATGAGGAATGACACAGGATATGCGAGAAACAGGCAGATGAACCCAAGAACGGAACAGTTGGCTATGGAGAGGGGCACGAGAAACGACGCCGCTGCCGTTGCCGACGCCGATGCCGACGACGAGGCGAAACGTCAGAAATCAGATGAAACTTTAAAGTGGCAAAAGGCTTCTGGGCCGAGTTGCGTTTGCCGTGTTGGTTGTCTCGCAATTTAGTTGGAAATTTGCATGGCTCGGTGGCGGACGCGTGGGCGGACAAACCACCAAAGCCAAAAGGCAAAGACAAAACGAAACCGAAAGCAAAAGGCAGACTGACAGCGAGCCAAGTCGCGTATGTGTTGTGGGGGCGCCAAATTCGAAAAATTTACGAAAGTTGGCAAAGTGTTTGCGGATGTGTTGCTGCATGAACACACCAGCAAGAGCTGTTGATGCATGAGCATAAAGTGGGCATGGGGCGTGGCACAGCTGCAATGAATGGTACTACGACAACGCATGTGAATACGAATGTGAATGTGAATACAAATGCGAATGCGGATGCTCATGTGCTCAACGGCAAGGCAAGAGTTGCGCGCGTGTTGCCTTTGTGTTTGTGAATCCAAATCAGAAGCCAAACTCGAATCTGAATCCGAATCCGAATCCGCATCCCACTCCCAATGTGAATTGCAATGTGTCCTTTATAAATCAACAAAAATCACATTTCCAATTGCTGCGCATTAGAACGGATACAGTCAAGCCAGCAGCAACAGCAGCAGCAGCAGCAACATCAGCAGCAGCAACAGCAACAGCAGCAACAACAACAGAAACAACAACAGCAGCAACATCTGCAATAGATCTAAAGTCAAAGACGTCAAACGCGACGTCAAACGTTGATTGCGTCGTTGTATCCACGTAAAGCACGAGCCTGCAAAAAACGTAAGGCCCAGAAAAAAGGAAGAACGTGAAAAATCATTTTAGGAGCCATCCAGCCTATGCCTATCCCCCTGCCTCTGCCCCTTTCCCTGCCCATTTGAATAGGCGACACACGTGTGACACGTAGGCGTATTGGGGGCTGGAAACTCTGCTAAATTGTACTTAGAACATTTTATATTATATTATGCAATATATTGAAATATAATCTGATTCGAGCTTAGCATACAACTCTGGGCTAAGCTGGGGCTCTGACTCCAATCTTCCTCCCTCCCTCTTCCAAATTCGCTTTTTATTTTCACTTGGAAAGACAACGAGGCGCTAAAAGAAGAAAAAGAACAATAGATTTAAAACTCATTAATGCGTCCTTGAGAGAGAGTCAGAGAGAAAGGCGCTGCCAGGGGAGACGCCAAAGAAGGTAATGAAAAATAATAAAAAGAAAGGTGAGAAAGAGAGAGGGAGAGAGAGAGAGACGGCACTCTGACTGTCTCTGTCGAATCAATAAGCCGCTTAGCCCAGGTACAAATAGTGAAGTAATGAGAAATTTCTTACGCCACGCTGCTTTTCTTGCCGGAATTTCATTTATTAATATCGGAAAATAGTAAAAACAAGAGAAAGACACAACTTAAGGATCCACTTAAAAACAACTTAAAAACTGCGAAAGAAACATTTACGCAAGCAACTTAACCGGGGACAATCTGAGGTCCTCTCAGTCAGGTCAGGGCGTGGGTTCTGTGTGTAGAGTGTTAACGTTTAAGCTGTCATCGTTTTCTTTCTCTCTCTCTCTCCCTCTCTATCTCTGTTCGTTCTTCTCGTTGCCTGGCTGCGATAAGGCTAAATAAATTGCCACATTGTATTGTTGTTGTTGTCCTTCGGAACTGGCCACTATATGATAATTTCTTCAAGGGTCTATAAAGCTGGCTACGCCTTTTGGTTTTCCTTTCTTTCTTATCTTTCTTTGGAATTATAAAAAATTCCCTAATTGGTTTGAGTTGAGAAATTGTAGTATACCAAGCTGATATTATTGTTAAATTAAAGAGTAAATACTTTAAAATATATATGAGATATATTTATAGGTTATTTATAGAGATTGCAGCTGTAGCCATGTTATGGGTTTCTTACTCCCTTTTTCCCTGTCAAGGTATCCATTTCCAGCCAGCTCAGCAGATTCAGTTTCCATTGTAGTCGAAAATGCAAAGCAGCCTCTTTCCACTCTTCCCCCTACTTAATGAGATTAGATTAGGATGCGTATCGATTGCAATTGGATATGTGTACTTGGGTACCTGCTCCTGGCCAGGATCCTTTAGCTAACGGCACCATTTGTCATTCATTAACTTATTGACTCACAATCAGGGCCAAATCCGGAGAAAAAGTGAAGACGGAAAAGAAGGGGGAGATGGGAGGAGAATGCCCCAGGGCCAAGTTCAGTCAAAGCAGGGCAACAGGCAATGATATGGGGAATACCATGCCCTAGTACAGCTACCCTCCCTCTCCCTCTCATCCTCTACCTCACTCTCTATATGTCTCTCTCTATGTCTCTATGCTAGGCGTGTCCTAAGGCGCACTCTGCGGTTCTGCTTTACCTCTCTCTGTTACTCACTCTCTCTCACTCGTTTTATTCTTGTTTTTGGGGTTTTCTTCTGCGGTTTGTCCATGCACGACAAAAGTGAAGGCCACGTTTCGGGCCTGTGGTTAGGCCGCAGTCGGGCCTGAAGAGAGACAGAGAGTGAGAGAGCAAGAGAGAGGCACGTACGAATGCAAATGCTGGCAAAGGAACTCAAGAAATGCATTCAAAATAATTAAACAGTGCCAGCAACAGCAACAGCAACGGCCACAAATATAGAAACATTAGCAAAAGCAGAGCCTGCAGCTAGCATTGAAGACAGAGACAGAAATAAAAGTAGAAACAGAGACAGAAACAGCCGAGGCTAAAGCTGAAGCCTTACCCGGAGCTGGAGTCGGTGCTGGAGCCAAAGCTGGAGCTGGAGCTGGAGCCGGAGCCGGATCCAAAGCCGCAGCACAAACAAACAAGTCAAATGAATACATATTCATGTGCAGCTTGTAGAGCTTGACAAGCTATTTAAGCTGGCGCAACTCGGATAAGAACAAGCTTAAAACAACAGAGGAGAAACAGCAAAACACACACACACACACACACACACACACACATATAAAAGGTGTGACACGAAGCAGCCACCCAATCCTCGCACGCAATAAAATGCGCTGTCGACGAGCAGCGCAAGAAGCGACAGCAGCAGCAGGAGGAGGAGGAGCAGGAGGAGAAGCAGGAGGAAGAGGAGGAGCAACTGATAGAGGAAAGGCTTCAGCAAAAGTTGTTGCCAGTGGAGACATCGGATTTGCCGCCTCTGGATCTGGTGGAGCAGCCAAGGGAGCTCCTGCTGCCCGTGTACTCCTGGCATTTCTGGCAGCTGTCAGCTTTCGCGGCATGCCTGGCGCCTGTGAGTATAAACATCTTTTACTTTATATAGCCGCGCGATAAGAACGTTCTCCCGTTCCCGTTCCGGCGAGTGCATTCAACTGAAATTAGACAAGATTTCTCTCTCACTCTCCACAGTACTTTGCTTAATTAATATGCGTATATCATGCAAGAAAACAAGAGATATAAGATATAAATTTAAGGATTCTTGTAGTATTTAGATTACTGATCAGGTTAAACAGGCTTTTATTTACTATATCATATATTTAATATATGATCTTAAGCAACTAATCAATACTAAACCTTTTAGTTTCAAAGTTATCCATATGCAATTAGATTTTTATCGATATGCGTGGGCGTAAGTAGGCGTGGCACTCTCTAAAGCAAACACCCACATAGAAACGAGTATTTTCCTAGTACATAGTGCGGCTCTAGCTCTAATGATCTCAAAGATATACTCGTTCATACCAACAGATTGTGTTTACCGCCTCAACAAGCTGAGAATATCATAGAAAAAACATTGAGAACTATATGAGAACGATATGCTGGTATAATAAAGGTAAAATATCAGTTATAGGCTAAAGATTAGGAGTAGATACGCCTTTAAGGCGCCGGAATTCACTCAACGAGATTAGTTTGGCTGGCGAAATTGCTTCTGGGAACGCAAATGATTGGCAAACAAATATATGCGTATGTATGTGTGTATGTATGTACGTATGTATGTGTGTAAATATGTGTTGCCACACATGGTCCAAAGTTTTTGGCTACGTGCTTTCGTTTTGCATTTTGTTTTTGTATTTATCTCTCCCTCTCTCTCTCTCTCTGTTGCTTTTTGTTTTTTGTTGTTGTTGCATACATATTTAATTCAATTTCGCACATTTTTGTGCAAGTGTCGGAAGCGTTTGCCAAATTTAATTTGCATGATGAGATTTGCTTGACTGCATTATCGTTGTTGTTGTTGTTGTTGCCAATCTCATTGTTGTGCTAGCACACTGCGTAGTTGGCAACTCGTTGGCACGACTTCTATAAGCCGCTCGAGTTAATTTAGTCTAGAACTAAGCAAATTTTCACTTAGCCAGCAACACGCACACAGGCAGACAGACAGACAGACACACGGACAGGTAGGCAGCTAAGCAGGTAGGCTCGATAAGGTGACAGAAGCGGGGGAGGCAGAGAAAACTTATATATACCAAAAAGCTGTCAGACGGCATTACACATACGCAGCATATGCCGGTCAGATTGGGCTCTTTTCCGCCTTATCACAACTGACTGAGACGACAGCCCATGCCCTCCCCCCTCTCCCACACTCATCTTTTAATTGAAATGCAAAACTAGAAGAGTTTCGATATCAATCTATGTCACCAGAATTGAGTTGATTGGGTTGGTTTTTTCCTGTTCAACAGGTCGTATGAGCAACTGTCTCTAGGCTAACTTGTGCCGACGTGTCGAGAAAACAATTCACTGAAAATTGAACATTCTGAGTAGCCCCAGTAAGTAAATCTCTTCGACAGTTTCTCCCCTCTCTCTCTCTCTCCCTGTCTGAGAGTTCATTATATGCAAACTGCATTGCGAAGGAGGGCTGGAAAATAAATGACTATCTTTGCTGGCAAAATGAAATTCCTCATAGAGGATATTCAGTAGATTAATCCATGTTCGTTTGCAGGACAAACAACGTAGATCTTTGGTTAATAATTAATTGGAATCGATTCGATTTAGTTGTTAGTTTCGCCGTAATCTATCGAATCATTTAGCAAAGTCATGTGAATTAATAATTACAATCATATCGCTCTCTATTATTCACTCGATTCACTTGATTCACTCGTCTCACTCACAATCAATCTCGGCCGAACTGAACTTTCCAAGGCCAAGTAGATATCATTAATAACACATGTGTCCATCTTGCTAGGGCCTCGCCCGGACCGCCTTCATGTGATATATAATTAAATAAAGACCATGCAAAAAGCAAGTGAAAGTGTGGGTAAGCTGCGTAATGAAAGAGAACAATGAGACAACGAAAGCCCAAGAGCGAAAAGAGATGCAAACAAAGGGAGAAAAGAATAAAAACATAAATAGACACTCAAATAACACTTAAGCCATCAATCAACGCAACTTGCAAGGTCAGAGACGGTCTCTCTCTCTCTCTCTCTCTCGCTGTGAAAGAACCCCAAGGGACCTCTGTTAATTACATCATGAGAGTGCACAGCATATAAAGCAGAAAGACAGAACAACCCAGGAAAGGAATGCCCAGTCGCAACTACAGTATAGTATGCTTTATATTTATATTTTTATTCCTTTGCTGAAGCAGAGATAGTACAAGAATTTCTACGCTATGGTCTTCGCATCCAAAGACAAATGGCGGTCAAATGTCACATTTAATTTATTTATGGGCGGCATTCTGTATACACTCAACCGGGGAGTGGGCGTGGCCGGGCTTTAATTAAATAGCTGCGCCAAGTGAAGAAGTCGAGCCAAAGAGTTGACGTCCCTAATACACCCATTAGCTGAACTCGTGCTAAGCTTGTAAATTTCAATTTTCCAAGAGCGAAATCATGTTTTATAATCCCCAAAAAAAAACAAAATAAAAAGGGATATACGAGGGTCGTTTGATAAGTCCGTGACTTTTTGTATTTGCCGCGCACCTGCTCTAAATACAACACTGCTCCTGTCAGCAGTTATCGATTAACAGCTGACTGTAAAATTTTGAGAAAGCTGCGTTTTTTGGTTTGCGTTTTATAGGCATTGAAAGCAGACGATCTCGTGAATTTTAACGAAAATGGAAAAAAGTGAATTTCGTGTGCTAATTAAGCATTATTTTTTGCGTAAAAAATCCATCACCGAAACCAAGGAAAGACTTGATAAATATTATGGGGACTCTGCACCATCAATTTCAATGGTTAAGAAATGGTTTACTGAGTTCCGTTGTGGTCGTACCAGTACAAGTGATGCCGAACGTTCAGGTCGCCCAAAAGAGGTCGTCATGCCAGAAATCGTCGACAAAATCCATGGAATGATATTGGATGATCGGAGAATGAAAGTGCGTGAGGTAGCTGAGGCTGTAGGCATCTCAACTGAACGGGTACATCACATTTTACATGAATATTTGGACATGAAAAAGCTTTCCGCGCGATGGGTGCCGCGATTGCTCACACACGACCATAAGCGCAACCGTGTGACCATTTCAAAGGAGTGTTTGGCGATGTTCAACCGCAATCCAAACGAATTTTTGCGCCGTTTCGTTACCGTAGACGAAACATGGATCCACCACACCACACCAGAGACCAAAGAACAATCAAGACAGTGGGTTTCTCCGGGTGAACGTGCACCAAAGAAGGCCAAGGTGGGTCTGTCGGCCAACAAGGTCATGGCCACAGTTTTTTGGGATGCACAAGGTATCATTCACATCGATTACCTTGAAAAGGGTAAAACGATCACCGGCGAATATTATTCAGAGCTTTTGGACAGATTCGATATTGATTTGAAGCAGAAACGACCGCATTTGGCGAAAAAAAAGTGCTGTTCCATCAGGACAATGCACGGGTGCACACGTGTGTAGTCAGCATGGCAAAATTTCATAAATTGGGCTACGAACTGCTACCCCATCCAGCATATTCTCCAGATTTAGCCCCCTGTGACTATTTTTTGTTTCCAAACATGAAGAAATGGCTCGGCGGTAAGAGATTCGGGTCAAATGAAGAGGTCATCACAGAAACAAACGACTATTTTGAGGGCCTTGAGAAAACCTATTATTTGGAAGGAATAAAAAAATTGGAAAAACGCTGGACTAAATGTATAGAGCTAAAAGGAGATTATGTTGAGAAATAAAACGCTTCTTTGACGAAAAAAATATATTTTATTCAAAAAGTCACGGACTTATCAAACGACCCTCGTAATATACGTAAATTAAAAGTGACAAAATAAGTAGCAAACCGAGTATGATTCTTAATTAAAAACATGTACAAAACATTGGCAAGTCTCAAGCTCTTTTACTTGCCGTTATGTAAATGATTTTCCCTCTTTATCGCCGTGTATTCCTCTCAAAGAGACCTGAAATTGAAACGGGTATGACTTGGCTCTTGAATCAACCGATTAGCTGACTAAAGCATCTTTGTAAATCATTTTGTCATTGCGCTTTTTCTTCAAACGTGTACAAAATAATGCGCAAATAATCGTCGCATTTCGTTTTGTTCTTGTCATCAGACGAGAGAGAAGAAAGAGACAGACGAGAGAGAGAGAGAGGGAGTAACGTTTTCAGTCTGCCATATTTGTTAACTCATGTGTGCAAATTACAAACACAGCAACAGCAACAACAACAACAGTAACAGGCGATGGCTGCAACAACATAATCAACTTGGCAGGCAGGCGACCGGCCAATCATCTCTCTCGCTCACTCATCGCGTTCGCGCGCCCTCAAAGTGTGCGCACAAAAGTAGGCAACACTTTTTTTGTTTCACGCTTAAAAGCAATCAAAGCGAGTCGAGAGAAAGAAAACACAACACAATTTCGAGTTTTCACATTGGAAAAAGGTAAGCAAGTATGGGGCAGTCCACGCAGAAATCGTGTAATTGCCGTGTACAACAAGAAAATAAACGAAATGGCGCAAAAAATCGACGACAATCGACGTGTTCCTCGCGTTCTGGGAAATGTTCGTTTATTAAGCATGAAATATGAATGAATATGAGTTATATTGATATTTTTTAAATTTATTATTAATACTAAAAACAATAATTTTTCATATATTTGTCTAATTTAAATAATATAAGTTGATCTTGTATTATATTATTATATATATATTGTTAGATATTTCTTTTTTTGAATTTATTGTTTAATAATAATAATATATATCTTTCAGTTATGCGTCTAATTTAAATAATATAAATTGATCTTTTATTATATATGCCAAAAAGTAAAAAATTTCCTTGATATTTTCCAATTTATTACTGCATTTGCCACATAAAGAAGCCGCGCAATCTGCAAACATACATGCATAGATTTCAACTGTCTGGCCCCCATATCTACCTACACACACACAGTATACCATACTGTATGCATATAGATATTTTTGAGCATTTTTTACGTACACCTATCTGAGACATGCAACATGACTTGCAGCCCAATCACCTTGCCCCATTTCGGGGCAGCAGCAGCGGCAATAAAAACGTGTGTGAGCGGTGATAAAATGTGCCACGTTGTTGATGTAGGTCGGTGGTGAGTCACTGTGAGAGTGTGAGGTGTGTGTGTGTGTGTGTGGGTCAGTGAGTCAATTTATGATTTTATTCTTGGCAGTCTGCTTTGTTTTTTCTTCAGCTGTTGTTACTGCTGCTGCCGCTGCCGCTGCTGCTGTTGTTGTTTTTCTTCTGCTTATGTGATGAGTGACTGCGTGTGTGTGAGTGTGCGTGTGTATATGTGTGTGTGTGCGTGTTTGCTTATTTGGTTTACAAGCCATACCGCCTGCGGGCAGCTGGTTAAGTTGAGCAGGGAATGAAGGAAATGGGAGGGCGCCTGCTGCTATTGCCTCTTGACTTTCTCTCAGTGTATTTTACTGCTGCTCTAGTTGTGTGTTTGTGTGTATTTGTGAGTGTGTGGGAGTACAAAAGTCGTTTCAACTGTTCGATTATGCATAGACCTATTTATGTGTGCGTGCTTGTTAGTTGCTGTGCTTAAGAAAGCGAGAGAGAGAGAGCAGCCCAATATGCGTATTTGCCATGTGTGTGTGTGTGTGTGCGTGTGTTATGAGCACATAAATGACGAGTTATGCCCCCTAATTAATGTGCTAAAATATGCGATTGCCAACTGTGGCTAGAGCATTGATTACCAGCCAAGAAATGACGAGGAAAGGAATGAAGATGGAGCTGGAGCTGGAGCTGGAGACGGAGCTGCTCTTGAGTGGTGTTTAATTTCGACACATGCTCGTAAATACCGTTGCCGCCTTGGGGGCGCATTGCTATGGCAACTGCGATCCCATTTTTGCGGCCACGTCATGTGGTTACTCAACGGAAGCGTCAACGTCGTCGGCTGCTTTGGGGTTTCTCATTTAATTCGGTTTCCAAATTTTTTCATTTTATTTTCACTTTTTGACGTCTGGCCCGGCACACCAGGCCCCTCCTCGGCGCCACAAGCGGGGTCAAAGCGCAGAGCCCAAGGGGCGTGAATAGCGCCCACTGAAATTAAAATAGCATTAAGCCAAGCGACCGTGAAAAGGCACCCAGTCCCGCCCCTCCCCCACCATCCGGCTAATGTGTCTCCAACAGTATTTATGAAAAATGGCACAAAGTAAATTCCCTGATATATAGTCAGTTTTATCTTAACTGGGCAGTCTGTCTGGCACACCCAGTGCAAAAAACCTGTCAGTCCTCGAGCGGAATAAAACGAGTTAGATTAAATCAGCGACAAAAATAAAGGATGATTTAAAAATGCAGACATATATGCTGCATAGACACTCACATATATTATCTACATCATATTTCGCTCTTTGATAACACAGATAAATGTAATAGAAACAGCTAAATCAAAGGAAACCTGCCAGACCATTCGCTTTTTTGGCAATTATGTATATGATATATTGATCCAATTTGATGTGAGTAGAGCGATGCGCACTGGACTGCAAGATACCCTAGAATCTAGATAATAAAAAAGAAAATCGAAGTTGAATAAGCAAATCAATTTTGTACTAATATATTTAATATAACTTAGTAATTGATCAACCCAATCAAGAGCAAACCAAACTAAGAGAGAAAAGTACAATCAATTTGAGTACGGTACAACCTGAAATAGGTACAATTAAAGCCAGAAATAAACCTAAAGCAGCAACTGATAAAATGGAAACTTGAATGCACGTTATAATCAATTTAGTAAGGTAAATATAAAGATATATATATCCCTAGTGGAACTGTAACTAAAACCCGCAAAATAAGCTCAATTTCGATTAAAACAAACCGTGACGTTGTTAATAATTAATAAAGGAAATTCCTGCACCAAAAATGAACCCATGGATGGAAGCTTCAGCCATGGAATCGGGCACGTTAGGCGGGTAATTAGGCCAGCACTGCGTGGCCATTTAGCAGGACCAACTCAATTACCCGTCGGCCGGGCCAGAACGGGCCAGCACGGCGGGGTGGCTGTGAAATTGCGAACTGTGGAGAGCAAACAGCCAAACTGGCAATTGGCCACACGTGTAACCCCTTTGGGCCATCAACGCGATTGCCTGCACACGCCGCCTCACCTCACCTCACCTGCCTCACCTGGCACCAATTAGGTTAGTCGGGTTATTGGCTTCACGCTGAGACGGACAAGCGATAGAATTTCCAACAAAAATTATTGATAGATACCAAATGGTTTCGATATAATACGATAAATTTATTTCAAATATAATTTAGAAGATGCACTCGGCAGGAATAAATTGAAATTGTCATAAATATACAAGAATAATATGGAAAAATATGAATAAAGTATGGATGGGGGAACAAAATATATAAACAAATGAAATTTATTTAGCGACAATTTGTTTGTTTTTGAGTAGTTTCTAATATTTTACGCCTGTGCAATATATCATTCCATATTAAAGCAGGCAATATATTCACGATTCACTGGCGGATCCAACGCGAAACAAATTTGCACTTCGCTGAATGCGAAATGACTAAACACAGCAGGCAGAGGCGCCCCGCCCCCCACTCTCTCTCTCTCTCGCACTGTCAGATTTGTGTACGCGCTAACAAATCAGCCAGAAACAAGCTAAATTATTGCTGTACCTCTCACTGTACCCGCTTGTACGCTTGTACGCTTGTACCCCCCTGCTGTACCCGCCTGCTGTACCCTCTTGCTGTACCCACTTGCAGAAGACTCAACTAATCATTTGCTCAATGATTGCGAGGGAATTTTAAATTTACGACTACAACAGACGCCGGAAAACTGGCCAGCTACAGCACATTAAGCAAATTATGTTAGGATGCTCTTTAAAGCGACCATATAGTTGGTTATATTGCTCTATATATTATATGTATACCATACATATATCTAAATATTTTATTTCAATTTTAATGGCACAGAAAACTGGCAAACCCGAAATCAGTTTGTGTGGTTTACGGAATTGTTATACTAATTACCACAGTGCTCTCTCTCTCTCTCTCTCTCACACACTTTCTTTCTCTTTTATTTATTTTTATAAACTTTTGCCAGCAAATAGTTTTTAATTGCGACGAGGAACAATGAGTGCGACAACTGCAAAATAAAGTTAAAAGGGACCACAAAACAAATGTTGCCATGAAAGTTGCAAATTTTTTAAATCGAAAGTGAGAGGGGAAGTGTAAGAGAGAGCGAGAGTACCCCGTTCGTTTCCTTCCTTCTTCCCCTTTCCCTTTCCGACTTATCACAATTTCATTAGCTGTGACAATTTCAAGTTGGGAACTTCTGTTTAAAGTGGCATTTCAAGCGATTGTTGACCAGTTCCAGCACATGGAATCTGCTTCAAGCCTGGCAAACTATTTCAACAAATGCTGCGCCTCGACTCGGGTATTTTCATAAAAATGTTACCCCCGGTGTGTGTGTGTGTGTGTGTGTGTGTGTGTGTGTGTGTCTGTTAGCAGTTGGCATTATATTATTTACATAATAAATACTTGGCCATAATTTGTTATGCTGTGCGTAAATTCAAAGCCCCAAGGCGAAACTCAGCGAATTCTGCCGAAATTCCCAAGTTTTCCAAAAGAGAATGACGACTAAATACTCTATCTTTTGAGGTAGTCATTCCAGTAACTTAGTGTAACATATTAAACGCATAAATCACTCTATCCCATAGCAGGCAGAGTATGCCGAGTAGAGCAGGGATTAAACTTGGCCCACATTCAAGGCGTCCCGACTCGGAAACAAGCTCAAGTAATCACCAAGAATTTTATGGTATGAGTGGGCGTGGCTGCCAGTGGGGCCATCTGTGGGATATATCCATACGCCAGGGCAAAGTGGCCTCGAGCCGCGAACTTGATTTGACGATGATAAAGCAAACGCCCTATAAAGGCATTCCGGAAATGTACCAAACGCTGCGGCTATTGCATATTTGTGGACGGCGAGAGGATTATGAATGATGGGAGTCAGTTCCGAATGGGATCAATTTATTAATTCAACCCAAGCTGGGAAATGCGACTAATTCTAGAGGAATTTCGTAAGACTTAAGATTTAAAGGGAAGCCGAAAAGGAAATGATAAATTACAAAGAGTGAAATATTTGATACAAATTTACACACTACCATTCCTTCTTGTACTGCTCCAGGGATACCTCACCGGGTCCGAGTACCACAAGCATCAGAAGGCCACCGACCACAGAGAGCGTGTGAAAGTAATTATACTTGGCAAAGTCCTGACTGTCCTCATCATGAACAAGCCACCAGGAGTTCTCGTAGAAATTCCACAGGATCAGGATGAGTGCAAGCAGCAGAGCTGCTGGCCTAGTGCGAAAGCCAAGCACAATGAGTGCCATCACCAGCATGCCAAGACCATCAAAAGCCATGGCCAAGGGATCGGACTCCAAGCGAAGCAGCGTGAGATACATGCAGGCGAGCAGGAGTCGTGCTGTGAGCTTCAGATGCTGAGGTCGACGATTGATTCGCTGCGGCACACCGGCACTATCAGAATTTTGCCGTGCTGCAGCCGCCGTCTCCAGGTTCTCCACTTGCAGCAGTAGCAGGCCGCCGAGCAGAGCGATGTTTCGCAAGATGAACTCTCCCCATGGAATCGGTAGCAAATGCACCTGCAGAATAACGAGGACGGCGAGTATATAAACCGCGAGTTTGACCCTAACACGCAGCAGGACTAACATGGAACCAAGTAGCTGCCCACCCAGTTGGATCACCAAAAGCGTCAAAGATAACCAAAAGGGCAAATATAACTCAATTTGCACAGTTTGCAGATACCAGTCGAACTGCATCCACATGCGCAGGGCATCCTCCAAGAAGGTGGCCGTCAGGCAGAGCCTCGCCACAGTGGGCAGCGCGCGGCGGCAGAGACTGCTGACCATGCCGCTAAGATCGACCGACTACGATGCGAGACACGATATCAAAATTCGGTTTTCACTTTCCCTGTTATTCCCTTCAACGTGAAGTCAAAGACCCTGGGATATGTCTGCGGTTTATATATACATTCATATATGTGTATCGTGCGGTTCGATTTACTGAGCAAAGAAATTGTTGTGACGCCTATTTATCGGATTTCTGAGCTTCGAGGGTTTTTTCAATTTACTTCCATATCAAATTTGAATTTCTCAACTAATATGCCTGATATGGCGTATCTAAATATATTACCAAGTAAAACAATAACATAAGTCCATACTTTGCTCGAATTGCTGTATTTGTATTTACAAGCTAATTATTATTTTATTTTAGTCTCAGTAATATTACTCTCATATGAGAGTAGAATGCTCAACTAGCTTATTTTAATTAAATGTATTATTTTACACTAGATGCTGCTCTCCTGCTTTCCTGTTTCATATGTACTCACAATATAGACCTTCGCAAGTGTTTGTAAAATATTTTCATTTTGTGGTAAAATCGATTTACAGCTCGGAATCCGATTTCATTTTAGTTTTTATTTTTCTCTGCTGTCTTTGTTTTAATTAATCCCACAAGTGCCAAACACAATATGCCACGCAAGTGGTTACGTATTTGATTTTGAGAGCTTTTGCAGATTGAGGTAATCTGATAAATTGGCTTACGAAAGGAATGAGATAGTCAATATTACAGCTGATTATCTTAAGTCCCTTCTTGGTAATTAAGTATCTTGATTTCTAAAAATGAAGTTTGCAATTAATTTAAATTCAAATCAAAATATTCAAGTGTTTGACAACTCTAAGCTGCACTGTTAATAACGTCTAAATTATCGTTACTCCACCACATACATAATTATCGATAGTTGCTGCCAATCGAAATCGATTAAACTGCTTATTGAAAATAATTAAACTGAACCGCGGTTTATTATCGAATACTTGAGGATTCCACACACTATAACTTACAATAAAATACTAAAGCGTAGAAGTCGATAAAAGTAGGCAAAGGGACTGTGATAAATATTAAATAGAACGCTGATGGAAACGTATAAATACTTACAGATATGCCCTCATTCCTAACTTATTTTGTTGCCCTTGCAGCGAGTACTGGATTCACGGAGAACTCGACGCTAATTACAGTTACGAATGGGGCAACAGGAGCTGGGACAACGCCGGAAGTTGATGTGACCATTGAAGAGAGCACAACGGCTGAGCAAACTGCGGATATTTGGAGTGCGCTACCCGATACGGCGACACTGACAAAAGGCTTCTCGATACCCACGTATTTGCCACCTTTTCCGGATTTCATTGCTGCTGATTTGCCAGAGACGACGCGCACCACGACAGGATTGACAATGAGGCATGGCACAGTGCCGGCGGGCAATGGCGCTGACACGGTTTCGATGCCAGAGTTTGCTAATAAGGAGCAACCACAAGCCCCATCTCAATCCCAGCCCAACATGCGGCTACATGCATACGATAGTGAAAAAAAGGAGCAACAACTGCGGCGCGAGAAGCAGCTGGCGCGTGAAAGGCAGCTACAGCCACGCCTCCAGCTCAGCCTACCTCCTCGTAATGTCACCGTGCAGGCGGGCCAGCATGCCTATCTGCCGTGTCAGGTGAGTGAAAGTGTGGGAGTGACCCAACAGAGAACGGGGAACAGGATTGTGGGATTCGGTATGCGGGAGACTGGCGTGATTGAAAGGCAGCAAATCAAACAACAAGCATTCTCTGACTGGCTGTGCTCTTCCATTACAGCTGCATCAGCACTCGAGCAAACCGCTCTCCTGGGTTCGTTTGCGAGATGAACATATCATTGCCGTGGACCACACAACCTTCATCAATGATGCCCGTTTTGCCGCGCTGCTGCAGTCCACGTCAAATGTCAGCGGCAATCTGCTGGACACCGGAAACGGGAGCAGTCTCAGCTGGACGCTGCTAATCAAATACGTTCAGCTGCAGGACAAGGGCTGGTACGAATGCCAACTGGCCACAGAGCCAAAGATGAGTGCCAAAGTGCAGTTACTGGTGATAAGTGAGTCCCATTACCCATACTATTCCATACAAACCATATATCAATATTTAATGAACAATTTTCTACGAATTTAATATTTATATATGATTTTCCAATCAGATATTTTGATTTACATTTGAAATTTTGCATCTGTTCCTTGGATTCCTTTGCTTAGCTTCCTCTAATCCGAACATTGTAAATGATAAAGCCATAATTGATTGCCTCCTCTGCTTTCTCTTTCTCTTCAGCTCCGAAGACGGAACTAATTGGCGATAAACAGCGTTTTGTTAAGGCCGGCAGCAGAGTGGAACTGCATTGTATCGTGCGTGGCACACTGGAGGCTCCCAAGTATATAGTCTGGTATCGGGGGGAGCAGCAGGTGGTGCCGGAGAACGAGGCCAGTGGCCATGAGAATGGTTGGTACACGCAAATCGATCGTAATATCTTTGGCAGCACGGAGCACAGTCGAAATACGGTGAGGAAGATAATGACTATGATATTATTATAATCAGAGTGTATTAAACTTTAAATCTCATTCAGATTGGCACCTTGGTCATTCCGGTAGTTCGAAAGACACACTCAGGGAACTATACATGTGAGCCGCAGAACAGTCATGCGGTTTCCTTACAGTTGCACGTGCTAAGCGGTGAGTCCTCATTAGCTCCATCTGTATATACACATCTATAGCTTTTGCCATTCTAGGAGACTATTCCGCCTCGGCAATTATGTCCAGAGCCTCCGCGGGCCAGGTCTACAATATGCTGCATCTGTGGCTAATCTTTCTGCTGGTCGCACTGACCAAAACATGAATTATGATCCAGCAACTGAAGCAGTATCTGTCGTAGGATAACGCATTAATTAAATCCATAGATAAATTACATACATTACGTACGTTCGATCTTATTGTGCAGCAGTGTGTGCGGCAAAGGTTTTTCTCAACTTCATTTCAGGCACCATATTTTCTAGATCATTCTCCTAGTTGTAATCCCATGTCCTTTGTTCTACATAGCAACCACTATCACAGTTAGATTGCTAAGCATATGTAATTTTAAGCATTCCATTGTGTTAGACAGACTTAAGGTATTTGCGTAATAAATAAAGCCAAAGGCGAATTATATAAGGAATTTGTAAAATAACATTTATTTATATTTAATTTGGACTGAGAATTTAATATGATATGCAGTTGTTCAAAAGCTTTAGAAATATTAATCGTATTTCAACAATTCACTTGCTTTTTAAAATGTTATTGTAAATTAAAGAGCAAAAAGGTAAATTTAATGGGCAGCTGTGGTCTTTGAAAAAGAGACTTAAGATGAATAATTGCTGTAAATTAATATATCTTTCAATTAATTTCATCAAGTGTACCCAAGCTATTCTTTGTATCTTATATCTTCGTCAACTGCAACCCGTTGTTTCTTGAAAACTTTCTGTTCCCTTAACCTCAATTGAAACTCATTAAATAGCTGTTACTTGCAGTCATCTGCATTATCAACGTATACCCAGAATACTGGGTATATATATATATTCTTAGGTAGCCAACGTGGCAAAGTCATAATTGAGGATGCAAATAAAAAAGACGCCATAATTCAGGCGAGAGAAGTAGGACCAAGTTTCAAGACTGTGTGGCGAGCGTGTCGACGCCTTTTGTTTTGCTACTGTGCCACAGTTTGTTGCACTTTTCTGTTGGCCATTTTTGTTTTACGGCGTGGCAACTATAATTTTCCGTGATTTTCTTGATTGCCCCCGCACGCGCTTCACGGGATGCTCATTTATCAACACGGCTGACCAAAGCCAAAGTAGCAGCAACAGGAGCGGCGGAGCGGGTGAGCCACACAGACGAAGCAGAAACTGAAGCTGCAGCTGAAGACGTGGGCAAAGTTTTATGGCCAACTTTGAGTTTCCTTGGCCACAGAACTTGGCCCACATTTTCATCTTTTGCGCACACCTTGCGCTTTTCTTATTTCCTTTTAGCCACAGCCACCGCAGCCACCACAACCAGGACTACAGCCATAGCCACTCAACAGACAATTCACAGCTGGACATTTGGAGAGCAAGACAGTGAGAGATAGAGAGAGAGAGAGAGAGAGAAATGGTGCAATTCTACAAGGGATTGAGCATTAGGGCCAGCTGCCTGGTCTAATCACTTTTTGATTTATTTGCCACAGTCGAATGGAAAGTTTTGCAGCAGTTCATATTTTTGCTACTCTTGTTGATTCCACGCTTTTCGTTATGCTTTGCTTTTCCCCTGTTGCTTTTGTGCTGCGGTGCGGAATCTTCAAGATGAAAGAGAACCAAACCGATGCGAGGCGCGAAAAACGCAAAGCTTGCGATGAATCAAAAATGCGCTCAGGCATTAGGAAGACGTGCAAAGAATTGAACTTTTGCGGTTACTTCAGCAGCAGCTCCAGCTTTAGCTGCGAATACCTTTGGGCAGCAACTTGGCAACAACTGTCAGCAAAATCTTAAAGTGTCTCTTCGCCAACACATTACGCTGAAATCCCCAAACAGTTGCCGCATATCAAAGGCACTTTTCATTTTAATAATTTAGCGAAAGCTGTGGAAGAATAACAAAAAAACGCTCGCTCTCGTGGCATACAGCGCAGTGCAGCCAACTCTGGCCCACACGCCCACGCCCTGTCACCGGCATAGGCAATTCGTGACGCCACTAAACAAGTCTTTTAGCCATGTTACGGCAACTTTCCTGTGGCTACAAGTGCTTAAAGTTTGCCCCAACTGAGTTTCAAATGGGACCCGGCCGGCACAAGCGAGAAACTTGAGCGCAAACCTAACCTCACTTTGTGTACGGAAATTACCAGAAACCTCTTGTGACAGCGGGCTGCAGCCAATTCTGGCAACAAATTTAATTGTCGGAAAACTAAATAAATGCTCGACATTTATGCGAAATAGTTTTCCAATATTTGCACACTAAATTGGGCGTAAAACAGATGAATAATTAAATCGTTTAAAGTTTCACCTAAACTGAAAGTTTCATAAACTACCAGCTATAAATATAACTTCTTCGTTTAGTTTTGCCTGCCTCATAAAAGATGCATTCAGGTAGGTCATTTCCAGCAGCACCTGTTGCTACTGCTGGGAACAGTTTACACTACGCACGCGCGTGAGAACAGTATTTGAATTCTTTGAGTGCGCCAAACAGATTCCACTACTGTTCCCATAAATCAGCTGATTATCATAGAGAGACCATACTATATAACAAATGGACAATTGGGATTCAAACTTATATATAGAATTTACTCCAGAAGAAAATCCCACAGAAGTTATCTTATTAATAAATAGAGCAATCCTTGTATTTTTTTATAATTAATTTAATAACCATTTATTTGCATAAATATGCACAATATGTTACTCGTTCTTGTGTTTCTTGTTTATATTAATTCTGCTTGATATCGTATGTATGTATATAGTTAATTTTGTAAAACTAAACGCGCTTAAAGTTGAACTAAAAAGCAAATTTCTCATTTCTTTTCGCTTATTCTTTTTACATAGTTCTCAAATAGTTGAGTAATTTTATTATATTTTAAATACTTGGAATGCACAAAAATAATTTGTTGCTTTTAATCGTCGAGTAATTGTTGTGATCGTTTCGAATAAATTTTATGCTATAACAAAGAGCTCAATACACATTATACAAGTACTTATATATTGGGTGTATATGTATATATTTTTTTAAAGCCATTAAGTTCTTGTGTAGTGAAATCCTATTTGATTTAAATTGGTACATTTCGTCTATGCATATTCGTATTCGTTTCGATTTTTCTTGTGTTTCTTTTTTTTAGTTGCATTTAAAAGGTTTACGAAAAAATTTGTAATTAAAATATGTATACTATATATATTTATTTATAAATAGATATATAGATTTGCGAATCTTTCGTTTTTGTGTAAATATAAATTTTCTTCGTTTTCCTTGTTAATAATTGAATAATTGGACCATTTGTTTTATGACATCGTGGCTTAGAATTCTCCTATAATAATAAACAGTTTTCTTGTTGTTCCGCACATTTCCCAGGTATATGTCTCTCTAGAGTCTAAACTAACGCACATCATTTTATACAGGTAATTACTAAATATATATTTTTGAATTGAATGCAACGGGTTTTCTATTCAATATGCAAATATACCTTTGCATTGGGGTAAAGAGCTATGTTTAAAACGTTTTACAAATGTGGCTCGCCCAATTTTCGTTGCCCTTGTCTAGGCTTACATACAGTATGCACTTATGTATATGTATAACATAATTATATATATAGACTACTATATATTTATATGGTCGAATATGCTAATTTTGCTTTTCACTAATTGATTCCAGTTTACGTTGGTTTTTACTTCTCATCCTTATCGAATCTTCAACTACTCGAACTACGCTATAAATCGGTATGCGATTACTATGGATTGTTTATTGCCTTGCTTAGCAAATTCGTTAGGTTTGTCATATGTGCTATGTGTGTGAGTGTGTGTGTGTCTACGGGTAAATATATATTCTTAGTTATGTAGCGCTATTTATCGTAACAACTTGGCCCCCAATTCAACTGAGTTCGCGGTAAGGTCTATCTATCTGTATCTGTAAATGTATCTTAAATGAATGTATAAATCTGTGTGTGAGTGTATGTACATAGCATGCTGAATAGGCTGGATCTACATATATATATATATGTATATATGGTCGGCCATTCTCAGTGCACTGCATCGATGTCCCGTTGTGCCCGCGATATTTTCAGCTTATCCTTAGGCGTATTGTCCTCGCCCGATTCCAGAGCAAACATCTTCATTTTCTCCTTGAACGACAGCTTCTCTGGCACCGCATCACCAGCACGTTGCTGCTGCTGTTGCTGCTGCTTTTCGGCCAGGCGACGTTGTCGGGGATCCCTATAAAGAGATTGCAGAAATACATATGTGAGTTGATAAATTTAAATTCGGAAGGGAGGATCGCCATACCTGTAGACTTCCTGGGCGCCAATAACGCCGGGTGTTGATTGCACGGTGGTGTTCCAGAGCGCAGCATCAGGTGTGGAGGGCATAGAGGGCAGCATGGAGGCATCCAGATTGTGTTGCATGTACTAGAAATAATACATAGACATTAGTTTATTTCCACAAATAGATCGAATTCATTTAACTCACACTTGCATCCTCGCGAATGGTCTCCAAATCCTGCTCCAGCGTGTAATTATCCAACAGATACTGCTGCTGTTGTTGTTGCAGCAGCAGATTGTTCTCCTCGTCGTGGAAGCTGACACGTTTGTTGTCCCGCTGCAACAGCGGCGGCGGAGTACCCAATCCTCCCATGCCCATGCCCATACCCGTGCCTGTCGCCGACACATAGGCGGCATTCAGTTCCATCGCACTGAGGGGCGACGCTTGCATCGTGTTATTATTAAGGCTGCCACTCAAATTGTTGTTGTTGTTGTTCGTGTTGCTCGTGTTGGTGGCATGCAACGAGGCCTTCTTAATCTCGACAGCAGCAGCAGCAGCTGCAGCGGCTGCCTGATTACTCGTTGCCGTCTTGAGCAGACCCATCGATGAGCTGCCAGCGGAGCCTGCTATGCCACTGCTGGCACCCACGCTGCTGCGAATCTTCTGCTGCGACATAATCAAGTAGGAGCTGTTGCGCTCTGGTGGTGGCGGTGGTGGCACAGATCCTACCCCGTCCAACGTTGTTTCGTTGTTGTTGTCCTTGTCCAGCATGCTGAGTTGGGTCAGCTCTTTGGCCAGACTCGAAATGGGATGCTCGGTCTGCAGGTGACGTTCATCCGCAAAGCTTGCCGACTTCTGCGACTTGGAGGGAGACGAGGGTGCACCAGCAGAGCTGCCACCAGCACCGCTTTCCGAATAACGATTGTGCTTCAATATACTCTTCGGCTGTGGCTGCTGCGCAGTAGCTGCTGCTGCTGTTGCTGACGTTGCTGTTGACGGCACTGATGGCGGTGCAGGTGGCGGGGCCACCACAGACTCAACGGGGCTGCTCTCGCTGATTTCAGCAAGCTTTATGTCCGTCTGACGGTAACTGGTAATGGGTGTTTGTATGGCACTGACTCCCACTGGCATCCCACTGGCCGACAGCCGGAACAACTCCTGCACATTGTCCTTGTCGTAGGGCTGCTCCTGATCATCTTCCTGCTCCTGCAACTCCTGGGCACGACGCTCAAAGTCACGCTCCAGTATGAGGGTCTTCAGTTGCTCCTCCTGTTGCGGTGTGCGCTGCATTGTTGTCGACAATTCACCAATTTGCTGCTCCCGCCATTGTCGTATGTGTTCACGTCGCATCTCCAGATCCTTTTCACGCTCCTCCCGCTCCCACGGATTGCTGCCGCTGTGCAAGGGACGTGCTGTGGCAGCCGATTGATTGGACGGCAGATAGCTGCCCTTGGGTGGATCCAGTGTGCTGGCCACATAGTTCATGCCTGGCGCCAGCTGTTGCGTTGCTTTGTACAACGGATGCGTTGCTGTCGGCGGCAGTGGCGGCTTATCCTCGCCCATCACATGGCTTGGCAGATACCCTGCCTGCTGCTGCTGCTGAAGACGCTGTTGCAACTGCTGCTGCTGCTGTTGTTGCTGCTGCTGTGGCTTGGGTGCGGTGCTTGGTGGTGCTGCTGGCTTACTGGGTGACTGTAAGCTGCCCATGGGCTTTGGTGGCAACGTTATAAAGTTGGGTGACGCTTGCTGCTGCTGCTGTTGCTGGAGTTCATAGAGTGTTGCTGCCTCGTGCAGCTGACTGCGTCGTGCATGTTGCTGATAATCAAGTGCTCCGTTCTGATAGCCCGGAACGAACTCATTCACATTCTGCATGCTTTGACTGCTGCTCATCAAGGGCTGCTGCTGCGGCGCCTGCTGTTGCTGCTGCTGTGGATGTTGTTGCTGCTGCTGCTGCTGTTGTTGTTGCTGGTACATGTTACTAATGTTGGGCATGGAGGGTGCCATCATTTGTTGCATACGCAGAGTGTGCTGAAAGTTCTGTTGGCTCTTCGTGCGATTGTTAAGGGTCAGCTGCTGCTGCTGTTGTTGTTGCTGCTGCTGCTGTCCGTTTAGGTTGCTGCTGCTGTGCGCAAATTGCTGATGTTGCAGTGTGTGATGTTGTTGTTGAAGCTGCTGCTGCTGCAGTTGCTGTTGTGCACTCTGCTGGCTATGGTAATAAGCGGAAACGGGTCGACTGGGCAAATGTTGTTGGTAAGGCGAGCCCTGATGCTGCAGCGGCTGTTGCTGCTGCTGCTGCTGTTGATGTTGCTGTTGTTGTTGCAGTGAGACAGCATGCGGGGAATTGCCATTGTAGGCGTTCATGGCGGCATGTGTGGACATGCTCGGTCTGCAAAGAGAAAGAAGAAGAAAGAAATTTACAAGTTGATTAGCAATTGTTGCTGTCGATGGGGGGATGTATGTGTGTTGCTGTTGCGGCTGCAGTTGCAATTGTTGTTGATGATGTTGCTGGCAGTAATAGGTGTATGTGTGTGTGTGTGTAGGAGATGATGTGTGTTTTTTTTCGAACTTTATGTGCAGGTTGCAGGTGCCCGTTTGCCAGCTGAACGACAGCAACATAAAGTAAACATCAACAACTTCTACGCTAATTACTCACGTACATGAGACATTTCGAATAGCTGATATTCCCGCTGAATGGGAATGATGCCATAAAGTGATTTCTTTAAGCGCATTGTCATCCTAGAAATAGGGACACGTTTTAAAGCCAACCAACTAAACTACAACAATATTGCAGCCACAACAGCAACGCGTTTACAGCAAGAGCAACAATTTGCTTTAAATTATTAATTGCCCTTAGGTCACAGCAGCAGGAGAGGGAGTGGGAAAGGGCAGGGCAGCCAACTTGTATATTCTATTGTGACTCGTTTTGGGATACCTTTTTTATCGCACAATAGCGAATTTTTTACCCAGCGAGGGTTGCCATATTATTAATAGGCCAATAGGGAGGCAAAAACAAATTGACACGCCCACGCAAATTAATTATTTATGCTCAACAATTGCTATTAATTTAATAAATCCATCTGGGATCATCAAATTGAAAAGCTCAGCTACTACAATATTATATAGTGGCAAAATTCTTTAAGCAATTTAAAGAACTTTTAGTTTTTAAACAATTTCTTGTGGTAAAGTAAAAATGTTATAGAGTTTTTACACAGAAACTACTTATAATTATCCTAAGTAGTCTTGGAGAAGTAACAACCATAGATGTTCATTAGGTTATAGAAATATATGTATTCTGATCCCTAATGAAATAAAAAAAAAATAAAAGGAAAAAAAAATAAAGTTTTTCTACATCTAACAATTTGTTTATACCAAAATTAAAGTTGTATTTAATTTAATTAAATTCCCTTATCTGTTGAGGCGCAGAAAGTATAGAGACATATTAGACATATATAAGATATGCACCAGAAATTTCATAGAAATATTTGAAGAATATACCGAGATAGGAGTATTTTATATATATAATACATAAATGTCAACTTTACAGAGATAAAACATCCCTAGCAGTATCCCTTAACTAATCAGTTTCAGTATCTTTTACAAGGGATTATAACCTACCTTTCATTTAAAATCGGTTGACTTTGATTCTGGGCACGATACACGCTTAGATTCTGATAGAAGCCCTGCTCGTTGCCGTTGCCATTGCCGTTGACATTTCCATTTGCATTCGGATTACTGAGACTGTTAGTCAGCTGACCTCCAGCTCCTCCTCCTGCACCTCCTCCTCCTCCTCCTGCATTGTTATGCAAACTGTGCGTGCTGCGAGATTTGGAATTGGCCAGCGCTGAGTGAGAGAGAGAGGGCGAGAGAGAGAAGGAAAATCAATTAGAGCCAGATATTGTTTTGGGATTTGAATACAGATTGATACGGGGTGCTCGATGGACAGAGGATGTGGTTGAGAAGGTCATCACTTACATATGTTGCCAGATCCCGTGTGATGATGCAGGGCCGGCACCGATTTGCTATTGGGCAGGTGTGCAGCTAGGGGATTCATAATGTTGCTACTGTTGTTATTGCTGTTGCTGTTGTTGTTGTGATTACTGTTGTTGTTGTGACTGTGACTGAGTGTGTGGTGGCTACTGTTGATGTTGCTTATGCTCAGATTCAGATGCTGGTTGAGGCTGTGACTCGTGTGGCTGTTCGCAATGAGAGATTTCGACGATTCGGCGCCGCCCATGCGACTCAAATCGCGCTCGGACATGCGGCGATTACCTGCTCGATTGACCATCATCCACATCCAGCACAGATGCAGTGCAGCAATACGATGGGGGGAAGAGTAGAGCGGTGCAATAGTTGGAGTAGGAGTAGGTGTGTGTGTGTGTGGAGGGAAGGTGGGAGAAACGGAAAAAGAGACAGATTCGTATTGGTTTTAGTAATCGACGTCATCGTAATCCCAGTTTAATTATTTGTGTGTTTATCTTTTATTGCCAGACATGTGTGTGTGTGTGTGTGTGTGCATGTAATCAATTTTAATTAATTATGCATACAAAATGTAATTAGCATGTGCGAATACACTACAAAAAAGCTACAGATACAAATACAGCTACAGCTACAACTACAGATACATAGGCTTTACATATGTATATATAACATATTGTGCAATACATACAAACACACAGAACAAAAGCGAAGCTCGTTTGCACATTTAAAACGATAAAAAACAAGAACAAAAGCAAATGCGAATGCCGAAAACAGAACCATGAATGAGTCATGAATATACCTGCATATCTCTATATATATATATGCTATATAGTATAAGGTATAACCCGAAGTAGAACAACAACAACTACATGCATTACAATTCATAGGAAAAACAAATAACAAACAGAAACGAAACTAAACCAAGGTCAAAGCTCTCGAATTCTAAACAAATTTAAAAAAATGTATTACAAAGAAAATCCTATTTCAATTAATTTTAAATCAAATTTCATTTCAAATAATTGTGAAAAAGTTTCGCAAAACTATCTATCGATTACACAGTGGAATTTTAACATACAATATCAAGTTGATTTTGATATAGAAATTTAATCAGACTTTTAATTACTTATTATAAAATTGTGGAATATTTTACACTCTCTATGGGCACAGAATATGTTCATTATACAGAAATATTGAATACAATTTAAAATAAATTTATAAAGCAAAATTGTCTAAGAATCTTTAAGTGAAAAATTTAAACTAAATATATCTTTTTTCTTATATGTGGAAACAACTTATTAGGAAACTCTCGCAAAACTCTTTAGATATAAAAGTAAAGCAAAGAAACACTCGCAAAACTCTTAAGAAATTTATCCGCAAAACTAATCAAAAAAAATTCTTTTATCAAAGCAGACAAAGAAAAATCAAATTGACAATGGGAAATCAAAGAAAAGCTACTCAAAAGAGAGAGAAAGATATCTATAGAGAACGCATTGCAAAGGAGTTTTTTTTTAAATGACAACAACAAGAACCTTGGTGCATTGCGATTGGGTTTTCATCTCAGCGTGGAGCACGTTGCTTCGCCGGCAGCAACATCATGCACAACGGCAACAACATAATCAACACGCCCATCATCAGCGTCATCGACATCATCATCATCATCATCATGATCATCCTCTTCCTCGCTGGCAAGCACCTTCACTTGCATTTCGTGTGTCTCGCAGCACACGCAGTCCGCACCGGAGGAAGCAGAGCTGGAGGAGCAGGAACATGCGTCATCCTCGTCGCTGCAACTGCGTCGACTGGCCAAAGACAGCAGCAACTTGGCTGTTGAGGGCGGTGAGGCGGGTCGTGCCGAGGCACGATGACCACGATGATGATGATGTGGATGCGAGTGCGAAACATGATGATGATGCGCATGACGATGTTGCTGTTGTTGATTGCGTTGCTTATGCCGCTGGTGCTGCTGTTGCTGCTGCTGCTGTTTGCTGCGTTTCAGTTGTCGCACGCTGTGCGCTTGGCGATTGTTGCACATGACACTGCGGCGACATGGCAGATGACGTGACAGAGCCGAGGATTGGGGCTGAGCTGGTGGTGGTTCCTTGGCCGCCTCCTGGCAGCTGTCATAGCACTTGAATGTGGATGTCACATTATTGTTGATGTTGCTGCCGCTGTTGTTGTCGCCTGCCTTGTTGCCGCTGCTGTTGCTGTTGTTACAATGTGCACAGCATGGACAATCGCAGCCACGTTTCACTGGCTGCTCCGGCTGCTCCTTGGACTTCAACTTGACATCATAATCCTTGCCAGCGCTGCCAAAGAGACTCCACTCCTTAAGCTGTTTGATTATATCGCCCTGCTCACCCTGCGACAACTGTGCAGCGCGAGTGTTGCTGCTGCTGCTGGATGCGGCGGCCAGTGACGAAGTCGACTTGGATCTGATCTTGTTGGGTGCAAAGTCCTGATGCGCATCGAAATACGCCGCCATCTCACGCACCTTGCCCTGGCCCAGGGGTAACTGGAAACTGGGACTCAGATTCGTCTGACTGGAGGCACGACGCGTTATGTTGCTGTTGGGAATTGCTGTGGTGCTTGGCTTAAGAGTTGAGGTGCTGGCACAATATTGATTGCTTGTATGTACATTTGGTGTGCGGGGACAAGCACAGGAACTGTCACTAGGAACTTGTATGCTGATTACAGGAGGAGGAGCAGCACCAACTGCAGCAGAACCGCCAGCAGCTGTTGCTGTTGCTGCTGACCTTTTGTGCGACCGCTGCGCATTGAGTTGCCGCCGGCAGGGTGACGCCAGCTGCTGTTGCTGCTGGAGCGGATGCTGTCGCAGCAGCGGCATACGCTCAATGGATTCGGTCGAGGAACGTTGACTATTCGAGCCTGATCCTCCCGAGCTATAGTCAACGACTGAGCAATTGGTGGCCCGCTTCGTATTGAGCTCACGTCGTATCTTCTGTATCAGAGGCATCGATTGTTGCTGCTGCTGCTCCGACGCCAGCAACGACTCGGTGGAGGAGTTGCTGATGGCATAATTGCTGATGGCATCGTGTGTATGATACTTGCGATCGATGCCACAGGTGGCCACACTGGATGAGGGCTGCTCCAGATCAAAACTGACGGTCTTGCGATAACCAGCAGCAGGATTACGCTTCACTGTGGATGCCACGGAGCTGTTGGAGTTGCTGGCCAGGCAGGGTCGTTGCTGCTGTTGCTGCAGCTGCTGCTGCTGCTCGTCTTCATCATCGATAAAGGGTATGTCGCCGGAATCGGCCATGGAGGCGATGCTCTCCTCATTCAAGGGTTGATGTGCATCGCTGTAGCAGGTGAAGTTGCTAAAGGATTCCTGTGAAGCGCGCGTCTCCTGCTGCTGCTGCTGCTCCGCTTCTGGTTGCGGATCATCTTGATATTCCTCAATGTATATGGAGGGCGGTGGAGTGCGGCGCAGCGGACGCATTGGACTGAAATGCGGCGTCACAGGCGTGGGCTGATAGTAAGCCGCCCCCGCACCCGCAGGCTCATTGGACAGATAGAGACTGCTGGCGGAGCGAGCAATGGGACGTGTATCCCGATAGCGTGGATCGATGTGCAACTGATGCCCCAAGGCGCACAGCTCCTCCTGCAGGCAGGATGCACTTAGGCGCCGCACGGGCGGCGAAGCGGAGCGCATGCAGGCAAACGACTCGCGGCGACTGCGATTCAGGCTATCGTCCGAGATGGAATTGTTGTAGATCCTCGCCTGCTGCTGGTACGAGGAGTGGCGACGTTGTTGTTGATGGTGAAACTGCTGTGGTTGTTGTAGAAAATTGTTGTCTACACATGGGCAGCATGTTCAGAGAGAGAAAGGGAGAACGGGAGAGAGCGAAGAAAGAGAGAAAGGGGGAGAGAGACCGAGCGAATCGTTTGAGGACAGCGCTGTCAGTTACTGCGGCTTAGCTTACACAACGTACGACATATGTGTGTGTATGCGTGTGTATCTCTGTGTGTATATATGTGTGTTGTTGTTGTTGTGGTTGTAGTTGTAATTGGTGAGTTTATTGTTGTTATATTAGCAGCTACCCAGCACCATATATAAAGTGTCTCTAGTTGTGTGTACAGAGGTGTATTTGTATTTGTATGTGTGTATGAGTGTGTGTGTGTGTGTTTCTTGCTGGGAGTCGCCTGAGATCAACTACTCACCACGCTGTATAACGGGACTGGGCTGCTGCAACAACGTTGCCAGACCATGATAAATGGCGCCCTGCTTGGCCACCTCCAGGCTGACCACAGGACCCGTGCGTACCAGATAATCGGCGGCACTGTAAGACAGAATCGAAATATATATATAAATATATATGCAATGGGATTAGGCGCTGCAATCTCTATGCTGCAATCGCTCTTCCAGCTCACCGCTCCTGTGTGATGCCTATGAGACTCTGACCATCGACCCGCAAGAGTTGATCCCCAGCCTGTAATCGTCCATCGGCATCGGCAGCTCCACCGGGCACCACGCTCTTGATATAGATACCCAGACGCTCCTGTCCAGCACCCTTGGCGGCCACAATCGATAATCCCATGCCGTTGCTATTCTTATGCAGCTTGATCAGTTGCACCTCCGGCTGGGGCAGCTTGTTCGACATCGAGCTGGAGCTGCGTGCCTGGGAAGGGAAGAAGTAGGGAAGATTAATAAAGTGTTGTCTCGTTTCCCTACCCTACACTCACATTGAACTGATGCATATAGACTGTCCACAGTCCAATCGATGTGGGCTGCGCGGCCAGACGACACATGCCCTGCTGTTGCAGCGGATTCAAGAAGTCCACCAGGCCAGTGGGTATGCCACGCACCACATCACAACTGAAGCCATCGTCGGGCAGCAGCAGTGCCAAATGCAATTCTGGTGATTCCTCCAGACGCACCTCACGTCCATCGGCACGGGTTAACTCATCCGCCACCGACTCGGCCATACGTATCGCTGTATCCACCAGATTACGTGGTATCTTCTCCTGCTGCAGCAATGCGCTCATTTGCAGCGAATTCAGGCGAAAGCAGGAGCAGGCCAATTGCTGGATCTCCTCAACCGATGATTTGGGTGCCTGCAGAAACTGTGCACACTGATTGATCTTGGCCAGATGGCAATCGGCAGCCAATTCCAATCCCTGACGTTCTGCCCACAATTCCAAGAGCTGCAAACGTTCCGTCATCACTTTGCCCCAATCTGCAGTGCACATATGCGAATTGGCAACAATCTGGAAAGAAGAGAAGGCATCAGTATGGGATTCTTCAAGATTAACTTCAACGTAAGCTCACCGTATTGAAACAGATCACATTGATGTAGTGAAAGAGTTGGGAGAACAATTGTATGGTCAGGGCGGCATTGACACGACAGCGACGCAGTAGCGCCATGGCGGAACCCAGCACTGTCAGCACCAGGCCCGCCGCCGAGTCATGATCAATGGTCTCCGAGAGAAACTGATTGAGTGTCTGCGACAGCTCGAGCCGAAAACAATTGACCAAATTACGAAACGCTGTCTGTACCGCCTCCGCCAGCACTTCCTGGGCCTGCACACTGAATGCGCTTATGTGACGATCCGATTTGAGAAAATGCAAAAACTCTGAACTGTTTGCCATCCAAAAGGCCAGAATCCGTGGATCTGTGTACTGTTCCTGCACAACGCCATACACCAGATTGGCCACATGATGCAGGAAGATGGTCAATTTGTGAGCACGCTCTGTGGGCTGCAGCTCGGGACGGTAGTGCGTGGAGGCGCGGTATCTGTAAGTAGAGCAGAGTTTGGGAATAAATTAGTGAAGGGTTTATCATATAGTAGAGCTGGAAAAACATCGATGTTTCACCCAATAAAACTTCGATGTTTTTCCAGCTCTATCATATAGCTTAAGGGTATAACTAGTTGTCAGATAGTCTATAATATGGTATATCTATACTTAAATTTTGACTACACTTTTCATTAACCCATTTGGCTGGTCTCAATATAGTTTAAGAACTTCCTATAGACTCCAAGTTCCAGTTTTATTGATATTTTTAAATTCACATTATCCAATCCATATTCCATCGGCATCCCAAGGATATTTTGACAGACAAATCGCAACTGACTTGAAGATTTTCCTTCTTGTCATCATACCCTTAATATATCTTTAATTGAATAGTGACTACATTTAACTCAGCCAGTCTATTCCCCAGACATGGTCGTATCTTCCTTCCATTTTGCCTGTCAACCTTTATTCCATCTCTGCTATGACCTTGACAAGTGTCAAAGAGCTCTACGCCATCTGTTGCTATTGCGATGCCCTGTTCCCCAAAAATTGCTCTCTCGCTCTAACCCCCCAAGAGCGCGTCCTACATTAATATTAATAGCACACAAATTGGGTCAGCAGTCAAGATAAATCATCATAATTGATAATGAATTGTTGATACTATATTGGTCACGACACAGCTGGGAATTCCGTTGCAAATCGAAATGATGCTCTCATGTTCGTGTCAAGCTAAGTGAAGGGCAGAGACCTCATCCCACACAGAAATCCGCTTTAAGGACTCACATTTATCAACGAACAGCCTCCCTCTCTTTCTCTCTCTCACTTTATCTCTAATTCCTCCCTTGTTTTATCTTGTATACCATGTGGGATATACGAAAAATTAAGATAAAGTAGGCTAATTGCAGTTTAAGCTAAATATAGATAGAAATAGAACTGAGCTGCTTAGAAGGGATTTAAGGATCAACAAAATCCTAGATAAATGAACCCTCTACTAATTAGTTTAAAGAAGTTTTGCCAGCTTTGTGACTTAATTAAGTGAGGATTATTAGAAATAGATTTACTTAAAACTAGTTAGGTATGGTAGGGTACACATAAGTCAGGCAGACAGGCGGGCGTACAACATTCAGCTGGGAAAGTAAAAGCGCAGATTCGGATGGGGTTTACACTTACCTGGCACACAGATAGAGCGAATAGACTGGAGCCAACTTGAAGTGTGGCACATTCACGTCCAGTTCGCTGATGATGTGACGCAGAAAAAGCTCCTGATGCGTTTCGGGAAATTCGAGAACGGCAGGCAATATGGGTTCCTGTCCTTGATTATCAACAGATCCGCTGCCACCGGCGCCAATGCCGGATAAAAGACCACCAGAGCCGGGAAGTTTTGGAGATCTAGACAAAGAGCGTAGGGAGGGGGGGAAGCAGCGGTATGGGGTTGGTTAATAAGTTAATAGCAAGAATAGAAAAATATATATATGATTTAATTTTAAGGCAGGCGGATTAAGCCTTATCCTTATACAGATTACAAAAAATAAAAAAAAAGAAACAGAAAAAGACAAAATTGAAAAGCGCACACAGATACAAACGAAATGCACTTGTGAAATGGCTGTAAATGTGTATGAGTGTGTGTGTGTAAGGGGTGTGTGTGATGTATTGCTGTTAAATTTGATTGAGAGAGTTTTCAATTTATTTCATAAAAACCTGCAGAGAATTGGCCAAAAGACATGGTCCAGTTAGACAGACAGATTGCTCGATATATACATATATAGATAGATAGCTAGATAGGTGGATACATTTATGCGCTGGCCACTTCTTACCTCTCCTGACTGTTGGAGCCACCAGATTTCATGCTCGATATAGATTTAATTTCATTCTCCAGATTACCCTCGAGACTTTGACCATCATAGTTGCTCGTTGCTCCCCCCGGCAACACCTGCTGCTGCTGTTGTTGCTGTTGTTGCTGCTGCGACTGTTGCTGCTGCTCCTGACCACCATGTTTGCTATCCACAACATCTCGCAGCGTGTGCAGTGTCTGAGTCTCTGTGGTGGTGTTGTTGTTGTTGTTGTTGGGGAGAAATCCCGCCGTGGATTGATTCAATTGCTGATGCTGCTCGTACTCGCTCTTGTGCGTCTGGAAACGATTACGTCGTATATGTTTGGCTCCAAAATAAACTGTCTCTATCTCGCTCACACTTCTCTCTCTATCGCATAGATATGTCTATAAATAACTCACCGAACTAAGTGCACCATCCTCATCGTTCCATGATCCTGGCGATGTTGGTGACCGACTAAAAGTTCCGATTGTTGTTCCGGTTGTATGTGAGTGTTTGTTATTGTTGTGTGTATGTGAGATTGGTGGTATATGTGGTGTAAATTGTTTTGCATATGTGTGTGTGTGTGCATGGGCGAGCGTAGCGCAACAAACAAACAATAAAAACAAACAACACGTAACGGACATAAAGAAGGCACACAAAGCGTTAACATAAAAATAAAAATAAATATGGTATAATATAAAATATGTTCACATAAATATGCATGAGATTAAAGAAACATATGTAGAAAAAATATAAAACATTTTAAATGTCTCAACTAACAAATTTAATATAAACATATAACAAATTATTCTTACAGCATCAAGAATAAATTTTTAACTTTAGTAAACCATTTACAAAATATATCTCTTATCTAGAGAAAGTCAAATTTATCCCTAACTTAATATATTTATTATTATTATTATTTACTTATATCATTATTTCTGAGTGTGTTTAATAATTTGTTACACTTTAATTTCGTAGAGAACATTTAATAATGTTTTAATAAAATAATGAACAATCGATTGAAATTGTTATATGCATATTGACAATATAAATGATTAAAATCAACACAAAGAAAAAAACAAACACTGGAAAAACCTTTACTCACCTCTCGTAGAGACATGCCGAGTCTAGTTGGGATTGTGACAGGGCCAAATTGTAGCGTCCATCTGTGGGTGAGTCCAGAAACCTGTACGAGGCCACGCGCCCGAACATGACGACTGAGCCGTTCTGTAAAGCAGATTAAATGAATTACACTCACACACTCGCACATAAATAATATATGTATTTATATACATGCACTTATTACAGGAGATTTAATTAAAACACTTATTAAATAACTCAATTTAAAACATGTCGAAGATTAATTCATTAATTAATTTCGTTAATGAATGAATATACAATTTACATATTTGAATGCGACGACAGAGAGAGAGAGACAACCAAGAGGAGGAAAAAGAAAAACTCAAACGAACCGAACGGAACCCAAATGAAACGTGCGTACACACTGAAAGATTCTGGGACACTGTAGAGATTAGAAAATTTCAATGGGGGCCAAAATGTGGGGCGTTTCGAAATTAGTTACAGCTTCATCGATAGTGACGCCCCTTTTCATAGCTGGGAATTTGTTGTACTAAATACCCTACAGTTGCGTAATAGTTTTCAAGTTTTGTTTGTTTGAACAGCTCGATCTCAGCTATTATATGCGCTATAGATATAAAATTTGGTAAAAGTTTTTCTCAATAACAAAGCTATATAGAGTATACTTTAAATTTGGTATGCCATGTCCAGCACACAATATAATCCTGTATCGCGTCTTTATAGTATTTTAAAAAGTAGTAGAAATATAAAACAACTATAAATTTATAAAATATACACTTTTTTGTCTACTTTTAAGATTATAAGCTATAGGGTATAGCTTAGTCGATTAATTTATTTTGATTAACAATGTTCAATGTGTTATTTTCTTTATCATGGAAAATTGTGTTTAACATTACTCACTGATTTTATTTAGTTAGTTTTTAAATTCTTCACACACACACACACACACACACGTTAGTGAATTGTTTTATTTTTTGTGAATATGTTTTTTGTTCGGGTTTATTGAACCGCAGCCGGCCTCAATTTGCCAATTGAATGCAACAACAACAACCACAGAGAGAGAAAGAGAGAGATGAATAATAAAAGAGTGAACAGTCAAAAGAAAAGACAAAGTTAAACGAAAATGTTCAGTGAATTACGTAAAATTTATCTCGCATATCTTTGGCCCGTGCAAACGTGTCTCTGGAGACAGTTTGACTTTATTGCGGCTTATCTCTTGGATGAGGGTTTCTACGCTAGCTCTCCCTCTCTCACTCCCTATCTCTCACTTAGAGTGCGAGAGAGGGTCTTAAGTTTAGCTTTTGTTTATTTGGTTTCGAATTCATCAAGCGGAAAGTCAGAAAAGTTTTTACAGTGTACGCAGTTGTCGTTCTTGTTCAGTCTCTGTGCCTTTTGCCAATGCGTGAGAACGCAGAGTCAACTTTTTACATTTTGTTGTTGTTGTTGTAATTTGTTGTTCTGTTTGTGTTGTCTGCGAGTGTGTGTGTGTGTGTTTGTGTGTCGAAAAGTTGTCAAAACAAAAGATAAATCAACTGCGCCCGAAGGTTGCGAGAGCGCATATAAATGTTGCTGTGAAGCTGCCACAGAGCTCAAGTGAGTTAGAAAAAGAAGAAAGATAAAGTGAGAGAGAAAGAGAGAGACAGACAGTAAGGTGCAACTCTAGCACACAAATCACACAGAACGACTAATGATAATGAACTTGAAAAACAAACAAAGAACCGACACGCCTGCACGTATGAGTCTCGCTTCCAAATCACTCTCTCAATGAAACAATTTTATTCATTTACCAACACTGTCAATCTGCTCGAAAAAAAAAACCGATTTAAGAAAATATAATAAAATAATATCTCACTGGAATATTTAACCGTACTATTTAAATTTTCAATTATTTGCACACTCAATTATTAAACGACAACTTGGCAAAAATATTCAGCTGGGAAATATCTTATAGCTAAACTTTCTTCCAGCCAAAAGGAAACTCAGCAAAGGAAACTTTAAGGAAATTACTAATTGGCTCAAGTGAGCAATTTACTCAGTCATGGCTCATGAACGTTACAATTTCTCTGCTATCCAGCTATATGGTATATAGTATACATATAATATATGGTATAATATGAAAATGCTTGGGCAATAAGAAGCCAAAAGAATCTCTGAAAAATACTATATATGTAGAAGAAGAAATTGCGTGACAAATCGTATACAAAGAGAACAACTGACAATTTGCCGGGGTCAAGGTTGAGCGAGCTGAGTGCACGTAAATTGCGTATACGCCGCATGCGACAATTTTTGGTAAATCCAAATCGAGCCTGGCTAATGAAGTCATAAGACAAGACAGAAACAGACTATATATGTCCTATGTATATGTTTTATATTAAAGTATAACTGAAATTGAAAGCGTTTTCAACAAAAAAAAAAAAAAAAAAACAAAAAAACGTTTCTAAAGGTCACCAGAACAGAGACGTAAACGGAAATGGAAAATGTCAACTCACATGCAGAATGGTTGGCTGGCTAATGTGGTGGCCATTGACGAAGGTCAGTGCATCCGTGTGCAATGGCGTTACGGTGCAAACACCTTCCAGCAGCGAGATGAGACAATGCCTGGGCTGTATCGAGGGACCAAACAATTGCAGGCAATTCGTGTTGGCCGAACCAACCTCGACGGGATCGCTGCCCAATTTAATCCGCCGTCCGCCATCGCCACTGTGTGTCACCTCGACCAGGACGGGTCCCTCGCGATCGCTCGACATGTGATTCGCACCATTTGCAGCGCCCAATGGTTTTTTCTTGCGTCGTCGTGGTTGCGAATCTGCCGGACGGCGTCGCACATGAAACATGATGGAGCCTGAAAGAAAAACAAAGAAAAGAATAGATAAACAATTGAATATAAGAAATTTGCTGAAATTTACTTGTTAACTTCATATTAAAATTGCCACGAACGGATTATGCGGCTTTTGTGTTGCAAATCTCGGCGAGAAATGCAGCCAGGGGCGCGCTACAGAGCAGAACCGAGCGCTGTAGCTATGCAAATATAGTTCACAATGGGTGCAGCGGTGGGTTATGCTCTACAGTGATGGCACAGCATATTGAGCAGGGTTAGCAAATTATACAAATCGATGTTTTACACTTTTTAAAAGAGTTCCAAGTGAAATATAACGATTTATAGAATATATAATAACATTTATATATCGATTTATTATATATTCCAAGTGAAATATAACGATTTAGAGGGTGCTGTGGCAACGTACTATTCTTCAGTTATATACACAACAAATTTCATAACTCTAGATATTATATATGCTGAGAGCAACGTGTTCGTACAGGCAAACATGGCTTAATTAACTTGGTAATTGCTGCTCAACAAGTATATTGATACTTATATAACTATAGATATCTAACAAGCCTGATTCGGCATGTTTTATTAGTTTATAAATATTGCATCATTTATCTTCAACTGTAACTATAATTGCAGGCCAGCACTGTACTACAGCAGCGTCGTCGCCTCGCGTCCAAAAAGCGAAATCAAATTGAGTTCTTGCCTCATCAATTTCCGCTTAGATAGGTGAAACAGGAGAGACAAGAATCAATGAGACCGAAGCTGCTATGATGATGGCATGGAAGTCGATATTTTGAACACCCAAGAGGTCTATTTAATGGGACAAGACAACGACAGGCAGATAGATAAACTGAAAGACAGACGGATAGATTGCAGGCAGGCAGACAGACAGGCAGACAGAGAGAGAGAAAGACAGACAGACAGAGAAGCTGGCAAATTTTGTTAGTTTTCAGCTTTGTAGATATGAAATTTTCAAAGTCGACAGCTGCAATAACAACAACAACACCCACACACACTTGCACAATACGACACACACATATATATGCATATGCAAGTTGTTAGTTTGCTTTGTATTCTTTGGGGCTGTGCAGCTTGTTGTGCATTGTACAGAATGTTAAACGAACCATGCAAAATATGATGCCAGAAATACGTTCCCTCACTCTTCTCTCTATCTCTCTCTCTCTCTTTCTTTCCCTATGCCATGCCATAGTTTTGGGCTAGCTGTAGATTGTAGCATCATCATGCAGCATCGTGATATGCAACGGCACCCAAAGGGAATACGCCCAAGAATGTAGCAATAAGGAGCTGGGGTTCCAGGGGATATTTCTGCTGGCATGTAGGGGGCACGTCAAGTTGGGAAACTTATTAAAAACTAAACTGAAACGAGCTGAGCGAGAAAGGGAGAGTGAGTGGGAGCGAGAGGAAGCGAAAGAAACGTGTGAAACGTGCAGAACGTGCATGGTGAATGTTGGAAATTGGCTTTTTGCCGCTGGTAAGGGATAGCCAAAATAAAAAAAAAATACAAAAAATACTATAAACTACACAACAAGAACAACAACAGCAACAAAATATCGTGTAAAATACCTTTTTTGCGCAACCAAAAGAACCACATTTGACAGATCTGTGTGTGGGATGAGAAATTTATTTACCCTTCCCTTAGCTCATTGCTTGCGGTTTGTTCTTATCTATGTGTGTGTGTGTGAGTAGTGATAGCATCTGTCTGTGTGTGTGTGTATTCTTGTGGCATGTTATGTTTACTTTCTTGATTTAGTAACAGCCACAGCAGCTGCAAAACTTTTTCAATAACTTTCAACTGACAAAACACAATAATACAAGAACATAAGAACATAAGATTGAGAAATTATAGAGTGTACTACAAGAAAAACAAATAAAATCAATGTGAAGGCAACTTCTGGCTTATATGTGATTCACTCTAGCCTTCCCTATTGTATTATCTACTATTTAAATCGATATGCGGCACTCTATATAATCAAACTCAAAGGATTTCATTGATTTTCCCCTGCTGTGCTCCCAATTAACTTTAATGTAGATTAACAATTCTGACTAACCTAATGAAATGTCCCTGAGTGTGTAATTTATGGTTGATACGATGGCACATGTCTGTAAACTATAAATTGTAAATCAATCAACAAAACGAATATGTAGAAACGCACAAATAGACGGACAGTTCAATGGACAGACAGAGAGGCAGGCAGACAGAGAGACCAGGGCAACGGAGGGGCTAAGTAGGGGGAAGAGGGTAGTGGCCCCAGGTGACTTTGACATGTCGTCCACCAAACTCATTTCGCATGCAGCTATACTATAGTATCCTATACTATACAACGACTTCACCTTTAGCTGCAAACTAAACAAACTTTAGGAATTTAACCAAATGAAAAACAAAGAAAAACTCTTGGTTTTGGGCTTTAATAATACTATTTTATATGCTATTAATTTCAAAAGCCTAAAATACTTTTTGAGACTTTTCAATATTTTTTAAGTTTAGGCAAGGGTCCCCCCTATGATTTTTCAAAAAAAAAAATTTTTAATTTTATTTAAATCGCGAGTTTGTAATTTTTATCGATTACGGAGGTCAAAATAAGTACTAAACAGTTGTTTAAATCGATTTTAAGTGATACTTATTTTTGGCCCAAAAATCATTTCGAAATGGTCCAAAAACTAGACATGTAACACCCTCAACAGGCCTGATACCATCAATTTACAGCGATCGTAACTTCCTTAAAAATCAAACGATTTTCACGCGGAATGACATTTTGTTTATGTATTAACAACATGAGTGATTCTACATTTAAAAAATAGCATAAAAAATATTTTGAAAATTTTCGATATTTTGGAATTTTAGGTAAGGGTCCCCCCTATGAATTTTCAAAAAAAAATTTTACTTTTAAATTTTGAATCGCGAGTTTTTTATTTTAATCGATTACGGAGGTCAAAATAAGTACTAAACAGTTGTTTAAATCGATTTTAAGTGATACTTATTTTTGGCCCAAAAATCATGTCGAAATGGTCAAAAAACTAGACATGTAACACCCTCAACAGGCCTGATACCATCAATTTACAGCGATCGTAACTTCCTTAAAAATCAAACGATTTTCACGCGGAATGACATTTTGTTTATGTATTAACAACATGAGTGATTCTACATTTAAAAAATAGCATAAAAAATATTTTGAAAATTTTCGATATTTTGGAATTTTAGGTAAGGGTCCCCCCTATGAATTTTCAAAAAAAAATTTTACTTTTAAATTTTGAATCGCGAGTTTTTTATTTTAATCGATTACGGAGGTCAAAATAAGTACTAAACAGTTGTTTAAATCGATTTTAAGTGATACTTATTTTTGGCCCAAAAATCATGTCGAAATGGTCCAAAAACTAGACATGTAACACCCTCAACAGGCCTGGTACCATCATTTTACACCCTTCGTATCTTCCTTAAAAATCAAAAGATTTTTACGCGGAATGACATTTTGTTTATGTTCTAACAACCTGAGTAATTCTACATTTAAAAAATAACATAAATTACTTTTTGAAATTTTTCGATATGTTCGAAATTTAGGTAAGGGTCCTACCTATGATTTTTCAAAAAAAAAACTTTTTAATTTTATTTAAATTGCGAGTTTGTAATTTTTATCGATTACAGAGGTCAACATAAGTACTAAATAATTGTTTAAATCGATTTTAAGCAATAATTAATTTTGGCCCGAAAATCATTTCGAAATGGTCAAAAAATTAGACATGTAACACCCTCAACAGGCCTGGACACGGCATCAAACATTTGATGTAAAGTTGATCAGCCTATGATAACCTTTTTTAATAGCTGAATTACTTTTTTTCCCTCTCTCTCTGTCCCTCTCTCTCGCTCTCTCCCTCTGGCAAATCAAGTGTCTTTCATTAAGTGTTGCCAGTCAGTTTTGCTTTTGTCCATGTCCGTGTCCGTGTCCGTTTTCGTATCCTTGGCAGTTGACATTTGAAAAGTCAAAAGAAAGGTACAAGCAAAGGGGAAAGAAAGAGGGGCGCAAGAGAGAGAGAGAGAGCGCGCACAAGGAAGGGCAATAAAAATATGGTGTAAAAAAAGAATTTTAATTGTTCAGCGTTGGTCAAGAGCTTTGCCGGCAGGTGGGTAACAGTACTAGGACACTCACAGCGTCGCTCTCACGCACACAAGCACAAACACACACACACTCAGGCAAACTCACACACACACAGTGCAGAGAGCAAAAATGGCTGCGAGCCATGAAATTGATTTGGTCAACAGAGCAGGAGAAGAATCATGTGTAAAAGCTGCCACACACACACACAGATACGTGTGTGTGTGTGTGTGTGGGCACGTGCATAAGTGCGCATAAATTGGCAACAGAGTAAAAAATAAAAAAAAAGCAACAAAAATGTGTGCAATGTCAACGGGAATGCAAAAAAAAAGAGAGAAGAAAACAATGAAGCCCAAAAAGGAGGAGACGCTGCATGAAAATTGCATAACAAGTTGAGTGAGTTAACTGCTCTGACACGCCCCCTCTCCTCTTCCACCCACACTCAGCCACACCTGCCACACGTCTGGCCACACTATGCCACGCCCTGCATGAGCGCAGCGCCGCAAGGTATGCCACATTTATGTGGCCAAAGTGACGAGCGAAATCCTTTCAAGCTGCAAGTGCATGTGCAAGTAAGTGTGTGTGTATGTGAGGGGCGTGTGTGTGTGTGTGTGTGTGTGTGTGTAAGGGGGTGTGCTGTGCCTGTGTGTGTGTGCAACACTGGTCACATTAATTTTGATTAGCGCTGCTTTTGCCCCCTAATGACCAAAGCAATTTGTTGGTATTATGAAAACTGTACACGACTATGCAATACCCTGTAATTATTTAGACAAGATTTAAACATTATAAAATTTAGAAACATTAATTTCTACTCCTTTATAAATACTCCCTCTAAATGCACTTTCTTATATGCCTGCTTAAACTCTACTCTCTGCTCTTTACTTTACGCCATATTGAACTCATTAGTCTCAGACATTATACCATATCCTCCTTATATATCAAATCTGTGCTATGCTCTTTTTAATTGTGCCTGGCGTGAGAGAGAGCGCGAGAGGAAGAGAGAGAGGGGAAGGCAGAGGAAATTTAATTAAAAGAAAATTGTACAAAAGTTTTCACAGCTCGCCGCGAGTCATGCGATTTTTTTTTGCTGCTGCTTTTCCTAATTGACTGAGATTGATATAACGCCCGCAGTGGGCGTGGCAGTAGGTACTAGGGGCAGCCTGATGCCTGGTCTGGTAGTAGTCAAATTAGCCAAATTAGTCGTGAAACGTTTTCGACTTTTTGGCTAAGAAAGCAAAACTCTTCGAGAGGACTGAGAGAAGAATGTTTGTTATTCAATTTCCAGAACTTTCCCAAGCCACTTGAGTAGTCAAGGCACACACTCACACACACACACACACCCAAGTTGCCCTGTCCAAATTAAAACAATGAAATTTTAATGAGGAGCAGGACCCATTTCCTGTTTAACTTGCGAGAGAGTGAGAGAAATAAGTAGGAGAATTTCAACCCCAAGCTGGGTCAAACCTGTGCAAATAAATGGGTCAAAAGTTAGTTGAAAGTTGAGGCTAATTAGAAACTACATATTTGATGGACATACTTGGGTGTAGTTTGAAATAGTTTACAGTAATTGTGTAGGGAAGCAAATAAAAGAGCTTGAAACTCTAATAACTAGTTGAAATATAATAACTTCAAGGAAAGAACATCATAACATCATCCCAACAGCCTAGAGATGGTCACTTTGGCTTAATCTTATATCAATATTGATCTAAGAGCAGAAATACGAGTGTTTTATCCATGCATGAAATCGAATTACACAAGGAGTGTCCCCCCTCCCTCTCAGACAATATTCTCTCTCTTGCTTTAACACGCTTCTATTTTTTTTTTTCTCTGTCTCTCTTTTGTGGCACCCCAAGCGACTATCAACAATTTTGCTAGACAATTTGGCAACAGAAACAATAAAAATATAATTGCCACACTCAGAAGGAGAAGAAGCAACACCCCAAAGGAAATTGCCAAAGAAAAAGAAACGAAGGAGAAATAATAAAAGGAAAGAAGAAAAAAGCAGCGTAAGTTTGAGGCTTTAATAGTGTGGAATAAGTGAAATATGATTGGGTTTCTCTCTCGATTGAAGGTAAAAAAAAAAACATGAGCAGATCAGAAGAGATTAGGGTTACCCACATAGAAATTAATGAGCTTCGATTTGTCGCCTGTCACAGGTCAGATGAAATGGAAAAAAAAAACCCACAAAAATGTTTAAAGCTTCCACTCTCCCTCTCTCTCTCTCTCCCAGTGCACTTCGAGTGGTTTCCTTCTGTCACGAAATTTATTGATTTTTGTCTGTTTGTTTTGGCAGGGCGCGTATAAGGAGTAGAGGTACAGGTTCAGAATTATAGGGAGGTTCCATTAAATGCTCATCTCTTTTTCCTTTGCCTTTTCACTCGCGTAATAATAAAAAAAAGAAAGAAATTATATATTTTTTTTATATGACTTTGGAAAATTAATGGTTCGGCTTTTCGCTCGCATCTCACTGCGCCATTTACACACAGGCTTTATGAAGCATGACAGGGTCAGAAATATACCATATATAATATATCTATAGCGTGTAAAAATGGCAGGCAAAAAGTGTGTGCGGCAAATCCAATTTAATCTCAAAGGAATGCAGCTGAAACAAAAACAAAAACGAGGGAAGAAAAAAACATATTCAACATTTTAAATTGAAATCAAAATAAAGCTGACGGCGCATAAAACAAATCGGGAAAGGGAGAGAACGAGATTAAACGAAATAAATTGCAATCGAATTGGTTAAAGATTTGAAAACACACACACACACACACACACACACACAGTGGATTGAACTTTGTAACTTTTCAATGATTTTCTTGCTTTCTTTCGATTTTTTTTTTGTTTTCTTCACTTGGTCAAGCAGTGACTAACCCCGTCTGTCTAAGCCGAGGCTGTGCTTGGCCCGTAGACCGGTTTCTGGCCACAACAATGCGTTGACACAGCACAAGGATAACTGCTGCGAGCAGCGAGCAGCGACAAGCCACAACGCACTCAGCTCAGCTGAGGCTCAGAGCAGCAGAGCGCGCGCTATGTGCACTGCGCGGGCACACGGAGCGTATGAGCAACGCCAGCTAAGGCGCTTACCGAGCGACTGACTGACTCTGAGTGAGTCACTTACCGACACGCTAACAGGACTGACAGCCAGACACTCATTCACTGAATGAATGAATGAACGAATGAATGAATGAAATAACGAGAAAGCACAGTTAACTGTGTGTGTGTGTGTGTGTTAAACAACATTTAGTTTACACTGCTCTCAATGGGTGTCTGTTGTGGGTTTCTGTGTGTCTTTGCCCTACACTTTGTGTGTGTGTGTGTGTGTGTGTAACGCACTTAAGCACACAGCTAACACACACACATACACACACCCAAAGAAAGAGAGAGCATATTCAAATAGCCCCAAATGGGGCTGGCAGCCAGTACAACTTAATAAATGCCCTATGTCTAGGGAACGGTCAAGGTTAGATTGTGACCGATGTGATAAACTGTGTGGTTTATCCACTTTAAAGCTTTGAACCCAAAAGCTGGAGAACCTAAGAGCTTACACAGAGCTTTTTATAGCCAGATAAACGTTGAGTAGTTTACTAAATGGAAAAAACAAAGCACGATCGTTTAGTAAATTAAATATACTTTACATAAATTATTATATAAGTATTTTTATAAAATTCCTATCAATATTGCCTATGGGTTTCAATATATATTATTTTCCTCATTAGTTGCATTACTATTGCAAGCATATTATTTAAAATCATTGCATACTATCTATAACTAACGTTAGTTTTATAAAAACTGATCGAAATATTAATCTCAAGTCAAAATATTAATACATTTTATTATTATCAAGATTAAATAAAGGTTAAATTAAATAATTAACATTTATATTTTTTATTAACGATAGTAAAGCACAACTATCGATAACTTTGGCAGCGCAGCACTTCCCTAGCATTTGCATATTAACTTATTCACGTACATAGCTCACTCTATGCGAAGGAGCACATAAATCAACCTGAGCATATCATCATCATCATCATAATTTGAAGCACTTACTCACTCACTCGCACACACACACACTCACACAGACCTACAATCGATATACCCGACGAAGGAAAAAAAAAAACAAAGAAAATCCACAAATGCCAACAATAGCAGTATATACCTACACACACACATAAAAACATGATATACATATATATATATATATCTGTATATATGTATACTTGAAGCTACTTTTCGGCTAACGAGCATCGGCAGCAGCAGAGTGAACGTCTTTATTGTTGGCCAACTTGCACTCGAGTTACCACTAGATGGATTCGCATTAATATTATGCGAAGAAAAAAAGGATATTAAATTTGCCATAAACTCGCAGCGCGTCGCTCGTTAACTTCACAGCGCAATTATTCTAAAGATCTAAGATCCTCTTTTAACTGCAATAGTTAACAGTTTTAAATAAAAAAAAGGAAGTTCTGGTGAAATGCATTAAATAGACGACCCCCTATAAAGTAAGGGAGCCATTTTCCAAAAATTCCGAGCACTTATCGCTTAAAAAACGATTAGCGAACGGGGGTGATATTATATCATTGGTGTCAGCAGCAATATCCTCACTATACGTTCATTGGACATTTCTGCTCCCCAAGACAAGGAAGGAAGATCGTTGGTAACAGGCAGCACCTCAAGCTTTTTATGCTTAAACCGTTTGAGAATTGCAAGCGCAAATATTGCAAAAATGTATGTTATGATCACCAATGATCGAGGAAGCGCATCCTGGAAAGCATCTCAAGAACCGGTTCGTTCAGTTCTCCCTTGCAAAGCTTTCACTCTCTCCCTCTCTGGGGTGATTCTTAGGGTTACCCATCAGACCGGTACCCAGGCAGGAACTACCCTCACTTAACTATGATTGAAGCAAACAGAAATCAGTTTGTTTGCGCTGTTGATGATGATGCATTAAATTAATAGCATTGCATTAGATATAGAATATAGAATATATAGTATATGGTATCCTTCGCCCAACTCATTAATAAGTAAATAGACAATTTCCGAAAATAAACAGAATTCCAAGAAAAAGAAAAATCACCAAACTACGTGAATATAATTCTATTTTCAGTCTCTCCCCCTAAAAATTATTCTCAGACCTCCCAAAAAAAAAAAAAGAGAAAATCAGAACAAAAAGGAAAGGAACCTACAATGTCGTCTCGTCGCGTCTCGTCTCGTCTGGAGTCTGTCTTTGGCATTGGCAAAGAGCCAAGAGTGACATTTGCATGTTTCCATGGAAATTGACTAGGAGAGAGACCTTTAGGGATGTCTATGTGTGTGTGTGTGTGTGTGTGTAACTGTATTGCCTTCTGTTTCTGACTGTTCTGTTTGCCCAAGAGTAGCTGACAACAGTTTTGTTTGGCCCTCCATATCCTGCATATACCCAGCCCAACTAACTCTAATCTGACAAGTGTCATACAACAGAAATTTGAAGAGCATTCGAGCAGAGCAGCCGTATCATGACAATTATGATGAGACCTGCCTGTTCACAATAGACTCCATCTAACACACAATGAAGATGAAATGAGGCGAAAATGTTTACATTGAACTCATCGTATATCGAATATGAAAAGGAGGCTGAAGCAGGAGACTATAAAATATGCTGAAACTTAAGATAAATGATAGCTAAATTTGTAAATGCAAATAAAAAGAGGAAAAATTCTATTTTCTACAGAATATAATTGCCTAATTATGCTGAAATTTAAGCAGCATTATTATGTATATAAAAAGAGTCTATATAGTTAGTTTGATGAGGATACTTTGAATAATTTAATAAATATGGATGCAAATGCATAAAAAAATATTATCTCAATCTATATATATATATATATATATATTACTTTATATTGCACATATTTATACAATTATTGTAACCTCTTAAATACCATAACATGGAGTCAAAGAGATTGTATAATCATCGCATCAATCAAATTCAATTATTCTTAAGAGTCTTGTGACTTGTGCAATTTTCTAATAGCATTTGTCTTGCCCTTTTTGAGGCTTAAAAGCCCAAAGATGTCGACGTTGTCGTCGAGAGCAACGGCAACAGCAGCAACAATAAAAATAACCTAGAGAACAAGTTGTTAACCCAATTTGCTTTCTTATAGCTCCACATTGCTATCAAATTCCTAAGCGCATTGCAAACGACAGCAAGGGGCGCTAGAAAAGGCAAGGAAACTCACTGACGGCAAAGGGGAGAGAGAGAAGGCAGGCCAAGAATAGAGACACTTTTCTTCTCTCCTTCTTCTTCTTCTTGCCTTGGCCAACCCTAAGGTAGTTGTGGTGCACTGCCTCGAGGAGACAGCACGCCGACACCTAACGGGAAATAGGAGGCAGTGCGCAGAGTTTAAGAACAGAGCGGAAAGCAAGAACGTAGTTTCCCAGAGAGAGAGAGAGAGAGATAGAGGTATCAAAATTATGTCTGTGCATTGTGCAAACTTTTATTATACCCTTGCAGAGGGTATATTAATTTTAGCCAGAAGTTTGCAACGCACCTTAGGAGACATCTCCGACCCTATAAAGTATATATATTCTGAATCAGCATAAACAGAGGAGTCCAAAAATGGATGTCCGTCTGTCCGTCCGTCCGTCCGTCCGTCCGTCCGTCCGTCCGTCCGTCCGTCCGTCCGTCCGTCCGTCCGTCCGTCTGTTGCAACGCAAACTAGTCTCTCAGTTTTTGAGCTATCTTCATGAAACTTGGCATATAAGCTTCTTATTTCTGCGAGCTGTAAATAAGTCGGAACGAGCTAGATCGGACCGATATATCGTATAGCTGTCATAGAAACTATCGGCCGATTTTTGTTGTTTTTCAAGATATTGCAACAAGATTTTGCAAATCTTATTCTTATTACGTTCCTAATGTGCTGTCAAAATTGTATCAAAATCGGACCACTATAACATATAGCTGCCATAGGAACAATCGGCTGAAATTAGGGTTTTTGTATGCAAACCTGTTTTGTTCTTGGAAATACCGCACATTATCAATACTTTTTAATGTTATACAGTAACCCGCCCTTAGTTTTTCCATTTAAATATCTCAGACGTTTATATTCTATTGCTGTTATAGGAACAATCAGTCAGTTCGTCTGTCTCTTGCAACGCAAATTAGTCCCCCAGTTATTGAGCTATCTTCATAAAAGTTGGTTCACAAGCTTCTTATTTCTGCCCTCTTTAAATAAGTCGGATTGGGCCAGATCGGACTGATATATCGTACAGCTGTCATGGAGCCTATCGGCCAATTTTCGTTATATTTCAAAATAATAAAGTTTCATCAAAATCGAAGTTTTATAACTTATAACGATCAACGATCGGCCTAATGAAGGTACCTGTTGCAATTTTATGAAAATCTGAGTACTATTACATATAGCTGTGTACAACTGCAAGGGTATAAAACCTTCGGCAAGCCGAAGGTAGCCTTGCTTTCTTGTTTTATTTTTTTTTGTGGCAACTTTACTAGATTTATGAACTGTTTTAAAGCAAAAAAAATGTTCAATTTAAATTTAGTCAAAGTCTCTAATTCGCTTTTCCCATGTAAATCAAATATTTCGTTCGTTTGAAAACCAAATGTCATCAGAACATATAGTATAGTGTCATGGTCAGAGACTGAGGGTGAAAGTGGGTGAAATTGTGAATAATATATGAACTTTTCCTGGTAAACACACGTCAGCTATAGCTCTGCTAATCACCCTGACTATTAGCTGGCTTATCGATAAACTGACTTAATATGGCAACGCATTAGCTAAGCATTTCTTTTGTTTGATTGCAATCAAAGTGATATAAGCCAGAACACAGATTAAATAAAAAATAGTAAACTCAGCAGATATTTAGTAATAATACGTGGTATCTTTAGCAGCACATTAATTTAATTGCAGCGCAGTAAGTGAAATTAATTTCTGAGAAATGTTTCGTATAAGCTTATAATTAAAAAAAGGTAAGGGTAAGAAATTCCAAGTAATCTTCACTTCCAAGTAATCTATCTATTTTAGTATCTTTAATTTCATTAATTAGTTGCATTTAATAAGAACTAAACTTGTTGAAAAGTTTATAAGTAATTTCTCTAATTTTTCATAGAATGGATAGCAAATTTATTAGGAATTTTTAACAATTTTGGCACTTTTTAAAAATAAATTAAAATTGCTTAGTTCTTTTTGTAGCATACTTTTCAGCTGCAGCTCATTTGCAAGCCAATCATAATTTGTAGCATACTTTTAAGAGGCAGAAGTAAATACTTTCCCTACTGGATCCTGAACAAATGTGCCGACATAAAACATATAATAATTCCCAATCACTGTCGTACTGGGAATACCTTTTCCAGTACTCTCCCAGGCTACTTACGTCTTATTCCCCAATCCATCATTTTGCTGCTCCTGCTGCTCCTCTTGTTGTTGTTGCAATTGTTGAGGCGATGATGGCGACGGCGACGTCGGCGCCACCAGGTGTTGTTTTAGTATTGCAAGCAGACACGGACGACAACGATAAGTGGGCAACATTAGCGACCAATGCCGGCGCTACAAAGTCGCCTAGAGTCCAGTCCCCACCCTGCCCTCCCCTCTCCTCTCCTCTTCAATCAAAAGCCTTGTCTACATGGCAACAAAAACACTTTACGATGGCGACGACACGCACAAATTGAATTGAACCGCTTCTAATTTTGACAATTTTGTGTATGCCTCAAGAGTTGGAGATGGAGGAAGATGGAGCAGCAGGACAGAGGGACAACACACACAGAGCCAGAGCACACGCACAAACCGAGGAACACAGCTAAAACTGTTGCCGCCTTTTGGGCGCACGTTTGCGTTATCACCAAACAGCGAGACAGACTGCGACTGCGACGGCAGCAGCTACAGCTACGATGGAGACTCCGATTCCGATTTCGAAATTCCGAAAATTTCACGTTTACATCCGTTCACGCTGCCGTCCGTGCTGTGCTGCTGGCCCGAGCAGCGTTTGCTTCATGACTGAAAAGCGAAGCCAAAAACGACGAGGAAACAACGCAGCAGACACAATGCGCTGCCGCTGCCGCAGCTGCTGCCGACGCTGGGCAGCGACGCCTGGCTGTATAGAGCGAGGGGGAGGAGTGGAAGGGGAGCACTCGGCACTTGAGTCGTGCGCCTCGACATTGACGAGGACAACAACAACAACAACAAGTGGAGCAAGTTGAAACATGTTCGAAAATATTCAAGGCACAATTTACGCTCCTCTTCTTCTTTTTCTTCTGCTTCTTCTTCTACTTCTTTTTGCTGTTGTGCACAGGTGGCCGACAAGGCAATCGGAAATTTAGCTATAAAAACGCCATTATGCCTAAATATTGTCTGTGCGGCATAAAACCGTTATAACAGATAAGTCTGACTGAGTGTGTGTGCATCATAAAACGTGCGGGTTGAAAAAAGGATTTGCGCTTTATAGACATAAAAAGTCACAGCCTAAAAGCAGACAACAGCAAAAAAAAAAGCCAAAAACATTTGCAGGCAATTTAAACAGCCATTTGCAGCTGCTCGCACCACTGTGCAATGCAAAGGTAGAGCAAAGCGAGAGAGCGAAAGTGCAAACAAAAACAAACACAAGCGCGCTTACGCTCTCTCTCTCTCTGTGTGTTTGACTCTCTGCACACCCCTGCCGGCATTAATATTTAACGCATATTAAGAGAGAGCGCACAGCTGAGAGAGAGAGAGCGAGAGCGGCGTGCAAGTGCAATTCGTAATGACAAGCGACTTGAGCGCACTAAGAGCGCATCTTAGAGTACAACAACAACAACAACAAATGTCGTGACATGGAAATGCCGTTAGAATGCCACAACAGAGATAACAAGTTAAAGAGACAGACAGAGAGAGATTGTAAAACACACGCGTTGCCCAAATGGAATTTCAGTGTGTGAAAACGCCATCATGAATGCACATGCTGTTGCTGCTGTTGTTGTTGTTGCAATTACTGTGGCTGCTTTTGTTGTTAGTGTTAGTTGCGGTAAATGTGTGTCAGTCTCGAAAGTGTTTATCTCATGTAGATAACTTAGATTGTGTTTTACAGACAAAACTTAATTAATTTACTAAGGAGCAACAAAATGTCTTCAGTTGATAACATGATAAGATGCGTAAGTGTTGCAAAAGACAATTAGTAGAGTAGAAAGTGTGTCAGTTTAGATCATTTAAACTGCGCTACTAAATGAGTAGACAGAATTTAATTATGATATTATGAAAATATCTTGATTTGTTAGGTAACTTAAGCACCCTAGTTACTCTAATTAACAGCATATTTAATTAAGCTATCTGCATTTTATAGCATAAACAGTGTTGTAAAACGCGTAGGACAGTAGATATAAATCTAAATTTAATATAATCCGAACTTCCTGTTTTCTTTTAGTCTCTTAACAAACTTCATATACCTCAACTACTCTATATAACTCTATATTTAATTAAAACAATTAATTCCATGCAACACGTAGTGTTGTAAAGGTAATTAGACAGCATGTTTAAGTTTTATGTTTAGTTAAGCGTTTTGGGGCACTTGACCCAAATTGATTGTTGACATTCTAAGTGAAATTTATTACAAGTAGCACCCCAAGTGCGCCACACAATTATGACGGTATAGGCAAAGCACAAGTAAGAGACAGAGAGAGCACGAGAAAGAGAGAGAGACAACTCATAAAATATTTACATAAATGTGGCCGCATTTACATTTTACACCTTTTTGAATTGCACACGCACAATGAACGAGGGCCTAACTCAAGGTGTGTGAGAAGGCAGCAGGAAGACTACGTGTGTGTGTGGTGGGGGGAGGTGAGAAAGGGACAGGGGAGCCATGAGTAATGTGAGAGCAGGCGGCAGGCGGCAGGCGGCAACATGTGGCTGCTAAGTGGCTGCCTTTGCCTTTGTCGGAGATGCTGCTGATGTTGCCAACAACATTTCCGGCCACACTTATTTTTTTTTTTTTTTTTTTGCTATTCCTTCTCTTTCTTGTCTTCCTTATTTAAATGTCATTTATGTTTGCCGTTATACTTTATTGTTTGTTATGTGCGACGTTGAATTCTCAGCGGGCTTATTGTGTATTAACTTTGTCACTGTGTGTGTGTGTGTGTGTGTGCTATTTAGAGACTCTTTTTGTTGCGCCTGCGCTTGGCACATATGAGCTTTGTTTGACAACTTTTTGTTGCCTACTTTTAGGCATGCGGCGCATTGTTAGCTCGTTTCTTTGCAGCTCCCCCCTGCCAGGCAGCTGATTGTATATATATATTAGTACAAGTGCGATATGTCTTACAAAATCCTATTGGAAATTAAACTGGCTCTATAAAATTAAAATTATTGAGAGTACAGTAATTATTAAATAGTACAGTAACTGACAATATTTTAAAAGGTGATTGCAAATAATTAAAATAAAATTTATATTAAAAACGCAACACACGCAATAATACAAGGATAAAATTATGAGTTTTAGCTAGCTGTTCTAAAATCTTTAGTTCTACAGTTTGGCACACGTGTCAAGGATAACTCGCAAGCGGTTTGTGTCTTTGCTAAATATGCTTTTGGTGCAGTTATTTGCTAGCAGTGCTGCCTATTTAGCTTTTTTGGACCGCACTGGCAACTTATATTAAATTTAAGTTGTTTATTAGAAAAACAGCAAAAATTTTGAATATTTATACGGATTATCGCATTAAAAACACATCAATTATACTTATAAGCTTTAAGTATAATTAAACAATATGAAATGCATATATTTCTATAAATATTAACTGCAACTTACGCAGCTTTTCGCAGAATTCTTCTCTCACATTTGAATTTATTTGTTAATTATAATAATAATATTACGCTGTCTGCGTGACAACACTTTGAAATGCCCGTAAATAACTGAGAAACTAGTTCGAAACTCTATGAAATTTTACTACTCAAAATAAAGAAGAAAACAAAAAGCGAAACAAAATAGCAACAGTCGAGGCGGTAAACATAATTATTGATAAAACAAATCCTAAATTCACATGCTAAGGGCAACAATATTTATGAATGACTTGCGTGTGGTGCCCTCTCACCCCCCCCATACTCTCTTTCTCCCCACTCTCAAGACACTTCAAGGAGGAACTGACATACTAAGTGATTTTAAATGGGCCGCAATCAGGCACATGTTCGATGAGGAAAATAATTTACAGTTAGGGTTAAGACTTACCACGCGACGTTGGATGATTCATGAGTATCGATAGCGGGCACTCATCGTCGTCGAGTATATACTCGGTTGCATCGCTGTTAACCTACAGGATAATACAGGAGAAATGGATTAGTTAGGGATATAATTATAATCATAATGTGAAGTCTCTTCCCACCTGCACAAGGCAATAGTGCAATGGATCCGCCTTCTCTAGGCCATACTTGGTGAGCATCTCCCGCACAACAGCCTGAGCACAATCACGTATGGATAGCAGCAGCGTCTTATAGGGCACATCCTGGCACAGACTTTCGCCATAGATTTTCAACGTGCCACCCGTATCGGGTCCCCCATCACGTGAACGAAACTGTTGCAGTTTCTTCTCCAGCTTCTGTTGTCTTCGTCGCCGCATTACGGCCTCGGGATTTGAGATCGAACGTGTGAACGATGTTTCAGGCAGTTCTGTATATAGTTTGCCAGCCACAGCATCGCTGCCGCCTCCACCACCAGTGCCATCCAGTGCACCATTGCCGCCTGCTCCTGCTCCTCCGCCCATGCCGCCCGCATGGCCATTCATGTGAGCCGCAGAGCCTGCGCCACTGCCTCCAATCCCATTGCTGCTCAGCCCCAATTGGCTGCCATTCGCCAGTGGCAGATCCGAACTAAGTTTGGCCATCTTCTCCTTTTTCTTTTGCTCCTTCTTCTCGCGCTTGGACAGCTTACGCTTGAAATTCAAATCCGATTGCTCAATGGGCTGGGGAGAGATAGAGAGAGAGAGATTAGTATCATCCTGAGATTACTGCCTGCTGCTGCCCACTCACCGTCGTCTTTTGATCTATATTCTTGAGCAGGAAACGACCCTCACGATCGTCAATGTGCCAATTGAGCTGCACTAGCAGCGGCTTCTCATCCGCATTCAGACGACGCTCCTCGCCATTGGCATGAACCTCATAGAGCGCATAGTTGGGCACCGACAGCATACGCATATCCGGACGGAACTTCTCAATGAGTGTGTCTAGAAGAAGAAGATTAATTTGAGACATAAACCATATAAGATCCGAATCTCACCTATGACATCTGTGACTGTGGCATCGCTGGCGACGCGTATGCATTTGGTTGCAACCTTCTGGCCGGCATCTTGAAAGTAAAACCGCATTACGCCATGGAAGAGCAGATTCTGTAAGGATCATATTGATTAATTGTAGAGAAAACCATCTAAGAGAAGAGGAATCCACACTTACCTCGTCCGGTTCGGAGAGCGCAAAGAGATCCAATCGATTGGCATTCCATTGTTGTATAACTGAACGTACTGCCTCGCGATCCAACATTTTCTTATCATGTGACATGCTGCGGGGGGCTGAGGAGGTGTATATGGAATTTTCGATGCTCTTGTTGAATCTTTTTTATCGTTTTTGTGACTCCAGTGTGACGTCGTATATTGGGGAGACCCGGCTAACTGTAAACAAGAAAAGCAAAAAAAAAACAAAAGTGGGGTAAAATTAGATTCTGGGTTTACAACTTCCACGAAGCATCGTAAAAGCAAAACGAAAGAGAGAGGGAAAGAAATGCACTTTGCAGTTGCGCGTATGCTGCACTTCCGGAATTATTTTATAGATATTTAAATTTCAAAATAAACTTTAGAAGCTTCGGCTATACAAATTTACTATCTCTAGCTTTTATAATAGCTAAGATCTGTGTTATTTTGAAGCCCCTAAAGCTAACTCTTGAGCAGGAAAACTTTTTCTTAAATACACCCTAATATCGTACTATATTGTAATACACTGCATAGCTTGATTTATGCAAAACTCAATTAGCAAGATATTTTCCCTGCCTTCCCCCTCAAAAACAACTTCAGCGATGCAGAAAATGTTTAGAAATGTTCATTATACTGTCTAGAAAATACCTCAAGAGGTTTTCTTTTTTTTTTCTTTTTCTTTCAGGGCGTGCCTGTACGCGCAAAGTTCATCAGCGATGTCAAAGCAAAGCGGAACTTTGCCTGAAACAATCCATACCCCCCCATCAACCAACTGCTTTATGTCTTGATATATGTTCTCTAAGTTTCTTACTTCCCATACCTATGTAGTAGTATAGTATATAGTTTAATAACCGTCAACGGTTACGCTTCAGAGCATACGTCGTTGACTGAGCACAGGCAGCAGGCAGGGATAGAAGCAACAACGCAGAACTCTCTCTCTATATAGACAAAGAGGGGGGAAACCCTTGGGTTAAGTAGAACAATTTGTACTGTTCGCAGCGAGGGCGTGTTGTCAGTTGCAATTCTAGTGCAATTTGTATACTGTTGTCAAGCAGCAGCTGAGTTATTCCTGTTCCCTTCTTCTTCTTCCAAGGCTTCCCCTAATCCCACCAAGGAACTGCAGTCATGCGTAACCAGAATTGGTTTTCTCCTCAGTTTCAAATATAGTTTCCTTTTTTCTTCCTTTTTCTCCCCCTTTTTCCCTTGTGTTTTGGTATTTATTTTGGATTGCTTTCAATGTTATTTCGTTGGTTGTTTGACTACTCCTGCAGTCGGTTGCTGGGGCAGGTTTTTGGTAGGGGTTGTTAATAGCGCTATTTGTCGGGGTGCTCTCGTTGTAGTTAAGGAATTTTATTACCTATTAAAGGTATTTCTAATCATTAAAAAACAAGTAAAAGCAAGTGATTGAAATTGTCCAAGTATATAGAGATTGTTTAATTATTAAATAAATAAATCCTAAATAAGACTTGCAAATCGTATTTTTTAATTGCTTTTAGACAATAAAATAAATAAGACTTGCAAATCGTATTTTTTAATTGCTTTTAGACACTGTTATATTGTAACAAAATTTGATACCTGCAGCTCCTATAGACTCTGAGATCTAGTTAGTTTTTATACTAAATCTCTTTTTCCACTTATTAACTGAACTCTATTTCATTTTTCAGTGTTACCTATACAAAATATTTAGCATGTCAAAAAAACCTAGATAGGCATCTGTCAAAATTATAAAGAAATTTGGAAAATTACTTGGAAACGCTTCGCTAGCAATGACAACCCTAGAGTCTGAGTCTGAGTGTGTTCGTAATTATTTAGGTAATTTTACAACATTATTAAAAAGTCATAAAAGTGACATTTACACTGCGAGCGAGAGTCAACATTCGAGTCGTCGTTGTTGTTGTTGCTGTGTTTATTGTCGCTTGTTGGTTTTCTTCTTCTTCCTCTTCTTTCTTGAGTGAGTGCACTGAGCCCAAAGATTGCGCGTATTGATAAAAATGTAAAAAGCCGGAAAACCGCAAAGCCAACAGCAACAGCAAACACTAAGAGAAAGAGAGGGAGAGAAAGAGCGAAACTGTCGCTAGACAGACAGACAGGTTGATAAATATATAGTATATACTAGATATATAAATAAATGTACCGCAAAAAAACAAAGCTCAGGCAAGACAAGACAAAAGCCGCCTTGGCTGAGGTGAATGTACCCCGCGACGATCTCTTTCAATTGGGCGCGCCAAGTTGCAACAACAACAACAACAACAAAAACTGTCCTACAGCACCTGTACCCTTGCAGCAAGGTTCAATATCACGGTACAATTGTACCAACTGCTTTGGTACACTTGACGGGAATAGAAATGTGTATTTAATATTTAAAGTATTATTTACATAATTTACAACATTTTTATATAAAGTAAAGACCGCAATAACCCCATAAAACTCTTGTGAATTCTATATTAACAGCCCTCACTTAATTGAGTTAGCTGCCATTGAACGATTTTCAATTAAAAGACAACAAAATAAACAATTAAATTAAACCCAGAAATGCTCAACTTGAACTACAGCACCCGCACCCGCATAACTTAGTCATGACACAAACCATTCAACGGTATTACAGTTTTGTTTGTTTTCTTTTCGCTTCTCGCTTTGTGTAATTCCTTGCTTCTTCTTCTTCTTCTGCAGATTTGCTAGCGCAGTCTTTTTTAGCTGTGCTTTTCTTTGGCTTCTCTCTTCTTCTGCTCTGCTGCTGCTGCTGCCGGGGCGGCTTAAAAGCCTGTGACACTTTTGTAGCACAGTCAGCAGAAAAAGAGGTAAACAAAACAATATAGAAAAGTGAGTGTAGTGTAACACCGAAGTGTGTATACACTTTAGCGAAAGACTGATATTTTTATAAAAAAAGAAACAGGAAAGTTTATAAGTAATTTAATTGTAAAATTATAAACCAAAAAGCTAAGATATAGTATATATATTTTTTTTCTTTTCATAAATCTTTAAGAAGTTGGGTTCCAATAACACTTGTCTTTATTCTACTACACATAATTTTATAATCCAATTTAAGCAGGCGTCATTTGCGGTCAACGTTTGTTAAAAATATTTGCCACCTTTTTTTTACTTTTATTATTTTATTTTTAATATGAGTTAAGGGTTTTTTTTTGTATAATTTTTTGATTTGCTTTTTTAGTCGCCTAACTGTGATTTGCGCTTTATTGTTGTCTTAGTTTTGTGCTTAAAATAAATACAAAGCTTTTCGTCGTTGTGTGTGAAAACTGAGACAACAGCGAAAGAAAGAGAGGAGAAGAGAGAAGAAGAAAAAAATAACCGGCAAATGCGAAGAGGCTTCAAAGACATACCAAAGTGGTTGTTGACTTTTTTTGCTTGTTTATTGCATGGTTTTTTTATTATTTTATTTTTTTATACTTTATTACAAGCCTAACACTTTTTTTTCTCCAAACGAAGCTGAGTAGAGAATGTGAATATGAGTCAAGTTTGCAGCTGGGACGCTTAATTGGGTTGAGCGCAAATTGTAATGGGAGGCCTGAAGTGCTTGAATAGAACCGTAGGAGGAGGAGTAGAAATCATGAATCAACACGAAACCAAAAACCGTATGCGCGTTCTAGATTTGAATTTAAATAGAGGATGTTCAACAGGAAAGGCCTGAGCATGATCACTATGACGATCATGACTAATTCAAAGAGTTCTGCTCTGATCATCGTTAGCACCAAACACAATAAGATGGAAATAATTACATATGCAGAACGGATGTTACCCTATTAACAGATACAGATACAGCTACACATACGTGTACTTTCCGTTTCGAAAGTTCAATCAAATCAAGAGTCACGATCACGATCACCCTGTAGAAAAGTGTGACAAATTTAGATCAAGTTAAGGTGAGGTACTTCAGCTAATTGTCACGATATTCATGGAGAAATTGTGCCTTTCCTTCCAGTTCTATACAGGAACAACAATTTAAGACAATTAAACAATTGCAGCAAATTGAGTTGGCATTTGGGACTGGCTATGACCCTGGAACTGGCAAGCCCCATCATAATATTATGCATACCGCGCACTAGAGAGACCGCACCCCATAAACAGACGATGCTTCTCCCCTTCCCGCTTCCCATTCTATGCATACTTAATTAGCTAATTTCCCATAAACTGTGTGTATATAGTAAAAAAAAGGCAAATACATATGCATATGCACAAAAATCAAATAAAAAGAGAAAAAAAAAAAGAAAAATACTTAATTATGCGAACATGCAAAAATGCACAGAGCGCGCTTTGCATTGCTCATACGCCGCGTTATCACAGTTTTTTTTTTTTTTGTTATTTCACATTGCGTGCGGCGCATAATAATAAATATGGTCAAATAGATACGCTTGGGAAGATCAAAAATACATGGCAAATCTCAGGCCAGACCATAAACGGAAACTATTAATCAACTTTCACTTGTTTGTTATTTAAAACGCAGATGCGTTCGATTTTTTTTCTATTTTTTGTTTATCCAACCTTGTTGGCTTTGTTTATTAATGAAGTTGCCCATTTAAGGTCTCCAAAGTTTTTTTTTTTTTTGTTCAACAGGTTATTGACTGATTATATTTTTGGGAACTTTATCTAGCCAACTTTATCTTGATTGCCTGCGCATTCGTTTGCTGATTACAAAACTCTCACAAATTACTCGAGTTTATGTCTTTTAAATGTGTCATTTAAATGCTAAAGATTCTTGTTTTCTTTCTTTTTCTTTGTGTCAGAGAGTTCCCCTTTCGAGCTTTAATGACATATCATATGTTATTTAGCATTATGACATCGACAAAATTTCAACCTGTCATGCCATGGAATTTCTTTTGGAATTTTTCTACTGATAAACGAACTCTATTGTTGAGGTAGAAACTGTTACTTGTTGACATATTTAACGGCAAGAAGAAACTGTAAAACTGTATGAACTCTTCATAATTATAGAAGATATTCATAACTAACTATATAACATACATATAATTAATAAACAAAGTATATTAAGTGAATTTATGACAGTTTTAATTATTGTTTTTTATGAATGAACATTCCTAGCGCATTTTGTTAAAGGTATGATAACAAAGCCCGGGTTTATTCGCTCTATAAAGTGCACAATTCACAGCAATATGATATCATATAATAATGAAGGTTTACTGAATCGAGTCACTCTCTCTCTCCATCTCTTTCTGTTTTACTATTGTATTGCTTACGCAACTTTTCGCAATATGCATAATTAAAAAAGTTGTACGCTTTCATAAAGAAACATAAAAAAAACAGTTAATTATAGTTTAAGTTCGCTATAAACAAAGAGAAAACTTTTCATATTAAAAGTGCCAAGTTTTTTGAAATTTTCATTATTTTATTTGAAATAAATGAGAATTTCTGGGAGGCACAGTGCGAAAATGACGTTGCAAAGTTGTTGATATGTCTTAAATGCAGTTTTTCTTGCGATACTATAATTGTTTTTCCTTTCTGTTTGTCTGTGCACAATCTAATTAGGCCAGGAAGCAATTTAACCGGTTAATAGACGACCTGCCCACCACACCACACACTCGTCGAGGCGTTTGAATTAATAGAGAGAGGTGTAAGATGGAAATGTGCATAGTCTTATACTATTAAGCATGCAATACACTGAGAACAATTAAATAGAAAGCTGCTCACAAAATTTGATATCTCTAGCTATTATAATAGCTAAGATCTGCATGTTTAAAGAGACACAAGACGATTTTTCTATAATCTATATATTTGTATATTTCTATATGCTCCTTAGCTCTTTAATTTTGTCACAGTGTACATATCTAAGTGCTAAACATAGTCTCTCTCGTACCCCTATTAATAGTTAACTTTGCTTGCATTTTTAATGTGGGAAAATTATAATGGCGGGTAAGTTAGTTAGGCCGGAACCCGCTTTGATGTTGATTGCTAATGCCAAGCCATCTATATAGGCTATGTGTCTGTATATATATCTACAAGATATGGGACCAGTATGAAACATATCTCGGCGCACTTCTTGGAAATGCGCAACTTTCACTGCGACAACGCCAAGTAACGCCCATAAAAAGACGAGGGGGACCACGACTATGTATGCCAAAGATAAACAGACTGATAGAGATAGAGACAGAGACAGCGCGATAAACGGATAGACAGGCAGACAGATAGAGAGACCGCCAGACAATGTGACAATTGACAATTGGCAATAAAATTTCAATTAACGTGAAAATGTCAAATGCTTAGGAAAAAGAAATAAAAGACAGAAGAAACTTGCGAGTGAGCGAGTGAAGTGGAAAAGAAACCAAGAAAATGGGGACAAAGCAAGTTTGTAAAAAAAAGCATACTTGAAATTTTTACTATAATACACAAACCATTTGAAGAGACTTTTGGTACATTATCATGCAAAATAATCAATGCTGTATAATAGATTTTTGTAAATAAAATAAACTTTAGATTCTAAATAAGTTTTAGCAGCTTTATATAAAATTTTCCATCTCTAGCTTTCATAATACCCAAGATTTGCGCGTTCAAATAAACAAACAACAATCTATATAGAATCAAAACGTATCAGATATGCAAATTTAATTGTATATCTTGTAATAGACCCGTTTGTCTAGTATGCTTGGCCAATATCTGCATGGATTGCTCAATATTTGCAATATTTCCTCTCTGCTCTCGCATGATTATTATTATTATATGGCCTAATCGTAATGCCAAAAGCAATTTGCTATATGTTTGTTTATTTGCCAAATCGCATGCGTCGTCTTGTCAATCACTCTCAGAGAGATCATAATAATAATGCAGGCCTGGCGGGAGAAGAAGACGAAGAAGAACGAGAGGGAGATACAAGCTGCGATAGTACTGCATAGTATGGTACATCCATATAGACATGGTATGAAAATCACAGCGTAACCGGTTAGACAGCCACATGTGTGTGTGTGCGAGTGTGTGTGTGTGTGTATCGCTGTGGAATGTGGAACGAGCTTTGGCATCCGATGTGCACATTGGGGCATGTTTATTTAGTTTTTTTTTTTTTTTTCATACGTACAATATGCAACTGCGTCATTGCGCAGCCGCAACTGTCAACTTTGCGACACACACAAATGTTTTTCCATCTCCGAAAAACACGCCCATCTCTAATGAGTTTTTACGAAACTTACAAGATTTACAACATTTTTCAAATTTTTATCTAAGCTATATAATAATTATTGTTTAATTTAATTAGAAATATTATTTTTATTTATTTTAAATTTACTGTACATCACCCCATACCAACAAAAAACGAGCTACTTATTTTGAAAAGCTTTCCACCTTTTTTTCTTATTGTTACAATTTTTTAGCTACAAAATCTCACTGACTTTTTGAACTGATTGAAGAGAGATAAGAGTTTTGGAAAACTTTCGACAAAGTATAGCATAATTTCAGTCAACATTTTGCAGCAGCTGCTGACCCAGAAAATCTTAGAGGGGGGATAAGATCTTTGGTAATTATCTGTAAAATAGTCTTTTTTCTCTTCGCTTTGGTTGCTGTTTCTGCAGATAAGTGAAGATGCCAAGCGTGAAAATTGCAGCTGTTAAAAACTCGAGCAAGCAACGGGAAATTTGGGCAACTACATACAACACCTGAGGGTTACGAGGTGCAAATACATGAAAACAAAAAAAAGATTTGTAAAACAGACGGCGACTTACAAACCGAAAAGCAAATAGCCAAAGGTAATCAGCTGGCGAGACGCCGCAAAAGACAAACAGGCAGACAAACAGACAGAAAGACAGGCAGACAGACAGACAAACAGACAGACGGACAGTGGGACGTACAAAATAATTAGTTTCAATGAGCTGCAGCTCTTGAACAAAAAAAAAAAAACAGAGCCTTAAGAGCATCAACAACAACAAGAAAAAAGACATTATAATAGAGATACATTTGCTGGCAGACGGCAAACAAAGACAGACAGACAGGGCGAGAGACAGACAGACAGACAGACAGACGCGCATTAAGCCCACATTATGCATTCATTTGAGTGCGCCGCGACAGACACTCACAGACACTCATTGCGCATTCTCAAACACACACACACACAGCGGGCAGACGGGCAGGCAAAAGATTTGGGCAAACACGAAAAACCGAAGCTAACAGAAGCATCTTTATGAATACCACGCAAGCGCAACACCCCACAGAGTTGTTTGACTTGCTAGATAATAAAAAAATGCACTCATTGAAGACTATGAGTTATTATAATAATTATTATATTATGGAAAACATATTATATTCGATTAAACACTTTAAAACAAGTAAGAATAATTATCTGCAACATGACATAGTTTCCCAGTAATTGTTTCTAGGAAAACAATACTATACATAGTTCTGTAATTCTTTTGCAATTTTTCTAGAGTAAAGAAATGGCATATATTATTAATATTCTGTAGCATAGGACTTGCTAGATAATAATAAAATACAATTATTGAAGACTACAAGTTATTAAATGATATATGTATTATATTATGGAAACCATATTATTCTCGATTAAACACTTTAAAAGAAGAAATAATAATTATTGTCAACATGGCATAGTTTCCCAGAGTTTGCTTCTAGAAAAACTATAGTATGTATAGTTCTGTAATTATTTTGCAGATTTCTAGAGCATAAAATGACATATATCTTAATAATATATAATCTATACATGGTATATTGGCTTTGATCTAATTTTGATTACATTTTAACAGCATCTTATGTGTTACCCTGTCATCTAAGGTGTGTTTGCTCAATATGAATATACTCTGTAATTATTTAAGCTGCTTTAATATTGAAGAATTGAATTTCTTGCTTTATCCTAATCTTTTCTAGCAGCAAGAACTTCAAAAAAACAGCTCGACTTGCGTACTGGCCTGGTAACAGTTTTCTCTCTCCCTCTCTATCTCTCTGTCTCTCTCTTTCCCACTTCATGGTGTTTACGTTAGGGGTGGAAACATAGCGACACAACATGCAGACCAAAAGTCGAGTAGGGTCCCAGGTACAACACACACAGCAAAATCAAGATCATCATTATGATCATCAGGCAGGTAGGTAGCTATAGCAGACCAAAGGATCGTTCGTACAGTGCAGCACAGAGAGTGAGAGAGAGAGAGACATTGAGAGAACGAGAGTGAGATTAAGGTGAGCAGGGTTCGGTGCACTGGCCCAGAACGTGGTTGGAAAAACCGTTTTTCAGTTTTATGAATTATACCAATTGACAATTTTAGGGCAACACGCATTCCAGGCGTACGTTAAAGAAAAAAAAAAGTACAGTCATTTAAGACGCTCCCTAGTAGATACCCTAGTGTTGTTCCTTACCCTGTTGCATGTCAGCCTGGTATGCCACCTTTTGTCGCACTTCTGTGCCTCAATCAATGTTAATGCCGCTTGTCAATCAGTCCCTCTATAAGTCTTAGGAGATGGAAGACTCAGCGAATTGCTTATAAGCAAATGTTTCTTTCTTTTATGTGTTTTGAGTGCCTCTTGACTTGTACCCCTCTCTCTCTCTGTCTCTCTCTATCCATCGATTCTCTAGGTTTGGCTGGCCTATAGTGTATTTTTGAACTCATCTAATGGCAATCTGTGAGCTGACATCTAATGGCTTTCGGGAGTCGAGAATTACTACATTAATGGACTGCTTTGGATATGAATTTATGAGTGAAATTCCAAGAATTCCTTAACGCATATATGCAATTTATATAGGCAATTTATAGGCATAAATTTAGGATAAATTAGGTAAACTATATTTATGTGTGATAGGAGAGAATTAATTATTTTAATAAACTAATTTGATTTTCAACGTATTTCTTGGCTGCAAATTCCACTTGGCAACAGGCAGCCCTGTGCACTGCAAATTGTATAAGGTGTTCCCTCAACAGAAGCTCCCCTTACCAGACAAAACAATGACCAAACACACACACAAACACACACACACACTGAGATTGTGTTGAGTTGTTGTTGAGTCGGTAATGTGAGACGTGTGTGGAATGTGCGGGAAGAGGAGACGATTCCTCCTTCTCGTCGGCTGCTACGGGTAGTACTCACTGGGAACATTTTTATGAATTGCATGCTGGACTAGAGAGTGGACTGAACTGGACGGAGGGACGAGGGACAATTGCATGAGGTTACCCAGCATGAGGGCGTTGTTTCTGCAATTGCAAAGGGAGAGACAGAGACAGAGAAAGAGAGAGAGCCCTTCTACTTGTCTACTTGTTCCACAACTTTCTCACACACAAGATGTATGTGAAGTTTAGCAAAAATGCATGAAAACCGCATACAAAAAATGCAAACAAATATATTACACTGAGAGAAATTTAAGAAAGAATTAAACTTCAATTTAATTGTCAAATTTAATATTAATGCTTTTTATGCTTGAAAAATCGAATATAAAATATAAATAATTTAGGCGTATACCCTATAATTTAATGCATAAAATAATACTATGTAATCTATACACATATGCAAAGATATGACAAGAAAATAAAACAGATTAAGAAAATATGCAAATAATAAACGAGAAATAAATATGCAAAATCATTGCTGCATATTTTATTTTTTATATACTACACTTGGCTAATTTCTTCAAGTGTAATTGTATTGGTACTTCACACACACACACACACACGGCAAACACAATCAAACACACTCACGGGCAAACATTCAGCTCAAAATCACGGTCAGGCGGTTGCTGAAAAAACAAGTTTAGAGACATTGGCGCATTCGATTTGCGAAACGGGTTTCTATTTATTTCCAACAACAACACATATGGGCGGCCTGCCTGCTGCGGGGCGTGGCACTGACCGCACTAAATCAACGCAAATGTCTAATCCATTTCGGTTCTCTCTCTCTTTCTTTCTTCAAAAAAATTCATTTTCTTTCTTCTTTTTTGTAATCCAAATTGTCAACAGAGTCTCATGTACATTTATTAAAATTATGACTCAGTTCCGGAAGTTGTTTGCCAAATAGCTAGGCATAAATATGATTTATCTTTTATCTGACAGCGTCCGGTTTTATCAGACTTTAATAACAAAAGAAAAGCATAACCAGTGCTATTTAAAATTATATGATATATTAAACAGTATAATATGCTTAAAAAAATACTATATCATATTGACAAACTTTTTTTGCACTTAAGGTGACATTCATTTTTATTTCGCAACCTTTGTATATGCTATAAATAAATTGATCTCATTAATTATCAACAAAAAAAAACTCGTTTTTCCATTGGTATATTTTATTTCGCTTCGATTTCACACGAAATTCCAAATTTCAAATTGTTTATACGAGAAAAAACAATAACAATAACAAGAACAAGAGCAACAATAACGGCCATTGAGAGCAGCTGCAGCAAAGCTCCTATTTCCAGCTAAAGCATAATAAATAAGACTATATAATTCGTGCAGAGAGCGGGAGAGAGAAAAAGCCTTCAACAACGATACCGATATACCCAACATAAGAACAAAACGATACCGAATATGATGCCCAAAGGCAGTCGACGAAAACAAAAGTAAACAAAGGCGAATATAAAGACTCTCGCGGCATGCATATGCCAAAAATAAACATTCACTGCACAAGAAACTCAGAGACTCCAATTACGAATTGCAAAATGGGCAGCAAAAAAAAAAAAAAAAACAAAGAAAAAACGGAGTAAAAGACATAAAGAGATTGTGCTAGCAGTGTAGAGGAATAAAGGGAAGGGGAAAGAAAGGAACATAAACATTTTTAAATATGCTAAGAGAAAATATTTACAGATATTACAATTTTAACACGCACATAGAGGAATATATCGGAGAAAGAATTAAGTATATAGCTATCTCACATTACAGAGCTTTTTAGCATAAGCGTGATCAAAAAGTTGAGTGACTGTAGAAGCTCTTATCTTATAGACAGTGCTGCCAATTCCACATATAATATTTTGCCTTTTATTAAGAATACACTAATTTCGCTTTATTTGAAAGTATTACTAACATTTTTCTATGCAATTTACAAATATTACATTTTTTGATAATGTTAATAGTTTATTGATGAATTTATTTATTGCATTACATTTTTTTTTACTTTTTTTAATGAATGGGTTAGTTTCTATTTTATTTATAGTTACACTACCTGCGCAACATTAGAAAGTGTGTCCCCATTATTTATAGTATTTGATTATTTTGAATCGATGAGTAAATAATTGATATGACTTTATCATTAAGTATTGTGTCGTAATTAGATTAGCTGGCACCTGTAACTACACACACACACACACACACACACACAGCACGCCGCCCAAGCAAACACATGCCAAATGCGCGTGTGTGTGTGTGTGGTTTGTGCTAGTTTTGCTCTGCTTCTACATCTACGGTTACTTTTTGGGATCGTTTGGCCCACATACTTATGTACATTACCCTCCCTACACATTCCCCCTCATTCGCCTACACTTGTTTTGCTTTTGCTTTTGGATTTTTGTTTTCTTTGTTTTGCTTTTGAGTTTACTTTTCGTCTTTCTTTATTTATTTTGCGCACCTTCTCGGAACCTGAAACTAATTTCATTTCAAGTCTTGTTTACCTTTTTTTTTCTTTTTTGGGACACGTTTTTTCTTATCACCTGCACTGAATGCAATTGCATTATTGTATTTCTGTTGTGGGCTATGTTTATGTGGCAATACATAGAACTATTTTGGTTTATCTGTCCCCCTTTTTCTGTTATGTGCCCCCTTTTTCATATATGTTGATAAGCTAACTATGTGGAATGCGCATATCGATTGAATTTAGTTCAGTTATAATAGTTAAGAGCAGTCTAAGATTAGAGAACTAAAGATATGAGGAATAGGCAATAATTCTTATGATTTCTTCACGTTTTAAAAGAGTTAAAATAAAATCTGCTTAATGAATTCTTTAAATATTGCAAACTCTCATATTTCGTATTTTCTATAACAGTTGAGGTCGCAAAACCGAACTAAACTTCTTTTTGTCAATGACTCATGCAGGCAGCCCAAAGCCACAGCCAAAGTACAAAGTTCAATTTACATTGGCAAAAAGCAAGGCAAACAAAACGCAAGGCAAGGCGCCAAAATTGAGCTGCAAATTAACGTGGAAAATAAATAAGACAACAAAACGAAGTCAGCTCAAAAAAAAAATAAAAAACAAAAAGGAAAACGTAAAAAAACTGGCTGACTGCATAAAGAGGTGTGTGTGTGTATGTAAAATTGTTAGTATTTATGTATGCATGTGTGTTTAGTGTTAGTGTTAGTGGTAATTGCTGTTGTTCTTGTTGCGGTGGCGGTGGGCAAGACAACACATAACACACAACACAAAACGCAAGACAACACACATCACAACAACAACAACAAGAAGCAGTACAATGACCGAAAGTAGCTAAAAACAAATGCGAAATACTCCAAAAGCCTAGCATACCTCTCCCTTCTCTCTCTCTCTCTTTCTCGCTCTCTTTTTGCATGCCATAACACCCGCAGCGGCAGCGTGGCAAAACGTAGTAGAATTAAGTAGTAGTATGTAAAAGCTACTCTACTAAGTGAGTACACACTTATAAACCTGTTGTCAAAGCGAATAGCAAAAGCAACAACAACAAAAACAACAGCAGCAGCAACAGCAACAAATCGACGTTGTAGAGCTGCACTAAAAATTCCGATCTTCCAGTCGCCGACGTTGTCGTCGTCGCGCCGGCGCTCGGCTCCAATGGAGTGACTCGATGGACTCGAGAAAACACTCGCGAGTCGCGAGAGGCAACAAGCGCGGCGGCTGCGCTCAACAAAACAGGTATAACTGTGTTTGTGTTCGTGTGTGTGTGTGTGTGTGCGTGAGGGTGTGCTTGTGCGTGTTTTTCTTTTTGTTTCTGTGAGTGTATGTGTAAGTGGAGACTTTTGAGAGTTGTGTGTGGAGCCCCAGCAACATCTTCACGAAACGGTCGAGCAAAATGTACGCTGTGATAACCGTACGCGACCGCGACGTACGAAGGTGAACAGCAAAAAGTAAAGCAGCAAAACACAGAAAGACAGAAGACAGTGAGAACAACAACAATGAATGTCGACGCACCCTTTTCTTATTGTATTGTTGTAGAGCTGCCGTTGCCGTTGCTGCTGCTGCTGCTGTTGTTGTTGTTGTTCTTTCTTGTGAAGAGATTGAAGCGCAAAACCACATCCGAATTAATGTAGCGTCTTTTACCTATGCAAGAACAACAACAATGCATGCAAGCAACAACGTGTGCAAGGGAGAGGCAAAAGCTATAGCGGGTGGCGTTCGACATTCTCCACAGAAAATACGAACAAAAAATAAAACAGAAGCGGAGCAAAAAATGTAGGCAAAATGCCGTAGCCGTTGGAATGCTTTTTGTTGTTGTTGCTAAGCCGGACATGGCAATTGTTGCTTGTTTGTTGAGGAGGCCAACTGGCAAATGCATTTTATAATCGGTCGCTAACAATTTGCAATAATTATGAGCAGCAGCAACAGTTGGAAATGTGAATAATTGTTTTTGGGGGCTTAGTCACTCACCTATTGGCACGTTTAGCCGCCGTATCTAAATCCCAGAAGAACACGTTTATAATCCGAAAATAGAGGAAACAATACACACAATTTTTCACAAATAAAACACTAAAACAGAGCTGCGAATACGCTGCCACGCTTAATTAAATTAACGCAGCAATCAAATATTTTTGTTAACTTCGCCGTTGTTGCTGCACATTTTGACGCACAGATCGCGCAAGTCGACGATCGTTGTGCAAAGAAAAATAAAAAACAGCTTTTCCACTCGTTTTGCACTATATATTTTTTAATTATTTAATTTTACACTTATGCAAATTACGCATATACACAAAACTTTACACTTGTTGCGTCGTTGTTGATGTTGCAATTTATTTTCTTGGAAATTCAACGAATTTGTGAAACGAAAACGAAGCGCGAACCACGCGCGTAGCACATTTGAAAGCGACGACGTCTGAATTGGAACTCAAAGCGGAAAACGAAACGAAACACCAATGCAAGTAAGGCGAATCAAAACACAAAATGAAATAACAAAAATCATATCGATAGTCAATCAACTATCGATGATAATGCAAGTCACAGTGAATGACGTTCAGAAAATAAAAGTCATTGCCGATGAAGAACATAACAGTTACCCGTCCGGTTACAGACTGGCTATGAAATGTTAGTTAGCTGTGATGACAAACATTCTGTTACTTGCAACAGACTGGTTATGAAATGTTAATTAGCTGTGATCACCAAGCAGTGCACTGGAATGTAAATTAACATTCTGTTACTCTACATTAGTTGGGGCTGTTTAGCTGCAATGTAAACTTGCATTCTGTGGTGTTAATGTTATTGCAATTGATTTACATTATCGATATCGAAACAGTAAATGATGCAGGGATATTTTTAAAATATTGTATCCGTGATATTTTGAAATGGATTTCACATCAATTTATTTTTCATGTGTTTTCCACTCGCCTTAAGTATTTAAATGACCCATGCAAAAATATTGCGATATAAAAATAGATTGTTCATGAAAAATATCGATACATTGATACTCTGTTATGTTATCAACAGCCCTAGCAAAAAGAATACAATAATAAACCCGAGCATTAATTAATAATACACTTACTTTCTTTAATCGCAATACTCACTCCAAGTAATAAAACATAATAAAGCAAAAGCCCAACAGTAGAAATTCTACAAAAGAGCTGTTTTTAGTAGAATTACTATTTGTGTGGATTCCATTGGAGTAACGAAGACCTGCACAGAGTCTAACTAATCATCAACAATTATAAGAAAATGCAATTAAATGATTGAAATTAAAGCAAAATTGGTACGTGCGGACTCGGCAATCTATGCGACGGGCGAATGCGTTGAATGTTTAATAGAATTCACGCATAAATTATTTCCCGAGGAGCAACAAAAGGCGAGTGATCGAAATGCCAACGCTGCAAGGTAAACAATAAAGAAAACTATAACAATTGTACTGAAAATAATAATTAAATAAATAACTTATGCACACAGCATCGAGAATTTGGCATGGGCGTCAGTGCAACTGCACTGCTATCGCAAGACCAGCTACAGCACGACGGCCTCGGACAAAACGGCCGAGTTGACCGAGCTAATTGGACGAACTGCTCTGGATGCAGTGACTCAGACGCCCGGCGAGGTTATTGTGGCCACTAAGCCGAAGATTCTGTTCTGCGATCTAAAGTTGCAGCCAGGCGAGACTAAGATGTGTAGGTAGCGCACGCTCCTTAGCTGGCTCGGCTAATTCCACGATTTCTTTTTCTAGATTTCTTTAATGAGTTTGTGCCTCGCAACGGGCCACCCACGTACCGGGGTCATGATATACGTTACTTCTATAAGATCACCATAGCCACACAGCGAGTGAAGTCCAAGGTGCAGACACTGACGGTGCCCATACGTGTGCTGCCCATACCCCTGATTGCAAGACAGGATGAGCTGCCTGTGACGGTGGAAACCAACGAAGAACTTGCGCCCACGAATCCCTTTCTGGAGAAGCGTGAAGTTAGCGAGCTGGAAATATCGTGGCATCATCTCAAGGTGAGTGGGACAATACAATGGAATACAATATAATTAACCTTTCCATCTCTTGCAGAATGTAACCGCTCGGCGTGCTCCGAAATTCTATAGGATATCGAACAAGCGCGGATTCGTGGGACGCTTCTGTCTGTTCAAACCGGCCTACAAGCTGGGCGAAGATATTGTGGGTAGCCTGGATTTTGGAAACTGTCAAGTGCGTTGCGTACAGTTCTCAGTTAAACTGCAGCAGCAGGAGCTGCCAATACGACTGCAGGCAGAGCAGCAACAAGCCCAGATCGGCGATGATGTATCCTCAGTAAACTCCTTCGATATGGCGAGCATAGCTAGCGGAATCGCTGTTGATAATATGCATAGATCTGAGACATCCGGCAGTGCTCGCAACAAGGATGAACCTTCCCCTACGGGCAAACTGACCACCATATCTACATCGCATCAGGTACGCTAGTTGACTTGACCAATCGCCCAATGAGGAAGGATCATAACTATTTATATTTTATATAGGTCTGTTATGCGACGCTACAGACACAGGTGGTTGTGCCCATTCCGTTGCATGTGACACCCACATTCCATACGGATCTGGTCGATGTCAAATGGCGCCTGCATTTCGAATTCGTTACCAGCATCATGATGGATTTCGGAACTCCGAATCCCGTTTCTGGTGAGCTAACTGCGCCTGCAGAGCTTCCCGTCGAGACTATGGTTTGGAATTTACCCGTGACCATCTATGCGGCCAATCCGCTGCAGATTTATGCACCCAATCAAACCCATAATCTCTTGATTAAGTAAAAAATCAATACATATCGTGGCAATAAAAATTTTGTAAATAAACACTTGTTGATTTTGTATTTCGATTTCCGATAAGTGGCAACCCTGTTTCTGCAACTTTAATCGATAGTTTAAAATTTAATTATTTGCCGTAATTTGCTAACAAAAATGAATTAAATGTAGTGTGCCGGTCTAGCTCTAGTGTTGTACATTGCCATTCACATGTATACGGACATAGCTTAACATTAAAAGCTGATGTTAGCGAACATGCCATTCTTAACCTGACGCTGCGCCCGTGCACAAGGAAAAGAACTTAATTTAATAAAAAGTGATTATAATATTTAAAGCTGTGCCTTTTAATATACATATTCATCGCCGATAAGCCCGGCGACTACATCTCAGAAGTGGGATACCTCGAAATTGGAAACAATTGCCAAAATGCGGCCATCAAAAAACTCGATGCTGACACCGAGGAAGACGCGGGAAATGGCGCGCAAAAATTTAGCGGCACCAAGTGCCGTTATAACGGATAGTCAAGCCGTTAGTCGGCCGCCCTCTGTTGCTGAGGAAATCACCAATACCAATGTATTGGTACCTTCTGCACCATCTGTACCTTTTGCACCATCGGTATCTTCTGCACCATCTGTACCTTCTGCACCATTTATATCTTCTGCACCATCTGTACCTTCCGCACCATCGGTACCTTCTGCACCATCGGTACCTTCTGCACCATCGGTACCTTCTGCACCATTTATATCTTCTGCACCATCTGTACCTTCCGCACCATCGGTACCTTCTGCACCATCGGTACCTTCTGCACCATCGGTACCTTCTGCACCATCGGTACCTTCTGCACCATCGGTACCTTCTGCACCATCGGTATCTTCTGCACCATCGGTACCTTCTGCACCATCTGTACCTTTTGCACCATCGGTATCTTCTACACCATCCGTACCATCTGTACCTTCTGTACGAAGACAGTTGTCGCCAGGCGACAATGCACCTGCGGCAGTGACGCCTGCTGCACCCAGTGCCTCTGCCCCTGATGGTACCAGGGATATGGAAGCGCAGCTTACGCTATTGCGCCAGGAGAGGGAGCTACTGTTACTGCAGCGAGAAGTAGAGGAACTACGCGCGTTGTCTCACCGAACGGAGCAGGAACCACCGCCGCTGAGAATGGACGTCAACACCATCGAATCAATGGTGCCGATGTTCACGGGTGACGACAGCTACGACGTGATGAAGTGGATTGAGGACTTAGAGGATGCCTTCGGTATGTTGCAATTCGATGACCGCGCACGCTTCGTTGGAATGCGGCGTATGTTAAGTGGAACGGCTAAGCTGTTTGCGCGAACGGTGCATGCTCACACTTATGACATGTTGCGCAACGCATTAACGGAGGAGTTTAGTCGCCAATATTCTGCGGACGAAGTCTTTCTTCAACTACGTGCCAGACGTTTGCGGCCAGACGAGACAGTGCATCGGTACGTGTTGACGATGCAGGAAATTGCGGCGCGCGGCCGTGTAGCTGAGAGCGAACTGATTGACATTGTCATTGAAGGCCTCGGCGATCAATCCAGCGCGAGATTCATTTTATTTGCTGCCAAGACGATGCGTGAACTGAAGACACTGCTTATTCGTTATGAGCGCGTGCGTCCTCGAACACTGGTGGCTGCCGCTCCCAAGATGCCTGCTGCTAGGGCTCCTGTGGCCTGGCCTACGATGGTGTCGACGGCTCCAGCAACTAGAATGACGACTACTGCGTCCAGTCCAGACACTTCGGTCCGCTGCTTCAACTGCTCGGGTTACGGGCATTACCAAGGTGCTTGTCCGAAGCCCAGACGCCCTGCTGGATCTTGTTTCAAATGCGGCGAGCTGTCTCATATTTTTAAGAACTGCCCGTACCGTCAAAAGGAGGGGACGCCTGCTGGCCGTAGTGTAGCTAGTGTTGCTAGTGTTGCTAGCGTTGATGCTTGTGATGACGCTTGTCTTGATAGTTCCGAATTTGCGAAGACAGAGCCATTCCAATTGGTAAGTGTTTCTTTTATGGATGACTTAAAGTATGCCAAGTTTGATAGTATTTTGTCTCTCTTTGACTCCGGTAGCCCTAGAAGTTTTGTGCAGCGAGCGCGTGTAGCTAATTTTGTCAATGGGCCATTAACAAAGAGTCAGTATTGCGGAATAGGAAAGAAACGTTTGATGTCATTCGGAGAAGTTACCAGCAGTATTAAGCTTAACGATAAAATCATTACACACGAGTTTATTGTAGTCCCCGATGAATCTATTTTTGTACCTATGATCATTGGTAGAGACTTACTTGAAAAAGCAGATATTAAACTGTTTTGCGTTAAAAAACGTTATATGAATAAAGATTTGTTATATTGTAATAAACCCGGAACAATAAGTAATATGTTAAGATGTAAATTAGTGAACCTTGGCATACTTCGGTCCCTTGATAATCATTTAAGCAATTCTGACATACCTGCCAAGAGTATTGCGGCTAAATGCGGCCTAACAATTGATAGCCAGACTTCTGTACCGCCGATCGGAAATGTTGATAATTGTATTAATGAGTTATGTGCGATTGATGTCACTTCAGAAACTGAGGAATTGTTTAACATTAACACTGCTCTTCCTGCCGATGAATATAACACGCTTCTGTCATCTATTTGTGAGGCTTATAACAATACGCCACTTGCGCCTTATCCTGACGACTACTGTATGAAAATAGAAACGACAAATACGATTCCTATTTACCGACGACCCAGACGCCTATCATACCAAGAGAGAATTGAAGTTCGAGAAATAATAAATGACTTATTGAAGAGAAATATTATAAGACCTAGTTCTTCGCCTTACGCTTCCGCCATTGCACCAGTACGCAAGAAATCAGGAGAAATGCGTAAATGTGTAGACTATAGGCCTTTGAACAAAATCACTTTGCGTGATAACCACCCGATGCCCTTAACTGATGACTGTTTAGAACATTTAGGAAATAAAAAATATTTTACATTGATGGACCTTAAGAGCGGATTTAATCAAATAAAGATGCATGAAGATTCGGTTAAATTAACTGCCTTTGTTACACCTGACGGACAATACGAATACTTACGCGTACCTTATGGACTGAAAAATGGGCCTGCTGTATTTCAGCGATTTGTGAATAAGGTGTTACGGGATTTGATCGAAGCGAGACTTGTAGTTGTGTATATGGACGATATTTTAATAGCTTCGCCTGACCTTTCAAGCCATATTAAAACTATTTTGGAAGCTATCAAACGATTGCGATCATGTGGACTTGAGTTGAATCTCAAAAAATGTAAATTTGCGCAAACTGAGCTAGAATATTTAGGTTTTAAAGCAAGTGAAAAGGGTATATGCCCCAGTGACCGCCACATTGAAGCTATACAGAGATACCCGGTCCCTACGAACCGAAAGCAATTGGAATCTTGTCTTGGACTGTTCTCATTCTTCCGCCGATTTGTACCGTCGTTCTCGAAGATAGCATTCCCATTAAGTCAGTTGTTGAGGGGTGATAAACCGTTTGACTTCTCTGATGAGTGTCATGAGGCTTTCATTACTTTACGCCAGAGTCTAATACAAGCTCCGGTATTAGCCATTTTTGATCCAGAGCGAGAGACTGAATTACATTGTGATGCAAGTGCACGCGGGTTTGGTGCTGTACTTATGCAGAAACAAAATGATTCTAAATTCCACCCTGTAGCGTACTTTTCGAAATCAACTGCGGACACTGAGAAGAGGTTACATAGTTACGAACTAGAGACGCTTGCTGTTTATTATGCCCTTCGGCGCTTCCGTACTTACTTAGATCGCAGACCCTTTAAGATTATAACTGATTGTGATGCGTTAGCACGAACCTTGGCCAATGAAAATGGATCAGACAAAATTGAGCGTTGGGCATTATCATTCGAGAAGTTCAATTACACGATACAACATCGGCCTGGGAAACTTATGAGCCATGTAGATGCACTTAGTCGAATAGAGCATGTGGGTGCGGTTAGTGACTTAGATATAGACTTCCAACTTCGGGTGGCACAAAGCCGGGACAAAGAAATCTGTGACCTTAGAGAGCAATTAGAAACAGCGGATAATGATGATTATGAACTGAGTGGTGAGGTAGTGTATCAAAAATCGCCTTCGGGTAACAGACGAATATATGTGCCCAAAGAGATGATCAATAATCTGATTCGATGGACGCATGAAAAAATCGGTCATTTAGGGGTTGATAAGTGTTGTTCGGAAATTAAGAAACATTATTGGTTCCCATTGATGAAGACACGTGTACATAATTTCATACGTAACTGTTTAAAGTGTATAGTATATTCAGCCCCAGCGCGCACGAATAAACGTAATATGTACAGTATCCCGAAGCTACCTGTGCCTTTTGATACCATTCATATTGACCATTTAGGCCCGCTGCCTTCCCTTTTATCGAAAAAGAAACATTTGCTAGTTATTATTGATGCGTTCACAAAATTTGTTAAATTATACCCGACAAATTCAACAAGTTCTAAAGAGTCTTGTGTAGCCCTTCAGCATTACTTTGACCATTATAGTCGCCCCCGTCGGTTAATAAGTGACCGTGGAACCTCATTTACTTCAGAAGAATTTGAAAAGTTCTTAAAAGAGAGAAATATTCAGCATATCCTGAATGCCACTAGTTCGCCACAAGCAAATGGGCAAGTAGAGCGTATTAATCGTGTACTTACGCCTATGATGGGGAAATTGTGTGACAGTGCGAATCATTTAGACTGGACAGAAACGATAAGAAACACAGAATATATTTTAAACAATACAATTCAAACTACGACTAAATTTACACCTTCGGTACTTTTGTTTGGAATAGCACAACGCGGCAATATAATTGATGAACTTGCTGAACATCTTGATGAACGAAATAGTGTGGTTGATCGGGACCTTGAAAAGGTTAGGGAACAAGCGTCGAAGAATATTTTAAAATCACAAGAGCAAAATATGACTCAGTTTCTGAAGTATAATTCACCTGCGGAAACCTTTGAAAAGGGGAGTACGTTGCAATAAGACATATCAGCACAACTCCAGGAATGAACAAAAAATTAGAACCGAAATATCGTGGGCCATATGTTATTGATAAAGTATTGCCCCATGACCGATATGTAGTGCGTGATGTGGATGGTTGTCAAATTACGCAAATGCCGTATAATGGAATACTCGAGGCTAGTAAACTTAAAAAATGGGTGTCAGAATCTGCGGATTTAATTATTGATGAGAATCCTGAAGAAACACTGATAAGATTAGAAATTGAACCTTTGTACACTGATGTTGAGTATCTAGAATAAGATTTTGTATTTTAGAATTTTTTTACTTAGAAAATATTGTATACCTTAAATTAGTTAATACTGTCGGCAAATTGAGGGCAATTTGAGTGTCAGGACGGCCGAACTGTAGTGTGCCGGTCTAGCTCTAGTGTTGTACATTGCCATTCACATGTATACGGACATAGCTTAACATTAAAAGCTGATGTTAGCGAACATGCCATTCTTAACCTGACGCTGCGCCCGTGCACAAGGAAAAGAACTTAATTTAATAAAAAGTGATTATAATATTTAAAGCTGTGCCTTTTAATATACATATTCATCGCCGATAAGCCCGGCGACTACATAAAATAATTTAAATTCTTTGAAAATAAAATGTATATACAAATATAGTTTTCTTTCTAAAAATAAAATTCGATAACTCGATAACTTGCTTACGTTATGTTAAGTCTGCTGTCATTTCAGCAGTGTTGTTGAGAGCGGAAAAAAAAACAAACAAAAGCAAATAAAAAACGCATCGGGAACGAAGCGAAAAAGACAACAACATGTATCAGGAATATCTAAATCAATTACAATCCTCGCTGTTCCCCATGAACTCTGAACAGCTGCAGGAGCTGCTCAATAACGATGACAAACTGGATGAAAAAGTAGACGAGGTGCTCGAGTCACTGAAATCACAGAAGGTGCGCTTCTTCGAAGAGAATCGCAGCAGAGCCGAAAAGAACATTGAAAAAGAGCCACAAATAATCGAACTGCGCAGCAAATTGGCCGAACTCACCGAGGAGTCAAAGACCACATGCACTGCAGTGCAGGAATTGCTGTCACAAATCAAAGAGAAATCCGGCGGTGTAAGCCAGGAGACAGCGCTGGCTCTGCTACAGACCGCAGCCTCAGAGAGCGAGGAGAAGACTGAGGAGTGCGCCAAGAAGTTCACAGACAACGAAATCAATGTGGAGACATTCCTCGATGAGTTCATCAACGATCGTCGCACAATGCATCTGCGCAAGGTAAAGGCAGAGAAAATGCAGGAACTGATACGAAAGCAATCAACAGCTGCCCAGCAGCAGCGTCACAGCACACATGGTGGTGGTGGTGGGGGAATGCCCGCATATGGAAATCTACCTGGCAGTGGCTTCTATCCATCCGCTGGCAATGTACCCTACCCTATGGGACCCATGATGCCGATGCCACCGCCGTCGTCGCGACCCTACTGAGACAATTAAATCACACATAGTTTAAGTCTGCGGATGCTGCCATAGCGATCACGTCAGGGGAATGAGTCACCATAGAGTGCTTTGTTGATCTATCTATATAACACACACACGTAACTCTAAATTCGACATATAAATATATATAAATAAATACACGGGCGAACGACGCCGCTTCTTGAGTTAAAAACTTTTCGTGTTTATTTTGAAAGATTTCATTATTACATACGATTTTGCTCTTTTTAAGTACATAGGCAGCTTCACACAATTCTCTTATTATCGCGCAATAAACACTATTATTCCCTATGATATACAGTATGAATAATATAATTATGCAAAATTAATAGTACATTATTAAGACAATGTGTGTGTGTGTGTGTTACAAAAATAAAGTTTTAATTGCAAATCAAATCGAACATCATCTCGTATAAATAAAATTAATTAAAATGAAGCCAAAGGCTGCGGCATGTTCAACTTGGGCTTAGTTTAGGATGAGTTGTGTGTGAGTGTTCACTAATTAGTAAGGATTGGAAGGATTGTGCATATATGTGGGTGTGATTGAGTGTTTTTTAGATTGATTGCTTTAGTTAAATCTTAAGACAAACCAATTCAAGTTCGCCTAGTTATGTTTCCTCTTTAAGATCAGTTAGTCTTTTGAATTCCATCCATACACATGGTATGTTTCTATATGCATATATATGCAAAATGTTTTATATAAAATATGTTCAATTTGTTATATATCTTTGTTCCGGCCGGTTTACACTTTAAAAGCTTGTTAAAACTACTCGCGTGTTTTCTTTTGTTGTTCTTCTTCAAAAATATATAAATATGTTAACACGCAAACAAATACGTTTAAAATTGCTGGAATTGTTGGTGGTTGTGGTGGTGTTGGTATTGGTGTGGGTGATGGTGTGGGCGGTGTTGCTGCTGCTGCTGGCACAGCTCATGCCATTGGTGTAGCGCCATCATGACGAACCAAATTCCTTCATCCATTTCTCATACTTATCCAGATCCGCCCTGGACACACTCTTATTGCAGCGACTAATGGCTTCATTGAAATCCTTATTGGACACAGGCAGATCCACCTCCTCGGTGGCCAGCTGGCGAATTTGCTCGGGCGTTAAACCGGCTATTTTACGTCGCATGGACATCATGCTGGCCTCCCTGCACACATTGGTGATATCAGCGCCGGAGTAGCCCTCCAACTGATTGGCCACATAATTCAGATCAACTGAATCGTCCACCTTAACCTCACGCAAATTGATCTTTAGCAACGCCTCGCGGCCCTCGTCTGTCGGCAATGGTATATAGATACGTTTCTCGAGACGCCTTCGCAGCGCCTCATCAATATCCCAGGGGAAATTTGTGGCCGCCAGCACCATGACAACTTTGGCCTGCTCCTCGCCCCCTCCGACACCGTCCATTTGCACCAATAGCTCAGACTTGACGCGTCGCGATGCTTCGTGCTCCGATTCGGAGCCACGTCGTGAGCACAACGAGTCAATCTCATCGATGAAAATTGTGCTCGGCGCATAGAAACGTGCCATCTCAAACAATAAACGCACCATTTTCTCCGACTCTCCACGATACTTGGATGTTAATGTGGCGGAGCTAACGTTGAAGAAGGTGGTGCCGCATTCGGTAGCCACCGCTTTGGCCAGCATCGTTTTGCCCGTACCCGGCGGTCCAACCATTAAAACGCCCTTCCACGGACGACGAATGCCCTGCAAATACGGAAGACGAGAGTAAATATCTAATAAGTAATGTAAGACCTGATTAATGCCTCCTATATCGCATTTATATACTAATTAAGCCCACTGTGCAACGATAAGAAGCAACGGTGACCGATGAATCATCATCCGGATGAAGTATAATGACACACCTTAAAGTAGTCAGGCATCAACATTGGCAGCACGACGGCCTCCTCAAGCAGGCGTTTGGCATCGTGCAGATCGGCAATATCGCTCCAGCGAACTTTCGGATCCTTTTGCAGTATATCACGTTCTGAGGATCGAAAAGAAGAAAGTGTTGTTAGATCACATAGTGATATATAGTTATCACTCCCTACTCACCCAGTATGTCCACCAGTTCCGCTTCGATGTGATTGTTTGGCTGAAATTTACGCTCCTCTTCGCCTGCCTGTTGTTCGCCGCCTTCGCCATCGGCTGTGGTTCCATTGCTGCCAGTTGCCGTTCCATCGTCCTCTTTGCTCTCATTGTTGTTGTTGTTATTGTTGCTATTCGATGTTGACAGTTTACGTCCTCCGGCACGACCATTGGCAGTGCCGCCTCTTGCACTGTTCGTTGATGATGCGGCCGAATTGCGACTATTGCGCGCTGCTCCTGGCCCATTGCGTGTGTTTATCTGTGGGATTGTGCTCGTTCTGCCGCTGCTGCTTTGCGCAGAGTTTAGGTTACTTCGACGATTGTTGCCTGTGGTTGTGGCACGCCGACCCACTTGCTGTATTGGTGCCGGTGGTTTCGGTGGTCCCCAGACATCAGGATCTTTAGGTGGTGGCGTCCATATGTCTGGATCTGGTTTGAACCAAGCAGCAGGATCTTTAGTCACGTTGCTCTCCTCGCTCAATTGCGATCGCAGTTTATGGGAAAATTTAGTACTCTGCAAATCCAACGATATGTCCTGCAGTGTGCGTTGTATGGCCTTTATTTTGGCATGTTCCTGATTGATCTGTTGATTGATCTGGAAAAAAAGAAATTTAATTAATATTGTTTGAACATTACTTGGCATAAATTTGCTACTTACCATGCTCCATCTACCCTTGCGCATGGGATCTACAGTGCTTTTAAGCAGGCGCGCCAGCATGCCCTGTAAATGAAATTACAAAGATTAACGAGATACTCTATATGTTATGTTAGCATGCATTCACCTGTAATCCCTCGTAGTAAATGCAGGCCGAATCGTAGTTTCCCGTCAACGCCATATCTCTTGCTAATTTGGCATTCTCGCATATTTCTTCAATTGTAGTTTTGGCCATTACGGTCATTCCTACGCAAGTGGTTGTCTTTTGCTTGCCACCTCGCAGTAACTGTTTGGAATCGGAACAGGTTGTTGTCATTGTAACCAAAAACGAAACAAAGATTAGTGCCAATTAAAGGCATAGGCATGCTTCCTCTTCATCTTTTTGTTGTTCTTGTTATTGTTGCTGCCTCAAGTGCGTAAGCTTCTCTCTCTTCATCGTTCGCGCGCTCACTCTCTCTCCCTCTCTCTGTCTGTCTCTTGCTATCTAACTTGTCATTGTATAGTTTCTCTCACACAATAGAACGGAAGCAACGCAGCGGCTTTGTCACTTATTCAAACACACACAAACACTCTCTCACACACACACGCTCACACTGAGACAGGGACAGGGGACAGGGGACAATCGAACAAAATCGCACGCACACTTGCAGGTAAAAATGGAAAGTGCCAGCCTCAAAATAACCGAAAATAATAAAAGAAGATAGCAATGGCAACGACCGAAGACAACTACAAAAAGTACTATGTAGTACATACTACCGCAGAAAGCTAAGTGCGCTAATTATAAGCACAATTGCGGCCGCAGTGGCCCCACTCCTTTTGCTTCTGCTGCTGCTGGCGCTGTCACCAAATTTAAAATTGAACGTGCAACAACTGCGACACGCTCCCATTTCCGAGTCTCAAAATGAATCAGAATTTTAAATCTGATTCCGATTGGGAAAATTTAATAAAATTATTATAAACCTTGCGGACGACAAATAAGGCGCTTGACCTTGTTGAGTCGTCGTCGGTTGAGGCTTTTGAATAATTCTTTCAAGTCAACGACGTTTATAACGTTGTATGCAAAAAAATACAAAAAAAAAAAAAAAACCAACACACGCGCGCTCTTTAACACACACAAACACACGTACGCACACTAGAATAAGCAAAGAAAAAACAGAGCTCAAATTTCCGCGGCGTTTAAGTTTCGTCAGACACACAAACACAAAGCCACTCACATATATGCACTTGCAATTACTTTCTGTTGCCAGTTATATGCACATAATATAGTATTTGGAATATAATTCAAGCACAGTTAATGGGTTTGTAATTTACACTACATTTCCACTTGCATCTTTAAGTGATTTTTATTTGTATGCGCTACGTGGGGGCGTCACAGCAGAGGCGACGACATTCACGTCGGTATTATTTGCTATTTTGTTGGTCCATTTACTTACGGTTATGGACATTAGTACTCTGGCTTTGTTACACGGCGTTACAAACTCAAACTATGTTAAAAAACTTTATTTATTTAAATATTAAAGTGATGCGCCAGCTTTAAGAAACGGGTGCTGCGACTTCTGCGGCGATTGTTGTTGCTTAATACTAAAGCTGTGTTAGGGATGGTCATAATACCAGATAGTTGTTGCATTCCGATAGTTCACGATGCATCAGGTATGGGAGCATATAAGTGTCCGCTAAGTGCATATTTTAAAATAATATACGGCTTAATGTTATATTAGTAGACTGAGTAACCTGAACCAAGCAAATCTGGTTAACTAAGATGGCTTTCATATTAAATACTGTTGCTCAATACATAATAACCCAATGTTTTGTTTTTTTTTTTTCTAAACATTGTCTTAAAGTGTGGCAACATTATTAAAAATATTCGATATCGATGTTTGTTTTCTGTCATCGACAAAATTTATCGAAATATTTATATTTTGCGTGATACAATCTGACCGTGCCTGGGACCTCACAACAGATAACAAATAGAGCACACTGTTGAGACCGTCGTCTGGTACTAAGTATTTTGGCTTAAGTTATTTGTTAAATTTAGCGCGTTCGTTAAGCAACGGCGCCCAAAATGACAACGCCCACGCAAGCAACACTTGAGAAGGCCTTGAAAAGCGATGACAAACTGCAAGCAGCGGCCAAGCAAATCGCAAATGGCAAGTTGATCCCAACAAATTACAAATCAGCTGTTAATGAGATTTCTTTTGTCTCCCAAACAGAACTCGCGGGGGGCATCTATGACATTTCGGAATTGGCCGAACAGTTGGGATTTGCATTAACCTCACCAGACATCGAACTGCGTGTGGCCGGTACAAATCTATTGTCCGCAGTCCTATCTAATCTGCCCAGAGATGTCTTGAACGAAAAACAGTTGGAATTCCTGACCAAATTCTATACCGACCGTCTACGTGATCATCACAATGTCATGCCCGCAATAATTGAAGGTCTTAATTGTCTGGTACGCATGAAGAAGCTTCCAGCAGAAAATGTGCCGATCATGCTGCACGCATTCTTCCAGTACAGCACATGCCAGTCTCAGACTCGTGGTGATCGCACAAAGTTATTCAACATGTTCAAATTCCTGACGGTGCATTTTGAGCCAGGTGAGTCATATGAGAACATTTTGCGGCGAAAGTATTCAATAACAACTATCTAATAATATTTTATAGAGCTTGTAAAGATGTCCGGAGACTTTTTGTATGGTCTCATCAATTCCATAGACGGGGAACGTGATCCCCGCAATCTGGACCTGATATTCAGTTTTATGCCTGACTTTTTATCACAATATCCACTACTGCATTTAGCCGAAGAGATTTTCGAAATCTTTGCATGTTATTTTCCCATCGATTTCAATCCCAGCAAACAGGATCCGGAATCCATTACTCGAGGTGCTCTCGCTGAGAAGCTAAACAGCTGCTTGGTTGCCAACGAAGAGTTCGCCGAGTGGACTGTAGCTCTCGCTGTGGAGAAACTCGAAAGTGATTTGGTGGTGGCCAAATTGGATTCCATTGAGCTGCTGGTAAGTTTTCCCTCCTTACGATATGAGTTTAAATCTTGTGATTATTGAATTTATCTTTGTTCCCATTAGCATCAAGCGGCTCTCAAGTTTAAACCGAACTCCTTGGAACCGCATTTTCCAGAAATGTGGAGGGTTCTTAAAGCAGAAACATTTCCCGGCTCGGATAATGCGGATGTGCTGCGATGTGCACTGAAGACGCTTGCGGAGCTTCTGAAAAGTGCAGCCAAAGAGCCCAGCATAAGCCATAACTATCAGAGCACCGTGTTGGGAGTGGTTCTCACCCATTTGACCGATGTACATCAGCGTCTATTTCATCCGGCCGCCTCGATAGCACTGATGTGTGTCTCCGGCGACGCAACCTTCGCGGGTGATAAAATCCTCAACACATTTCTACTGAAGATACAGGCGTCGGAGCTGGGTATAGCATACGATGAACCTCGCATTCGGTTTTATCACATAATATCCCAGGTCTATAAGCTGGCTGCTTTGAGGGATGCGCTACAGCAACTGGACAAATCAATAGTAATCCCACTGCAAGATGATGTCATTGCGGCTCTTCGTCTGTGCGAACGGGAAGATTTCGATGTGGCCAAGCAGGACATGGAACTGCAGCGTGCTGCACTCTCTGTGCTCAACGAATGCGCTCCGGCACTGGCTGAGGCACAGCGAGCACTGGTCTACAAGGCTCTGGTGCAGCTCATAAGTCATCCGCACATTGATTTGAATTTCAAACCATTAACCATCAGTCTGGGTGCACTGCAGCCCGTGGAATTGCAGTCAAATTTCATAGACATTTGCATGCGAAACTTTGACATATTTTCGGATTTCATAAAGCGCAAAATCTATGCAAATCTACTGCCCCTCATGCCACAGATGGCGTTCACGCAACGCATTCTGGACTTGGTTATGAAGCAGGTATTCTCAACGAGCACTGCGGAGCCACAGCGTGTGTTGGCCTTGGAGGCTCTAAACTCGCTGCTCAATCAGGAGGATAGACGCTTCATTGTTGAGTTGCAACAACAATCGAATCTACTGCACAAACTCATCGAGCTGGCCCAACAAACTACCAGTCTGCCGGAGGAATCCCTTGAAGAAATTGCCTCTGCGCTGAGTCGCATTATGCAGCAGATGCCGTTATCGGAGCAAAGCGCTATCGTCAGTGAATACTTGCCGGATTTGCAGCTACAGATAGCCTCGCATTTATATGTGGCCAAGGGATTGTTGGGATATCTGCATAAGGATATCTCACTAGACGATCACTTTGAGCGTCTACTGGACGATCTTACCAATTTATCACTGACTTCAGACAATGAGAAATTGCGCAATACTGCGCATCATTTGCTCTGCAGTCTGGTCAATAAGATGGACAACACACAATCAAATCGGGATCAGGTCAAACGTATAACGAGAAAACTAACGGATGCCCTCAAGGCTGGTGATGAACGTGCCGTCCATTTGATGGCCTGGATTGCCAAAGGTCTCATGGTAGCTGGCTTCGAGGAGGCAGCCGACATTGTGGGCGATGTGAGTAGTACAACCTTATATAGAATATATATACACATTAGCTAATGTGCACCTTTTCTTTTAGATTTCGGATCTGTTAGATCATCCAAAACTGGCCACAGCTGCCGCCTTGGCGTTTGACATTGTTGCAGCAGAATTTCCTGAATTGGACTTGCCCGTCCTCAAGTTCCTGTATAAGCAGAAATTCTTCCACACCGTTATGAACAAATTGGGCTCCAAGCTATCCAGCTATGGTGAGCATCATATAAAGGCTTTCATCTATGTTCTGAAGGAGACACCGCATTCTGTGCTTAAGCTTAATATTAAGCAATTGGGACCGCTGCTCTTTAAAACGTTGGACGCGCACAAGGATGCCAGTTCGCTGTGCATTGTTCTGGGCATTTGCCAGAGCTTTGTACAGCAGCACGATGATTATTTCCAGGCGCATCTGGGACATTTGATACCCAGTTGCCTGGAGTTGTCCAAGCCTCAAACGAACATGAATATGGTGAGTACAGATTAAGATCGATGCCAGGATAGTAATGATTTTGCTAACTTCCGCTCCTCTGCCCTACACAGCAAGTGCGCATAGATGCATTGAAACTACTTCTGGAAATTACGAAGTATCCCACTTTTGTACTACTACCCCATAAAGTGGACGTAACGCTAGCTCTGGCACCGGCACTGGATGATCCTAAACGACTTGTGCGTAATATTGCAGTGGAGGCACGCAATGCCTGGTACCTTGTGGGTTCACCTGGCGGGGATTAACATGACAGCATAGCAATCACATTGTTAACATTGTTAAACCGATTGACAAAGATAGAAAAATACTACGCACAAATGTTAATTATAAATGTTTATGTTTATTCACTTAGTATATAGAATAGAGCTCAGTAGGGATGCTCGCATTGGGATCGCGCCATTAGCGCACATTTCTGGGCACGTTGCACTATGTCGGGGCAGCGTCGCTTCCGCATGAAACGGCAGTCCTGGAAGAAGCCTTCGTTGCGTGGAAATCCGTGTGTGAAGTCCTGAAAAGTCAGTAGACCCAGTCCCCAGATTTTGCCTCCTCGAAATTCACCCTCATACTTCATGCCATCCGAACGCCAGAAGATTCCGTTGCCATGGAACCATCCCTGATGAAATTCGCCCTCATATCTAGAATTATGTAACGATACAGCTCGCTGGATGGTTCGCTTCTGGTTACTCACTTGGCACCATCGGGAAACCAGAGGCAGCCGAGTCCCTGGCTCAATCCCTCCTGGAATTGTCCGTCATAGCGTGTGCCATCGGCGAACTGCAGATGTCCGATGCCATGTTTCTGTCCGCGCTGATTCCACTCGCCAATGTATCGACTCGCATCCTCATAACGCCAGCCGCCCACCTTGACGGCGCCCGCGCTGTACTGCTGGCCCTGTCCATGATGACCCTGTTGGTGATGGTGTTGCTGTTGGTTCTCGATGCGTGCCGTGGTTACGCCCACGCTGCTCACTGGAATCAAGTAAATCACTGAATCAAGTTTGATATCACTGGCAACAACTTACTGTCATCTTCATAGTCATCCATGGCCATTTCTTGAGCGGAACAAGCAACAACTGCAGCCGATGCGCTTCCAGCAGCTACTGAGCTTGCATTGTCGCTGCTGCGCTTTCAGTTGAAACATTTTCTCTGGCTTCCACGGGGGCGCGGCGGCCCTGGTCTAAATCTAATTAGCATATTGAATGCACAGTGGGACACGACAAGAAAATCTTTATAAAGATATTGCAAAAATCATTTTAGCATGAATTCTAAATAAATAGGAGTATAATATATTTTCAACAATACAAAAATAACTATAAAGCATATTCATATTTTTTGAATTTGTCCCACTGTGCCGCGAATTTCTTATCTGTGCAAATTCCGATTCGAATATTGCCCCACATTGTGCTGTCCAACTGTTGCAACAATTTCGACTGCCTCTCTGCCGTTGCCAAGGCTGGTCTCATGGATAATACCCTAAGTAAGTAACGGTAAGTGGTAACCATGGAGACGGCCAAAGACGCCACAACAAATCCCGGCGGAAAATTTTCATTTCCTGCAAAAAACAGAAAAGAGCAACGAGAAAATGCTGCATCAGGGAATAATCTTGCGCGAGGGACATGTCACTCGAACGATTTACAATCTTGTAAGTTACTATCGACAAAAAAGAATATCGATATCGATCGCAATTCACAATGGATCCCCCCATTAGATCAAGGACAAACGCTACGAGGATGTTATCGAGTGCATTGTAAATTGTGGTGAGGCGGCAAACACCCGAGCAGGACTCTCGACTCTAGGACACTGCTACTATCATGCCCAGAAGTACGAGGAGGCGGCCAGCTGCTACGAGCAACTTTGCCAGCTGGTACCCAAGGATGCAAAGTACAGGTGAGCGACTTGCCTGGAAGTTGAACATTATTTTTATCAGTTTTCTTCGATAGATTCTACTACGCACAGTCGCTCTACCAGGCTGGAATTTTTGCGGATGCATTGCGTGTGCTAAAGCAGATTGGTGACAAGGAGACGGAGCTGCGTGAGCTTTGCCTGCAGCTGCAGAGCGCCATACTCTACTCCAGCGAAGACTATGCGGGCGCACAGAGTCTACTCAATCAGCGCACTGGCGGCACCGCTGAGACACTGAACGACGAGGGTTGCCTGCTTTACCAGGCGGATCAACACGAGGCGGCGGTGCAGCGTTTTCAGACCGCTCTGCAGGTTGGCGGATTTAATCCTCTGGTGGCCTACAATGTGGCCCTGGCCCATTTCCAGCGCAAGCAGCGTGCTCAGGCGCTGGACTACACCTCCGAAATTGTGGAGCGCGGCATGCGAAATCATCCGGAACTGGGAATCGGGGCACAGGTGGACACTGACGGTAGTGCACGCAGTGTTGGAAATCCCATCACAATGGCCCTCTCAGGCATTACACAAGCCTTGAATCTGAAGGCTGCCCTGGAGTATCAGGATGGGAATATTGAGGCAGCACGAGATGCGTTGCTTGATCTGCCGCCTAGAGCTGAGAGTGAACTTGATCCGGTCAGCCTACACAACATGGCACTGACCGACGCTCAAGGTCCTGTGGCAGGTCTACGTAAGTTGGCCTTCCTGCTGCAATTGGGAGCTCCGGCCTGCCCCAAGGAGACGTTTGCGAATATTCTGCTCACCTGTTGCAAGCACGAGCTTTACGAGACTGCTGCCGATATTCTGGCCGAGCACACAGATCTTACCTATAAATACTTGTCGCAATATCTATACGAGCTGCTCGATGCACTGATTACGGCCCAGACCAGCGGCGAATTGGCCGAAAAGAAGCTGGGTACACTTGCATCCAGCCTGTCGGGCAAGTTGCGCAGTCTGGCTGCACGCGTGCAGGAGGTGCGGGCTACTAGTGAGCAGCAAGCGCTACGTGATGCGCTCAAAGATTACGAGCAGGCACTGGAACTGTGAGTGAGAATTCTACATTGAACTCTACATAATCTAATATAATCTCTTCGTCGTGTATAGTTATCTGCCCGTGGTGATGGCGCGCGCTTGGATCTCATGGCGTGAGGATGATTTTTTGGGCGCCGAGCGAGAGTTCCGCTCCAGTGCAGAGTTCTGCTCGGAGAATGCCATATGTTCAGTGTGGCGTCTCAACGCTGGCCACGTGCTCTTTATGCAGGATAAGTACAAGGAGGCAGCTGCATTCTATGAGCCCATTGTGCGGCAACACTCGGATGATGTGGGTGCTATCCATCTAAAAGTGAAATTTCTCACTCACTTTTCTTCCCTCTCCGCAGATCATGTCTGTCTCGGCTGCGGTGCTGGCCAACTTGTGCGTCTCGTACATCATGACGTTCCAAAACGAAGAGGCTGAGGAACTGATGCGCAAGGTGGAAAACGCAGAGGAGTTGAAGGGGAATCAGGGCAAACAGTATCATCATTTGTGTATTGTCAATCTGGTGGTGGGCACCCTGTATTGCGCCAAGTCCAACTACGAGTTCGGCCTCTCGCGCATTGCCCACGCCTTGGAAGGCGGCTCGGGTGCCCGACTCTATGCGGACACCTGGCTGCATGTCAAGCGTTGTGTGCTCGGTCTGCTCACTGGCATGGCCAAACAGAATATCATATTACCGTATTCGGCTGTGCAGGAAGTGCTTAATTTTCTGAAATCCTGCGAGGCGTACGGACTCTTTACCCCCGCCAACATCTACACGGCCACAGAGCAGGTGCCCAAGGAACCGTTGACCATTGGCTTGGAGGCACGAAAGCTGCGTCTGCTGCTGATCAAACTTAGTGAATACGAAAATTACTAAAGGTTATCCCTAATCATACTCATTAAAACTTTCGCTTATTCTTTACAATTTTTTTATTTATATTAATTTCAATATATGTATGCTGCGTTTGTTATATTACGTTCGGTTTGTGTATAATGATGCTGCTGCCTAAATGGATTACAAGATGTACATATATGAAAGATGATTATATTGGTGCTGGTTTGTGTGATCTCTATGTAGGCGGAACAAAAGTTCCAAACGAACTTGACAAATAAAATACAAAATACGCGCACACACACAAGTTGCAAGCAAGAAGAATTTTGTGCTGCCAAAACTTTAACGTAGTTACAGATTTATGTATATATATATATATCATGTGGATATAGGTTCCTTTAGGCCAACACAGCCGATGTGGCCATTTCGCTGACGCCGCACGTATTGTCGCCACGATAGACACGATAATAGCCTTGTTCACCCCAACGTGGTCCCCACGAGTTCTTCACAATCCAATAGGGCAGGGACTTGTGGAAATTGGGATAGTCGGAGACGCCGTAGCCGACGATCAATACACCATGATCGAGATTCTTTTTATTGCAGAGTGGACCCCAGGGATGTGAGACGCCGCCACGATAGAACTGCATTGCGTTGGCATTGAGGCCTACAAAATGATATGATTATCATGATAATCATAGAAGTATATAATAATACGCACCAATGGAAATGGGTCCATTGCTGAGCAGCCACTCCTGCATAGCTGTCTCGTTACCCTTGGGTAGATCAACGAAACCAGCGACCTGTACGTGGGACAAGGTGCGATCGAAATGGCACTGCTTCTTCTTGGCCACGTAGGGATACTCAGATTCATATTCCAAGCCACCAATATCCTTAATTGCTCTACGAAAGAATGAATAAATAATTAAGAAATGATTCATACTGAATTCCATGTGCCACTTACTTGTAGGCATTGTCCATGAGTCCACCATTGCAGGCACTATCGGTGGAATCGCAGTCGAGCAGCTCCTGCTCCGAGAACTCCTTTAGTTCACCCGTCTTGATGGCATACAATCCCTCAATGTTGCCAGTTACACTGAATGCCCAGCAGGAACCGCATTGTCCCTGATTCTTCACCTGAGTGACAGCGTTCTTTTGACGCCAGTCAAAGTCCTTGGGCAGTTCACCCGCATAGGCGGGCACAACAGCTGGCGCACCACCTGTGGGCTTGTTCTCGCCACGCTGCCAGAGACCTGCACGCTGTGTATACTCTGTGCTGGTCATATCCGCGAACTCGGTGATGCCATACTTGGCACTGCCCATTTCATTGGCGTTCAGCTCTTCGATGGTGCGCAGATTCTGACGGAAGATACGCAGACGCATCTGGTGTTCGATACTGTTGGCATAACGACGCTTGTACTTGATCTGGAACTTGTGGAACAGATGATCGATCTTGCTGAGCGTATGATGAGCATGTTTCTTGTGCGTCTTCTTCTCTGCCCATTCCACAGAACGAGAGTGACGTGCATGCACCACCGGCTGATTGCGGCACTTGAACGTGACATCGTGTCCCTTCTCTAGCCAGGGCTGTGCCCAGATTTCCACAATGCAGCGATGTTGTGCATCATTGCTGTCGGTCAGGTCGGCATCGATGCGGGTCAGAGTGCCCGAGACAACCTGACGGGATGCCGAGTAGACTTTGACAATTCTGCAAGAGACAGAGAAATTAGAAAAGATAAAGATATTCAACTATGTGTGTTTTATACTTGTAGTGCGGTCCCTCGCCTTCCGTTAGCTTGTCCAGCGTCTTCTGCAGCTGCGCCTCCGCCTGTTTCTCATCGTAGGGTTTTTTGCCGCCAACCAAATCGTTGAGACCTCGTCTGCTGCGAGACAACTGAAAGGGCAGAGAAAAGATGGAGAAGAAAAAATTAATTATAATACTAATTCCGGCATATTTTATTGGCCCCGAGTTGACCCAGTTATAAAGTATAATATATATCATTATAGTGATAAATTTAGAAACATTTAAAGTTGATTATTTGATCATTTTTTTTCAGTAAAAACATAAATTTCGATAACTTGTATTTGCAATTGTTGCTTCTTCATTTCATGGCTCTCCTTCCTGTCCTGCCCTTTAGAATCCACACTCCGCTGGCACAATGTAATCGTCAAGTACGCGAACAATACGCAATTTTCCCTTGCCATCGACACCCATTTGTCCCACTTCTGGTTCGACTTTTTGCTCGCATCCCTGACAATCGGCCACATCAGCATCATCCCGATGACGTATCACCATTGCGGCGGCAGCCACAGCCTCGTTGCGTAGCCAACAGGTTGCAATCCAGACATTTCGTAGACGCAGCAACGAAGAAGGTTTCATATTTAAAAACAAAATAGTATGATGTGTCGTCGTACGATTACACTCAACTACAAATATAATCACTCAAACCGAAAGGAAACTTTCCTCAAATTTATCTTTTATCGCACTTTACCTTCCCTCACGCGTGCTCTTTTTTTTCTGAGATTGCGATCCTTACTCTTGCAAATATTTAGAAAAAAAAGGGAAATAAGAAGTGGAAAAAGTTTGTGTAACTTAATAAAAGTCCCGAGTTTTTCCCAAATACTTTTTGTGTTAAGTTTAAAATTAAGAACGTAAATGAATTTCGACCTGAATGTTAGAAGCTCTGCCTGCTTTCTGAAAGATATACACACAGTATATAATGATTATAGGTCTTGCTTTCAGTGGAACTTCAAATCGATTTCGTTGCTGATATTCGTCAAGCTCTTTTCGAATTCTTGAAGTGGTTTCCCCAACTTGTTTGCTCCCTGATCGATTGCAGATGCAAAAATGATGAAATTTTTGGCCTGGTCAAAAACGAGAAAATTGCCAATCCATGGAGGAGAGTCCGGCAGGGGAGGCAATTCATTTAACCGGCAATCAGGAGAGAGCACACAGATGCGAGTAATCGCAGCTACTGAAATAACATTTCTAGAGACACATGCGGAGCTAGGCATGGAATACAATAAACCAGGGAGAAACCATTCAATGTACCCAGAGCCGAAACCAATTAAACCAAACATTTTCCCTCGAAAATTCGTTGTCTTTGGGGGCCATCGTGACTCGGCCTGGGGCTGAGCTGAGCCGGACTGGGTTGGGACTTAAATGGCTGGACCTTTTCCATTGTGTGGGCGTAAAATTGACGTGGCTGACCAGGCGTAGTTTTGGGTACTGGATGGCACCAACGCCATTGGCAGCAGACAGCAGCAGGCAGGCTGGCTGGGCAGGCAGGCAGTACAGGTGAACAGGTCGCAAATGGTGATGGTGATGGAGATGGAGAGGAGTATGCAATGACAACAATACGAAATGAAATGTAATGGCAACGACGTGTGTATAATTAAAATACGTGTACGAAGTGGGTGAAGGAGGAGTGGGAGGTGGAGCAGGCGGCAATACCGAGGCCGAGCCGGGATTGAACTCCGGCTTCTGTTTCCGTCTGACCTGTCGCGACATGAATTCATTAAGCGCCATGTTTTCCGAGCCTGTTCCATTCTGTCATGCTCTCTGTTTCGATGATAATTCCCCCCAATCCTCTCCCACCTAGATTTTGTGCCAGCCATCGCATCCAACTGTCGTTTGGTTTGTGCGTTGCGTATTTCAATAAAAATTAAAACGTAAATAATGTCAGCACTCGCTCCCACTCGCCCCCTCCGCACCTGCCCCCCATTTATTGTTGCCTCCGGTCTATGGCAACAAATGGAGCGTAAAATTTATTTCGATATGTTGACAGTCGGATACGAAGTGCCTCCTGCTCCTGCTCCTGCTTCTACTCCTACCATCTGCCTCCCGACACTCGATAGCGTTTACAGGCCAACGAATTAGGAGTTCCAATCAGCCTAATAAATTTCAAATGGGTTTGCCTCCCTCTCCTGCGCCTGTGACAGCTCTGGTTGCCTGATTTCACATGGGATTTATGGAGTGTTCTAATCGAGTTAGGGATGCGTAAGCGAACACCTATCGAGAGTATTGCATAGGGGCAGCACGAAAAGCAGGGGATCATTAATTTAATTTTTTTTTAATTAAATATGCATTTTAAATATGTTTTTTATAATAATATATGCAAAACTCGGGAAGTCTGCAAGATCTTTCTACATTTATTTGAAGTATTTTTTGAAAACTTTCAGACAACTTTGGCTAAAATGCTGAAGTAATTAAAAATACATAAAAGCTCAGCGTGTGCGATCTCTGAAGTTGAACCCATACTATCTTGGGCACATATCTTGTAGCCCTTTGTGTGGAGTACATTCACATCCTCCTGCAGCACCCGGGGAGGAACATTCCAAGCAAGCTGGGGTGTTAAAAGTGGAGCATCATGGAGGATAATGAGAGCACTTTTACAGCAGGTCGCAGTGTACGCTCTGTCGCCGTACACACACCCGGACACACACCCACTTGGTCCCCTTTAAGGCACTTGAGGTGGCCCCGCTAAGATACGTATACGTACACGCAGGTGCAAAGGAACTATGGGAGGGAGGAGAGAGGGAGAGAGAACGAGACACGGGCCGGGTTAAACAGATTGCGGCCGTAATTTGAAAGCGGAAACTCATTTGATTATTAAGGTGAAATAAGTGCTGGGCGGGGAGTAGCGGCAAGGGGGGTGGAGGCTGGCCTGGGAGGAGGCGTTTCGGTTGGGTTAACTGCTGGCAGTGGCGCCACGCCCCGCATCAACGCCACAGGAGCCCAGGTGTGGCAGCGAATTGAGGTGAGAAAAACGACGAGCTTAAATAAATTCAATTAAATAACATTTTCTTTTTATTGTTCGCATTTGCTTTACGAGTATTTGTATATAAGGCGAGAGAGAGAGAGAGAGAGACTGGGGGGAGTGTATATAAAACACATCAACTGGCAGTGTGAGAGTGTGTGTGTGTGTGTGTGTGCGTGGGGGGTGTGTGTATGAGTGTGGGAAAGGATAATAATTTTCATATTTATAATGATTACGATGATGAAACCTCTGCCTGCTGCTGCTGCTCACTCTCCTGCTGCTCCTGTGGCTGCTCCTGCTGCTGCTCCTTTTGCTGCTCCTGCTGCTGCTCTCTCTCCTGCTCCTGCTGCTGCTCCCTCTCCTGCTCCTGCTGCTGCTGTTTCAGCTCGGAGCGCTGCTGTTCAATGGTCTTTTCAAAATTAAACGCACCCACCGATAGGAAATCATCTAACCAACGTTTCTCATTATCATTGAGCTCCGCTGTTGGCGTCGTTGTCGTCGTCCTCGTTGGGGCTTCGCTCAGTTCGACAGCCTCTGCCACTGGCGAAGAGGCCTCATCAACGCTAATTGACGTTGTGGGCTCATTAGTTGGATCAGCCAATAGGGTGTTGGGTGTTGTGCTGCTCTTGATGAAGCCACTGTTGCCAGTGTCCCTGCTCCCGCTGCTGCTGCTCTTGCTTTGACTTGTGGGCACAATCTGTGCCTCCAGTTGGGCCATCTCGCTGTCACTCAACTCATTGCGTCGCCCGCCATTGAAGATTGTATTACTCACGTATTTGTCATTCAGGGATTTAGCACGCAGCTCCGGATCATAGTCCAGCGCATTGTCCGCCACATCACTGCAATTCGAGTTGACCAGTTCGCGATGCTTGTCACCCCATTGTGTGGTCAACCATGGCTTCTCCAATATGACCAGACGGCATATGGTATCTGCATCCTTTTGCTTTGTATCTACGGCATTCAGTAGTATCTCATACCTCACCCCGTTAACAATTTCACGATAAGCATCGATTATATTTATGAAATTCATCGAGAGCGGAAGAAAAGTCATCGCAATATTCTGTACACCAATTAAATTGGGTGATAGATACTCCCGCTCGCCGGGATTGAGAACATGGACCAATTTAATGGGAGGCTCGGTGATCGCTTGCTCCTCTGCCGTGCTGTCTGTTGTCTGGGTGTGTGTGTGTGTTCGTAGTTGTGTATGTGTGTGTGTGTGTGTTGCAAAGAAAGACAAAAACAGAAAGCAAAACACATATGTATAAGGAGGATACACACACTAAGAGAGAGACAGAGAGAGAAATGGGATGTGGAATGGCGTGTGGGTTGACAAAAACCGAGTACATACTGTAGTTTTGGATAGCATTGTAGGGGGGGATTAGTGTAAGTTCAACAAGCCATGTGGTTCAATGTGGGCTAAATGAAATGAATGTGTGTGTGTATATGAATTTACGCCAGTATGTGCATGCGTGTGTGTGTGTGCCAACACCATGGCCCAAGGCAAAGCACAAGCTTAACAAAAATGTTTAAAACGCTTATCTAGAAAGTAAATCAACTTTACGATATATGTATATATATATTTTGTACAAAAACAAATCAACTGCAGAGGGCAAAAAGCAAGAGATTTGCTGATTGGATTGCACACACTTGATTTGGGTTGACATCAATGGAATATACTACTATAATGGCTGGGTAGATGTCTAAGATAATACAATATATATATTTTTCAAGGTTTTCTACTGCGGCATAACTCGATTTACTTTCGCAGGGAGTGCGGGAAAATCGATAGAAAAGGGTAAACTTTAAAAAATGTTGAAACTCTATTGACAGCATTAAGTGCCACGCCCCTTTAGTTGGCTGCCTGCAGCAGCTGCCGCTGTGGCCTAATGAACTCGGCATAATTGCAATTATATTGTGGCAAAGAGACAAACAAGCAGGGACAGAGAGAGAGAGAGAAAGAGAGAGAGACATAGCGTTAGAGTGAGACGCAAGACATTTGGCCAATCGAGTCAATCACGGCTGCAACGCTTCGCTGAGCTTGTGGCAGGTCACAAAAACTAATTAACCATCGATGCAAAGTGAACCAAACCGCATTACGCCGCAACGCCACCGTCGTCGCACCACCGTCGCCACGGCCGCCGCTGTGGACCACAATGATGCAGTGAACCGGTTTAAGGATTGCAACAAAACTCATCGATAAATGATGAGCCGCAAAATGCAGCAAGCAGACGAGTAGGGTAAACAGACGGACGGACGTGCGATGTCACCAGACGTTGAATAATTTAAAAATCAAAAGCCCCAAAACGACCGACAGAAGAAACACAACTGATGCAAAGACTTCGCATTTACAAGCAAACAGAGGCAGATACACTGAGAGAAACTGAGTTTGACTGAGATGAGGGAACTGGTAGCTTCTCTACCAGAGTGTCGACACTACTATAAGCAGCACGTACACACTTATTAAAATAATCTGGCAGCCTTGTTAGATTAAGATCAACTCTGTGGCAACACTTACTGCTATCGATATTAATTATCGACATGAAATTCAGTCTCAAATATATCGCACTACAAAATTGAGTTTTTAAGCATTGTTTACACATTTCTATATTTTAAGCTAATATCCTTTGTATCTTTGTACATGCAGCAAATGCCAATTAAGCTATTTACATATTTACTTATATAATCTTTATAGTTGGAAGCGCAACAGGCATCGTCTGTTTGCTTTGCCTGCTCATAAAGCTGACTTCAAAGTCATTAAGGCTAAGCAAATATTTTTTGCCCTGTAACAGCGCAGCGATTAAGCCGAGCTTGCAAAGGGAGACACGGAGGGAGAGAGAGAGAGGAAACAAAGGCAAAGAGAGAGAGAGAGAGAAGACAGCTTGCTGACGTTTTGGTCGTTCATCCTCCATTCGACTGGCGGCTGACGTCTCTGTCTGCGTCGTGACAAAAAGCCGAAAACTGCATAAAAAACTTTTGACGGCAATTGCGTCATCGAGGCAGTCAACGCCAGCAGTAGCAGCAGCAGCAACAGAGGCAGCAGCAGAGACAGCGAGAGCAGCAGCAGCAGCAGCAGCCAGCGACAGCATTTCCAGTGCCAACTACACTGATGCTGCAGCTGATTATGCTCTGTGTGTAGCCAGGGCAAGGAGGGGGAGCTGAGTGATTCGCTAGTTACGATGGATTCGGTCTTGGCATTGTTCAAGCTTGTTGCTGCTGTTGCTGCTGCTGCTGCTCCTGCTGCAACTTGTTTGCAGCTTGTTTTTCAATTAAACTTTATGGCACTTTAAGCAACACCCCAAAGTTAGCATACGATAACAGAAAAGATGACTGCAGAGATTGCATCTACACGTTATGCAGCATCCTCGTCCTGCCAACTTAATGCAAAAGCGCAGCCAACTTCACGGTACAGCGAGGCAAGCAGACTTAAGTTCCTTTGCATAGTTAATGCAAATGTATCAGGAATTAAGGCATCCCGTGGAATCTTCTTGGCATCAGTGACGCAGCATAACATGGAGTATATCCATATCCGGGTTAAACTTATTAGTTTAGATTAATTTGTGTATTATAATAATATTATACACTTTCAACGCAAGGTGTCAATCCATTTGCCAACTAATATTGTATTTACGAGTTTATTATACACTTTTATATGAATTTCCATGGATACAGGGTGTCATTATGCGTACATATAGACAACATAAAGTCATGACTTCCATACAAAACTTTTCCCATCTGACAACTGATGCGAAAGTCCTCCTGATGCCGCTGCAACTGGCTGTAGTGCTCTGTAAACAGGCTTTTGTGGGGCGGAAGGCGACGACGCGTACGCAGGAGGAGACACGAAGGGAGTGCGGGTGTAGGTGCGCTTGGGTATTAACTGATGCAATGTTGAAAAACTTTAATTGCATTGACGTAAATAACAACATCAGGCAAACGAACGCTGTGGGAGTGCGAGAGAAGCCTCATGGTAGTTCCCGAGCAGAGCAGAGCACGCAGAGCCACGCAAATTGCAAATTGGCAATTTGGTATAAATTGTTGATTTTAATTAAGCTTTAATTAAAACGCTTTACCAACGTATAAATAAATAAACTTACTTTAAAAGCCAAAAGTCTACAGCTTTTATTAACATTTCCAAATTTATTTATTGCCAGCAAGCGACACACACGCCTCGGGCCAACTCCCACCCCCTCTTAGCCCCAAAAAGAAAAAAAAAACCGGTATTATCCAAAGTGTCAACACATCTGCCCGCTGTGCGCTTTGGGTGATAGTTTCATACGCCTTGCGGGGATCCGAATCCCACTTGAAGTGAGTGTGTGTGTGTGTGTGTGCGTGTTGTGTAAACTGTATCTTTTATTTCTTGCTCTCAAGGTCAACGTTGCCACCCTGCCACCCTGCCAACGTTGCCAAGTCGCGCTCTCAAATGATGATGGGCGCGTGTTTAGGAGCTTTTTAATGACCACATTTGCCTTGACGGGACCGGCTTACTTACTGCTTTCTTTTCTGCCGTAGGATCACAAGACGAGCACACCATGCCCTAAGCCCCACTCAACGAGTTCTCTGTCTATATATATATATATATGTGTGTGTGGGTGTGTGTGTGTGTGTGTATTGTCATTAGGTCACGGATAAACAGGCAACAAAATTTCTCAGAAAATTAGTTGAGTAATCGTCTCTAATGAAGCGATGAGTCTGGTAATACTTTGAAGTTTCAATTTCAATTATTACATGTTTATATTTGATATAATAATATAAAGATATATAGCTTTAATAACAGTTATACAAACAAGGAATACATTGTAAAATCAACAAACTATTTAAACATCCCTTTGTCAGGATTTGTCTTGGTTAACAAAACGTTTATAATACAATTCATTGTTCATATCCTCAAAAGTAGATTATACAATTTGATTAACTAATTGCCTTTTTAATGACATATTCATTAAGACAATAACTATGCAATTAAATATTAATTTAAACACTTACTTATACCCACAACATACTACTCAGTTATGTTTTCATCTATTTACGTATTTATGAGGCAGGTTGGTAACCCTCAAACTGATTAATAACTATCTTCACTAATTAATAATGCAATTGAATTGCCATCTTGTCTTGCCTTGCCTATATGCACATAATTAATGAATATACTTAATATTGGCTGTGGCATTGTTATCTTGCTCAGAACATCCCCACAAGTTGTACCCACACACACATATGTTCATTAATATATGTACATCTACTTATATATTCACATCACTCGACACCCAACACCCTGATAGCTGAGTTTGAGTGAGTTCTGCACAACTTGAGCCTGTTTAAATTCCCAATCACACACAGGACAAAATCTCAATAGCTTCAGTCGACCCACTCGATACTATGGCAAGCTCATTATAAACTTTACCTTCGATATTCCCCTGAGTGCTAATTTGTGCCTTATGTGTTGAGAGTGTGTGTGTGTGTGAATGTGAGTGTTTACTTTCGGTCCTTGGGGACAGAGAGGGAGAGAGAGAGAGAGAGAGCGCTGTTCTGGACCGTTTAGTAGGTTCAATAGCGTAATTTCCATTTGCATTTACATTAGGCGGCAAATCATGATCAAAATTACACAATGACACAATGTGATTGAGATTCGTTCAATGTTTCCTTTATACAAAATCGTCGATTGGCATCAGTGAAATTTCAACAAACTAATTTGCATAAAACCGGAGAAAAAATTAAATGAGCAACACAGAGAAAAAGAGAGAGAGAGACAGAGAGTGGGTGACGATTTGTAGACTAGATTCAAACATTCGCAAAACAGATGCGATTTGTCTTTGTGAATCATTCGCATGTGATTTCCGAAATGACAAAAACAGTCGGACGAGAGTCATAAAACCGCCTCTAGCAATTCTTCTTCCTTTCCCGCCCCACGCTTCTCATCAACTTCTTCTTTGCATATATGTAGTTCGCAGTTTGAGAGCAAGTTTTGTCTCCGGAGCTGAATGAATATGGATAGACGAGTACGTACACATCACATACATAATATAGACGTATGTTTATTTATTCATACATATATTTGCACAGTTCCGCATTTTATTCATTTATGTAAATAAATATTTTTATGCAGTGTACGTTTTCGGTTTGTTAGCATATGGAAATCTCTGTCAGTTTTTTGTCTTTTTTTTTTTTTTTGTTTTTAATATCATTGTTTGTTTTTCGTTTAATTTTGTTCTTTTTGTTTAAATCATATTAAAATACCCTATATGGCAGCTTATGTTCTGCAAGTATTCACAGCGCGTTGAAACTAACTTTTTAAATAAAGTTTACATCAGACTAAAACTTTCAAATCCTACAAACTTTATTTTGCAAACAATTGCAGAAAAGGGTATCTCTGTGTTCAAACCAAAAAGAGCAAATCGCAGAAACTTTCAATAAATTGCACTTAAATCAAAATTCATGTTTTTCGGCAGCGTTTAATTATTTAAGATGCCCGAACAGCTTAATTAAATTATTATTTTAATGTTTTCATATATTTATGGTATACGAGAGATTTTTTTTTGTTGTGCCGAATGAAAGCGAACTAATTGATATTGATGATGCTGCTACCCCCGGCCAGTAGTCGCTTTTAATGGGGAGGCTTTTCCTACAATTTGTTGCTTCTCTTTGTATGCCCCACACTGACCTCGAGTCATCAATCTGATAAATGTATATATGTATGTATGTATGTATGAATGTACGTGTTTTGCGTTTGGATACGTGTGTATTTCTATGTTATTGTAGGGGTAGTTCGACTTTAGCACGTGACTTTGATGTACCTTAATTTATGGATAATAAATTAGAAAACATTGACCTTAGTTAATCGAGTTGAAGCTTCAAATTATAAAGTTAAATACCTTTTTCTTATTAAATTTAATGCAATAATATATTTCTTAGTTAAATTAAGTGTAACTAACTAATTTATTAAATAGCAGCAACATCAAATACCTTAAGTTATATTTTTTTTGTATTGAATTTTATTTCTCTGAATTTTCCTAAATTAAAACAAAGCGGATTATGTTATGTTAGGGTAGTAAATGTTCGACGCCGTAGGCTTCGCTTATGCATCAGAAATAATTAAGACTATTTCTAACATGTGCTTTGTTTTTCGGTATTAGAAATTCAGCACTTCTGCTTCTGATTCATTTCCATTTTTTCATCATTTATGAAAACAGGTTTTTCGCTTTAAGAGTTTTGTATGGTGAAACATTAAATGTGTTATCAGAAATTGTGAAATTTATGCAAATATTTAATCTTATAATTGTTATTTGTTAAATCTGTATTGAGATACGAGCCCCAACCACTATTAATTCAAACAGAATGTGAAAATGCACTACAATCTGCCAGATTTGGTATAAATGGCAGCATACTTTCTTCTAATTCTTTTCACTTCCCAGATTTATAATAAACTTTAATCAACACTTTGATTTCGATTCAAATAGACTTTCCACGTGCCATCTTAAGATTTGTTTGATCTGCAGTAATTTAAAATTCGCATTCTGCATTTTGATATTATTTGCAGATTACTAGATAATGTCCCCGTTACATTGGTTGCTTTTGTTTTTTCTTCTTTGAGATAACGATAAGCTTACGCAGCGTTTTGAATTAATATAGGTCATTTTTTTCCTATATCTTAGGACTATCTTTTAAATGAATGTTGTTGCTCTTTTATTTATAATAATTTTCTCTTTTAGACAAAATACATTGCAAAAAACACATGCTGTTGGAATTAATAGTGGTTGGGCTTCATATATAAGACATTTAAAACAAGTGGGTAGGGCTACAGTCGAACGCCCGACAGTAGGATACCCTTCTCCCAATTTTTAAAATCCGTTACAAACGTGTAACCACACTCATAATTTCAAACAGAAATTTTGCACAAATATTTCTACTACATATAGCTTTCTCGCTCACACTCACACAGCGACGCACGTTAAGAGTGACGTCGACGTCGGCGTCAACTACTGAAAGCAGCGCGCAGGCTGCTGCTCGTACATTTGTACTGAAAACGTTGACTTGAATAACTTCTGTGTTATTAGTCCGATCGGATTGTAATTTGGGGGATATGTTCATATGGCATTTAGCATTATACATACCAAAGCAGAACTTTCTAAGTTTAATACTTTGCTTAATAATCGTAAATTACCGATTTGCGGGGGCGGTGGGCGTGGCATCAAACATTTAACATAAACTTCACCTGCCTCTTATATATAGGAACTTCCATTCCAAATTTGGTGTCTCTAGCTTTTTTAATAGCTGAGATCCGTTCCCTCATACAGACGGACAGACGGACAGACAGACGGACATGTCTCAATCGACTCGGCTAGTGATCCTGAGCAAGAATATATATACTTTGTGGGGTCTGCCACGCCTCCTTATGCCTGTTACATACATTGCACAAAGTTAGTATACCCTTTTTTGACCATTTTCAATGGTCGAAGGGTATAAAAATATTGCCAGGAATATAATATACTCAGATTTAACACACTTATAAATAACTCGCAATTGCAAATCTTACATCCGAAAATGTACAACAAAGGAAGAAGTAGAATGTTCATGATAATCAGTTATGTTCACCTCTACAAGCTTGCCAGCTGAGCTTACTGAGAAAACGTTCAATTGGACTTAATTTATTCGGACAACAAAGCTGAAACTAAATTTATTTTGATTCTCTTTATAAGTAAAACGCAATTTTCCACCGCACTTAACAATAAGCAAACCCATTTACATACATAGGTAGTATATAAATGAAAGTGCAACCATAATGTGTGATCGATAGGTTCTATTGCGGTCATACTGATACAACAGCTGATTAAAGGCTGAAATGGCGTCGTAGGAAAGGAAATGCCAGACAGAATAGACTGAACAAAACAAAGGAACAACAACAAACTTGTAAATTTGATAAGCGAAAATACTGTTCAGAGTCTAGTATTGAAAGTTCAGATAAATTAATGTGTCGATTCCATTTTTATATATATATATTTCGACATATTTTGTTAAATCATTTTATTTATGCATTTCATTTTCTTTCGCTGACTAAGCAAAGTTAATATGAGAACGGGCAGACAAACAAAAGTAAATAAGTATGGCGTACGCAAGCATCATGTGTGTGTGTGTGTGTTGATGTGAATATAGCTGTAATTGTATGCGTGTATTGAATGTTGTTTGTGTGTCGGCATTGTTAACACAGCAAAGCGAGCGAGCAGTTACGAGTATAACACAATTTCTTTTAAAGTTAACGCTAACCCTGCGCAGTTACGTTATGCCTCCATCCATAAGCCGTATGAAATCGCATTCAGAAAGCGTTAAACAGTTGTTCCAAAACATTGGGGGGAAATCATAACAAAAACCACAACTCACCTCCTGCTCCTCAGCAGCTGCTGGTGTCGTTTGGATAATGGCCAACAAAAGGGCAACTGTTGCTGCTGCGTACAGCTTCATCGTTCTTCACTTGGTTGTTGTCAATCAGATATAATGTTTACGAAAATTCACACGTACTCTGTCCAAACGAAAACTATGTGGCAATAAATTTACGCCAATGATATTTCTTTATTATTTAGTTTTCACCCGCGCACGCACATATCGCGTACACAAAGCGACAAATATTAAAAGATGACTGTTCGGTGTGACCGCATCGTACAACCTTAAATTTCTCAAATTTGATTGCACATCGATTATTAACAGTGCGCAAATATCGATGACTTATCGAAATTTTGATTTCTTGTTGTGCTGCCAAAGTTTCTAATTTTTATTGTTGTATGTAAATAATGTATAAGATCTAAATGCCATTTTTTTGGACTATTAACATAGTGTGATCTTGAAAAGTATAGTAATCCATTTTTCGAACACTCGAAGATGCACGAGTATGGTCGCACTGTCAGCTGGGCTTATAAATAATTTAAAATTTGATAACGCTTTTTTGCCAAAAAAGAAACAAGTTAAAAATTAATAAATTCGATATGTCAAACTACTGCTATGAGAAACATTCGATAACGAAACAAGAAAATAAGTACTAAGCAGACAAGCGAAACCAGGACATGGTGCGTAACCGTGCAAATGAACTGGCCAAAACGAAAATACACCAAAACAATGGAAACCCCTGGCAACAGTGACCCCGTAAAATATTGTTTTAGGAATATTGATAAAGCACAATGCATTTATCACTTACATCGAAAAACTACATACGATGGGCACTCACACAGGCCGTGCCTTCTTAAATTCCTGTATCAAGGTGCCTATAGATCCGTGTAATAATTGTCCGGCACCTGTTTATAACCGGCCAAAACTATGCATGGGCAACACGTTAAAGGCGAAGACTACAAGGCCAGAGAATGAAGCAGTCGACGCGCGGACATGGAGTCCCCAACAATCGGGTATAAGGTCGCTAGCAAAGTTCTACGATAGCATACCTGGTAATTAAAAAATAATATATAAATGCATGAATATTTATCTATATACATATTTGGTAGACTACTGTGAGGTGAAGCATCTGCATAAAACCGAGTTTTACTCTACCTTGGAAACCCTGCGAACCACTAGCCGAGAACTACGGTCTTCAGAGAAGCCAAAGGAACGTTGTACCAGTGCCAGCAGTAGCTTCTGCAAGACGAAACAGCGGACGGCAAAAGGAAAAAAATTAAAACAAAAGACTCCGGCAGCACCTGCAACGGCTCTATGTTCAAGTCTGTCAGTACCAGAACTTCCCGCAAATCCTGAGACTACATTTGGTACCAGCTGCCTAAACGAAGAGTATAACAAGTGCCTGCGTGATTTGACACGCATCAAAAGCTTTAAGAATGATTTCGCCATTGAGGTTGCTGACTTTAAACGTTCCCTCAAAGACTTTGAGCTTGAGTTTAAGCGGAAAATTGAACGTCCAAAATCAACAAGCAGCAGCACAGCTACCCAGACGACCACTAATAATACAAGATCCCAAGCTGCTGAGCAGACAAAGTTTCCAGCAATGCATACAGCGGAACGTGCTAAGTGTCGTCGTCAAATGCTGCGCAGATCCCTTAGTGTCAATGATTTAGGTGGCAGTGCGACGACAGCTGCAGTCAAATCAACTGGTCTGAGCAACTACTTTCCGCCCAAGGACGTAATGGTGCCCAAATTAAATATCGAATCGCCATCGGTGACATCCAAGCGCAGCAGCAACAGCAGCATTGTCTCCGGTTCGAGTCGCCTGCGCAGACGACGAACACGAAAGGCGAAAGTTAAACCGGAACCGGAGACGCAAGAGAAGCCGCCATTAAGAATGTTGAGCCTCTTTGAGCTGGAGCAATTACCGAAGCGCGCAACTAGCAGCGTAACACCACAGCATCCAGTGGCACGTCCCAACCTGGCTGCCACATTGCGAGCCGAGGTGTCGCGCAAGAAGGTTAAGGAACTTAAGAATAATTGCACCTATCATGACCCCAGACCGCAATACGACTGGGAAGTGCGCAAGACGCCTGCCTGGAAGTCGCTGTCACTTAAGTGAGTATTCACAGTTTGTTATCATTTATAATTGAATGTATAAACCGATGACTTGTCTTTTTAGTGAATCTCATAAAGCGTTGCTTTCGATTCGCCTGGCAACTCGCAAGGCGGAACAGGCGCTGCAGGAACGTCAGTATGATCTTCACATGCAGATGATGCAGCAACGTGTTAAGTCTGCACCTCTGCTGCTAGAGGGACCCACCTACTGGGGTCCCGAGGTTGGTAAGCTTAGCCACACTTGCCGCATCGAAGGAATGCGTCATGCCTGCGAAAACACCCAGCTGCGAACTAGGCACAAGCACCATAAGAAGGAAAGGAGCAGCAATAGTAGCCGCTGTGCAACAACTGTCACTGATCCCGAGACGAAACTTCAGCAGCTGCGCAAGATTTACGGTTCTCAGCTGAAGCCCAGTTCTAGGCAATCTCATCGATCCAGTTCGCGGCGTCGCCTACCGGAACAGACGCCCGAGCCGCACGACAGCGGAGACGATCTATGCAGCGTTGATAGAGCATTTCTGTAAATATTCATCTGCAAGGATGCGAATCAAACCAATGTGTATAATCTACACTATAGATCTCTTTTACTTTCTTAACAGAAAATTATGATTCGATGTAAATGCATTTATAAGCAAGTCATTCTAAACAAATTTTTAGAGTTATGAGGTTATTTTTAATTTTTTTTTGCATATATGTAAAACCAAAATCTTTAATTTTTGTTCCTTAAATGTTTATATTTTATACTTGATTTCATAAACCGAGTTCTTATATAAAAATCAAACAGTCAACGTTGGTTTGGTCAACTTAAATTATTAAGGGCATTTAAGGAAGCTTAGGGCAGAAAAATTATCGACTATGACATTGGAACTCTTCTGTTCTTCGCTTAGTGAGGCGTTTCCTGGCCGCCGGAGTATAACTGTAAGCATGCCAGCAGCGCGTGCAGCAGCGGCCTCTGTAAATTTCAGAGATGAGACAGTAAAACAACAATAATCAGAGGAGATAAGAAAAAACTAACCGCCTGGAATATCTGTGAGAAAAAGCACGTGCTGTGGATCCACTTCCAGAGATTGGGCAATATTTGTATAAGACTCTGTCTGCTGTTTGTGACCCACGTGAGTGTCGAAATGAGCACTCAGATGTGGCAGTAAGTTTCCCTCTATACTATTACCAAAAATTAGTTTCTGAGCAGCGACACTGCCGCTGGAATAGACTGCAATGCGAAGTCCTGATTTACGCCATGTTTCAAAAGCTTTGGGCACGTCCTCATATACACTGCGAAATCAGAGAGTTTTAACTAATGGATAAGGTATTAAGAAAATCAACTTACTGTCCTTTGAGCTCTCCAGATCCGTAGCCCTTGGCCCAAATAAATCCCTGCAGTGTTTTTAAAGGCGTCACCTTTAGATCTTTCTCGATTAGATAGTTTACAAAGTTGCTAATCTGTTGAACCTCAGCAGGCGCGGTCTCAGCTCCCACTGATTTGAGATATACAGAGAATTCTGGCAATTCGCGCAACTCCTTCACAATTTGAATCGTTTCATTTGTTTGCCATGTTTCCTTTAAATAATTCTCTACGTTTTGTTTTGCGTATGGAAAGAGAACGTCATGTACAAAACTAATAGAAGTTGTTGTACCCTCTATGTCGACTAGCACTACTTTGGCCGTTAAATCCAGCGAAGTCTTGTCTCCCATTTCCAAATTAATGAATTAAATCAACAAGTTGTGAATAACAACAATCAACTGATACTAATTTTGAACACAAATTATTCCAAAACAATATTAACATATTCTGCAATGTTATTAAAATACAAATTTTGATATCTGGTCACACTTATTAGTTTGGTCTGCAAAATGTTTGAAAATCGGACAGTTATCGGGTGCTATATCTCGTAATCCATGCCGAAAATAAAATAATGTTATTTAATATTTTCTTCTTTTTTTGTTAAGTTCTATAAAAATCAGTCATCAGATCTTGACGCCACGATAATCCCAATACCGCCAAGCAATATTCTCTGTTTATGTTGTAAAGATACCATAAATTGAACTAGTTATCGAATTATATTAACCAAACAAGCCGATAACTTTTCTGCATCGCTTCTGCCAGATCATGAACCAGGGAAACATGAAATTGAGTTGTAAGTAATATTTGAATTTTATAAAAGAAATAATTAATATAATCCAATCTCAATCAGACGACATGTCGGAGGATAGTGATTCAATAGCGGAGAATGAGCCCGACGAGCAGATGGAGAGTCAAAACGTCATACCCCTTCCAAAGCACAAGCGTCGAAGCTATGTCTGGAGATACTTTACCCCAGTGCCTGACCACTTGGACATTTATAGGTGTTCGATTTGTAATGAAACCTTTGGAAATAAAACTGCCAATTTGGGTCGTCATCTCTCGTCAGTGCACGGTATTAACGATGTCGTAAGTAACTCGTTTTGGTGTATCAAAACTTCAATTCTAAATAATAAATGTAGTATTCTGTTTCGCCTATGCAGCATCATGAGGACGCTGTAAAGAAGGGTCGACCAAATCGCAGCATCGTTTGGAACTTCTGCACCAAACTCGATGATAAACGGGCACTTTGCCATTTATGCAAGAAAGTTTTGTATTTCGGTGGCGGCAATACTTCCAATATAACGAAACATCTACGACGCATGCATGCAGAAAAAATAGATGAAGTGGTATGTTTGCAATGTTTCTCTATTTGCCGTTTTTTTATTAAAAACTAATTTCTTCATCACTAGGCAAAGCTAATACCAAAAAACATGCGATGGGGAACAGATGCATCAACATACAAGAAAGAGCGGAAAGGTTCAAGCTATGTTTGGAATTTCTGTGAGAAGTTGACCAAGAACACAGTGCTGTGCAAGCTGTGCAATAGACGAATGCGCTTTCATGGAACGGCCAACGTCATCACACATCTGCAGCGCAGGCACAATATTATAGACGAAACCTCCACCGTTAAAGCAGAACCTGCCGAGAACGTCCAGGACGCAGCCACGTCCAGTACGAACGATACAAGTGCAGCCACACGTGCGATACAGCGAAGTATTAGCGGCAGTATGGTTTGGAAATACATCACACGGATCTCGGATGATACAGTGCATTGCCGTGTTTGCCTTAAGACTTTGTCATATCAGGGAACAAGCAATCTGCAACGCCACCTGCATCGCATGCATAATATTGTCTGGAATGGGCAAGATTTAAATTTACCAATCAAAATGGAAACGGAAATTGGTTTGGAGGATAATTCATTTCTCGATTTTTGCGAATCCACCAGCAATCCGTCAATACTCAAATGTCAAATGTGTGACGAACAGTTCGAACAGAATGACAGCATGCAGGAAACGATTAGTCGGCATATGATTAAAAATCACGGAGCTGCCATGCGCGGAGAAGATTCTGATGAGGTAGGTTTCTGTACAAAATAAGTCATTCACCATTAATATATATTTTCTGCTTCAGGACGCCGCAGAAGAGGATGATGAGATTGCCACATTGTATACGACAGTCGTTGCCGACGAGGACACCACCGTCGGCGAGAGCGTGGAAGTGGCCAGCCCCATCGGGGACGATGCTCTCTACAACGACCTTATCGAAGTCGAAGAAGATCTCAACGACATTGAAGAGGTTGGCGAGCATTTAATCGAGGGTGCCGCCTGTGAAAACTCCCTGTCCGCTCCGTCAGCTGAAAATGTTTTCTCCGACTTTAGCAATGATAGCAACGACGCTCAATTGGTAACGACAACAATTCAAGTTGACGACACGCCCCTAATGCGTGAGCTCAAGGAGGATCTGCTGCGACAGCAGGCAATGTACTTCAGTGAAAAAGCTGGTTTCTATCGTATGCAGAAATTCCTGGTTGCGCAACAGGTTAAAAAAGAACGCCTGGAAATTGAAAGGCTCAAGGCAAGCGATAAGGCTACTACAACCTTAGCAGGTCCTTCCGAATCAAATACTGAACGCAACGCATCCTAATCCTTATCCTCCCCTTGGTCACTTGTCATATTTACTATAATTAAGTGTAATGTATTTTTTTAAGTTCAAATTGTTACATAGACCAACTATCATTATTGTTTTAATCATATAAATAACAAATTAATTGTGTGACTTTAATTACTTTCGACCGCGTTCATGTCAAGTAAAAGCTTCTTGGTTTGCAAATCGATCAATCGGCGTTTTGCTCTAGCCAATTCGGCCATCTCATTATAGTATATTGTTTCCGCTTTAAGCTTCTCATCCAGCTGTGTTGTGGCATCGGCGATGGAATTTACATCGCCCTGATGATCTATTGAATGGGCCATGTTCGATGGCTCATCATCACAATGCCGGGGTACCATTACATCCGAGTTGTCTACGACATATTCATAGAACGGTTCCTGTTGTTCGATCAAATGAAGCTAAAATCAGAATATATATGCACTTGGAAACATGGTAACTATTTCTCATTGTGCCTTACCTCATCCTCCATATGATCGGTCACCTTTTCAATTATGCTATCGACATCGTCAAAATCCACCTTTTCCAGTGGATCAACCTGTCTATTTCTATCATCTGTGTGCCCAATCTCCTTCTTTGGTGAAATAAGACTGTGCTGTGAGTAACTTAGATTCTTAGAGAAATTATGATGCCGTCTTATAATGTGTCTCATCAGATTGGATGATGAGTGTTTGGAGGACAGCGTTTTGCTACAATGCTTGCATCTGGCCATAAATTCAGATATACGTACAAAGTGCGCCCACAGCTTGTTATTCTTGCCGATGACTTTGTTCCGCATCTCCGGGTGATGATGCTGTTGTTCTTGTCGCTGATGGTGTTGATTGTCAATGATTGTGCGTACCGCAGTTTTGGTTTCCCGCTCGCCCAAGTTGGCTTCAATGTGCATGTCAGGTTCTGGGTCAGGAGCATTCAGTTCCTCCCTTAGTTCGGCAAGCATTTTTCCCTCGTCACCAGCGAATATGGCTCGAGCTAATAGTTTATGATTTCGTATAAGGTGGCGCGTCAGATTCGAGGAGGTGTGTTTTGATGAGAGCGTTTTATCGCAGTGCTTGCATTGCACAATATATTCGGTCAGGCGGTGAAAATGTGACAGTGCTTTGGCGTTTCTGCCAACCATTTTTGCATTTGACAGTACTGTCTGTGTTATTTTTTTTTTACAGCATGCACAAAATCAACAATTAGATTGCCACCGAGTTGGCTTGGGTTATAATTTCTAGTTCGTGTACAGTAGGGATGCAATACACTCGATAATCAAATTTGTTCAGAATTTCGTTCGATGGAACAACTTCACTTTTTACCGAACGAAAATTTATATTTAGTTCGTGTACAGTCGACTGAATCGGTTCGACAATATTTGTAAGGGGTGGACGATTTTGCGATACATATCGATATACCGATAGGACATATTAATGATAATTGCTGTAGAATTGTTTTGGTAAATGCAACACTGCAAAAGTGCTGCCCATTGCTGTCAAATGGCAGCAGTGATGCCCTGTCGATAACCTAAAAATATTTGACACGAGGTTGTGCGTGTCTTTTCCTTTCTTTCTCGCTTTTTACTCGAACATGGGTGAGTCGTCGGTGTGATAAATTTGTGTTAAAATATCAAGAAAATCAACTGTGAATGGCATAAAATTCATTTTAAAATGTTCGTAACAATTGCTTGCATATATTGCAAATATCAAATATGTGGAAATTCTATTTTTACTTTATATTTTGTGCCCTTAAAGACAAACTGTGAAACAGCACCGCGTGTTGCAGTGTTATGTGTGTGTGTGTATGTTCATACTTGTGAACCCAGTGATTTTCTTGATATTTGAACAGAATGTTGGATAAAATTGTCATTAATTAACTTTATCCTTTTGCCTGATTTAAGGTATTAGCCGTGATAGTGCACACAAGCGTCGCGCCACTGGTGGCAAGCGCAAGTCGCTCCGCAAGAAGCGCAAGTTCGAGTTGGGTCGCCCCGCCGCCAACACCAAGGTGAGTTAATCATTCCCACCTGCGCCGCCATTGTGGTTATTTATCTAAAAAAATAAAATGATGTTAATGCGTGTCAACTGCAAATGCATTCGACTTGTTCGTGCGCAACTATCTTTGATGATTAAAAAGCTTTATGTTCGGACTACTGATTAAACATGTAACAATTCGAAATGTTGAACACGCAGGTAATATTACAAGGGTCTTCGCTAATTGTTGTCTCTTTCAGCTTGGTGTTTCCCGCGTGCACTCTGTGCGCACCCGTGGTGGCAACACCAAACTGCGCGCTCTGCGCCTGGAAACTGGCAACTTCGCGTGGGCCTCTGAGGGCGTTGCACGCAAGACGCGTATCGCCGATGTCGTCTACAATGCATCCAACAACGAGTTGGTGCGCACCAAGACTCTGGTGAAGAACAGCATTGTGATTATCGATGCTACGCCATTCCGTCAATGGTACGAGTCACACTATGTGCTGCCCCTGGGACGCAAGCGTAATCCCAAGCACGCACAGAAGGAGGATGAGAACGATGTGCTGACCAAGAAGCGTAGCGACAAGGTCATGAAGAAGTACCTGGAGCGCCAAAAGTACGGCAAGGTTGAGCAGGCTCTTGAGGATCAGTTCACCTCTGGCCGCATCCTCGGTACGTATTCCCAATCTTGTGCGATTTGTAACTACTGTCGAAACGATGATGTTAAATCTTTAGCGATCCTTCAAATTTATTGTATCAAACTTGTTTTAAGTGCGATGCAAGCCTGTTGGGTGTGATTTTTGCTTGTCATAGTTACTCTGAGTTATTTTTATATATTTCTGTAATTATTTGTATATCTACTCAAATGTTAATCGAGTTACTTTTCTTCACTCCAGCCTGCATTTCTTCCCGCCCCGGACAGTGCGGTCGCTCTGATGGCTACATTCTGGAAGGCAAGGAATTGGAATTCTACCTTAAGAAGATCAAGTCTAAGAAATAAAGGCACTAGATAAGAATGCAAAGTACCAACTGATTTGCAAACATAAAACAAAAATAAAACGGCTTGTTTTTTTATAACAGAAACAAAAGAAAACAAAACAATACAGTTTTTAAACTTATCTGTGGACGTGTATGTAAATACAGGAAGTAATTCTTATTTAGTTTACTTTTGTTAATGTGGGGTAATCAAAGTGATTCCCCTATTTTAAATTACAATCAATGGATGCATTATTAATTCCAATTCTCGACAACATGATATTGAATACACACATGTTTGTGGCCATCAGTCGAATAGTTTTAGCCACCTGTCTTCAAAAGAATATAAAGATAAAACACAAGAGTTAAATTCATACTTAAATGAGAAATATAATTATGTATATTTAGCTTGTTTCTATGCAATTTTACTTCATACAATATGATACAAAATATCCGTAATTAATAACAATAGTTCAAATATCATTCGTATTAGGTTGGCTATAATTACATAACACAAACAGGGCCAGTTATGGTGTCGTATTACAACAAAGAACTAGCAATTTGTACCGCCAATGACAATTTCGATTTTGTTTTCGATGTTGCACTGGCTAAAAAGATAACAGAAAATTTGTAAAACAACATGGAATTGTTGTCATTATTGCCGTTTGTTGACGATGATCAGATCAGTGCTCAAAGAGCATCGTCATGAGCGCCATTAATGCAATGCCAAAGATCAGTGCCAGCAGCTGCTTGACAGATTCCTTTCGCTCGTCCTCCTTTAAGAGATCCGGTAATACTGTGACTAACGAAATGTGTAGAAAACCGCCAGCGGTAAATGGCATGATCCAGGATGTACGTGCTTCTGCAAATAGCAAGGCAAGTGATTGGTAATTTATAAGTCAGGTATTAAATCAGTTGTGAGCGGACTCACCCATTGCCGATGTTACGCCGGATCCGCCAATGGCAACGAGAGCTCCCAATAAACCAGCTCCGGCCGTTAGCAATTGTGCGCGAGCCGCATCCCAGCGACTGAAGCCAGATCTCAGAAGAATGGCAAAATCCCCGACTTCGTGTGGAATCTCATGAACTGTTGAAAATGAAAATATATAATAATCTGTTTTAAGTTTGCTGTGTTGTGGTAATAACATACGTAGTATGGCAAAAGTAGCAAGCACTCCGTGCCTGAAGGAGACCAGAAACGAGCCGGCCACTGCCAGGCCGTGTGTAAAATTATCTATGGAATTGGCCAGAAGATTCAGATAGCCTGCAACTTTTTTAGGCTGTTCCTTCTGCGCTTTTGACTTTTCTTCGCGTTCGCGCAGGAAGCACACCTTATCCACATCCTCAATATCGCAGGCTCCGCCACATGTATCAGCTGTCTCGCCCTCGGGTATTTTTCCGCCATGACGACGCAGTAGACAGTTGGCGATTTCTACGCACTTGGGTTGCGGATTCTCCTCATCTGCACTGGTATAGCCCGAGAAGATTTTCTCTACAATTGTAAAGATTAAAATTCCAGATAGCACCCACAATCCCGACCGCAGGGATGGATGACCCTCAGTGTCTGTAATCGGTAGGGGGAAATTTTTATTAGTATCATAAAATTAAACAAAGAAGATTCTGACTCACTTTGGTTATCGCCCTCCCAGGCCTCTGGCAGTAAATGAAGGAAAACATCCCCAAGAAGTCCGCCGACCGCAAAACTCAGCAGTACGCGCAGGAACTTGGACTCAGCGGCTAAAAATGTAAATTGAAGATATTAAAATTTATTATTGAATGCCGAATATACTGAACTTACGATCTTTATAGCCCTCTTTGGCTAATTTCTCCTCTGTGGGAATTATGAGTAGCGGAAAGATACCGCTTAGGCCAATGACCACAGATCCAAGCAGGGAAAATACCCATGGTGTGTACTCCATGCTTTTTATATAGTCGGGCACATACTGATTGACCAAACTAGCATAGATCATGCCGAAATGTTCATCGAAGAAGGTGCTGCTCGCGTTCATCCTTATTTATCTTTTAGCTGGTGCTGTTGTCGCAGAATTATCTTATAGATGCTACAACGTCTTTGGTATAATCTTATGGCTATGGCTTAATCAACTCCTTGGCATGTCCTCAAATTGCAACGCTTTCAATTTGTTTTATAAACTGTAAATAAGAAAAAAGTAACAGCCCAAATAAATGTAAATTTTTCCGTACAAGAAAATTTTTTATTAGATATATCACTCAACAAAGTCAAATTCGTCAACCCGTCAACAGTTTCCCAGCTTAGTTGCTCCATAGCAACCGCCCAACTGACCGACGCGACGAGTGTTTCTGATATCGGATTGATGTACAAATCCCCATCCCAACAATGGACGTCATTGGGCGCCGGGCAACAGCCGATAGAGCTGACTGACACGAGCGATAAGCTCGATAAGAAGGCTTGCGGAAAACTCGTGTAGCATAACCAAATGGTGACTAGTAGATAATAGATAGAAGTATTGGATGACAGTTTATCAAAGTATCGTCCGTCTGAGATTCCCAGAATTCTACTAAAGAAGCATGAGTCGTAGCATCCGAATCAATTGAAACTATTCAAAGTCACTACAACGTTCAACTAATATAATATTCTTGTTTTATATTGATCATATAGAATTAATCAATAATGACATTTGTATGCATTTTATATATCGATCTGTCGATTTACAAACGATTTTCACAGCTTAATTTTCCATGGCAATTATAAAGAATCGACTATATCGTTGAGTTCACAATCAAAATATCCAATGCAATTCGCGTAATACCCATTAAGCCTGATAGGCTTATTTTCAAAGCTTTGACAAACACGCTTAAATGCTCGTTGAAGCTTTAGTCTGGGCAGCCCGAGACAGAGAGAGAGAGAGAGTGTGTTAACTGCCCTGAATTAGGTAATATAATATGCAATATAGAGCGCTTAGAGGCTCAAGGAAAACCAGTAAACCAATCATTATTTGAAATTCACACGCACTCACACACTGTGTACTATATATTTATCGGAATGGGCGCACTTTGAAGGAAACTCTGGAACAACACTTTCGGCAGAATCACATTGACAATCCGATTCCGTATCCGAAACTGTTGGCGTGCTGATGGAGACTGAACGATAGAATAAGGTTTGTCAGAATTGTAGTAGGAATACTATATTGTGTGGGTACTTGGAAACCCACTTGGTGCCCTGTGCACCTGTGATTTACGACACTTTGCGAATCGGTTGTCTTAACTCTTATGAATTGTGATTGTGTGATGTGCACAAAATGCAGCTTAAATTGTTGAATTTCTAGTGAGATAAGATATATACTATACTACTACATACTTGCTACCAATATAAATAGACCGCCGAACGAGTGTTTTGAAGATATAAGCTTAGTTAACCTAATGTCTTAACGGCGGGCCTAACTGGGAGTCTCCGAGTGTCAACTGTGGATCAATATCGAAAAACGTGAACAAAAGTTGCCACTTGCGATCGATCACCCTCGGGCACGGGATATCTTGAGTCGAGTCGTGCTCGCCTCATATCACGTATGCGTAGACCAATGTCAAGTTGTTACAGCGAACCAAGTTAGCCACAGATGCAGTATTACCCCCGATTGCGGCTAGCTTATCAACAAACTAGGGAGAGAGAGCGAGAGAGAGAAGCAAGCAACATTATGTATTTACGCGGTTTGTTTGTTGGTAAATAAAAGCACTGCTTTCTGGCCACATAAATAACTATCAGTTGCGGCTGCCTGGGTTATCAGTAGTACGCGATCGTCTATTAAATACGATAATAACTACATTGTATATGCGAATACTTTCTTTTTGAGATTAGCTTGTCTAGGCCACATACACATAAAATCGTACACTATATGCATATTGTCTTTTCATGCTAAATTTAAACAATTAGATAGAACACATGTTGCTGAAACACTTGTTTTTACACACAGCGTACAAGGTGACGACCACAGATAATACCAGTTTTTGTTTTTCTTTTTCTTTTTTAGCTTTTAACTAGATATTATAAATATTCCGTTCGCTTTAGGCTAAAACTGAATGATAAACAGTGAGCGAGAGACACACGCGTCTCTCTAAGAAGACTGTACAGTTTGTTCTCCTTGATATCACAAACGAGACTTAGATCGAGCACACACAGAAGAAGTTACGCATTCTAGTAGTTAGTACAACACAAAAGCATTTCAATTATAAAAATTGCTGAACTGATACAAGCACACACATCCATATATATATCAGCGTGCGTGCGTGTGTGTGTGGGTAGATACGGAGGACAAAAGCCTAACATATAGCGCGATTTTTGCCTCTCGAAATTGACAAGTGTTGCTCTGCCGGCTTCGGCGTTGACTTCGCCTCCGGCTACGCGTTGCCGGTGCTTTGAACTTGATTTGTGGCATCCGTGTACAAGTATGCTTGTACATATGTATTTGTGTTTATCTTTGCCGGCACGCACACACTGACAACTGCTACAGCTGTCTATGGACAAATTTATGCTTTAAGCTTTTTACAGCCCTTACACTACCTCCGTCTCTGTGCGTTCTTCCGTCCTACCACGCCAGCAGCTTTGCTCGATTTGACGGCAAAGATGCGTTGCGTTGCCGTTATAAGATATGAGTGTCCGTTCCAATTGCGTTTATAAATTGGAAACCAAAGTAATAATGGGAATTTTCAGTATTAATAAACATAATATACTAATGAGTCAGTTTGTTTTTTATTGCAAATGGCGCAGATTATTTTGCACGCTGCACTTTACCAACAAATACATACATATGTATATAATGGACAGGGAGAGAGAGATGGATATTGTAAAACAACGAGGGAGGGTCCCATTGTACGTGAACTATCAATCAAAACGTGCCTGCCTGCAGCCCAAGTAGCAAATGACAATATGCAGCGCTACTTAAACTTTACATATGTATGTATGTATTTAAATACTTATGTCTATTTGTATTGCGACAAGCAACATCAGCGGCAATGACGAAATGATAAGAGCAGGCCGCGTGAGTCGATCAGCTGTGCAAGTATGTAGCTTGCAAAGAGAGAGAGTTACCAAAAGAGAGGAGAGAGAGAGCGAGAGTAGAAACATGGCGTCGTTTGCCCCACAACCAGTATGTGCATTCGGTTTTGCATATAAATGCACATATGTATGAACAAAAACAAAATATACATACATATGTACAAGATTACATACAGACATGCATAGGTAGGCAGACATAACAAAGGATTGTGAAATTATTTACGCCCAAGGGTTAATAGATCGTTCGTATGGTCACAGAACTCGCTTCTATGAACTTCTCCTAACGTCGCAATTGTGCTCACTGCTGCAAAAACCTGTTTGTCATTCTCTATTTGGCATTGTTGCTGTTCGAATTATTCATAGACGAAGCGTTATCGTTTTGATTATTGCCAATGAGCTATTTGGTCAGATTCGTATACTGTTCAGCGTCAGATTTAAGAGCCGTAGTGCTGCTCGCAAAAATAACAAATATGGCTGCGCTCTCTGACGTTTTATCACTATTCAAGTGGTCCCGCGTATGTACATATGTATGTATGTATGTAGAAGCGTATAGTGCTTGTAGGTGTAGGTTAGTTATACAGCGCTTCTTTCTTACCGATTTGTTAGTTTGTTGATTGTTGGTACCTTGACTAAATTCTGCACTAGATTTAATGCACTCAGTTACGGCGAATTTATATGGCAACTTCTTTGTTTTCACTTTTACTAAACAAAATATGCAGAAATAGCTATATGCGCAGTATCAATCAATTTTGATGACGCTGAAAATGTCCGGCCACTAATCTGCACTGAGATTGAGTAACTGGATAAACATATATTCGAGATGCTTACAAGTTCAACTATTTTGTGTTTCACTTTAATGTAAATAACAGTAATTGTGAACTAGTTGCTACAACTTCGAGAATTTTATATATTATGACGTTTCATCGCGGGCTTTAGCAGCTGTAATGAAACAGGTACTAGCTTTGTACATACTTTTTGTTTTGTTTTGGGCCGTGCGGAAAACAAACATGGCTACACGAACAGCTGTGTAAGTGAACACGAAATTCCGCAGCAGAGACACGAGCTATCGATAGATATTACTTTACGAAGAATAGCCTCCGATAACTCTTCAATACATTTTAGGCATAATAAATAGTGTGACCATATCTGTGAATTTGTAATCACACAATTGCATTGCTATGGTCTCACTTTCATTTATAACTGCGGTTCCTAAAATTTAAATGTAAAAAAAATTGAAAACATAGCAACCAAAGAAACCCGAAAACACAGCAAACTAACAATCCATTTTATAAAGTCAGTTATACAAATTCCCACAAATATTAACTGTAAAAGTGCAAAAATTAAATTTTTTAGAAGAAAACAACAGTAACAACAAAAAAAAATTAATAAAATATAAACTGTTGGCAAAAAAGAAGAATATAAAAAACACCCAGAAAAATGACTGCTATTGGTATTGACTTGGGCACCACTTACTCCTGTGTTGGTGTCTTCCAGCACGGTAAGGTGGAGATCATAGCCAACGACCAGGGTAACCGCACCACTCCCAGTTATGTTGCCTTCACTGAATCGGAACGCTTGATCGGAGAAGCGGCCAAGAACCAAGTGGCAATGAATCCCAAGAACAGTGTGTTCGATGCAAAACGTTTGATTGGACGCAAGTTTAGCGATACCAAAATTCAAGAGGACATGAAGCATTGGCCCTTCAAGGTGGTCAACGATGGCGGCAAACCAAAGATTAGTGTAGAGTTCAAGGGTGTAAAGAAACAATTCTCACCGGAAGAGATTAGTTCTATGGTCCTGACCAAAATGAAGGAGACGGCCGAAGCGTATCTTGGGGCCACCATCACGGATGCCGTCATTACAGTTCCCGCTTACTTTAATGACTCACAGCGTCAGGCTACCAAGGATGCTGGTGCCATTGCTGGATTCAATGTGCTGCGCATTATCAACGAACCTACGGCAGCCGCCTTGGCCTACGGGCTGGACAAGAATATCAAGGGCGAACGTAATGTGCTGATATTCGATTTGGGAGGCGGTACATTTGATATCTCCATTCTGACCATTGACGAGGGCGCATTATTCGAGGTGCGAGCTACTGCCGGAGACACTCATCTGGGTGGAGAAGACTTTGACAACAGATTGGTTAATTATTTTACAGACGAGTTCCGGCGTAAATTTAAGAAGGATATGCGTAGTAGTCCGCGATCATTGCGGCGTTTACGTACAGCAGCGGAGCGTGCCAAGCGCACCTTGTCTTCGAGCAGCGAAGCAACCATTGAGATTGACGCACTTTTCGACGGACATGACTATTACTCCAAGATTAGTCGAGCACGCTTTGAAGAGCTCTGTGCCGATCTATTCCGCAGCACATTGCAGCCATTGGAGAAGGCTTTATTTGATGCCAAGATGGAAAAGAACCAGATTCATGACATCGTCCTCGTGGGAGGCTCGACACGCATTCCCAAAATTCAGAATTTATTGCAAAGCTTCTTCTCTGGCAAGAGTCTTAACCATTCTATTAATCCGGATGAAGCGGTGGCATATGGTGCCGCCATTCAAGCTGCCATCCTATCGGGAGACAAAAGCAGTCAGATTAAAGACGTTCTACTGGTCGACGTTACGCCACTGTCTCTGGGCATAGAGACAGCTGGCGGGGTGATGACCAATCTGATTGATCGCAACAGCCGCATACCCTGCAGACAGTCAAAAACATTCTCGACTTACTCAGACAATCAGCCTGCTGTGACCGTCCAGGTATTCGAAGGCGAACGTGCCATGACCAAGGACAACAACGTGTTGGGCACTTTTAATCTGAGCGGAATTCCACTTGCGCCGCGTGGAGTGCCGGAAGTGGATGTCACTTTCGACTTGGATGCCAACGGCATACTCAACGTGACGGCGAAAGAACTTAGTATGGGCAAAGCCAAAAATATTACCATTAAGAACGACAAAGGTCGCCTCTCGCAGGCCGACATTGATCGCATGGTGAACGATGCAGAAAAATATGCGAAGGAGGACGAAATGCATCGTCAGAGGATCGCAGCTCGCAGTAAACTTGAAAGCTATGTCTTCGGCGTCAAGGAGTGTGCGGGGCAAGCTGGTGATAAGATTGGCAAGTCTGAGCGTAACAGTCTACTTGCGAGATGCAACGAGTGCATCAAGTGGCTCGATAGCAACAAGATGTGTGATAAGAAAATGTATGAACACAAGCTGCAGGAACTGAAAAAAATTTGCAAACCCATCATGAGCAAGATGGTACAACAGGCTGGTCTAGGAGCAACTGGCGATGGCCGTCAGGCGTCCGGTAACGCTCGCGAAACTGGTGGACCCAACGTCGAGAAGGTGGACTAAAGGATTCATCGGGATTAATTGTTTTAAATATTCCATTTACTTTCTCAAAAAATGTTAATCTGTTAAAGGTAATTTTAATTTAGTAATAAAAACAATTATTTTTATAAACTGAATTTTTTCTACTTTGGCAATCCTTCACGTTTGGCCCAGTCCAGCCAAGACCCTTCGTAATTTTTGACATTCTTGAATCCCAGCGCTGAGGCAGCTTCAGCGGCCTTTAAGCTGCGTTTGCCAATCTTACAATGGAATACGATTTCAGTGTCAGATTTTGGTTTATCTCGACCATATCGTGATTTGAAGACTTGATCCGAAACAGCCAGTTCCTGACTTACGATGCCCAGGGGAATGTTAATGCTGGATGGGATTTGACCAGTTTCCTTAAGTTCCTCCGGTTCTCGCACATCTATGAGCAACTTTTGAGGTTCATTGGGTAAATTCTTGACTGCAGCATAGTCCACAATTCCAATGGGTTTGCTGCTGAACAGGCGCGCCGTGGCAAATTGTGGTGCTATTGTTCTTTGTGTCTGAAGATTGCTAGTACGCAGTACGATGCCTGCTGTTCTCATCAAAATTGGACAGTATTTAACAAGCATATTGCACAATTACATTTAACTATTATTGAGTATTAGTATTAAGTCGTTTGCAATGTTTTAAAAACAAACGTTATGTAAAGTAAGTTGTGAGTGGCAAATACAGTGTATTTTGCGCAGACAATCAGCTGTTCCAACTTTTTTACGGAGTTGCCAGACTGCTTCATACCTTTGCAACAACAAATGGCGCGAATATAAAATGTATTTGAAATATGAAGAATGAAAACTATAAACAAGTGTAAATCATAAAATGTACAGATGTTTGTGTTAATTTATTGTTACTAGGCAATCAGTATGAGCCTTATCACTCGACAGCGTCGTGATGTGTGTGTGTGTGTCAAGGCAATGGCTCGATCAAGTTCGCATCGCATGATAACTCAGACAAAATACCCAAGCCGTTCCAGTTGTGGTTGCTGTCGTCGCTTGATTAATTCAATTACTCGGTATATGGAATAGCGATCCCGGATTCAATTGTACATAGAACAACTGTGAATGTGCTCCAAACACATATATGTAGGTGTATGTACATCCGCATGCACATATTTACATAGACATCGTACGATCAACTTTTGCAGAATAAAATTGATAAGAGGATAGAAATTGCTTACTCTCGTTCCTGTACGCTTAAAATGTTTGTTTAATTAAGGTTTTCAATTATTTTTGGAAGTCAATACTTTCGTTTATACATTTGCATTCTTCACAGTATTAATGAATTAAGGTTAACGTTGATCACACCCTTACTTAATCTGTATTACGATTGTTTTTCCCATGGACCGTTGCCTACTAGCTTACTGATAATGAGTTAATATGTGAGAGATGTACATTCTATAATGTACGCTCTCCACAATCTTGGGGTCACCGACGTCACAAAGCGACGCGTGCCGTAAGAGTTGATTGGAACCGGACAGGATGGGAACAGTGATACGAATTCCAATATGAACTCTACTAGTAAACAACTAAACGGAATTAATTATGCTTGTTTTTCTGCTAAATGCCATTCTTATCGGCGAAGATGAAGACTAGTTTCAAACATACTATTCGGGTTCGCATTTCGTATACCCATCTTTTCCTTGTGCCATTAATAGAACTTGGTCAATACTATTCATGATCCTTAAAACACAATTTTTACTTCCTGTAGTTTCGTTAGATATTGAAAATATAAGTTTATATTATGTGTTCTAGATATTTCGCAGCATTTCGAACGATCCAAAACGAGCCATTTTTAATGGGTATCTATGTATGTATACGCACTTCAAACGTCACAAAATCCCACGCATAATATTTAGTAAACAAAATATATATATATGAATTAATATATATAATACAGATTTTGTTTTATTTTTATGCAGACTATGTTTATTTATCAATAACTTGTAACATACATATATATGGCCCTTACTTATAATGAAATGGCAAATACAACTTGCTCGGAAATAGGATAATAAACAGTTTAGTATGCTCTTAATATTAAACTAGGCGTAAAAATGAGGGTGTTACGTAATGTTTAAGAACATTTTGTCGAGAACTAAAGACTTTCGTAGGTAAAAAACACATGCACATGATCACAATAGGTTGCTGTCGTCTTGAAGGAACTGGGATATCAAATACCACGATCATTTCCGATCGACAAAGTGTCCCAGCGCCTGGCCAACGCTAATCTTTTGACCTGCCTCAATATTGAATTTGAAATTCTTTGGTGCCTCAAAGAGTAGGACTATGGTGCTGCCCATGTTGAACTGCCCAATGAGATCACCTTTAGAGAACTTTGGGACCGGCTCTTTTCGCTGTTTGCCTTCGTCCAAAATCAACTCATCGTATTCGTAGGTGCTGGGCGGATGAGCGCCGACATTGAAGCCTGTCCAGCGGTTGGTCTTAAGCTCTGAATCTATAAAGATCTTCACAGAGCCAACATTGGTTGCCCCAACTGCTGTGTAACTGAAGAATCCATGCTTCCAATTTCCCATATAGAGCACACGTTCGTTGAGACAGAATAGACCGGGCAGCCAGCTAGCCACTTTGGGATTTACAGATAACAGCTCGCCAGAAAAGTGACGTCTCACTGTTGGTTTCCAGGCGGCGGGCGAATGAAAACGATGATAATCGCCCGGTGCCAAATAGATGACGCATTGATAGAGCTCTGTGGAATCATCACGCTTCTGCTTGAGGGCCTTGGCATAGCTTTGCTTCGATTCCTCGTCGACCGTCTGCAGCGGCCCTAAGAAGTCCTCGATGCTATAATTGACACCTTTGACCTGTTCAATGAGCGAATCAGATGCGCTGCCAAAGTGTAGTACTCTTCCATCAGCCGGTGATACTATTGGAGCTGTGGGATCGATGACTCGTACGCCATCTTTGAGCGGACGCGTAAAGAACTCGGACAAGCTGTTGTAGTGATGCAAATCCGGATATAGTGCTTCCTCGATATTAACCTTAAACATATTCGAGTACCAGCCATAGACAAAGGGTCGGAACGATTCGGGCATGTAGCATGAGGCTATCCAACCCCAGCAGCGGCTTATGATGCGCAACGGCAAGGAACAGTAGACCATAGACTGGAACTGAGATGCAGTTCCTGGGATGCCCTCACGTTCGCAGCGCAGCTTGTGCAGTTGCCATTCGATGGCACCGAATACGCACAGACCCATTGGAGCCCAGCGCAGCAGAAATCCCGTCCAGCGTGAGAGCACATTGCGGCGCACTTCCAACTGTGTCTGTGGTTTGGTACGTTGTGGCTTTTGCTTGGCAATAGACGACTCCGAGGCGGCGGAGCTGTTTGCCGGCAACTGTCGGAAGTGTCGTAGCACAGACCAATTTCCATTTTTCTGTTGTGAATGCCTCGATTGCGGCTCCTGTTGCAATGCCTTGCGCACATTTCCCGCTTTCAGCAGATAACGGCCGCGCGGCACAAAGTATGAAACCATTATTTATCTTATGGGTTCCCTTCTTTTCGTTTTTCTCTTGTTTCTCCTTCTTTCTTTTCGAATTGTTGTTGTGGTTGCGCGCACGCCGCCGATTACGTATTAGATCGTATAATGCGTGCGTTGATCTGGCACGATGTGTGTGGGTGTCTGTATGTATGTATTATGTTTTCCAATAAATAAAGATTGATATTTTTATGGAAAATTATTAAACTGTTGCTGGAAACATGCGCATTCAGTTGCTATTATTGTAATTTTCAGTCAGAATAAAATTAATTTTCGTTGTGTGTGATTGCGAGGGAGAACCAAATTGTACACTTCCGTCTAGGTGAACTGTCGGGCGACGACTGAAGTGCTGAAATGAGCGAAAAGCACGTTGAAGAAGATGAGATTATGCATGGAGGCGATGGATGGCGGCGCCATTATGACTAAGTCGCATGTGATTTGTTGCTCACCACAACAAACGAACGAACAAACAACAAGCAAGAGGGCAATCGTTCGCTCGCTCTCCCACTGTGGCTTATCAATTCTTCTTCTTGGTTATTTTTCTCCTTTTTTATGTCAACAATAGTTGCTCAAGGTTGGCGCGCGCCGAATTTCTTGATAATACCAAGTATAAACTGGTTTTTGTTTAATAAAGCTTATTTTATGCATTTGTTTTGGCCTCTCTTGTTGTTGGTTGTCAACTGTTTTGTCATTTGTTTCTCAACACAAACTTTTAACTGCGCCATACTCTTGGATGCAACTAAGTGGCAACTCTGTCAGTCGCGAACTGAACAGCTGATTGATTTTATTTGTGTTTTTCTGCACACACAAAAATATACAATTTTATGAAGTGATTTACTTAACGTGTGTGGCATAAACATGACGGAGGCAGAAAAACAGCCGGCCTCGTTTGCCTGCCAACGTTGCCTGCAACCCATCGTGCTGGATGAACAGCTGGAGAAGATTAGCGTACATGCTATGGCCGAACTCTCTTGTATGACGCATAATAAAAACAATACATGTATATAGTAAATACTATATTTTCCTCCTTTTACAGTGCCCATCTATGGTGGCAATGTGAACACAATAGACCCACAGGATGCAAACAGTTTCGACCACTTTGTGCCGCCTTTTAGGTTGACTGATTCCATTAACGGCACAGGTTTTATGCTAGTTTCCGATGGACGCGATAACAAGAAACTGAGTGCTGCTTTCAAGCTTAAAGCGGAGCTATTTGATTGTCTATCCTCCAATTCTGAAATTGATCATCCTTTGTGTGAAGAATGCGCTGATTCAATGCTAGAGATTATGGACCGAGAACTCCGCATAGCTGAGGAAGAATGGCATGTATATAAGACTTATCTCAATGAACTGGAACAACAACAGCAAGGTCCAAATGTCGAGGCTTTGGATAGGGAGTTAGAGGAGCTAAAGGAGAGTGAGAAACAATTATTAAGTGAGCTTGCGAATTTAAAGGCCGAAGAGAAGGTACTGAACGCGGCCATAGAAGAGGAGGAGCTGGAGAAGGAGAAGCTACACGAACAGGAGGAAAGCTATTGGCGAGAGTATACGAAGCATAGAAGAGAACTGAATCTTACAGAAGACGATAAACGTAGCCTTGAATGTCAGATAGCCTACTCGAAGCAACAGTTGGAAAAGCTGCGTGACACCAATATCTTCAATATAACATTTCACATTTGGCATGCCGGACACTTTGGAACAATCAACAACTTTCGATTAGGACGCTTGCCATCTGTCTCGGTGGACTGGTCGGAGATCAATGCTGCTTGGGGACAGACCGTACTTCTTCTGTCTGCACTGGCACGGAAAATCGATCTGACCTTTGAACGCTATCGAGTCGTCCCATTCGGCAATCATTCTTATGTCGAAGTGCTGGGTGAAAATCGTGAATTACCATTGTACGGCAGCGGAGGATTCAAATTCTTTTGGGATACCAAGTTCGATGCAGCCATGGTGGCGTTTCTTGACTGCTTGACACAGTTTCAGAGGGAGGTAGAAAAACGAGATACTGGATTCCTGTTGCCGTATAAAATGGAGAAAGGAAAAATAATTGATCCTTCCAATGGAAATTCATACTCCATAAAGTAAATATACCTTGCATTCAATACATTTGTTTCGATTAACTTCTAACTGATTTTTCAGAATACAATTTAATTCGGAGGAGCAGTGGACGAAGGCACTGAAGTTCATGCTAACGAATCTGAAATGGGGTCTCGCCTGGGTTTCCTCCCAGTTTGTTTCACAATAAAATATTCCCTGATCATTTTATTGAAGTAATCAAATTAGTGTGTACTCTCTACTTATATATTATTATTATTATTAAATCATTTAACATTGAATTGCTTTTTTGATTGTTTCACTTTCGTCATCGCTTTTATCGCTGTCTAAATCACTACCGGATAGGTCATCGTCAATCCAAAGTGATCCCTTTATCTTCTTTTTGTCCTTATCCTTGCTATCTGCCTGGGCCTTCCGTTTGGTTCCACTTGCGGTACAGCTGCTACTAGGTGCCTCGTTGTCCTGTGGTGCAGATAATTTGGCCTCCTCAGCCTGTTTAAGACCCTCCTCGAAGGCGTCGCTTACCTTTTCCGTCAACTTGGCCCTAGCTTCCTCGTACTCCTCGTCTTTGAAGTCATGTTTGGGCACCGCCAACAGCTTTTCAATCTTTCTTTTCTTGCGCTCTTCAGCCTCTCGTTCACGTTCGCCTTGCTTGTCCAGCCATGCCCTTAGGCGCTTCTCCTCATTTATATCACGTAAGCGCCGTCCGCTCAGATCACGACAAGCTTCTCTGTTCGTCGTCTTTTCGATTTGGGCTCCGATCGCTCGCAGCATGGAACCAAAGCCACCTTTGCCTCCCACCTGGCGCAAGATGCAATTGATATTTCTATCCTCATTATGATGTACAATTTCAACATCATTTGCAGCCAAACGTTTCCCATTGCTTGTGAGGTAGTATTCATCGGGTTTCAATTGCTATGAAAATATTTTATATTATTTCAGTCGATAAATTATATCAGTAAATTAAATCACCTACAGTTTCTTCTTCGATTCGAGTGTATATATCAGCACAACTAATGTGCTGAGTATTTACGGTAAATAACTCTTTATTGTTTATCAAAATATTAACCACCATTTTTACAGCTTGCCTTCTACTGTGGTACTTCTCGGTAATTCCCTTTTGTGCAGCTTCTTCTACCCTTTCCATTTGCGCTAGAAAGAGAAAGCAGTAATGCAAGCGTTTATCAAGCCGAAGTGTTGCCACGTTATTTAGTGCTTCAATAAATCAAGCCTAATTTCATAAAACTCCTTTGATATAATTTGAAAAATAAATGTGATTACTCAAAAAATGAGTATTATCATTTTTGAAAGTTAAAAGAAGGTTTAAAACATAACTAATGCAAAATTAATGTAGTTGCCGCCATTGTGACAAGGCAGTTGCGACAAGTTGGCAGCACCGGTCTTGCACACAAAGTGCTCATTTAATTAGTTCGCATTTTAGACGACGAAAGGTAAAAGACTGGCGACGCGTTTATCGAACTATTTTAGCGAGATAACATAAATAAAGTCATTTAAAATAAGTAAAATCGGTTAGCGGCAAAAATTTGCCGTCGAATAGTATGTGTTAAAAAAGCCTTTGTTAAAACGAATGCGGTAAATTTACTGCCGCAGCCACGTCACAGAGGCTACAAAAAATAAGTGAATTTTGGGACCGAAATGAAATTCTAGGCAAAAAGCGATGCCAGCTCGAACAATGGACAGTGGACAGTGATGGCACAGCGGTGGTGGCAGTGTGTTAATAATAATTCTAGCTTTTTGCATCGGTTTCCTATCGCGTAGGAGGGGTAAACGGCAAATCGAACAGCGTTTAGCATAAAAGATGGCAGCAGAAAAGTGAACAAGATACATACAAACATATATGTATATGTATATATATTAATATGTTCCTTTTACAAATTTACACGCATACATTCATATGCATTATACAAAAAAAAAGTGCGGAGACGAATAAAATTTGCGTTGCGTTTAGCGAAAAGAAAATCAAAAGCAATGTAAAATCCCCAGTTAAACTTGCATTAGTATTGGTTTGAACATTCATTTACCAAAACCAAAATAAGTGGCAACACTCATGTGAACAGCAGCAGCCGAATTGCAAACAAAAAGACAAACGCGACGCCTTCCTTTTCCACCCGTTTCGCCGCCGTTCCTTTTATTTTGACTCTGACTTTGACTGACATTTTACTGCTAGTCGCTGAAAAATCAGGTTTTTGTGGTTCTATAATCTAAGTTTCAATTAAAATTTTCATAGCTAAACATCGATTATTTATCCTAGGTGATACTTCTAAATTGATGCAACCGTGCGTTTTCGTTGGCCGGTTTCGGTTTTTGCAAATTCTCCTCTTCTCCGTATTTTCTGCCATTGTGTATTTTGTTATCGACGGTCATTCATCTCCTAGTTGATTTTCATTCTTTCCATTTTCTAGGCGCGCGCGAGAGTATGTGTTGTGTGTGTGTGTACGTGAGATTATTAATGCTTTAAAAATAATTTGGGCAAAAGAATAACGATTACTTTGAAATAATTGTTAAGTAGAACCTCAGTGCCCGACCCCCGTGCATATAAAATGGGTGAACGTTTGTCATAAAAACTGAGACTGCTGCGGCCCTCGCTTCACACTCTCGTTTTTGAGAGAGGAGAGAGAGAGAGAGAGAGTGGGAGAGAAAGAGAGTGTTTGCGTGCGTGCGTGCTATGCTTGTATGTGTGTCTGCACTGCTTTTGCGTTACCCGCTGCCGCCTTTGTTTCATACTCGCACTTTCGTATAACATTATCATTCGCTTGCTTAATTCCACATTGAAATAAGTCGATCATGTGCTGTAAGGTTGAATTGTATACTGATGTATGCAATTTCCTTATAATAAAACAAAAAAATATCCTAACACTTACCAGCAGTTTCTGATCTTTGCAGCAAAAAAAAAAAAAAATAAATAAAATAAATAAATAAATAAAAAGTATCTAATGGAAAATATTTCCTTTCTCATTCTTATTACAGTGATTCCAGTCTTCAGCTACGAGTCCAATCAATAATCCAGCGAACTTTCACTTCAACTTAAAAGTTTATATAATAATCAACCAATTTTTGTACTAGAAATGAACAGCAAGCCAGTTGAGATACATATGTATATGTATATGGTATACAGAAAGTTAGCAAAGTAGCAATGAAACTAAACTAAAAACAATAACTATTGATATATAGATAGAATTGAGCTCGATCTATAAATTGCTGCAGCATCACTCTTGAGGAGTATGATCTTTTTGACAACAATAACAACTGAAGTCGATCGATTTTGAGAGCAATCATTATATTCCAAAACACTCCATTAGCGCATAGTTAGGATATATATACGTTAACGAAATTTATTGATTAAAAGAAAAGCCACAAAAACAACAAGAACAACAACAGCGAAAGCGAAAGCAATAAACGACGAACCTCAGCGCTAAGCAAAAGATTTACTATTACCAATATATATCTAGGATCTATATACACTGAGATATATAAATTGATAGTATAGATAAGTTGTATAGTCAAGATTGAAAAGTATTCAAAATTTGTTTCGAAACGGGAATATTAGCACATTTATCTTTGTTAGCCATTAACCGATGTTTTAGTTGAATATATATAATCATATATAAAAGATTTTGTATGCATTGCATTTTTACAGCAAATCAGCAATTAGTTAGGAGGCGAAGGCAAACACATTTTTTAATCAACAATCTTTGTATTGATGTGGATAGAACTAGTAGAGTAGCCTAACTAACAGTAGCATCAAGGAGTATCAACTAGGAAATAGGCTTAGAGGTAGAAGTACCACATCGGGTCGGTCAAAAACATATAGTTGATAAACATGGACGAGTCACAGCCAAAAACGTTGTACGTTGGCAATCTGGACGGTTCAGTTTCGGAGGATCTCTTGGTTGCCCTATTCGGCAAAATGGGACCAGTCAAAAGCTGTAAAATAATCAGAGAGCCAGGCAATGATCCCTATGCCTTTATTGAATATTCCAACTACCAGGCAGCTAGTACCGCCCTAACGGCCATGAACAAACGTGTCTTTCTCGATAAAGAGATCAAGGTCAGTCATAGGAATGCTTATAATCTATATATATTTAAATATATCATTTTTTTTGTACAGGTCAATTGGGCCACTAGTCCGGGCAATACGCCTAAGACAGACATAAGTTCGCATCATCACATATTTGTTGGCGATCTCAGTCCGGAGATCGAAACAGAGACACTCCGCGAGGCATTCGCACCTTTTGGCGAAATATCAAACTGTCGCATTGTACGCGATCCCCAGACCATGAAGTCCAAGGGTTATGCCTTTGTCTCGTTTGTCAAGAAGGCCGAAGCCGAGAATGCAATTCAGTCAATGAATGGCCAATGGATTGGTTCGCGTTCGATACGCACGAATTGGTCCACACGTAAATTGCCAGCACCACGGGAATCATCGAAAGCTGGTGGCCAAGGTGGCGGTATGGGTGGCATGGGCGGTGGCGGCGGCGGAGCTGGCAATGGCATCAAATCGAATCAACGACACACCTTTGAGGAGGTCTACAATCAATCTAGCCCCACAAATACCACCGTCTACTGCGGCGGCTTTCCGCCCAATGTCATCAGTGATGAGCTAATGCATAAGCACTTTATGCAATTTGGCCCCATTCAGGATGTGCGCGTATTCAAGGACAAGGGATTCGCGTTCATCAAATTTGTAACGAAAGAGGCAGCAGCACGCGCCATCGAGCATACGCACAATAGCGAAGTCCATGGCAATCATGTCAAGTGCTTCTGGGGTAAGGAGAATGGAGGCGATAATTCGGCCAATAATCTAAATGCTGCCGCCGCAGCGGCAGCTTCTGCCAATGTTGCGGCTGTGGCTGCCGCCAATGCAGCCGCAGCTGCTGGTGCTGCCGGTATGCCCGGCCAAATGATGACACAGCAACAGATTGCTGCAGCCACTGGTACTGCGTTACCAGGCCAAATGATGACGCCCCAACAGATAGCAGCCGCTGCGGCAGCGGCGCAGGCGCAATATCCGTATGCGACAGCATACCAACAAATGGGCTATTGGTATCCGCCAGCGGTGAGTGAAGAGATCAGATCTTATCAGTCTGTAAAAATATTGCAATAATTCCATTTCCATTACCATTTTGAACAGAGCTACCCGGCACAGATGCAGACGCAGTACATGCAGCAAGGCTATTATCCTTATGCTTACACCACGAGTGCTCAACAGGCGGGAGGTGTGCGTAAGTATCCACAATACCTAAAGAGTTTTGTTTTCCGTAATTAATTAATTATTTATTTTCTTTGACTCCGGTTATTGTTGCAGCTGCCGGGTACCGTGTGATGCCGCCAAATGTAGCATGGGGTGTGCCCGGGGCCACTGTGGTGCCCGGTGTTACGGCCGCTGCTAGTGCGGCTGCAGCCGCGAATGGTTCGCTTGCCCCACAGATGATGTACAGCGCTGCGATGCCACAATATCAAACCCAATGAGCAGAGACGTGACGCCTGCTTCGACGCCGTCTGGAATTTCCGGGCAGCCGCTGCAGTCAACAACGACTGCATCCGCATCAACGACCGTATGCAACAGCAGCAACAACAACAATTCCGAGAACAGCAATAAGAGGAGTATCAACTGCTGCTGCATTCGCCACACACTTTCAATATCAGCCCAAAATCATGCCACAATCTGTGCCCATCATCAGCACGGACAGCAGCAACTACAACATCAACCATCGAAGGAATAGCAGCTCAATCGACGTGGCGCTAGTTTTCAATAACTTCACTTAAAAAAAAAAAAAACAAAAAATCTATAAACTTCTGTTTAATCTGGAACTCTCGCAGTAAACAAACTGTTCCATTACCAATCGTTTCTTACTTACGTTACGCGTAACGTTACGTGTGCGGTTACGTTAGGACATTCACTGACATGCGTGTGTGTGTGTGCGTCTCATTATCTGTACGTGAGTGTACTGGTGTTTTGCGTGCCTATGTGTGCGTGTACGTTTGCCCATTCAATCGACAAAATAGACAGTTGACGGTGATGGTGGTTGAAGCAGAAAGCGTTGAACTACAAGTTGAATCGCGCGCGCAGTGTCAGCGGAATATATATGCTCTGAAGATCGATCTGGGCGGCGGTCAACGGGCGGGTAGCTGTAACAATCTAATCCAATCTAAGTACATGTTAAAATAATTTAATGATTTGTAATTTAAGATATAGGCGTATACAAGAACGAAAAACAAAATAAGTAACGCTAAAACAGCAGAACATCAACAATTGAATACAACAACAACAACAAAGGAAAAAAAAACAAAGAAACAAGCAACAACAAAATAAATAAAAAAAGGCAACAATCGAAAAGTAACAAAGCAAATTGTGTAATTGTTGTAAATTTTGCGATTTATAAGTTGAAACCGATATTTTCAACAATTAAAGATAAAACGCAAAGATAAACAGCAAACAGAGAGACAGAAAAGAGAAGAAAAAGCATAAACAAATTTAGTTATTAAGCGATTGTAAATGCGATGCATATGTATATTCATATTTGCGATGTGTGAATTATGTATGTAAAATGTAAAATAAAGAAAAAAAAATATAAAAAACAACAGAAAATCCGGCGTTTGCATTTCGATAAAGTTTCAGCAGTTTTTACCCAACTTCACATGAAATCACGGAGTATATAAGTTGGAACCCAATTTTTGTCATAAAATAAGTCACATGTGATAGATATTCTGTTGAAATCCTTTTATTCAGCGCTTTAGCTTATATGTATGTAGGTATTTACTGGGTTGTCTTTTAAGACCTGTTAACAGGCAGGTAAAACTAAATTATATTATGATAGTGGCGCGTCGCTTCACAAAGCCGTTCATCTAGCGTCGTAAGCAATAATGTATGGTTTCAGTGTGTTTTTCTAGGTACAGTAATTTGGTAATGTTTCTATAAATGATAAATGATATACATATGTGACTTGTAAGTGGAATCTAACACGGCATAAATTAACAAGCTGTAGCTATTGTACATTAATTAAAGGAACAAATATCTCGCTAAAACTTGCATCCGTAAATATGATGGGTTTATGTGATGGGCGGGGCGCTTTTACCTTAGGCTTAGGCTATGCTTATGTCTACGATTACCGAGTAATTATAGTTGGGATGTGTGAGATGTAGTAGTATACTAAAAACAATTGCGTTACTCACGGCAGTGAGATAACTCAACGAGTCGATCATTTGTAGTTGATGTAAAAAACAAATGATCGATCACGATTACCGTGAATAGTCTGACTATGTGTATATTATAATTATGGTTAGTGTATGTATATGGCATTAACTGTACAACAGAAACATGATCAAGTATAAATGTATAATATGTATTAGCTGGAATGAAATACAGCTATGGAAGTATGTATGTAGAAACAGAATTGGAAAACTTTAATCGAACTAAAAAGTTGATCTACTTGTAATGTTCTTTTTGGTAATTACATATATCATATTTAATGAATACACAAATTTACAATATTGAGAAAGTTTACTTAAGCAATATAGTTAGCGAAAACTTTGAAAACAGTTCACACACAAATACAATATAATAATAATAAAGAAGTAAATTTATCAGTAATCTACATACATCTCTCTTTTTTTGACCGTTTCTATAGCTTATTATTACTATTATTATAATGCTTCGTATGGACTGTGATTTGGACACGTTTTTTTTTTAACATTAATATAGCATTTTAAGAATAAACTTAGAATGAACATGATTCTTATACATAATAGTATTAAATCCTAAAACACTGAACTTTGATGGGCAGAAAATAACAAATGAATCGGAATGAATCTCATATTCACATAGTATCAGAAAAATCAACGAAATTTGTGAAACAATTAATACTACTGGGAAAAAGTTAAAAAACTAACTAAATACACTTAATAATGAACACGCTGCAAATAACTGTAACTGTAAAAATACGAGTCAAAGATGAAAACTAATCACGGTTGCAACAGCAAGATGAAAAGTATTAACGAAATTCCGTCACTCACATCATCATCGGATGCTGCTGAGCCTGAATCTGAGCCTCCGCTCAGTAGCCTGTTTCTAGCCTGGACAAGTGGGTTGGGCTTGGACGTGGGCCTATATCAATTGTTGATCTTATGGATTCGAAACTGATTGGGAGAGAGAAAAGAGGAGGTTGTTTTCGGAAACAAACTAAATTGTTATATCTCCATAATCCTGTGACCATTTTTCGTAAGAGTTGAGACTTTGTGGTGCCACCGAACGGCGAATACGCTTGAGAGAGTTGTGGAAATCCTTTTCGGTTATGGGACGCATTGCACTAATATCCAGACATTTGACCTGTTCAACATTTAGCTCACGGATCGGTTCCAGTGCTGCATCCTTGGCCAGCGCTGTCAAATCGGAACCCGAATAGCCATCGGTGATTTTCGCCAAGCGACCCAAGGCCTCCGTATCCAGCGGACTGCCCTGCTTTTGCAGTAGACGATTCAGTAGCAATTCCCGAGTCTGCACATCGGGCAGTGATACATAGACGCGCTTAGTGAAGCGACGAAGAGCTGCCTCGTCTAGTTCCTGTGGTCTATTTGTAGCTGCCAGCACCACAATCCGATCACCATCCGGATTACCCGGTAGTCCATCAAATTCGACCAGGAATTCGGTCTTGAGACGGCGTGAAGCCTCATGTTCGCTGCTACTGCGCTCCGAGAGCAGCGAGTCCACTTCGTCAATAAATATGATTGATGGCTGCATGTGACGCGCCACCGCGAACAGAGCCCGCACCAGCTTCTCACCATCGCCAACATATTTGCTTGTCAGCGACGCTGCAGAGATGTTTAGGAACGTCGCACTGCACTCGGTGGCAACGGCTCGGGCCAACAACGTTTTTCCATTTCCGGGTGGACCGAACAGCAATAGACCCTTAGCCGGTGCACGCAGACCTGAAGCAGGAAGTATGATGATAAAGGTGAAGAACCTTTTTCAAAAGCAACCTACCCGTAAAGAGCTCGGGCCGCACGGAGGGCAGTATAACCATCTCCTGCAACGCTTGCTTGGCCACCTCTTGACCCGCAATATCTGTCCACTCGACCTTGGCACCGCCCTCGACAATCTCATCGAGAATGAGCTGTACCAGCTTTTGCTCCACACCCTTAACGCTCACCACGGGCGTGCTGGCACCACTGCCACCGCTCCCACTGGGTGCATTGTTGTTAATGGGCGTACGTGAGCGCAGCGGAGGAGTATTGCGACCAGAGGACTGTAAAGCAGAGATGGGTTAGGAGCATGTTGTAGCTGCGACTGTGATACTTACGAATTGTCGTCGCACCGCCGGTGGTGTAGCTGCTGTCTTGCCAGGTTGTCGCTGCAGTGCGGCGCTCACAGATGTTGAGGTTGTCTTCGAGCCGAGATTTCGCGGCAGAGTCTGTGATTTGTTGGCAACGGCCAGATTACCAGGACGCTTGTTGCCAATGGTTAGTTTGCGTCCAGAGGCTGCATATGAAATATTAGTTTTATTTAAAGGAATCTTCACTTATTCGCTAAACTAATTGCTAATTCAATTATAAAGTCAAATCGAAATGAAAGAAAAACTAAATCGCATGCAGTGCCTGGAATGGAATTGCGAGCGGGTGAGAAAGAGCGTGAGGAGAACGTAGATTGTTCGATTGCCGTAGATTTTGTTGCTGTTGCTCGCGCTTGCTTGCACGGAGTGCAAATCGGAAAACTTGTTACGAGTGACTTACCCACTGGCACGGCGGATTTCGATATGCTCGTGCTGCTGGGCTTAGGTCCATACCCGCTGCTGCGTAATTTCATGATTTTCGACGGCTCGGCGAGATTTCGGTTCAGGTTTGAGCTTGTTTGCCCTTGCACAGCCAACATTGGTTGCTTGGGAAGTTGCTTTGGTTGCTGCTGCTGCTGCTTTTGGTGCTGCTCCTTGAGGGTCAAACGTTGCAGCTGCAAATCTTCCTCTCGTAATGCTGCGCACGCATCGCGGGATAATGAACGCGAATGGGGTTGGAAAACCAAACAAAACAACAAAAAAATAAAATAAAATAAAAAGAACAATGTAAAACAAACCGAAGTGCAAAAGGAAACAAATCAAAAAACAAACACGAATCTACAGTACGGATGCAGCACAAAACACGCAGATACATCTCCTCCTCCTCCTCCATCTCCTTTCACTTACCAAGAAAGTGCAAGCGATCGCGTGCCATGGAGAGATTGGTTTGCATTTTGTCGTGTAGTCGCTGCGCACGATCCCAGACATCCCCGCGTCCACTCCAACAATCGACAGCGATGCCATCCTCCAACTCTTTGATGCCCTTGCGGTACAGCTCGATGGCAAGCTCCTTGTGGCCTAAATGGTTGAAGAATAGTTTAATTTTAGTAAATGATTAATGTTGTAAGTATTTATAGCTGACTATCCTAAACTGCGCATTAAGTACACGCTTTGTTTGTAGTCTTTTTATTACAGGGTATACGCTTTAAGTGTTTTCATGTGTGTGTGTGTTTGTGTATGCAGCTATCGATTCTCGGGCAACAGACACGACAAACAAAGCAAGCACTGCGTGCGATGACTCATGAAGCACCACTCCAGCAGCCGCCACACAATGAAATCGTAAGCGAAACCAATGCAAACCTCCCTCTCCGCCCGCTGGGGCTCCCCTTTGTCTATATATTTACCTTCGTTCTCTTCATCAATTTTGAGCGCCTTGGAAATATACTCGAATGCACGACGATGATGATGCTTTTGTTTTGCTAACAACGGGTCACCTGGTCCTGGTGAATATCCACTGCTACCACCACCACTTCCACCTCCACGATTGCCAGACATTTCCAAAGGCTGAAGTCGTCGCTGGGGCAATATATGCTGTGCTCGCTGCGACTCAATGGAACCGTCGTCACCGCGTTCCAATGGACAGATTAACGCCTGCTGATGCTGCTCCTTTGAATTTTGGACAACAATTTCAATGTTGCAATCCCTTCGATGCGGACTGCGATAGATCACTTTTGTGCTGGCGCCGTACAAATATCGAAATATGCAAAACAGCTGATAGATCAGAGAGCGCAATACGTTGAACAGGAATATAATGGGAAATGAAACAACGTAAAGATTCTGCTTATGAACTGAGTTGCCGCCGCTGCTTCTCGGAGCGTTGCCACTCGTTGGCGTCAGATCAGCATCGGTGGTATCGTCGTCCGGTGAGCTTCCCGGAGTTGATGCTATCGTTGTCGTTGTTGTTGTTGTTCCAGACGAACGTTGACGATTTGAGGACAATTTCGAACTAGATTTGCCGTCATCGATTAATGCATCGCTACAGCTGCGACTACGATTATTGCCACTGCCACTTCCTCCGCCACCGCCACCTCCGCTGATCTTAGCCGGTGATTTGGTGCTGCTACTAGCGCTGGACGAGGTCGACTGGTTTTTAGTGCGTACCATCGATATTGATTCCGCCGCCTCGCAGCACACTGACACTCACTATTTTCTGTGCGAAGAAAACCCACCTCCACCGCCACCCTCACACCACTACACTAAAACGAAGTTTTCCGTTCGTTTTCCTTGTGAAAAGCTCAGGCCCAAAGACGGAGGTTTAAACTTTACGTACGCGTATAAATTGATAAAAGAAAATAAACTGAAACTATACACACGACGCGCGTTTTTTTATTTTTTGTTAATTGTTGTTGTTCATTTTTCAATCTATATATATTTACATATTTAGACAGACGTTTGTAGTTATTGAGCGCCGTTTTAACTCACAAAACAAGTTTTCTCTGTCTTCGATATGGTAGTTGCCAGATGGTTTTGGACTTTTGCTTCGAATTATTGGAAATCTTTCATTTACAGTTCGACAGTTAAAACAACGTTTTCGACAGATTTTTAGAAAAAAAATATATGTTTTTTGATTATTGAATACGTAAATGCAAACCAAAAATAAGGCAGACCTTAAAATTTTTAAAATTGCAAATGGTCTGGCAGCACCGTACAGATAGTTCTAGGGTTGTTCCGCAGTCCAAAATATCGGCAAATTGATGAATATCGATGAACGTATCTTATAAATCAGCTGTCATCTCGGCTGTATCTGCGGTTTTTGCATAACAAAATCTCTAAAAATCTTTTTAAAATACTCATAAAATACAATATTCAAAATTTGCAAATCAAAAAACCTAAACTAAAAACGTGGAGTACGTAAAGTACGTTAGTAAAGAAGACTGTGTAATATAACAAACAAACAACAAAATGGGACAGTATACGGCGTCACAAAGAAAAAATGTGAGAATTTTGCTAGTCGGCGATCCGGGTGTTGGTAAAACATCATTAATATTGTCGCTCGTGAGTGAAGAGTATCCTGAGGAGGTGCCTCCACGTGCTGAGGAAATCACAATACCGGCCAACGTGACGCCCGAGCAGGTACCCACAAATATTGTCGATTTCTCAAGCGTCGAACAAACCAGTGACGCATTGGCTGCAGAGATAAACAAAGCGCACGTCGTCTGCATTGTATATGCCGTAGACGATGATGATTCGCTAGACCGCATAACTTCGCACTGGTTGCCTTTGGTGCGTTCCTCGTGCAACGCCACCGGGGATGAACCTGACACAGGGCTGCGCAAACCAATTGTCCTGGTTGGCAACAAAATTGATTTGATCGAGTATTCAACGATCGACAGTGTTTTGGCCATTATGGAGGATTATCCAGAGATAGAAAGCTGTGTTGAGTGCTCGGCCAAGACCTTGCACAACATTTCGGAAATGTTCTACTATGCACAAAAGGCGGTACTGCATCCTACCTCTCCCCTCTATATAATGGAAGAACAAGATGTAGGTTTCCTTTGATAAACATATATATAAGATATGTATTACCTTATCGTTATTTGTTTTCAGCTAACTCCTGCCTGCAAGAAGTCACTAGTACGCATCTTTAAGATATGCGATATTGATAGCGACAATTTGCTGAACGACTATGAGCTAAATCTTTTCCAGAGGCGGTGCTTCAATACGCCCCTCCAGCCTCAGATACTGGACGAAGTGAAGGCCGTAATACAGAAGAACGTTCCGGATGGCATCTACAACGATGCTGTGACGCTGAAGGGCTTCCTCTTTTTACACTGCTTGTTTATACAGCGCGGCCGCAATGAGACGACGTGGGCGGTGTTGCGTCGTTTTGGGTATAACGATCAATTGGAAATGTGCCAGGAGTATTTGCGACCGCCCTTGAAAATACCACCGGGCAGCAGCACAGAATTATCGCATCGAGGTCAGCAGTTTCTGATCGCCGTATTCGAGCGCTACGATCGTGATGGCGATGGTGCCCTATCGCCGGAGGAACATAAAATGCTTTTCAGCACCTGCCCATCGGCTCCGTGGTCCTACTCGACAGACATACGCAAATCGTGTCCAACAAATGATGCTGGCTGGGTCACACTGCATGGCTGGCTATGCCGCTGGACACTGATGACGCTGATTGATGTAGTGAAGACGCTAGAGTATTTGGCATATTTGGGATTTAATGTACACGAGAACGACAGTCAGTTGGTGGCAATTCATGTGACACGGGAGCGGCGCATTGATCTGGCCAAGCGTCAGAGTAGTCGTTCGGTCTACAAATGTCATGTCATTGGACCCAAAGGATCCGGAAAGACGGGGCTATGTCGCGGTTTTCTAGTTGACGACATGAGCAAACTGGTAGGCAAGGAGTTCAAAACAAATGTGGTGCACTGCATCAATTCCGTACAAGTGTATGGCCAGGAGAAGCATTTAATATTGAGGGATATCGATGTGCGACATGCCCTGGATCCGCTGCAACCGCAGGAAGTGAACTGTGATGTTGCCTGTCTGGTATATGATGCCTCGAATCCTCGTTCCTTTGAGTACATCGCTCGCATCTACATTAAATACTACGCGGAGAGCAAAATACCTGTCATGATTGTGGGGACCAAATGCGATCTAGACGAACGACGCCAGGATTATCTAATGCAGCCCGCAGAGTTTTGTGACAAGTACAAACTCCTGCCACCTCATCTGTATAGCCTGAAGAGCAACAAGAAGGAGTTGTACACAAAGCTGGCCACAATGGCAGCCTTTCCGTGAGTATATGAAATGAAATTTTTCCCTCTTTTTGGACTGGGTGGGAAAACAACTAACGAAAAGCATTAGATGTGGGCTAAGGACATTTAGCATGGGTGGTTGCATATACATCAAGGATTAGTGGCTATAAATATAGATATATATATATATTATTTAATCTTGTCTCCTGCTCCCTTATGTATTTCTGTTTATGGTATTCTTGTTTGTTTTGTTGATGTGGTTGTCGAATCTTTTATTTGGATATTGCTGCGAATCTGCGATCTGGATGGGATTATTGTAGGCGTTTTCAAGCCGCATGGATACTGTTCTACAAGCACAGGTTGGTAGAACTTTGGGAATCAACGTAAGTGTTGCATATCTAACAAGAATTGTTACTAATTTCTGCTCTCTTTGTGCTGTTGTTTTATCTTCTAACATGCTTCACGAGTATTAACACCCATAAACACACATGCACACACACACTCACACACATAGTAACAAACTTACTAATTGCGGTGTGACTAACTCGCAATGCATACTAACTGCATTTTCCCCTTGGAAATCATTTACTCTTGACTAATGCATTAATTATTCGCAGATATTTGCGGCAGTTTGGAATGATGACAGAGGATCCCAAAGTGTGGCTTAAGGCTGGACTGGGCGTAGCAGCCGCAACAGTGTTGGGTCTAATTGTGTTGAAAGCAATAAGCTCGACAGGATCGCATATACGTTAAATAGAATTGGTGCTTGGACACAACAGCCGAGATGAAGACGCGCGCCGCAAGTCGTATCCACAAGAAATAACCCATGAAACTGGTACCGCAACAGACATACATATATTTAATTACCCGAAACTGATACAATGTTCAGAGTTAAGAGATTCATGTTCAATTCGTTGCTTGATATTGGAGATCCAAATTTTATTGTTAAAATATCAATTAAGCATGGGGAAAAATAGGATTCGCCGAGACTTCATTTATCTTTCATCATCAAATCTAAATTTGCGTCATGTACATAGAAACTTATTACTTATTTAAGGAATTACCAAGGATTGGCAGCGTTGAGGTTGCAATTTGCATTTCTTCATATTGCGCATATATATATTAAAGTACATATATACAGACCCATATGTAAACCTTAAACTGTACTCAAAGATGTTGATAAGTCTTATTAGTTTATATAAAACTCACACGAGCTATAGTTGTGACTATCCTGTATCTGGATGTAGCAGAAAAAATATATATAAAAATGAGATATATATATATATATATATATACATATAGAGACTTGTGTATTACATGCTTATATAGAGGAATCATATAGTTTGTGGTATAATCTTGTAAATACGCGCAAATCCCCAATGAGCAATAAATCTATTTAAATATTTACTTTAATCTTAACATTAAATATCTTCGTCGTCCGGATGTCAGTTGTTTTTTATAGCATTCGCAGCCGCTGCGGTCGGGGACATGCAGTTGCCATCGGGATATCGTTTCTGAAACTGCGTAATAAGTTCGGGATCGACCAGCCGAATGCCATCGAGCTGATTGCCTAACGTTATCCAGTTTGGTTGTATGTTGTGGGGCCGGCCGAAAAGTTCGATTTTACGTGTACCCGGACTGAGACGTTCAATGATGCCATAGATCTCGTCGGGCTTGTGGCTGGTGGCACGCACCTCGGCCACAATGACATCGCAGTCGAGGCCACGATTTAAATTGGTGGGATTGCCTTTCATGCCAACCAGACAATGCTCCTTGCCATGATTAAGCCAATGTCCGGTACGTCCTGTGCGAATGATGCGTTGCAGCTGATTCGTTTTCACCCAGATTAGCTCATCCACACGTTCGTAGCCCCAGAGTTTGAGACAATCACGCCCCAGCTCCATGGCACGTCCAGTCACCCAGAGAAAGATTAGACCCTCCTCCTGCAAGGCTGGAATACCCAATGCACGCATCTCATCATCCGACATAGTACCGTAAGGTAGCTCCATGTGAATATCCCATGGCGGATCAGCCATGACCACAGCAAACTTGCCCAGCACAGTCATGTCCAGGAAACGCAGATCGCACTGTATCCACTGGGGCGGATACAGTGTGCAACTAGGATCCACACTACGTTTTAGGCTCAGCTTGGTCTTCACATCTGTCGGCTTGTTCGTATTAATATGTGGAAGCGTGTCCACCTCGTAGTGCACATACTTGCACGTCGCCATGTGGAAGCAGGTATTGAGGAAACTGCAGTCGCCCAGCGACTCATCTGTGTGCGACTGGATGATCTTCTTAAAGTGCAGCTTTGTGCACTTGTCCGAGTCACCCGAGGATTCGCTATCATCTGTCGACTCCTGTGACTCACCCTCGCAGTTGGTAATTGATTCCACTATGATTTCACCATCTTCAGTATCCTCCGAACTCAACTTGACGATTTTACTACTCTTGGCATTAGATTTTCCCTCAGCTACTGCAGCAGCACCTCGCAATTCTTTCTCATCACGACGCTCTTGTTTTTTTTTCTCAGCCATCTCGTTGGCAACCTGTTGCGCCTTGAGACACTCAACTTTTGTACCATGCGAGCAGAACTCCATAACCTGTGCACCGCCGTGTGATTTGAATTTCTCCGCCACGGAACGTTCCTTGGCTGTTGGCTTGGTGAGCAGCTCCAGAATCTCTTCACCAACCTGTTTGCTTTGTTTCTCACGTGTAGAGGGTAGGGATAGTAGCATCATTATGTCATCGGAGGCATCAATACTTGTAGATTCCTTGCGTCCTGTGCTTGAGTCAACTTTGGGCATTTTTCGTTGTACTGGCTCATCATCGTCGGAATCGATCAATAACACCTCATCCACTGCTGACACAAAATAAAATATTACATATATCCTGATATTTAAAATGTTGTCTAACACTTACACTTCCGCTTGGCATCAATCTCCGCCTGCTTCTGCTGACAACTGTCGTTGACATCATCATATATTTCCTGCAGCTCTTTGGCCTGCACAGAGATTACCTCATAGCCAGCTTCAGAGCCAATAGTCACGTTCCTGATGACAATGGCACCTTGGTTTGCCAGCTTACCCAGTATGAAGTTGACCATTTCCATGCTTGGCACCGTTTCCATGAGATTCCCAACCTTATCGACAACCTGTGTGGAAACAATGGGCAGGACGAGCGTTCCAGCACTAAGCGCCTGCAACACGGCCTTTTGCACCTCGACATCGGCTTCGACTACAGTTGTTTTGCGGAATTTAGTTTTAATTTTAGTTTAATTTTGTTACAAAAGCATCCAACTTGTTGCCGGTGCACCCGGCTTCGTGTCTTACCAAGCTCTTTTTTTGGATTCGTCTGATCTTCCTGTTTATCCGAAAGTATTTCAAAACGTTCCTTTTTCCGCTTTTCTAGCTTTTCGCGAAGTGTATTGCGCTTTGTTTTCAGCGACTTTATATCCCATGCATCAGCCATAATTTCTAAATTTTCTTTGTGTCTACAAAAACGTCTAAAACTTTGTTTACATCAAAATATCGTGAATTAGAGGGTCGTGTCACGTTCAGGCAGTTTGAAATACAGTGGCATTTCATAGAGCTCATACACGGTCAATATTTGAACATATCTCTTTGAAATACAATTAATTCTGAACTATAAGGAAATATTGTCGGCTAAAAATGAAAAGTAATAGATTATATAAAAAGTTAGCTATTTAAAATTACAGACAATATTTTTTTGTGGCATCATGCAACTTAATATGTGTGGTAATTCAGCTTATCGTATGTATTACAAATTGTTTCTGCATCCCTGAGGGCTAACAATCATAATAATTATCGATATAAGGAAATAATCGATAGCCTGCAGTCTACCGCTGCACGTCGCTGGCGGAAGCTGTGCGTCGACGTTGGGGCTGCGTTTTTGCTCAATAAAACGTGATAAAATTAATAAAAAAATACATTAGAGATCACTTGTAATAAACAAGAAACAGTATGTGTTCAGTTGTTGGTAAATTTAAGTTCTAAATTTGTGCCATTAAGCTGTTGTCGGTACTCGCAGTTCCCCATACATACTTTTTGTGTACAACGCACACATACACAAAAACCTACTTACATTCATTTGAATGTGTGTGCGTACACTTTGTGGGCCTTTTGTTTCTTTTTGTTTATGCGCGCGTAGGAGAGCATAAAATGCGCGAATAAACACACGAACAAGCCAAACACGGACAGAAAATTTGCAAAAAGCGCCAATGTTGTGTGCGAGTATGTGTGTGTATGTGTGAGTGCCAGTGTGTGTAAGTGGGGAGTGCGCACATAGCGTCCACACATTGTTATTGTTGCCATTTGTGCTCTTGACGCGCCCCAGCAACGGATTTGCTCTCCGACTGAGTACTCTCTCTCGTACGATACTCTCACTCACTCTCTCTCTGAATTCGTTCGGTCTTTAGCAAGCGAATGGTGTTTTGTACTAACAGTGAGAGATTTATAACGTGACATTTGCACGGCTACTTTGGAGCATGACGGTCGACTCGGATTTGCAGCGGCATAAAAGATAACGCGTACTACTCGCTGCGGGTTACAGTTCGTACGACCGAATAGAATCGGAGAATCAGTAAAAATTCTGTAACAGATTCAAATTGGGTGCGAGAAAAAATTGATTCTGTGTGTGCGCGCGTAAGTGTGTGTGCGTGCAAGCAAGTGTTAGTGTATGTATATGTATATGTATGTATTTTGCAGTTGCAGCAGCAATGCTTAGTACTCACTCTCTCGCCCGTCTCTCCCTCTCGGTTCTACGGTTAGTCGATTTCGGTTTGGGTGCGTCGTCGTGATTCTGTGGAAAATACGAACAACATTTTTGCCCGTTAAGGGCGAGCAGGCAGCAGGCAAGATTTTCTGGCCCAATCGCTGCAGCGAGAAAAAAATTGGAGAAAAAAAAGTACATACAAAAAAATTATAATGAATAACAAATTTCAAGTTTGCCTGGCTTCGAATGTACATTTTGAGTAATATCAATAAAATAGAAACAACTTTTGCTAGTATATTTCATAATGTGCAATAGAAATTAACAGCCAACACACCAAACAAATCAAACCAACAAGAAAGTATACAAAAACAAAAAAAAAAAACAACACAAGTTCAAGAAAACAAATCAACCATGAAGATGGTCGACAAATCGTCCAAATTGATGGATAAATTTGTCACCAGTAGCGGCGGCGGAGGCGGAGGCTGCGGTGGCCCTGGCAGTGGCTCAGCATCAGCAGCTGGCAATGCAACATCGTCGTCTTCGGCCTCTGCGACCGCAGCGGGCTTTGGTGCGGGAGGAGGCATCGGCGGAGGCAGCAGCAATATGACAACTAGTAATGGACAAAAGCCGGTGCCTATGAAACTCTTTGCCGCCTGGGAAGTGGATCGAACGCCGCCCAATTGCATACCAAGGTGAGTACAAGCTAAAAAGAGAGAGATAGAGATGTGCATATGTACATACATGGTATGTACAAAGCAAAAGCTTAGCGTGTGTGTGTGTGTGGGAGAGTGAGTGCCTACGTCAGTGCACTATTTTCAAATTTGTATGTACCGTTACCATTATGTTTTTTCCCCGTCTGCATTTGCAAATTCAACCGTTTGCCTGCTTTCGTTCGATTTGTGCTCTTTGTTATTGCACGTTTTTGTTGTTGTTTAGCCGTGTTTCTTTCTATTTTTAGCAACCACAACAAACATTACACAACAACAGTGCATCGTTAACTGTTACTTTTTTTTATTGATATTGTATTGCCGCTGTTGTCACTATTATTGCTTTTATTATTGTTATTTTTGTGTGGCATTCAATTTGGTCTATTCGACACGCCCACTCGCATGGACTTGACATTAAGGTTTATTTTCTGCAGACAATAAAGTGGGAATTTGTTATCGAACAGAATCATTTGAGAAGGTTATGTTATTGAAAATTACAGCATATCGCATCGATGATCAATATCGATAACAATTGGTGTTGCCACATCGTTATGTTTGATCTTAATCTAATAAGGTTACCAGCTAGTTATAAAATCTTAGAATAATTTACGTGCTACTTGTACGTATATGTCGCGCTCACTTGACCTGTCCCAGTGACCCTATTGTCCAAATGTTTATTATAATAACAATCTTCAGTGTGAGTCACATGCGTGAGACATGCAAAAACATGTTAATTTTTGGCGCATGTTTACACCCGCAGATAAACCAGTTAAACTTTGGCTTGCTCTCGTTTCTAAATATATCTGCAGATGTTTTGTAGAATATATAAATATGTATGTATGTTTAAACTGTATACGCAATTCAGTAGATTCGACAAATATGATAAGCAAAATTTCAAGAGCTATAAATAATTCTATAGAATGCTCAGCACATTTTGGGCGCGATCCTAAACAGCTTGTAAAACAAAAAGTATCTCTATCTGCGAGATTATTTCTCATCCGACACGTTGCGTCGTAACCTTTTTCCTTTGTTTTTGTTTTTGTTTTCGTGTCTTTGCTTTCTGTCTCAGCCCAAAAAGGTCATGCACCGTTGCCAGCAAATGAAGGGCAAGGGTAAGATGTGAGTTGGGGAGGCGACGCGAAGCTGTTTTATCATTCAGATACATTTTAGGCTGCCAGCCTGATGTTGTTGTTTGTTTATAATTATGCGCTTGCTTGCACCGTTTATAATTAGAAACTGAAGAATACAAACAGTGATTTTGTGGCAGGCTCAAGTTATGAGCAAATGACATACGCACTTTCCCTCGATGGGGTTAAAGTTTCCTCACCCTCCCTCATTATGATAGCTTTTGCTTTTATAAGCAATATGTATCGTTATGTACCCCCCTTAAATTGTACCCACACACAGGGCACGTATCACGTAAACGTTGCTGCGTTGCGTTGCGTTAGGACATGCCGCATTAACGCAACAAATTGTACCATTTCGTTTCGCTTTGGTTGACCAAAACTACTACGTGCTGAGGCCGAAGACCCGTAAACATCGTAGACATCATCGGGGTACAAAACTTGTTTGGATGAGTTTGATGTGGATGCAATCAAATTCAAATCAAATTCGCTGCCTCAACTGATTGCAAAATATGCGATATATGCGAGAGTGAAAATTGATAAATAAAAAAAAAAATAAATAAAATAAAATGAAATGAAATTTTGCTTTACTAATTGCAGCAATTTGTAGAGTTAGACTACACTGTGCGATAAGAAAGCAAACAGAATTATCAAGTATTATATGTACCTATGTACTTGACTGGGAGTTCAACTTTCACTTTCTTATCGCAAGTAACACGCCGTTTTATTTTAATGATCCTTGCACAACCTTTTCTTTCACTCCACTCGTAGCTTATCTCTATGAAGCCTCGTCTTATCACAAATCTATAGGCAAACAAGCCAAAGATACATTTCCATTTCTAGGGACTTCTTTCCCATCGGGTTTTACATTATTTTTTATTATGTATCCTTAACTCGTATCGCTGACAAATATTTATGCGCAATAAATTTACAATTTGTGAGTGGAGGCTATAAAACACAGCGCACTCAGGAAAAGAGCGAGAGGGAGAGAGAGAGTGAGCACATGATAGATCAACAAAGTATATATATGTACGATATGTGTATGTACAGATGGTAGCCAAATATTTATATTGCTTTTTGCCAACTTTTTGTTTTGTTTTTCTTGTTATTTTGTAGACAAATGTTTAAAAATAAAGCACATGGCGACAAGAACATTTATGATAAACCACGAGATCCACCACGAGCTCGAAACGAAGCGATAATATTTTGTAAACAGCGGGGAATAATGTTTTTACTAGTAATTAATTGAATTTAGCAGTGACATACTTGGGAGAGAGCAGGGATATATTGTATTATAAAGGAATCTACTACAAAAAGCATTTGTATGCCGTGACACGCGCTTAAATAGGATTATCTAACTGTTCGATCGACAGAGATACTTTCGATTTTTCACATACATATCATATCTGCTCTTTCAGTTGCCAATGGGGTAGCTTGAACTTGAGTTATATCTTCAGTGTATGTATAGTTGAAAATAATATATATAAATAATAATATAAATGTTTCTTTATTGGCTTTAACTGAATAATTTCAGTTTTTTCAATGATTTTTTCGTACTTCGAGGGTATCTAAATTCTGTTCAGCTTGTCACCTTATTTCCGAATTTTGTTTTGCTGCGCATGTTGCCCACGATTTCGTTGGCCTTGAACTTTTTGTTCTCCTCTGCAGCAATGACAACAAAAACAAAGCTAGAACAGCATCAAATTTAAGGCGGGGGAATCTATAGATGCATGACGGGATTTAGCTCTCATTTTCTCTGTGTGGTATATATGTATCTGAAACATTTGACAAATCGCATTGTTGCAATTGTTTTTGCATTTAAATACCCTTGCTCGAAAGGGTATATCATATGTATCATATCTCTAAATCAAAAGGGAATTCAATTTGGCAATTTACCATATAAAATATACGTATTTCCTTCACTGCGATCAATATGCGCTGTTTTTGCAGTTTCTTTTGTTGTTTCTACAACTGAAACTACTAAAATGGATTTATATACTCTGCCCCCAAATGAAAATGGCTGAAGAAGGGGTTAATTTGGTTAATGCAAGCTACAGACCAATATGATAAAATAATCTGGTTTTTGTCAACTAATTTCATAATCATTTCATTCACAAATAATGTTAGGATCGATTGTTTTTGATATTGATTGGTAAACAAATAAATTGAAAACATTATTCGAATCAAATTATAGATAATAAATATATTTACACCACCTTGCAGTGTTGATTAAAGCAGGGTATTTGCGCGTCTAGTTTGATAACTACGTATCTTTGTTGATATTGATTTTATACGTTCTTTAATGGATTCTATTGTCCGATTGTTTCAGTCGAAGCTTTTAAAGGCTTGGCATACGCTGCAGAGATGATTCAAGTCTCTAAATAAACAAACAACAATATTTATTCCCCGAAAAGATAAATGAAAATTGCACAGAAAATTCTTGTTTCTTGTTTTAATATTCCGAAACTCAATCGATTTCCTGCTGCGTTGTTGACCCAAATTCATGCTCAACTAATTTGAGCCCGGTTCGGCTTATGGGAATGAGAATGGGGCCAGAAGCGGGTAAAAAGGTAAAAAAAAAAGAAAAGGCAGGCCTTGTCTAAGCGCATTAGCCGCGTTGTTGTTGCTAATGCATTTTCACTGGACAGCGGAAAAATGTGAAAATCTCAGCGGTCATTAGGGCCCACAACTGTTTGGGGGGGAAAAGCGAAGCAAAAAAAAAATGGAAAAAAAAGAGAGTCAATTAAATCAGTGCTTAGATAGAGTGAGAGAGATAGAAAGAGAGAGGGAGAGAGAGAGAGAACAATGGTAAATATAATATGCAGACTGGAGAAGTTACCAAACATACACAAAGGCGATGCCAAGGCCTGAATCATGCAAGGAGCTGCTGCTGCATGCGCCTTTGTTTGCCAAGCCCTTGACAAAGGAGACACAAAGGTAGACAAAGACAGCGAAAAACACACACACAGGCTGGCAGAGTGAGAGCAAAAGAGTGTGTGAGAGCGAGATGGCCAATGGGCAACTGCAAGTGGCAGTCAACGTCAACGTTAAGTTTGTTGACTCGTTCGTTCAGCAACCTGTGCTTCAAGCGGAGCTCGCAAACTGTCAGAAGCAGCCACAACAACAACAACAACATCGACTTATAGCACAACAACAAGCCAAAAGACTGGAACTACGACTAGTAGGAGCAACGTCGCAGGAAGCTTCCGCTTCGACGACGGCCAAAAGAAAACGAGCAACGGATGTCAGCTGCATAAATCGTTGCCTGTCTGTCGCTCACATCTGCATACACACACACAGTGCACACACACACACAGTGCACACACACAGTACACACACACACAACGCACTCAGTTCGACCATAAAACTGCAATTTATTAGCATATAAAGTGTGCTCAGGGACTTGGCCAGGCTAAAAACAGTTGAGTTGCAGGTTTTTGTTTTTTTGGCAGCCAAAGAAACTAAAAAAAAGCAAAGACATAAAATATACATACCCTGTAAAAAAAGTAAACATAAGCTGCATTCGATTTGTTTTTTTTTTTAAGCTGCATGATGCATGAAACTAAAATAGATAATAAATAAACAAGTCAGTGTAGTTTCTCTCAGTGCATGCATATTTACACACACCCCATAAAACAGCCCGTTCAACTAATTTTACATGCGCACAGTGTACCCTAACTATATAAAAATAAAGCTAAGAAAAATAAACACATAAAAACTGCATATCACAATATTCCGCATTGTTGTTGTTGTTTTTTCTTATACAAACATAAAAATGCTATCAAATTTGAAAGGCATATCCCTAGGTTATCCATTAAAAAATTGGCATTTTATTCCACTGTACATCATAAATTTAAAAAGAAAATATAGAGAAATAGTTAACAGAAGTAAATTGAAATTTATTCTCATTAAAAATGCTTCAGAAATTGAAAGTACTATATATACTACATATAATATATGGAATTGAACAACCATTGAGTAAACTGAAGTATTTTCCTATTCAAAAATATAGTAATCGCATAAGCTAAGGGCTTTTGGGCTACCCCAAATGGGGGTCTACATCATCAATTAGAGTTCAAGTTCAGCAATCATTTAATTTTTATTTTCAATTTTATTTCGCACATGACACATGTATAATATGTGACTTAAGGGGGTGTAGAGAGGGAGAGAGCAAGAGAGAGTGTGTGTGAGAAAGGGAGAGTTAATATAATGATGATTGTGTTAGAAGACGTTGACGATGACACATGCGTTTTCAGTTAATCATGAGTGTTCCAGGCACACACACACATACACATACATACATGGCATGTGAGCTCTCACATATATACATATATCTATACATATACAACCTTCGCTAATCTGACGAAAACCTATTTCATATTGATATATTGGTTATACATACATATTTTTACATAGATCTTGAAAATCTATTATACAAATAGCTGCAATTTCATAACAGAGGGTATCTAACAGTCGAGTGCATTATGCTTATGCTTTCGTTATCTATTTGTTTTTGCTGTCTTCGGTCTCGTGCCGTCGCCATCAAGTGGCAAGTGGCAAAAGTTGAATTAAAGCTTGAGCGGCATATGTGATGGTGGAAGAGTGACTCAAAATGGAAAGTGAAAGGCGCAGAAATTCGCAATGTTTTTTTTCCCCCTCTTAACTTGGCCCAAAGTGAAGCGAACCTATTGCAAATCGCATTAGATAAATGTCAAGGCAGGGGGAAGAGAGGAGAAAGAGGCAGAAACAAAAGAGATACGAAGATCAACGGGCCCCTTAAAATGTTAATGATTTGTAGCTGTTGTTATTGTTGTTGGGGGCAATTATGAAATGCCGGCCAAGTTGTTGGCCCAGAAAAACAGGCCAAAGTGAAAGAAGCCGCTTGACATCAATTCTCTACTATAATGCTCATGCTCATATGTTCATTAATAACATAGCGCGAGACAGAGAGAGAGAGAGAGAGGAGAGAGATTGAAAAAGAGAGGGGAGAGAGTGCAAAAAGTAGTTTAGATTTTTGCATATTAACGCAGAAGCTTAAACAATCTTGAAACTATATTTAAAGTGCCGCAAGAGAAAGAGAGAGAGGGAGAGAGAGAGAGGGGGAGCGAGAGGAGGCTTCAACTTTGCCACTTAGCCCGCTTTTTCCACGGCTGCGACCAGTAGAGCTTAGCGTGGGCGTGGCACTGTCGGCTGCAGACCATAAGGGTAGATAAAACTCAACCTTCTTTATTATTATTTTTTTTTTGGCGTAGGAGTTGAGCAACTTTTCTTCTTTCCAACAAGAGTTTTCACTTTAGTTTTATTGACATACATTTTCCAAATATTTTTCTCCTCTTTCATTTTGTATTATCTAGTGTTCAAACATTATACCGATTATATCATTCGGTAGTTTTTGCAACATTCAATTCCATTTTCAATTTATTTGTTTTTTCTTCTTTCTTGTCTACAAATCAATAAAATTCCTTTTGTTTTAAATCAAAGAAAAATCTCTCGAACATATTTCCAATGCAAGAAAACTAAACAAACTCGCTTGTTGTGCTTGTGGCATACCACAGATTGTAAACAATGGCAAGTCATTCATTTGAAATCTTCCATTCGAAATAAAAGAGGAAAAAGAATTAAGAGATAACTCATAAAAAGTATTCATATATTTTTTTTTTCGAGTCATAAATCAAGTTTTCTTTTACAAACACTGCTATTGAAATAATTAACGCATGGAAAATGGTATTGTGAAGGAAATGCTATAAATCCTATTTACTAACTGATTGAAATATATGTACATATATCTTTTGTTAAAAAGTTGCTAAATATGTGATAATTTATTAAGTATTTCTCTAGTATAAATCTTGAGGGACGTGAGCAAAAATGAAATATGAATTTGCAATTCAGAAATATTATAAATTTGCAATATATTCGCATTTGTTTTTAGTATTTCTTTTCTTTCTACTCAAGGAAATGCTCAATTAAAATTAAAGAAATGCGACGCCCAAGAACATAGCGAGGCGTGTGCACATCCTGCTGTGCCCCAAGACCACCCGCAGTGTCCTGTGGCAACATGCGCTTCTCCACACACACACACACACAGAGTTGCTGGAGCTGTCCAGCTAGTTGTATCGGAGCAGTGGTAGGGGGTGGGGGGAACACTTTAAAGACAAAGTGTCAGGCGCCAGTTAATTTAATGGGATTGTTTTACACTCTCCTGCAGTGAAATCTTCAAGTTTCCAACAGGCTGGCAGGGAGAGGGCAGGGGAAATGGGCGTGTCTACCTATTAACTCAACATGGCGTCCTCTCGAGAGGGGGAAAATGTGTTAAAACCGCTTTAACACTGCCACGCCCACGTTTGCGGCACACTCTTCTCTTCTGCCCCTTTACCCATTTTAGACTTCTTTATTTTTATGGATTTCTGTCAAGTTGTTTTCTCCCTCTTTTGTGGGCGTCGTGCGTAGCACATAAATTGAATGCTCTCTATAGGAAAGGTAATAATAATCCTCCTGCTCTCACACACGCGCTGGTCCAGTTGGTTTATTTTTTATTTATTTATGTGAATTTTATTTAGGTGTCAACAAAATTTCCCAAAAAAAAACGAAAAAAAGAAAACTTTTGCGTCACTTGAACAGAGATTTTCGTTTTTCATTTTTTTCGTTTTTCTAATAAGCGTGTTGCGGCTCTTCATGCTACGGGAGAACCCTGACATACATGAATAATCGCCCATAAGAGCTCGACGTACTCGTACAGTGCAGTCGAAAAGTTGCTGTACACTCTCTTGCGCTCGCTTGCATCATTATTTATTTAATATGTGTTTGTGTTATATAACTTTGTATACCCTTCGACCATTAAAATGGTCAAAAAAGGGTATACTAACTTTTTCGATATTTTGGAAATTTATTTAAGGGTCCTCCCTATAAAATTTCAACTACATGTAACATGTAAACATGTAACATCCTTAACAGGCCTGGTATCCTCATTTTCCATCGATCGTAACTTTTTTATAAATCGACCGATTTTCACGCGGAATGACTTTTTGTTTATCTTTTAACAGTGTGAGTTATTTATTCTACACTTAAAAAATAGCAAAGTGTATTGAAATGAAATTTCGATATTTTGGAAATCTATAATTTTTCCACAAAATATATATTTTTTTAATTTTAAATAGCGAGTTTTTAAAAGCGACTAGGCCATTTGTATAATAAGTTGTGTGGGTTTCTTTGTTTAAAATTATAAGTGTGATTTCACGTTTGTAACGGATTTTGGAAATTGGGCGAAGGGTATCTTGCTGTCGGGCGCGCTCGACTGTTGCCTTACCGACTTGTTTGTTTTTTTTTGCTGTTTACGCTTGAAACATAATATGATATGATATATACGTAATATACAGCGATTATGCCCGACTTTTTATGCCCAATTAGCTGTACAAGTTTGCCTAATTAAAGTCATTGTTTTTAGTACATAGTTAGCAAGAAGTCTAGCAGAAGTAGAGCTTTATGCAGTATATATAAAAACTTTCAGAGCCAACACATTATTGCAGCAAATTACGTACTGAAAATAATAGAAAATCTTTGCTTTAGTTGTGAGTAATATTAGGTTTATTTATAGCACTTGCATTGCATTGTTTTTTATTGTTTAAAACAATGTACAGAGAGTCAACCAACCAACTGTGCCTGGGTGGGTTAATCCGCCCTCGTCTATGAGTAATCGCTTGACAGATTCGTTATTAATTAGACACATATATAGATATATATACATATGTGTATATTGTTTATAAAGAAACGAGATGAGACGTGAAGCAGTTGAAAAACCACACACACAAAGACGTGTATTTAATATCCACGCCGTTGAACAATTTGTTAATGACCCATATATCATATGACCCAATGGCCACGCCCACACCATATACCGCCCTGCCCCCCCCTCGTGACGCCTTTGCTTTACTCTTTATTGAGCATTGTTATGGCTTCTGTCAGAGTTTTACGCGTAGCTTATTTTGTTGGTTCATTCTCTATTTGATTTTTCGCCTCGACATACGACGCTGTTGGTTACCAAACCAATTTGCCAATGGCATTTTATTGATTGTATTTAACATTCGTTATACAAACTTGCCCAGCAACAACAGCTACGACTATGGGTAAGCTGTCACTATACTGCCAGAATGCCTCGTATAATCCATCAAAAGTTTTCGAAATTCTAACGAAATGTGAACTATATATATGTATACTATAAATAATCCTTGTTATTGATTGAGGCTTTCAAAAATGTGATGAGTTCGCTTAGATAAATTGATTTTCAAATTATTAATCTATAATCTAAACAATATAATTTAAGCATTAAAAGAAAATGGAATTTGTGTGTATTCCAAGATATAAAATACTTACTTATACATTAACTTAAGCTAAAAATAAATAGAAATTTTCAAAATGAAATTGAAAGATTTACTGAGAAATTGGTTTAATTAGGGCATTTCAAAAAGGGTTAGCTAAGCCGATATTACGTAACCTTTACCCTACTCTAGCTCACTTCTCTTGTAACCTAATATCACGCAAAAGAGAGAAGCATCCATTCCATCGATAAAGTGCGCCCCAACGGGCGCTAGAAAGGTGTGAAATGCAATTAAATTTAAACAATTTGACGCTACATTATTTCTCATTGGCAATTACTCTTTAATTGGTCTTTGAATATTTATAATACTTTTCGCCTTGTTGAGGTTTCGTCGATTACATTTACATTGTTGCACCTCAAGTGGGGCTGACTACCCTGGCTAACCTGTTGAGATATGCAGCATTTCGAATTAAATTTCTCAATTATTGATAAATGCAGTTGCTGTTGTTGTACAGGGTGTTTCGCACAACCCCCTTTGGGAGTGAATGAACTGTAGTAACCTTTTTGCGTCGGCCATTGACCACGCCCAGTTGGTAGTGGGGTGGTGGCAACCCTTTGAAAACTTCAATTGCAATTTGCTTGTTAATTGTTGCAAATTACAGTGGTAAATGGCAATTAAATCGATTTTAATACCCTGTAAAAAGGGTGCAGTGTGTAAACTGCAATTTTACATGAGACACACTTGCTTATAGGTAAAGAAAAAGTATTATGAAGAAGAAACATTTGTAGTTTCTTTGAAATTTAATATATTAATTCTATATAAAATAGAAAAAAAAAACTTCTACTGTTTTCTATTTAAAACAATTACTTAATTATCTTAAATACCTAAGACTTTCAAGAAATAAATGGCATTATTTTATTATTTCCCATTCTATTTACGATTAAATAGCGAAGCCTTTTAATCGCACACTGCCATACAGGGTGTTTATAGGCACACAACACAGTTTAGTACACATTACTATGATTATTATTATTGAATGTAATTGACAGTTATTTGTAAAATACATTTGCAACGTTTAGGCTGCCCTACACTACCCCCGCCCCGTCTCGGCCCACTTCCTGCCTGCCTGCCTGCCCTCTTCAATCTGATTCTCAATTTTCATGTAGATTTCCCCCGTTTTCGCCGTTGCCATTGTTAAATTGTCTGCCATTTCCGGGCTTTCTGGCATTACTGAGGCATGCGTAATTCTCGTATAAATTGAGTGGACACACAGAGGGGGGCTACAGGCGGGAGGGGGAGAGGCGAGTTGGTACCGTGCGTCGATTGTGGTTCGACTTGAGCGCGCATGCATAAGTAAAATGTCAAGGCATACGAAATGCATTTGATCAATAATGCAATGACCCAGTCGAGCAGGGGGGAAGAGGCAGGGGGGTAACTGTGGAGAATACACTCTGCAGACTGGGCGACACCGACTGGCGCCGTCGGCAAAGTTATGATTAAGCAAAACCAACAACAACAACACAAAAAATAAGTTTTTATAACGTTGACGCCGACGCTGCCCAGTACGCGGCCCCGCCTAATTATACGCCCACCATTACCATCACCTGCACTTAGTTGCGAACCGGTTTCGTGCCTCAAATTCATTAAGCATTTAAGGCCTGACCGATCCGACCCGAACCAAGCGACCGTACGATAGGTAAAGTGAGGCAAATTTCAAGAGTTTTATAAATTCATGAGTCACGGCCTAATCGGGCAAATCCTTTTGTTTAGAACTTTTTTGGCGCACGTGTTACGGTAATAGGAATGTATAAATAGGGTATACCCATAGTCGATTACACAAAATGTACAAATGTATTCTTGAAACTTTGGGCTTAACTTAAATGAAACCCTAAAAGTAGCCCATAAGTCGCGACATCCATCGCATAAACTGTGAGTAATTCAAATAGTTTTGGGGTTGGTTTCCTATCCCGGGGATTCTTGGGATAATGAGGTTTGCTAAATTGTGTGTGTGTGTGTGGGGGTAATATTTGTTTATCTCTCAGGGTGCTGCTTGGCTGCTCGGTACGATTAACTGAGCATTGACACTTGACTTTGTCTGTTTACCAGCGCTGCAAAACTCGTTCTTGTTGTCCTTGACGAACAGTCAGCTCTTTGTCATATCATCTACCAGTATATATAAATATATAATATAAAATATATAAAATATATGTGCGTGGGCGGAATGTTGAGTTATTATATTACTTTTGTATATGCAGAGATCAGGCTGAAATACGCTTGAGTTGAGCGCTTTCTGTCAAATGTGACAACCCTATAAAAGTCTAAAAATTTGCTTAGCATACCTAACGTTCTTTTGCATGCATTTTATATATTCATAGTTGTAAATATTTAACTTGTAATAAGCTTGACAAATTTGACACCTCCATGAAACGCGGCTTGGTATTTGGAATTAGTTTCAACATTTAACAATATTTTTCTTCATCTTATATATGTACATATATTTATTTTTTATGTTTCTACCTGCATATATATTTTTTTTAAATATCGTGCATCGTTTCCCATTTTTTTTTTAAATTTAATTGCACTCTCATTTCTCAAACAGCCCTCGCTGACAGTGCAAAGGCAGCAAGCAGTCTTTCTTTGTCATCGTTTCTCAAGTCTGTCTGTCTCTTTGTCTCTATCTGTCTGTCTGTCTGTCTGTCTGTCTGTCTACCCGTCTGTTGTTGTTGTTGTTGTCTGCCACTTGTCGTTGCAGGAAATGCAAAATGCTATTTAAGTACACGCCTCCTTCATCGCGTCTTACCCCGATGATGCGTGAGTCATAATCCGAGCCACAATCCGCATGACACGCAAACGAAACGTTAACTAGCCAGAGTGAGAGAGAGAGAGAGAATAGTATTTGTCAAGAAAAAAATAATAGCAACAAACTGCAAATTAACATGTTAACAAAATTGCCAGTTATCTCGTTGTCTGTCCCACTGTCCGACAGCCCGTAAACAGCTCCAACATCAACAGCTATGGTACTCTGGTACCGTGGTACAATGCCCTCCCCCCTCATATTTAATTTGTGGGCCATACAATCTCTCACGCAATATGAAAAATAAAACACATTTTTTAATGTCACTTTTCCTTGTCGCTGTTTGCTGTTTTCTATTTTGTTTTTACTGCTGTTGTTTATTGTTTTAATTGTGTCAAAAGGTGCTGATAGAATGATTGTCACAATTGGCGCGGGTGGGTTAAATGTAAATTAACATATGTAGGGTATTTTGCATACATACGCTTTTCTGTTAAGTGAGCACTGTAAACACTTTACATTAACATTAACATTTGCAGCTACAAGAGAATGTTAACAGTGTGTTAAAAGAGTGTTGCCATATTTTAATTACTTATTTTAAATAAGTGCTGCCATTTTTTTTATCGAGCTTATTTATCGAAATCGATATTTACTCTTGCCGTATTTAATTATATGTCATTTAATCAATCGAGAATAAAAAGGGTTTACATTTTAAATAATATACTATTTTTTTGAGCGATCTTTCTGCACGTGTGTTGCTACACCCTGTCAAATGCAATGATCATTTTGACATACCCTCATTTTATTCCCAGTTGACCAATGGATGCTTATCACGATTGGGGAGGGGGGCCTGATGGGTCGCGTCCGGCAACGCGTCAGTGACACAGTTTCTAGTGCGTCAGTCCCAGCACGATAGCGAGAGAGAGGAAGAGAGATAGCGATAGACTGTTGGAAGAGTGCAGAAGACAGCGGGTCAGTGGGGTGTCTCCGACTTACGAGTTGATTGACGCGCTAGCGGTTTCAATTTATTTATGCGCAGCATTTTCATTTCATATATATATTTTTTTTTTTTTCCTTTTTTTGTTTTTAGTTGTTGTTTTTGCAACACAAACTTCCACTAATCAGTTTCAATTTCGTTTTGCGCAGCTTTTGGCTTTGGCCTTTTGCAATACTTTCCATATCAGAAAGAGAGATCGTAGAAGCTGATAAAGTGAACTATTTATAGCGAACACAAAAAAACAAAAACATTGCAGATTGATTACTTAATTAACACTCGAAGGGCATAAAGATCTCGATTCACAATCGTGTATCTCAATTAGTTACGGGTAATTTAAGCGTAATTGCGAGTTAAGAGTGGACTTGAGTTTCCCCCCCTCCTCTCCACTCTACCTGAAGATAAAAGGGAGAGAGAAAAGAGATATGGCCTGGTCAGCTAATCAATCATGGCAAGACGTTAATCACAAGTGCCACAACAAAGGAAGATGGAAAGAGGAAAGACAATGGGATTGTTTGATGGCGGGCGGGTGTTATCATCATTGTCTTAGTCAGAGTCTCACCGGACTTATCCGGGTACAATGAACCGTTTTTTTTTTAAACAGAGAGAAATTTGCGAATGCAAAAGAAAAACAAGGTAGAAGGAAGGAAATTTTTTGCGATGAAAAAAGAAAAACGTTAAAATTTACGATATATTGACATGTTTGAAGAGAAGGCAAAGAGCACAGTAAATCGATATTGTTTACCAACAACAACAACAACAGACTCTTTGCATTGACCAAGTCATTCACATTGACACAACAAAAGTGGCTAAATAAAAAACAAAATAAATAAAAAAGGGGGCGTGTGCGTGTCTTTGCACAAAATCCAAAAATAAACACAACAAACAGAAACCGAACACTTTTTGTTGTTTTAGTTTTTTTTTTTTTTTTTTTTTTTTGCTAAACATGCAACCAAAATCGCCATCAAGTGCATGCAAACAACGTTGTTGTCTGTCTCTCTGTTTCTGTCTCTGTCTCTGGTGTTGACAAGGTTGAATAATCTTGCGATTCGAAATATCGATTTACAAACTGGTGCAGGTTAATCTACGAGTATTATGACTGATAAATGATATAACTAGTATCTAACATGCATAGGATATAACGAGTTTATACATTTTAGCCGAGCTAATAACAAGCAATAAAATGCAATCATAGGTATATATAAATAATTCATATATGAATTATTTAGCACACTTTTTACTACGATTCATATAAAAGATGAGCTAATTCTGTGATGAAATAATCTATTAAATAATTCTATTTGTTGAGCTTGTTGCTTGTCATATAAATCGATAGTACGAGGGTCGTTTGATAAGTCCGTGACTTTTTGAATAAAATATATTTTTTTCGTCAAAGAAGCGTTTTATTTCTCAACATAATCTCCTTTTAGCTCTATACATTTAGTCCAGCGTTTTTCCAATTTTTTTATTCCTTCCAAATAATAGGTTTTCTCAAGGCCCTCAAAATAGTCGTTTGTTTCTGTGATGACCTCTTCATTTGACCCGAATCTCTTACCGCCGAGCCATTTCTTCATGTTTGGAAACAAAAAATAGTCACAGGGGGCTAAATCTGGAGAATATGCTGGATGGGGTAGCAGTTCGTAGCCCAATTTATGAAATTTTGCCATGCTGACTACACACGTGTGCACCCGTGCATTGTCCTGATGGAACAGCACTTTTTTTCGCCAAATGCGGTCGTTTCTGCTTCAAATCAATATCGAATCTGTCCAAAAGCTCTGAATAATATTCGCCGGTGATCGTTTTACCCTTTTCAAGGTAATCGATGTGAATGATACCTTGTGCATCCCAAAAAACTGTGGCCATGACCTTGTTGGCCGACAGACCCACCTTGGCCTTCTTTGGTGCACGTTCACCCGGAGAAACCCACTGTCTTGATTGTTCTTTGGTCTCTGGTGTGGTGTGGTGGATCCATGTTTCGTCTACGGTAACGAAACGGCGCAAAAATTCGTTTGGATTGCGGTTGAACATCGCCAAACACTCCTTTGAAATGGTCACACGGTTGCGCTTATGGTCGTGTGTGAGCAATCGCGGCACCCATCGCGCGGAAAGCTTTTTCATGTCCAAATATTCATGTAAAATGTGATGTACCCGTTCAGTTGAGATGCCTACAGCCTCAGCTACCTCACGCACTTTCATTCTCCGATCATCCAATATCATTCCATGGATTTTGTCGACGATTTCTGGCATGACGACCTCTTTTGGGCGACCTGAACGTTCGGCATCACTTGTACTGGTACGACCACAACGGAACTCAGTAAACCATTTCTTAACCATTGAAATTGATGGTGCAGAGTCCCCATAATATTTATCAAGTCTTTCCTTGGTTTCGGTGATGGATTTTTTACGCAAAAAATAATGCTTAATTAGCACACGAAATTCACTTTTTTCCATTTTCGTTAAAATTCACGAGATCGTCTGCTTTCAATGCCTATAAAACGCAAACCAAAAAACGCAGCTTTCTCAAAATTTTACAGTCAGCTGTTAATCGATAACTGCTGACAGGAGCAGTGTTGTATTTAGAGCAGGTGCGCGGCAAATACAAAAAGTCACGGACTTATCAAACGACCCTCGTACAACAAAGAATATTTTATTATTATATTTTATTATTATACTGCTGCGCTAAGCTGTTGATATCTTTGTACATTCACAACAAATACACTTCTTTATTTATTATTGTTTTCATTATTTATTTTGCTGTTGAACATTGCATTCCTCGAGAGCGAGGGAGGCACAACTGACCGACTGACTGACCAATTGCAGCTCCAAGTATCATAAATAAATAACTGAGCAATATGGTATGGATTACCCTGCGCGAGGCGTCTAGACTTCACACTGGACTGTGCAATTTGCATAAAATAGCGAGAGAGGTGACTGTCTGAATTATTAATCACGTAGTAATTGTGCGACTATTCCGAACTTGGACCCACAACATTCCAGGGCACGCGCTTTCCATTGGGGCGGTGGAATTTAATTAGTGAGGCCAAAGAGAAGAAAGGAAAAGAAAACAAGAGGAGAGAGAGAGAGAGAGGGGCAGAGTCATGGGGTTCAAGAATTCAAATTTTATCTTTGCTGTCCATTTGCATTTCCCTCGCCGGATATGAGCATTACGACAATTCGTAATCATCTGACCCAGATGAGCTTGCCTTTACTACTCATAACGAAGTTCGTAATCTTCCAACTCGTCACATATTGTTTGCCACTTTCTTTGTGGTATATTACAAGTCATAATTTATCAGGAAATAATTTATTTTTACTTTTCTTCTGTGTGTGTATAACCCACAAAATGCCGATCATTGTCGGTCTTTTCCGCTTGTCCTCTGGTTGAGTATTTCAGAGTTTTTTTTTTCGAATACCAATTTCAATAGTTATAGTTTTATGATCTATCTGTTACTGGAAAGCTTCGTTCGCTGAAACTAGACCCCATTTTGGGGTTTTTCACACTTTACTGCATTTTTCTCTTGTCCAATATTCGATTCCATTCATTATGATATGCTTGATTGCCATCGTTTTTCACATTTTCATTGTTTTTAATGAAAATGAAATTACAATTTTGGCGTGTAATTGAATTTGCGCTTTTTCTTTCTCATCTGGTGCTACATGGAAATCGATTTTCACTTTGTGTTCGCAAATTATGATCAATAATGAGTTTAAAACAATATTGGCAATAGGTTTATTTCTCATTTCCTTTTTATATTTTCGCAAAATTGAGTAAAAGTTACTAGATCATTCATTTTCTCTTATTAAAATACCGGAAAACGGGCTTATAGCATGACTTTAAGTAATTTCGGTTGATGTTTGTCACGTGTGGAACCTAAGTAAGTCGAGGTTCCATTGAAAAGTTTTGATATACTGGCTAGAAAATTATGTTGATAATGAAGTCAGTCGGAAATAATCATGTCTCTAAGTTTCTCTAAGTTTTAGATACTTTACATCAAATCTCTTTACAAAGTAAAGAAAAATTCGTGAAATTTTACAAAACAAAACGAATCTTGAATTTTTTGCACGTACTTCCTATGTATAGAGTATTATCACAATGTATGATTAGATTAAATTTTTCTTAAGTCATTATTAAATTGCATTATTTTTAATCGAATGCAAATATATTTATTTATCGAGTAAACAATGTAATGGGCGAAGAATTATATAATAATTTTCGATACAAATATTTTTTTTAGAGAATCTTTCTAGCTCTCTAATGTTCTATATATACTTATTGCCTTCAATTGATCTTTGCAGACTCTGCTCATTGACAATAACACGACTGTCCATACTGTCGCCGCTGCCAGGGGACACCACATCGCTGTCGCTGGCAGTGAAGATGCAGAGCTCGAAGAGAACGTTGCGCAGCCATGAGATACCCATTAATGGCAGTGCGTTGACAACGTCGGCCAGTTCCAGTTCGAGAGAGATGGGATCCATGCAGGGCAATTCGCCGATGGCCAATGTTATCGGTGGTTCGGGATTGATCGGAACACCGGGAAATGTGGGAAACGCGGGAATAGGAACGCCGCTAACCGAGACCGAGCTGGATTTGCACTTTAGTCTGCAGTATCCGCACTTTATCAAGAGAGATGGCAATAGGTGAGAGATATATACTTGTACCTTATATATAATATTGATCATTCCTTACCTTACCTTCTAGCAGACTGGTGATCTTGTTGCAGCGTCGCAAGAAATACAAATCTCGCACCATATTGGGCTACAAGACACTGGCCGAGGGCGTCATACGCATGGATGCGGTGCTCCAGAAGTCAATGGACATGATCATTGAGTTGACCGCATCGGGCAAGAATGGACGACCTGGCACTGTGGTTGCCTGCCTGCGCGCCGAGCGTGTCTCCTCCATTCCAGTTGACCATGACAATAAGAACAACAATAGCGTCCTGCTGGCAGGTGAGTCATATCATTGTGGTCCGGCACTCCCATGTTTCCACATCTCACGCAGCGGCCAAGCAACTTATTGCCAAATCCCTGAGAGCTCAAGCATAGAGCGAGAGAGAGAGAGAGAGAGAGCGCAGACTGGCATAGGAGTGAGGGAGAGAGAGAGGCAGGGCATGAGAAGGTCATGAGCGTCGGCGTTGGCTTCTTCTGCGTTTGCTGCTCTTGTGTTTTATGTTATACCAAAAGATGTTCCCGATTTATGTTTATGTTTATGTGTGAACTGCTTGTGAAGAATTTTCTCAACTTGTGTGACGTCACTAACGCAGCGTACGCTGCTCAATCGTCTAAAATACATGCATATATTTTGTTCCACTTACATGTAATAAGAATTTTCCGTCAGTTTCCCCTCACACACTCCCCACGATCTCTCTTGCTGTTTCTCATCCCATCCCGATTGAACAGCAACAGCAGCAGCCACATGGCAACAGTATTTCCAATGGATATTAAATTGAGAATACTGTGTGCTATTTATATATACCCCACAAATACTTGTGGTTTGGGGTATATAGAAATGCATAGTACGGACAAATCGAATATCATCATATTTTTAAATGACGTGTAGTAAGGTGTATCAAAATTGAGTCATAGTTTCAATAAATATTCTATTGAGTAAGTCTAGCAACAGTTTAGGTTGAATTAAATGACGAAGGAGTCGCATGAATTATCGAAATATGATTAAATATCGATACATCAAGCAATTATAATTTTGCACTTGTTGCCGTGTCTTCAATATCGATATGTCAATTAAATATATCGGAATGACAGTGTTGCCAGCTTTTTGGCTGTTTTTGATGGGCAGGGGGATGTAAATTAATAGCTAAAACATAAAAAAAGCGGAAACATTGAAATAAAATTTAAAATAAAAGCGTAAAAAATCTAAAATTAAAATATTTATATACCCAATTAATTTATTAATTAATTATAATTTTTAAAAATTGAAAGTTGAAGAGTATCTGTAAGTCGAGTGAGCTGCACTTGCTGCTCTCAAACCACATCCCAATGTACCAAAGAATTGTGAGAAAATTCAATTATGAAAATAGCTTGGAAAATTAATTAAACATGCGCACATATTCATAGAAACTAGACTCAAGCGGGTTTTTTTTTCAGAGTTGCAACTCGTGTGGGGCACAAACAAGCAAGTTGCAAGGTGTCAAACTGTTGAGCAGTTTTGTGGCACCGAACTTGGCCATGACAAGTTGAGCATGTTGCAAGGTAAAGGCCACATAGAGTAGAGTGAGTAGTACCTCCTAACTCCCTGCCATCTAGATGAAATATGCACGCGACTCTGCGGCAATGTGGGGCGCATGTTGCAGCGTCCTTGCGCAGTCGTCGCAATTGCGCAAAGTGCTGTGCCGGCTAACGGTCAATGGTTTGTCGCTTTCCACTTGGCAGCTTGCCCAAAAGAAAGAGAAAGAAAAGCTGAAAACTGTATCCAATTGGGAGATTACGAACCAACCCAACTAAACTAAAAAACCGGAGGGTCATTGTGAGCCACATTCCGTTGGAAAAGGCACTTGAACCCGCACTGTTTGCCATCGGGGGTCGTTGAATACGAGGGTCGTTTGATAAGTCCGTGACTTTTTGTATTTGCCGCGCACCTGCTCTAAATACAACACTGCTCCTGTCAGCAGTTATCGATTAACAGCTGACTGTAAAATTTTGAGAAAGCTGCGTTTTTTGGTTTGCGTTTTATAGGCATTGAAAGCAGACGATCTCGTGAATTTTAACGAAAATGGAAAAAAGTGAATTTCGTGTGCTAATTAAGCATTATTTTTTGCGTAAAAAATCCATCACCGAAACCAAGGAAAGACTTGATAAATATTATGGGGACTCTGCACCATCAATTTCAATGGTTAAGAAATGGTTTACTGAGTTCCGTTGTGGTCGTACCAGTACAAGTGATGCCGAACGTTCAGGTCGCCCAAAAGAGGTCGTCATGCCAGAAATCGTCGACAAAATCCATGGAATGATATTGGATGATCGGAGAATGAAAGTGCGTGAGGTAGCTGAGGCTGTAGGCATCTCAACTGAACGGGTACATCACATTTTACATGAATATTTGGACATGAAAAAGCTTTCCGCGCGATGGGTGCCGCGATTGCTCACACACGACCATAAGCGCAACCGTGTGACCATTTCAAAGGAGTGTTTGGCGATGTTCAACCGCAATCCAAACGAATTTTTGCGCCGTTTCGTTACCGTAGACGAAACATGGATCCACCACACCACACCAGAGACCAAAGAACAATCAAGACAGTGGGTTTCTCCGGGTGAACGTGCACCAAAGAAGGCCAAGGTGGGTCTGTCGGCCAACAAGGTCATGGCCACAGTTTTTTGGGATGCACAAGGTATCATTCACATCGATTACCTTGAAAAGGGTAAAACGATCACCGGCGAATATTATTCAGAGCTTTTGGACAGATTCGATATTGATTTGAAGCAGAAACGACCGCATTTGGCGAAAAAAGTGCTGTTCCATCAGGACAATGCACGGGTGCACACGTGTGTAGTCAGCATGGCAAAATTTCATAAATTGGGCTACGAACTGCTACCCCATCCAGCATATTCTCCAGATTTAGCCCCTGTGACTATTTTTTGTTTCCAAACATGAAGAAATGGCTCGGCGGTAAGAGATTCGGGTCAAATGAAGAGGTCATCACAGAAACAAACGACTATTTTGAGGGCCTTGAGAAAACCTATTATTTGGAAGGAATAAAAAAATTGGAAAAACGCTGGACTAAATGTATAGAGCTAAAAGGAGATTATGTTGAGAAATAAAACGCTTCTTTGACGAAAAAAATATATTTTATTCAAAAAGTCACGGACTTATCAAACGACCCTCGTAGTTTCAAGTGCGCAGCTGGTTCCATTAGCCCCCGAGATAGATAGAGGGACAGACCGGGCAGACACACGGAGGGGGGGACAGACGCGGTGACAGCTCTTAAATTACTTTTGCTGTTCGCTTTCTAATTTGCAAAATGAAATTGAGACGGGAAAAACCTTTTTCTTTCCCAACCCCAATCCCTGGCAGCCACCCTTACACACACACACACACACAGAGGAAGGGCCACCCCAACACGATTTTTCTTATTGATTTTCCCTGCTCAGACCTTCAGCCTAGGGGCATTTGGGCAGCTTGTTGAATGCTCTGACCCAGTCGTACCCAGCATATTCCCAGCACATCCCATGGGAGCTGCTGCTGTGTGTCATTTGTTGGCCAAGTTGGCCTGCGGCTGTCGGTGCTCATTTTGCATATGCCTTGAACTTGGCCAAAACCATATCATCTTGCAGAGAATACTACCATATATATGGTATATGAACGTGTATCTATTGAGGCAGCTGCAAAATGTAGCAAAGTCCTGGAAAATTTAAATGATGTTTTAGCCTGGGAATAACTCAGGGTTGCCTCTCTCTCTCTCGCTCTCTCTGTGCACAGAGTTATCCAATCTCTGGACTAATTAAAATGGACATCTATATTAGTTATGGGTTTAAACAGTTAATTATGCTGTGACGCTGTGCAGGATAAACATCCATCAGAGGGGGCTCTATATGGTATATACTCGTATATTACGCAGCTACAGCAACAAGCTCGTTCCTCCCGCTCCCCTGCATCTCCTCCGGTTCCGTTGTCATTTGCAGTTGCTGTCGCTGCTGCTGCTGACAACGACAGGAATTAAGTCATTTGTCCTTGTGCGCCAGAGATAAGTATACACAGATACTTGTGCAAAGCGTAGACAGAGACAGAGAGAGTGGGGAGAGGGAGACAGGGAGACAGAACAAGCAGGTGAGCTGTGCCTCTTCCTCCCTGCAGCCTGATGATGATGCAAGGCACTCACTTGCCTCTCGTATTTTCATCGTTTGAGTGTTTTAATGGCAAAATGCGTAAATTATGTTGAGCATTATTGTGCACAATTCCCCTCCCTTCCTTCCCCTCCCCTCCCCTTCCTTTCTGCTGCCTTTCAGTGGGGGGGAGGAGAAGGCCTTGCTCTAATGGCATCGTCCCATTTGTGGACCACGGCTGCCTGCCTTGGCCAAGGTCAGAGCACAATGTGGGGTGCTTGTTTATAAATATATTGTTATATATGTATATATATATATATATCTCGTAGCCACTGTCCAGCAGCGGCAGCGGCAGCTGTAAACATTAAATCAATGTCGCTCGCGTCGCGTTTTTCATTACTCATACGCAGCGTGGGCGTTGCTCCTTGTGCGTGTGCCGTGTGCTCTGTAGTGTAGCCGCTTTAAATTGGCTAAGAGGGAATTGCCTATGACACGTTGTGGCAACACATTGTCTGGCCAGCTCTACAGACACGTCCATTTTCATGGAAATCGCCCGTCTGAGGTGAAAATGCGCTTCATTTCGTGGAAATTTAATTAATAAACAGTTCGGGGAACCCAGAGGAGCAGTTGTATATGTATATACATATGTACTGTCTGTTTACTGGCACTCTGCCGCCTATTCCTGCCCAGCTTCAAGTGCTTCAAGATGTTCTTACGAGCTGGTAAGTTGGGGGAAGAGGGCGTGGCAGTATTATGTTGTTATTAGCAACAATTGCCATGGACATTAAAGAAAAGAAGTCTGCTATATAATTGCTGCTGCTGCTGCAGTGCAGATCCCCCCCAGGCGCGTTGCTGTTCCACTTCACATGGCGCAGGCAGTTCAAGTGGAAGCGTCGTGTTCCCCCCTCACGTTATGTTCCTCACCACGTAGGTTGATCGTTGACATGCCAATTGTTAAAGATAACAATACGAAGCAATAAACGCAGAAGAATGTGCAAGAGATGCATATGCATGACTATAGAATACCCTGTAAGCGTAGTATAACTAAAAGATAACTTTCAACTTAACTTCTTGCTTATCTACAGGGTATGTCACGACTTCTTATAGAGCTGGGCTGGGATGGCCCCTGCTTCAGCTGAAAATGTTTGTTTTCTAATCAGTTAACTGTTTGTTTAATGCTGTCAAAAGCAACACTTATCCACGCACACACACACACTGGGAGAGTAAGAGCGAAAGAGAAAGAGAGACAGACAGTCTCGTAAATTTTCCATTTTCTCGCTTGTTGCCGGGCCACGCGATGGCGTATGCAGCGGGGGGGATATACCAAAAAGTTTCTATTAGTCGTCGCCGGCCGGTAAAAACGCGTGTGTAAATGATAACGACAGCAGAACATGCAAGACGGCGAATAGGCGAATAGAGAGAAACATAAAACATAAAACATAATAATAAAAGAGGTAAAATGTTTGACTTGACAGTGCGATAGACATTAATCACAGACAGAAAGACAGAAACGTCACAAATCCAATCAAAGTTTTCCCTCGAGCTTAAAGAGGAGACGAATTGGGAGAGAGAGAGAGAGAGAGAGAGAGAGCGAGAGTCACAGTGGGAGAGAGAGTGCAATGTACCGACAAGTGCGCAACAGTCGTACGCTCATTCATATATGTATGATATATGTCTGTATGTATTTGTGTTTTGGTTGAGCCCATCGATGAGTTGGCGTCAATTGTCTGAATCGATGCGTAAAAATAACTTTAATAAGCGCTTTTCCTTGTCACACACACACAGAGAGAGCCAGACACGTTAACGATATCGAGCGGCGAGTGTGGTTAATATCTGGCCAGAAAACATATGAGGGAAGTTCGACTAGTTGTTCAGTACAGCTTGTCTTTCTACATATTATAAGAACAATCTTTCAAATTTAACTCTCCATAAAAATATCGATTGATTTCAATAAAATTATCGTAAATGTGCCCTGTTTTAAAAAAAATACTAATCATGAGCAAAGCATTAAATACTAATATAATATCGATATCTCAATATCGATATCCATTGCCATTTGCAAACGGGTTGGGCAACCCTCGCACACCTTACCCCACAAATTTCTCGCAATGATTTTTCAACAATTGCCCCCACTGCGCGGTCAGCTCATCGCTCGACGCGTCGAGGTGAGAAAGTGGCGCTCTTTCGCAGTCGGCGTTAGCGTCGCTGTCGACGCCGCTGGCACAAAACGTGTGAAGCGTCAGCTCAGCGCAGTCATTTGGCCGGCGAGCGTGCAGCAAAGCGCACGGCAAAGGCAAAGCGAAAATCATAAGTGGCGAAACGCGGCGAAGTGAAATAGAGAGAGATGAGCGGCACCGATTGTCGATTAACGATAACTCAGAACTGATAACTCTTGTGATTGCAACAAAAACAAAGAAAACAAAACGAAGCGAAAGGCGGGCAACGACGCGTGCGTGTGTTTGTTTTTATTCTTATTTCGCTCTTCACTTTGTGATCAAGTAAACTAAAGCAAAGCAACAACGCAAAAAGAAGCTGCCGGCAGTTCGTCACGTACCACAAAACGGTAAAATAAAAAGCAAAACACGAAAAAAACAAGCAGCAGCAGCAGCTACTCCCCCAAACAGTCAGAGCAAACACACACACACACACAGTGTCTCTGACTCTTTCTCTCTCTCTCTCTCTGTCTGTCTCTGTCTGAATAATAATAATAAGTACGTCGATCCGTTGGTGCCGACTTCGAAACGTGCTAATTGAAAATGTAAACAAGACTTAATTGAAGAGAGATCTGTTTTATATATATATATAATCAACAGATCGCATTGCCGAGTACTCGGACGAGGACGAGGAGGCCGAATTCAGTTCGGGTGAATTTAACGACGAATCCAACGAGCTGGCCATCACGGGATACGATCAGAAGCGTGATTATAATCCGGCCAAGCATGATATGCGAAAATATCACAATAAATTGCAAAGATCAGGGATCGGGGATATAGCCATAAGTGGACATCATCCGCATCAGCAGCCCGTTGACAGTGACAGCGAATTCGAGATGAAGGACAAGAGCTCATCCCGTGCCAAGTTCAGTCGGGTAAGTTGCAAACAAATGCTACATAATAATGTATAAAATATATATGTATGTATGTATATTGCTTATAAGGCACTTACTAAATTGTGTAATCCCGAGCAGGTGCGCCCCAATTTCTCCTGTGACTAATTTAAATAATTGTCTCTGTCAGCTTTTTCTGACATGGCCACAGTCAAGGGCGGATACGGCATATACTATATAGTAGTATATTTACTAAGAGTAGCAAGAAAAGTTCAAATTCCCATTATTTGATTATGCAAACTGAGCAAATATCGTTTTCAGCTATCTAAATACACACACACACACACACATGATAAAACATACAAGAAATGTGTAGATTATATAGGCTTCAGTTTTTGCATTCTACACTAAACAACAAGGCAAGTGATATAATATTGTCAAATAGGTATAATTATGACTAGGCTTCCAAAGAGTATAATTACAGTCCATGATAAAATGGAAAGTTATAAATCTATAGTCATAAATTTTAGAACGTAATCTTGCGAAATCTATTTAACTGATCTTTTAATTTATATATTAATTAGGTAGCTTGACATCATACTCTCCTCCAACCAAACTTTCCAAGAATTATATTATATATTATCAAATATATATATATTCTTAGTATTTTCAAAGCGTAGCTTATTAAAGACTCCATCAAAGAAGTATACGATATATGATTTTATGATTAAGCAAAAGTCGATTGAGTTGGTGAAATACATTTATGAACATAGTATAGGTCTGTATTCTTTTGTGATCATTCATTTCGCGCGGCTGCAATTATCAAAGGCTTTGGCGTGTGACAAGAGCCAATGCTCTACATTAGTGCCTAGATACAGATAGGATAGACATACATATGTTTACTACATATATCTATATATTCTGTTTATTGTTGTTTTCGAAATTTTAGTTGATGACGCAATAATCGGTCTGCTTTTGCCTGCAATTACATTTCCTGCTCCGAGCCAAAGCATTCTGCATGAAATAACTAAATCATCATAGTGTGTCTACTATATGGTGTGCTATATATGCAAATACATCATCTACATTGTTCTACTCTTTTATAAGAATGCCAGGCCAAGGAATGCTCTGTCGATGCTTTGTTGACAATTGTATTGTGGTTTTTTGCCTTGGGCATTTTTGCAAATATATATTTCGAGTTCGCTGAGCGGGCCAAGGTTAGATGTGCTGCCAGAAAACAGAGAGAGAAAAAGGCGGTAGGGGCGTGGCAAATTTGCTGTGTGTGCGACTGTTGCGTTGTAGATGCCTTGGGGTGTTTTAGCATGTTCTTTAACGAGTCGATCAAAGTGTTGATAGAGTCGTCGTCGTCGTTACCAACGCCTTGAAATATGCAACATGCAATTGAATTGCACTCACTCGAATACCGTTAAACGGAAATAGCTGTGGGCGTGTAGTAGGGGGTGCATAAATAACTGATGGGACTGACTAACAGTAAATTGAAATTCCAAGAAATAACCCACGCTAAGCGTACACAACTAATCCTAGTCAGATCTAGAAATATGTCTCTGGGGAAATATGCTTAATGCTTAAAATAGATAAAACCCTGCTAGATAGAATAGGAGGTAAAGGAGAATCGAATTGCTTCAATTAAAGCATACCATACAATCAAAATCCCTAGACATATGACCTTCAATATAATTAGAAAATCAATTTTACATTATACACGGTTTATTTTCGAGCATGTCACAGACAACAAGACAAAGAAGAAGAAGAACTAGAAGAGGAAGAGGTAGAGGTAGAAGAGGAAGAAGTAGCAGGGCTCGTTGTGCTGCCTATTTAGAGACAATTATCCTAAGCATTCGTATAAATATTTAAACAAGAACTAAGAACATGTTCAATTATAAGCCGCAAAAGAACAAAGGCAAAAGGGGGGCTACTTACTTCTCCCCCCTCCTGTTTCTTCCTACTTTCGCACAGACAGGTGTAATATAAGCCTGCGGCTTTGTTTGTCGCGTCTCTGGCAGTGTTATGATTGCTGCTGTTGTTGTTGTTGTTGATTATTAATGGGCTGGCCTTTATGGCCAGGATCATTTAAATGTCTGTCGTAGATAAAAAGTCGCTTAATGACAGAGAGAGAGAGAGAAACGAACGAATGAACGAACAGAGATGCAATTAAAATGCTTTTTTTGTTAAGCAGCGCATAAATATTGTCAGCAAAGTTCCTTGCCTACCTATAGAGAGGGTACTACCTGCTACAAAACAGAGAAGATATTTCACATATATTTTAGGCATATATATGTAGCTAATTCCCCTAAGAAAACTCAACGTAATTTTAGAAAATATTGATAGTTTGTGCTTATGCTATTAATAATATCAACGTATCACCTCATAAAATATGTATATTTATATATATTTATAGATCACATTATCGACTTATACACTTTCAATGCAGTTTTGAGTTTATGTTGCACAATTATCTGCTCTTTTATTATTCCCCCCCCTCCATTTCACACCATTTATTCCATTTCCAGTTGATTGCGTTGTGCTAATTTTAAGCGCTTTTCTCTCTCTCTCTTTCTCTCTCTTTTTAATGCATTTTCCAGACAATTTCACTGCAACAACGCAATTTTAAGCAGAAAATATTCGCGCTTCTGAAGCGCTTCAAGGCCAGCGAGGAGCTGGAGGATGAGACGCACAGTGGGACGGCAGCGTTGCGAGGGGAACGCGATCTGGATGCACTGTTCCAGGAGCTGGAGTCACTCTCGTGCTGTGAAGGTGATGATTCGGGGCCAGACATGGATAGCATATCGATTGGTTCGACACCGAAGCCATCGTTGCGTCCCTTCTTTACCAATTCACGGATTATGCTGCACGACAGTTTGGCCACAGGAAATGGAGGCGGGGCTGGAGCTGGATGTGGACTTGGTGGCATAGCAGGTGAGTTGCAGTTGCAGTTGTTGTTGCTGCTGTTCTTATGGCTCTATTGTTGCTCTTGTTGTTATTGTTGTTGTTGTTTTTGTTGTTGTTGTTGTTGTTCTCGTTGTTGTTGTTGTTGGTTTTGATGAGATTTGAAACTGCGTCTCAGTTGATTTCATTGCATTCGCTAAGAGGGGCTATCAAAACGAATGACTTAACCGTTGCGCAACATGTACGCGCAAGCATAAACATGTATAGTCTGCATTGCCGCCTAAAATGGCAGCCATTTCCGTCTCCGTCTTCGCCTCCATCTTCATTTCCATCTCCGTGTTTCCGTTTATCGTTGTGCCCCAAAAAGCAGACTATACTTTCTCGTTCCATACGGTCAAGGTTGTCTCCAGCTCGTTACAGGCGAGAAAAATGTCTCTGTACATACAAACACAATCCCTCACACACACACACACACACACGCACACAGACACAGGGACACGCGCCACAAGCTGGCAAGGTCACACAGATTGTCTGGCCATTGCACAGAGAGTGAGAGAGAGAGAGAGGCGGGAGAGGAGTAAATTCAGCTGACCAATTTGTCCAATTGTGCGACACAAGTCTGTGTGTGTGTGTGGGTGTGTGTATACGTGACACATATATATAATATATTCAGTATAAATTGAAGAAGGGGGCGTGTCATTGAAGGCTTTGCTTCAACTAATTTTTCTGTTCTCTGCATTTATCAATTATGTTCTAGTAATAATAACTCAAAAACAATTGGAAAACAATCTCGAGTAACTCAATTTCTTAGTTCTCTATCCCCAATTACAATATACAATATTTTATTTACATGTACATAAACATAAACACACGACTATTTCGAAAAGAAAAACAACTACTATACCATACTTTACAACAAAACAACAAAGAAACATAAAAACAAAATACTAGAAAAAGAAAAACAAAACAAAAACATTTTGCATGGCTTGAACAAATTTCTTTTGCAGGCAACTCTGAGCGCCGATCGTCGGATAAGAGCGACCAATTGACCAATTCATCTTACAATATTGAAAATAACAAAAACCAAAAATGCATTCATTTAACAAACAATAACAATTCGGCTACAACACCAGGTCTGTGTAAATTACAGCAAAAATAGAATGTAAAAAAAACCAAAAAAAAATTAAAACCAAATCCAAATTCCAAAATTCAAACTAAACACCAATTCACCCGAAATTCTCTGCTATGTACACCATTTTCAATCCAAAATCAGAACCTATATCATGCATATATATTTTTACAACATGCACTATGCTGTCAAGTACAGTGCAACCTCGATAACGTATACAAATATCGATAACTTTTGCAAATTAATTTATGTCGAAGGTTGCACTGTAAATTGTAAATTCCATATGGGTTTCAGCTTATCCTGCCTTATGCACGAGTCCTGCTAATACACACACGCACACACACACACACACACACCTATGCAAACACACATACACATACACCCTTCACTTGCAACCCTTCGCATTGATGTTGTGACGTCAGCCGAGCCTGAAAAGTTGCCCCACACACACAGAGAGAGAAAACACACTCACACATTTCTATAAACAACTCCCTCCCCCTTTCAGTAATTTTTCCTCTCCCCCAACATGCGTTACTCCTGTCCAGTTCCATTCACAAATAGATTAACCAGAATTTACCACGCTTATTTCCTACGCATTTTATGGAGCTTTTTTTTATTTGTTTTTTTCCAATTAAAGCCCTAAGTAGTTCCTCAAATCACTGGCAACAATTCCGCCCCAAGTCACGCCCCCTTCTTTTTTTCGGGTTGCATGTTCGGGTTGCTGTGTGGCGGCCCTTACCTTCTTTGATTAATTGCGACATTGCTTGAGAAAACTCGAGCGGAACACGCGACATGAGTATAAATAAATCTCCCCAAGTCGCAAGGTGTTTGACGACAATGTATGTAGAGTATACATATATATAGGTTATCCATATATATGTATATATTCATGTGCGTAGGTCACTTCATGTGTGAGTAGTGAAAAGTTTTAATTATATTTACGAATGTCGCACATTTATTATTTATTTACATTGTCATTGTCGTCACAAGGCAACACACACACGCGCACACACACCGCAGCACTTGGTGGATTCCAGCAGGGAAGGGGGGAAGAATATATATAGTGCATTGAGGTGTGGCTTTTAATCCTACATATCTCCTGCATGTCTCTTTTATCGATAGATCGCACCCTCAAGTTAAATTTTATAACCTTACCCTTTAAAGCAAACCCTTCGCTTGCTTCAGGTATTTTTTCTTTTCCACGTTCACCCACTGAATCCCACTCTGCTCTTACAGATCGCGGCGGCAACGATAGCTCCGGCAACGAGGGCAATCTCGGTTATACGGATGGCCAGAACTCTGATCCACAGAACAGTCCGCCGCGGGACAAGGATTACCTGCGTGGTGGACATCAGCAGCAGCATCAGCAGCTGACACCAGTTAGCTCCATCACCGGCAACATGAGCAGCATTAGCGCCACACCGTCACAGCCCCAGACGGAGAAGCGTTCACGTCTCTTTCGCACATCCAGCAATACGCCAGCTGCGGGCGTAGCTGCTGTTGGTGGCAACAGTGGCGGCGGTATTGCTGGTGTTGGCGGTGCCGGCGGCGGTGGTGGCGGCGGCAAGAGAAAGCACACACTCAGTCTGAGCTCGTCGGAGCCACGATCGGCGCTGGAGACATGCCTGTCGCCCACGAATGTGGAGCCACGCAAACTGTTGCTCGATCAGTTGAGTCGCGTCTTTGCCGGCGACGATAATATCATACCGGAGGTGGTGACCATTATTAGTCCACCAGAAGCGTTGGGCGGCAGCGCGTTGTTAGCCAAACTGGTCACACTGTTTGGCAACTCTTTCAAGCCGGCATTTGTGCCACAAAACACGGCCGAGGTCAAGGCTGTGCTGCAGGCCCTCATGGCCAAGATTCAGAAGTAGTGAGTACTTAGTGAATCCTACCCATTTTTATCCAGTTCTAATCTTGTTTCTTTCCCCAGTTGCAATTCGAATGCCAAGCCGCCGCACACGGTCAAGGTGCTACTCATTGGTGGAGATTGGGTGCAAGGTGCAACACTGCGACACTATGTCGACCTGCTGGGCGTACGTCCACCAGACTGGCTGAATCATCTGCGCTTCTATTTGGTGCCCATCGGAGGTGGAAGCAGCAACGGCAGTGTGGCACGTCATCTTAGCCAAATGGATCAGGCCTATGCCGCCATGTTTGGCTCCGACAACTGGTCCCAGCTCTGTGAACGAGCAGCAGCCACAGCGGCTGCTGTCAGTGCTGTGACCACTGTGAATGCCTCAGCCCTGACAGCGAATCTAGCGGATTCATCCGTAGCCACCAAGTCCGACATTGCGGAGCTGGTGCAGCGTATTCAACGCTATCTGCATGCAGCTGGACCCTGCACACAGATTCCCATTGCCGAGGCAATGGTCAACTACAAGGATGAGGAGTCCTGCCAGATCTTTGTGCCCTTCGTTAGCGTAAGTATCAACCAGCAATCATCTAGTGAAATTGAACTCAGTTGCTGATTTAAACTTTTGTCTTTCCATCATGCAGGATGTACGTATCGGTTACTTAGACTGTGCTCAAGCTTCGCTGGATCTGGAAGAGAATGCTGCTCTGAATGCAGCTAGCAGCGGCAGTAGTTTAGTCAACGTTTCCACCATGCCCATACCGATTGGTGGCAATCAGAATACGTCAAATTTGCATGGAGGTGCTTCTGGTTCACCACCTCAGCAGCAAACTGGCCTTAGCCAGATTCAGGGCCAGAACATGGGACGCATATCACCACCCCTACAGACTCCACCGTCATCGGGCTCATCGAATAGAGAGCGTGGCGCTTCGGATGCATTAGGCACACCATCTTCGCAATCGTTCAGCGGAGCACTTGCCAATGCGGAGGCAGTCGAACTGCAAGTGGATTATTGGCCACTGGTGCGACCTGGCGACGCACATGTCAAGGAATCCAAGAGCGAAAAGTCGCGCGGTGGTGACGCTGGCGGCGGCAAGAATAGCATTAAGAGTACGTTTAGGAATCTGCAAGTGTGGCGCCTGCCACAGCATGCACAGCAACTGGGTGATATGTCCAATGGACTGACTGTTAGTTTTGCCACCAAGGAGAAGAAACAAAAGCAAAGTGAGTGGGCATACCTCATCCATTAATCGCTGCAATTAACTAAAAAACATATGTACATTTCTCCATTTCTCAGTTATGCGCTTGGGAAAGAAGAAGGACAAGGAACGGGATCTCGAGAAGGAGCAGTGTGTGGAGGGTGTAGCGCGTCTCATATGCTCACCCAAACAGTCGCATCCAGTGCCACTGCGAGGTAAATGCACTCAAATTGCTACTGGACTACACGATTCTAATCTTATTCTCTGCTTTATTTACAGTGTATATCGATGGCACCGAGTGGACTGGCGTCAAGTTCTTCCAACTGTCGTCGCAATGGCAGACGCATGTCAAGAACTTCCCCATTGCACTGATCGGGTGCACGCCCATGTCCTGTGCTGAATTAACCTAGTCATTCGAAGAGCGGCGTATCCATTCTCATGTTCACTTGCAACACACACACTCTCCTCCTCCTCATGTGTCATGAGAAAACACACAAAATACAAGCGTAGAGCAAAGGAGCTAGACACATGCACGGCAATAAATAATTAACTAAGAAGAATGATAATTTATTTTATAATTAATATTTGTAAATTTTAGTTAATAAACATTTAGCTTGTAATTTTCATTTAAGTCTTCAATGCGAAAATTTAGATAAATTTGAATTTATCAAAGTTTTGCGAGCCACATGCATCACACACACACACATATACAGACACTCACTCACTCACATACAAGCCGACATCAAAATAAGTAATAATATAATAATTATACTTGTAGTTAATCTATTCGCATATTGAAGTTACAGAGTCGAACGTTTAACACTTGTTAAAGAAATTTACGCGTATCAAATATCCTCTAAAAGGAAAACCAACAACAACTACGTAGTTACAGAGTTTCAACTGTTTATATTATCTTATACATATATATAACTTTGTGAGTTGCAGTTTGCTAAACTCAATTCAGATTGGCCAACTGTTGACTGGCTTGTTAGCGTGTTCTTTTTTGATTCAGCTGCCCAGGCCTGGCTGTTGCCCAAATGCATTGGGGAGCATTGCCAGCAGGACTTGCAATGATCTCAACGCTGCTCCCCGCATCTGGCGACAGCGTGATATGCTCTGGCATTATCTCTACTAAACTATCTATGTATCTATATGTACGTATGTATATGATATGCAGCATACTATATCTAAAACTAAACTTAGCAATACAAATGCGAGTGCGATTTGCATATTTAACCAACCCGTCGTCTATATACTACCTTAAATCAGACATATTAACTGGATGTGTAACTAAATATATACAATAAAATTCAACTATACATCTATCTACATACATATATACATGAATGAATACCTAATATCTACAAAATACTCATACACATGCCTATCTTTGTGTATGTTCTACTCTAATTGTTGTGATTTTTGAAATTTCAAAGTGTGAACAGCCAATGCGAAAATTGTAAAAGCAAAGGATATATCCATAGTATAATGATATATATCGTATGTACATGTTTATGTTCGTTATGTTCGCGTAAACAGCAGACAGATGATGATGGTTTGAGGGCATACATAGTGATGTTAGATGTATGCAGGAGATTCAAGCAATACGCAAGTCTGGAGCAAAAGGAAAATTGCAAAGTAACGAAAGAAATATTGTAAGACGCGTAATTTATAATTGTATTATTAAATATATATAAATATACACACAATACATTTAAAGACAATTAAAATAAGCTTTTCATTTGGTGAAATATGGAAAATGGTGCGTCATCTCACAGTTACTTTTCTATGCAATGATGAATTAATAATAATACAACGTTCTCTTAATCCGAGATCGCCATCTATTCCTCCGGGTGGCAATAGAAAAGTGCAGTCTGGATAACCGTTGGGTTGGGCAAATTCCTTAAGATTGGCGTTGCTCTCACTTAACGCCTTTAGCGACCACACAGCGAGGTTACGAGTCTTGCCATGTCGGGCCAAGACATAAAACTAAAATAAGAAATATACATAAAGCGTTGTTAGAGTTATACATTTCTACTCACCTCATCTTGGTCATCGATCAGGTAACCTATAACAAGAGCCCAATGGGCACGATGTCCAAGTTTTAGACAGGGCGCATGATTGACATCAGCATCGTAACTTTATATTATAAGGATTTAAGGACAACCATATATGTGTTGTATGGGAGATACAAAACTAATAAATCAGTTGCAGCGCTTTATTTATATGGATGTTTAGGACAATTTTTATAAATGGGGCAATCTAAATTAAATAATTAGTGATCGATATCAGCTCCTAGCCAACCCGCATCGGTGGCGAAACTAATATAACGCCATCTCCTCGCACAAACAACATTGGTATGGTGCGCTTTGTGGTTTTATAGACTTCCTCATATGTTTCCTCATCAATTTCCACGGTGGTCACTGTCTCCTCAGCATCGCCCAAAACCATATTCAAATGCTGATCAAAGGCATGTAATCGACCTCTTAGTTCCCTTTCATTTCGCATCTTTACGTACACCTTTTCATCCAAGCTCAGACGGATCAGGTCTAGCGGCTCCTTTACCGGCAGAATTACCTGGCTGAGCTGAAAGTTTGAAAATAAGCGTATTGCTTACTAATATGTTTAGTTAACGTACCTGCTCTTCCTCGGTTGACATTTTATAAACAATTAAATACTTATTTTACAATAAATATCAAATAAATGAATCTAAGTTAATGTTTTGTTTGCTTGATTTCACTTTTTGCACTAAAAAATACCAAATAACTGAATGCCCTACACGCGGCACCAGTGCTACCCATCGATAACACCAACACAAATATCGAATTCAAATTTTATATTAAACTTATTATTAAGTTTTGGAAAGGATACGGTACTAGTAAACACTTGCCGGCAATTAATTGTTCCTTTACAATGCCACAATTTAAAATACCTTTGTAAAATAGGCATTCATCTTCATCTGTAAAATGCTTTCTGGTCAATTTATATAAATATTCCGCACTAAACATTTCTCCATTTATGGTATATTTTTGGGCGATGGCATCTACAAGCAACTCTGCTGCTGTAGGCTGTTCTTTAAGCAACATACTGAGAGCTGTAAGTCCACAAGTTGGTCCAACCTGAATGAAGACTATATTATTCTTTCAAACATTGGGATACCATATTTTTGTTGGAATTTACCTGAAGTAAACTTGGTATATCATTATATTGACAATTTTTGGGTTCTGTATATTGACAAACACGACTAAAATAGCAGCCTTTCTGAACATCTGGATGTTCCAATGCCCAGTGACATTCATCGTTGCGTAAAGAAACAATATTGGAATTATCCCTCTTCTCAACTACTCCAGCGATTGAGCCTTTCGGTGGGGGTGGCGGAGGTGCAACCGGCGCGAATTGAGACATACTTTTTACTTAGGCAAATAAAATAATATTTTTGGTAAAACAGCTGATTTTAGTTTATGGGCAGCATATAGTGAGTGTACATACACTAGTGTTGCCGAATATTTTAAAAATATCGTATCGATTATATATTGGAAATTAAAACAATATAAATTTAATATAATATATATCATTTTAAAGTATCGATATTTCTGATATTATTTAATTTTCATTTAAATCCAAAAATTTGACCGTCGCACGATAATTAATAATAAGATGGCATCCCTACCTGCCATGTTTTTACAGTGACTCCCAAACCGTAACTTATAGCAGTGCACAGTCATTCTGAATCTGTCTTATCCAAGTTATTGTCATTTTAGTGCTGACACGAACCAAGCGAACGCGTTACAAAAAAAAAAATAAAAAAAAGATACCCTACAATTTTTGTGCTTTTCGGGCATGCCCGTGAAGGAACGAACTTGGAAATTTTACTGAGCGTGCTTAAAAGTACAATAAACAGTTTGCAAAATATTTGAAAAACATAACGCCCTTCAGTTTTCTGAGAAAATTCCTCAAATACAGAGTTGGTTTTCCCTCTCTTTGCACTTTGGGCGCGTGTGCAGACCACAATTTGCAACTTTTCGGGAAACCCTCGCGCCCTCACGAAGCTGCGGCTTTTCTGAAACGGAGAAAACTCGAATTTTCCATTTTCACTTTTCCGTTTTTGAGAAAACTGGCGAAAACTTTGACCCCTTGCCAAGGTCGTCGTGCACACGCTGTGACCTTGTGGGGGTGGCTCATAAGGGACACAGCAAAACTAAATCCGTTTCAAAAAGCCGCATTGCGCTAGCTGCGTGCGTTTTCGAAAAATTCAAAATTTAAATTTAAAAAAAAATGCCGTTACTCGAAATTAAAAACTGCTTTATTTTTGCAAAAATTGCAAGTCGGTAATGCAGGGCGGCGCATGCTGCTCCCTTGCACTGCTTGCTTTGGGGAAATAAAAAATTCATATTTTTTTTTAATTTTTTTATTTTATTAAAATAAACTATTTATTTTGAAAATTATAAAAAAAGACTAAATAAATTTGAATTCTCATTTTTTAAATAAAATAAAAAATTGTGTTAAACGAAAGTAAAAATAAAAATGACATAAATCAAAACAAAGGAAAGACGCATGTCCGCTCTTTCAAATTTTGTTAAAATTAATATGCTAAGGTTTTGGGGAAACAACTGATACGAATCAGTTACAGTTCTACCAACGTTAAATTATTTATTTAGTATACATATTTTTATACCCTTCGACCATTGAAAATGGTCAAAAAAGGGTATACTAACTTTGTGCAATGTATGTAACAGGCATAAGGAGGCGTGGCAGACCCCACAAAGTATATATATTCTTGCTCAGGATCACTAGCCGAGTCGATTGAGACATGTCCGTCTGTCTGTCCGTCTGTCCGTCTGTCCGTCTGTATGAGGGAACGGATCTCAGCTATTAAAAAAGCTAGAGACACCAAATTTGGAATGGAAGTTCCTATATATAAGAGGCAGGTGAAGTTTATGTTAAATGTTCGATGCCACGCCCACCGCCCCCGCAAATCGGTAATTTACGATTATTAAGCAAAGTATTAAACTTAGAAAGTTCTGCTTTGGAATGTATAATGCTAAATGCCATATGAACATATCCCCCAAATTACAATCCGATCGGACTAATAACACAAAAGTTATTCAAGTCAACGTTTTCAGTACAAATGTACGAGCAGCAGCCTGCGCGCTGCTTTCAGTAGTTGACGCCGATGGTGACGTCACTCTTAACGTGCGTCGCTGTGTGAGTGTGAGCGAGAAAGCTATATGTAGTAGATGTATTTGTGCAAAATTTCTGTTTGATATTATGAGTGTGGTTACACGCTTGTAACGGATTTTAAAAATTGGGAGAAGGGTATCCTACTGTCGGGCGTTCGACTGTAGCCATATCCACTTGTTGATTTTGGGATTTTTGGAGACTTATAAATTTGATGGTACAATTTATGTAGCCCCTACAACGATTAAAACATTGTTTGTTTAAGAAAACTCCATATAGATTTTAGTTAAGCCATAAAAGTAATTGAATTTATGTTAATACTTAAATGATGACATGGAGTTCCTTGCAGGTCCCCCTAGGTAAAACTCGTACCAATACATGCGACCTTGCCGCTGAGTTTTAATTACTAACTTTAATAGTCGAGCCAATTAAACGCATATTAGCAGCAAATTTCACTGCTGCCCCAAGCCCGAAAACATTTTTAATAGACGTTGGCTGCCGTTTGGTCGGAAACAGTTAATAGGCCTCTCTGGCTAGCCAATATAATAAAATGTCTATGTCCGCTGATCCTCTCAATTTTCATTTGTTTAATCGATGGCATCTCACGCTCGTAAAAGTAGTTTTTGGGGGGGGCGAATATTCCGAAACTCCTCTGCTCTCATACGGGGGCTGTTTGATTTGATATGCGCAGCCATCACAATCGCAATTGCCATCTAGTTTGATCTGCGGACAAGTGGATCGCATAAGTATTTTGTGGCTGGCTAAAAACAATGTTTACTGCCACTAAACTTTCTACTGAATCAGGCAGGTGCAGCTGTTGCTGAAAGATTTTTTTGTGTATTGCAGCCTACGTTGTTACCATATTCTATTTATGAGTGCAACGAATATTGTGCATTATGATTATGACATGACTAAAGTGTAGACCCTGGTTGAGCTAATTAATTAATTGTGGGCTGAGAATACACTGGTTAACAAAAAAACTACTCGATAAAGTGCACCAATTGTTACTTTCACTGGTCAATAATGCAACAGGGGCAGCACACACACACAGAGAGATTACAAATGCAACGGTAGCAACAACAACTTTCGCGTGCCACGTCTCTGGCATTGTAATTAAGATGGTCAGAGCACTCGCACTCACACTCGCACTCGCACTCACATTCGCACTCGCACTCGGACTGCAATTCGGCATCCAACTCGGGGTCGAACTGGACAGAAGCTGCTATAATAATTCGCAACAATTTCTGTCCAAACATGCAAATTGCACGCCACAGTCAGAGCCAGAGCAGCCCCACAAGACGCGTATATACCATAAAGCATATTGTGAATACGTACACACATTGTGAATACGTATGTATGTGCATCAATCTGGCTTAAATGCATTCGCACTTATTCTGATTGGTATCATTTACACGAGTCGCAGGCTTGACAGCCGCAAGCATGGCTTGTTTTGTCTTGTCTTGGCCTGGCTCGTTCATTGTTGGCCGAGAGGCCGCAATGGCGCCAAGGCGTTTCGTTGATACCAGCACAGAGGAGCTCGGGAAGAGGGGTGGCAAGGGGGGGTTTACATGGGATTCACTTTCGTTTGTGGCTTTTGCTTTCAGTCACACGCTGCGGAAAGGCGGTCGTCCGGTCGCTCGCCGCCTGCTTCATAATCCAGATTGAATTTGCTTGCTGCTCGCTCGTTCCATCGTTCCATCGCTCCATCACTCGCTCGTTGATGATCGCCTGAAACCCGCTCCGTGCTGACTCTGACCCAGAAAGCGACGCACTGGAATTGACTTTGACTTAGACTTCGCCTTCGATCTCATCGTGGTCGTCGTCGTCGGCGATGTCGACGACTTCACATCGGCTCGAATGCAGCGTGCAGCTGCGAGCAGGAATCGCAATTCCGGTGCTGTGCATGCTGCATGAGCATTAGATGTGCATGCGCTACCAGTCACCATGTGGCATGCAGCATGCGGCATGCGGTTGCCACTCTCGACTCTGTGATAAAAGGAGTAGCTAGTCGCCTTGGGTTTCCATTTGTGTTTCACTCGGCCAGCCGTGCGGTGCTTGGCTCTTTGGCTCTCCAGCAGACAGACAGGCAAGACAAGAGGTGTCACATCGCATAGATCAACATGTCTCTGGGCCAATGGAGTATCTGTGCCTATTTGGTGATGGTGCTGCTACTGCTCTTGCACTACAGCATAGCACAGGAGCGACAGTCGAGCACATCAACAGCTGTGCCCTTGACCTCGACATTGCTGCCCAAGTTGCCTGTCATCGGCAGTTCGGCACGCTCCAGTGCATCGCTGGTGGCTCACAGCGATGTCTACATAGCACGCAACCAGCGGGAGTGCTTCGAGACGCGTAATCTGGTGTCCTGCATCAAGTACAAGGCATCGAAACTGGTCTGGAAACTGGCGACCAACGGCATGGGTTTCTTTCCCAACGAATACGAACGAGAGCTGGACAAGCCACGCTGGTTGCGTCTCGTACAGCTGGGAGAACCGGCCGACGATATAATTGTGTTCAACGATGCCAAGAGCCTGGAAGGTACGTCCAGAAGAGACACAGTCTCTGGGAGAGTGTGTGTGTGTGTGGTTGGTTAAATGGGAAAGTGGACGATCAAGGCAATTAGCCGGCGCTGCAGCAGCAGCAGCTTATGCATCTGGCTCGAAGATGGCCGCGGGAGGCTTTCGCGATCTATTGATTGCTCCAACTGGATTTCACCTTTACGGCTCGAGTTCCGCCGGCTCTGGCTATGCTCCACCACCACCACCAGCACAACCTTCGCGTGTTGTTTTCTTTTTAATGTGATAATTGCGGATGTTTACCGCAGTTGCGATTAATTAAATTCGTCGGAACTGTTGATATACCGCGTTTATTTGCCGTAAACAAACACGGCAACAGATTGTGTGATTAACCTTTCTTCGGCACTAATTAGCTACGTTCTCTTCTCTTCTCCCCAATATTTATGCCAGGCGACAGCGAAGCGATGCGCATCCTCAAGTTCCTCAAGCGTTCCTTGGAGACTTTTGGTCGCAATCATGGTCTGCAGGTGGCACTGCCAAAGGAAACGGATGCCAGGGTGATCGATGAGTCGGGTAAGTGGATCCCAGTCCAGTTCATTTTGGAAGCTAATTAAAACGTCTATCCAATGCAGAGGCGCGTCTACACAAGAAGAGGAAGAAGTGGCTGGTCATTTTGCCATTGATTATACTGATGAAAATCGCTCACCTGAAGATGACACTGGTCACACTGTTGCTGGGTGTGCTGGGCATGAATGTGTTGCTGGTGGGCGCCATGGGCTGGCTAATACACTATCTGAAGTATAAGACATTGTGCAAGATACATCCACATCTGGTGCAAACACATTCGCATGTCTACGACTCCGACCCGGCGGACTACTCGCAGTTCCTGGGCAGTAGCTACTCCAACGGCTACAGCCCGTCCAGTCCGCACGAGGTGAATGCCAACGGGTACAGCAAGGACTGGGCCACAAGTAAGGCCTATCATGGCTATAACTATCTGGACACCATTAGCAAGCGACTGCAGCGCAGCAACTAGACTAGAGTTGGGGTGCCCCTTGTGCCACACACAGCGATGTCCCCCCACATCCCCCCGGGTGTGAGATCGATCCTAGTAGTAAATTCTCATCCGATCAGCCACATTATCGTTTTAGTAATTTAAACACTTAATTAAGCTAATAAATGAATTGTTCGCAGTTAGTCAAGTATTCCCCTACAAAGACCTCACACGCTGCTACGGCCCCCCTGCCCCAGCCCCAGCCCCTCCCCATGTGGCGCACTGTGAAGTGGGCCGGAATCGCGGCGCTGTGTTTACTTACGCCTTATCAGCGACACGCTATTGTTTACCCAACAATTTGCCCGGGCTGCCGAAAAAGAGCCCCACCAAGACATAATTCTAATTGTTTGGCCAGCGAACTACGCCAGCAATACAGGAAAATCAATATGTTTATATCATGTGTATATCTTCGCACATATATATAAATATCTAATATGGCCATAAAAATTGTGCCAAACTGCTCTGACAGACGGAATGACAAACGGAATAGTTAGTTAGTTAGTTAGTTCGTTTTCGCTATCATCTGTCTACATATGTAAATGCTTTAGTTGGGCAAATATGATTTAGAATCTGGTTGGGTTGGTGTTGATTGGGGTCGCACTTACTCGCCCACTGTTTGCCTGCATTTACGACCCACATCAAAAGCCAAACAGTTAAGCAACTGGCAACCAAATGCGATAAGCGGCCTTACGAGGAAACCAACCAGTAGCTGATTTATATTTATGTCTATTCCATTTTCCAGGGTAGAACTAAAATCTAGTTGGTTGACCTTTCCTTATTATGATTGAGCCATAATTGACTGGCTTAAATTAATGTCTGCTACGTTGCTAATCAATTTGCGAAGAAACTCGTAGGAAAAACTCTTTATCATGTTGACTGCTAAACACCCTGCACTACAGTTGAGAAAGGAAGGAATATATTAAAACTATATCTTCACATGTATCGATTCATTATGCTTTATCTGCAGTCTGTTTGACGTATCTAATTACAATCTGTTATTATACCTGCTCCTTGTTCTTTTTATTGAGTGTTGCTATAATTAAACAGACACTTAACAAATATTTAATCAAAAGTATAAGTGCTTGATAATGAGTATGGGCCGAGGTCTATCAAAAAAAGAAAATCACTTGAATAAGTAATATAAAACGCATTAAAGAAGTACGCCATTTGTTCACTTGGCAACTGAGAACTGATTTTTATGTAATAGAAGCTATGTTTGGATTGAATTCGGCTTATTTCGTCATATAACTAAATTTCTAGTGGTTCTGGAAGTTTCATCGACACACCTTATCATCACAGTCCATTATACTTCTTTATTTGGCTAAAAATACATATATAAAAGTTGCACTTAATTGGCCAAATGCCAACTGGCAAACGGGCTGACATACAAACTAATAGACGGAATAGTTGAAATAGCTGAAGTTAGTTGAAGTTAGTATACTTGTAATTGGGATAAATATGGATTGTATCACTGCCAGACATGCACCCTTGCCATATGAGTAAGGTCGCAATAACTTGTGCTCTTTTTGCTTACACTTACGGCCAACATCAAACGCTAAACAGTTAAGCAACCCGCAAATAAATGCGATAAGCGGCCTTAAAAGGAGGAGAAATATTTCATGAATAGCAGCTGTATTTATAGTGTGATCATTGTGATTTTGGTAGGGATAATAAGAACAAACCCCCTGACAATGATAAAACAAGAAAGCAAGGCTACCTTCGGCTTGCCGAAGGTTTTATACCCTTGCAGTTGTACACAGCTATATGTAATAGTACTCAGATTTTCATAAAATTGCAACAGGTACCTTCCTTAGGCCGATCGTTGATCGTTATAAGTTATAAAAGTTCAATTTTGATGAAACTTTATTATTAAGGACACACTTAGATTTGGATGTGGTAATCCTGATATCTATATCTTGAAATATAACGAAAATCGGTCGATAGGTTCCATGAAGCTATACGATATATCGGTCCGATCTTGCCCTTTCCGACTTATTTAAAGAGGGGAGAAATGAGAATCTTGTGAGCCAAGTTTCATGAAGATAGCTCAATAACTGGGGGACTAATTTACGTTGCAAGAGACAGACGGATTGACTGATTGTTCCTATAACAAGTATAGAATATAAACGTCTGAGATATTTAAATGGAAAAAATAAGGGCGGGTTACTGTATAACATTAAAAAGTATTGATAATGTGCTGTATGTCCAAGAACAAAACAGGTTTGCATACAAAAACCCTAATTTCAGCCGATTGTTCCTATGGCAGCTATATGTTATAGTGGTCCGATTTTGATCCAATTTTGGCAGCACATTAGGAACGTAATAAGAATAAGATTTGCCAAATCTTGTTGCAATATCTTGAAAAACAACAAAAATCGGCCGATAGTTTCTATGACAGCTATACGATATATCGGTCCGATCTGGCTCGTTCCGACTTATTTACAGCTCGCAGCAATAAGAAGCTTATATGCCAAGTTTCATTAAGATAGCTCAAAAACTGAGAGACTAGTTTGCGTTGCAACAGACGGACGGACGGACGGACGGACGGACGGACGGACAGACGGACATCCATTTTTGGACTCCTCTGTTTATGCTGATTCAGAATATATATACTTTATAGGGTCGGAGATGTCTCCTAAGGTGCGTTGCAAACTTCTGGCTAAAATTAATATACCCTCTGCAAGGGTATAACAATAAAGAAAAACGGGTTATGTTCCTTAAAATGCTAAATGTATGTTTCCAGCTGAGTGTACTAACTAATTATTGATATATTAGACAGGGTATAGCACGTTTCTTTCTGGGCGATAAGGTATATACACAACTTAACAAGCCTTTTACTTTCAATTTAACAATTATTATCAAGAAGAGGTTGATAACGCGCTAATCATTGTCCAGCTGGAACAGAAACTCTTATCTATAAATAATAGAAGACTGCGCTTTGTTTGCAGGGAATAGAAGATGGATTCTATGTAATAAAAGATTTCTTATCACTACTGCTTCATCTATTTCGTCATATGACTAAATTGTCAAGTAATTATGGAATCTGGTGGCGTCAGGTTTGCACTTATGACATATATCTGGTCAGTTTTCTGGAAGTTTAGTCGGCGGCGCCTTATCACCTTAACAAACAGCGCACAATTTAGTCATATCATCGTGACGAGAGGCTCTCGGGCCAAAAGAAAAGCATCTATTATCTTTTACACATATATGACAGTCCATATATGTCTAGTTTGGTGCACTTTATTAAAGCCAGAATAATACAATTTGTTTGTTTCGCACTCACGTTTTTTTCTACCATTAACGTGATAAGACTGATAAGTTGTGGCAGGATTCGACGTAATATAAGCTCGTAGCAAGCCCGCATTCAGACAGTTAGCTCAGCTAGAGAACATTAAGAACACCTTTTTCAGAGTAAAGTAACGAACGTGTCCTCTAACAAGATGCCTCAGCGTACACTACCCCAATGGCTTGATGAGGACTACATGCAGTCCAGGCTCAGGGTGTTCTATGGCGATGATCAACTTAAAATCCTCAAGCTGTGGGGAAATGCAGCCTGTGGCAAGGGGGAGAATTTCGTGGGTGTAATCACTCGGATATATGTCGAATATGAGCTGAGCAGTGGAGAAGTGAAGAACAGTTCGTACTTGCTGAAGGAATCCTGTCCAGAGGGCGAGCCTCAAGCGGCTGTGTTCAATGAGTACAATGTCTATGCTCGGGAGATGGATATGTACGAGATCATCTTGCCCAAGATGTCGCAGTTGCTACGCGAGGCCGGGATCACAGATAAAATGCACGCAGATGCCATCACTGTGGATCGTGAGCATGACATTATTATTCTCGAGGATCTGTCACCGCTGAACTATAAGAACGCGGATCGTATCAAGAAGCTGGACTGGAAACACACACTTCTGGCCTTGGATACGTTGAGCAGGTTCCATGCTGCCGCCTATGTATTGGAGAAACTGCATCCCGAGCTGCTAGCCAAGAACTTCGATCGTAGTTTCTTTACTCGTGAACTGGATGGATACAAAAAGGTCTTTGGCGGTTTCTATAAGGCCCTTTTGCGCTATGTGGAGAGCAAGCCAGAGCTGAAGAAACGCTATCACGCCAAAATGGAACCGATTACCAACGACGTCTTGGAGTATTGTGCACGCAGTTACGATATTCAAAATAGAGATTTTCCATGTCTTGTGCATGGTGATTTTTGGACTACAAACTTTATGTTCCAGTACGATGATGAGGGACAACCGACTACAGTGTTGCCGATAGATTTTCAGTTCAGTGTTCGGGCTTCTCCTGGCAACGATTTGCACTACTTCTTCAACACATCCCTGCAGGAGGATGTGTTCGATCGTGAATCTGAGCTAGTTCAGTATTATTACTACGCCCTCAGATGCGCTCTAAGGAGTCTCAAGCACAAGGGGGATGATTTTATCACCCTGCATGAGTTCCAAGTCCAGTTCGAGCGTCGCAGATTCGTGGGTAAGTTATCTCAATCAATCGATTTGAAAATCGGTTTTTGATTATATTAACAATATTATGCTCTACCCACAGGCCTTATTTCATTGTCTGTCATGCCTATGATGACATATCAAGGCACAGACTTCTCAGGATTCAGTGACTTTTATGATGATACTCCTGAAGCCAAAAAATTTCAGAATAAATTGTACACGAACAAAGATTTGCAGTATATAATAGAAAAAAGACTGACCTTGTACTATTCTAAGGGACTGTTGGAAATCCAATGAGGATACTTTTGGCAATAAAATATATTATATATTTCGTCTATTTAAAGATCTTGTTTATTTTTCATAAGCGTTGTCTATCTTTTTTCGCACTCGAAGAACAGATGAGCTCACTTGAGGAAGTGTCTATGTTACTTTGGACCTCAACACAATTGGATTAATTACAAATCTGTGCACACAATAACGTCATGCAACTGTATTTTACGTCATATATAAACTTTAAGGCAGACAGCACGTTGCCATTGACTTCAGACGGTATGTTATGTAAACATCGGTTTATCATCGTGTAAACAATGAATTGCATTTTGAAGAAGATATTCTACAAGTATATTAAACGTGTAAATGGGTTTTATATGTATTAACTAATTTAATTATGGCTGAATAGTAAATAACTATTTACTGGCTTTCAGCTGTATCAGATTTATATCTAGTTATCTAGCCAACAGGTAATGTTTTATTTTCCATACATTTTGCTCCACTGTACGCTCAGCTTTTGGTACATCTTCAACCCCTAACAATGCTGATAAGAAAGCTTTACACAGCTGTTGGTCCAAAACAAAGTGAAAGCACTCGTGTCTCGGTTTGTCGGAGTGCGCAGCGCGTTTAGTTGATACTTCGGGCTCACGCAGCGTATACGCAACGGGGCTGCCATTGCTGGTGCCAAACGTAGGCAGGACCGACCGGTACTATAAAACGTAGGGCTCCCTGACAAAAACCAACAGATGGTCGCCGGCTGTACACGCGCCAAGTTATCGGGATCCTAAGAATCCGTAATGCCAACCAAGCATTAAAGTTGTAAATTAATTGTAACACAATAATTTAGATAGAATAAATCTGAAAAATCGAGTGTAAATAAAAAATACAAATTTCGAAACGTTGGAAACACACGAATGCATAAATAAAGCGAATTCTGATGTGGCGACCAGCGAACGCAATAAACGTATCACTTCACAAATCAAAAGGTAACAAACCTGAAAAAGTGTGGAAAATGTTTTTGTTTGTTTTCGCATACGCGGCGGCTATTAAAAATTGAAAAGAAGCGTGAAATTTTCGTGAAACAACAGCATGGTCTGCGGAAATCTGCTATTAATAAACCGGACGCCGACTTTCCATATGTGAGTGTTTGTGTTTGTGTTCTACCATACACACATACTAATACAATCGGTTTAAGCCAAAGCAAGTAATCAAAGTCTGTTGTAATGCGCCAAGTGACGTGTGCGGAAGCAGAACCCCATAATGAGGTTGTTGCAAAGTGCCAGCTGCACTAAAAAAGCAAATAATACCCAAAGGAAGTTATAACTTAGTCAGAATAAAGTTGGCCAACTAAAGTGCCAAATTTTACTCTGCATAAAGGAAACGCAAAGTGCCCGGGGAGTGGTTCGTTAATGCGAAACTGCTTTCATCGCGCCGAAGAGAACTTAAAGCTGCCTGCCTAATGAGCCGTTTTTTTCGGCAAAAGTGAAGTGTTCAAACTGAAATGCAGTTATAAAATTGCCTGAGTAATTGCCGTGAGTGGGGGTATTCGATTCTCCGAAAACTTTTATATGCGTAAAGTGCTGCGAAAAGATATCAGGAATACGTGTATACAAATCGTACAAATTGTTTATATAAAACAAATTTCAAAATTTGTTCGAAATGAATATTTTCTAAAATTATAGATTACAAGGCAATAAAAAGCTGTTTGTATTAAGTCAGTTTTAAATATATAGTACCTGGAGTGAAACACACCTTTTGCGTTTGAACTAATTGAGCTGGTGGCACGGTATTCCCAGTGGAACACTCCTGACCTGAGGACTTTTAATTATCGATTGCAGTCACGTTTGAATGAATTACAGCGTCGTTACGAACATGTTTTTTTTAAAGTAAATTACATAGAGATAGGTCGATGGTTTACCATAAAAAATATGAGCATCACTTGACATTATCCCATAGTCCTCATCTACATAATACGTACTTAGCCTTTTGCCATCATTTCTAATTAAACGACAACATTGCTGTAGGTTCCTTTAGTGCACAATAGCCTGGACAAGGGTAATTGTTTGCCTCGGAGCACATCGCATAAATTCACTTAAGTAGTTTCTCAAAATAGACTGTCGTTCTGGGGGTCGTAGCCGGATGAAAATATTGTGAGGAAGCGAGGAAGACAAATAACATGGCACGAGTACGAGTATTATACTATATATTCTCCAGCTTGCATTTTAAATTGCAAGCTAAATGAGCAACTAGTCAGCAGTGTCAGCAGCAGATACAGCTTCAGATGCAGCTACAGATACAGCTACAAATGCTGTAGATATATACATTTTTTTGAAGGCAACCCTGGCTGTCTGGCGGGGGAGAAATGGCGAGAGATATGGCGAGCGAAATTGCAATCTAAATAGTATAACCGTCTCGTCATTCAGAGAAGCCATTAAAAAGAAGATGTCAACTTGAAATTAAATTCCGTACAACTTTCTTGGGGACTGGGGAATGGAAAAAAAAAGGAAAACTTTCGTTTCGTATTGTTTGTTTACGTGAGTTGCATTTCTAAGAAGTAGGGAATCCTGGCGGACCTAAACATATGGAAGTTTGAATCAGTTCACTTAACATTTATAGAGCCTCGCCTGAAATTGAATGAGCTTCGCAAAAAGGGAATCAATTACAATTTAATTATTGGAATGACTCTTTAAGTTGCCCCCCTTCAATTTAATTTATTAAGTGCTTCACTTCACTGACCATGAAATGCTTCCGTGCGCCATTTAAGCTGTCCGGTTGAAGCATGTTCAATCATTTAAAATATTTCAATACGTTTGCATTTTTAATCGCTTGAGAGACCACCATATATATATAATATATGCTCAGAGGGCTCGGCTTGTTATGCTAGATGAATCAACCAAGCCCAATTTGAGCTGTACTATGGATAGTTGACACCCCAATCAGAGAGCATATTAATTTTGTAGGTCACACTTGTTTCCCATTCAGGCCAATCTCATCTGCCTCCCCACATTATTCAAGCCAAATCTCTACCCACCAATTAATAAAGCAGAGCCTCGTCCAACCTTTTAACTACCCACATGAATGTAAGGCCCTTTCTATGCAACACTGATTCATTTTTCATATGTTGCCTTTGAGCCTTGTTCGGGAAACGAAACTCGTAAGAGGCAATAAAAATTGTGTAGGCATTAGGCATACTGAAATACTGCTGAGCAAGCAGGGACTGCCAATAGAACATGGCTCGAATAAATCACAAAAGTCGCAGCGAAATAAAAACTGGTTAAGGCTGTTCGAGCGATTTTTCTTTTCTTTATACTTTTTTGAGTATTTTGGGTTTTGTGTGCCTGGTGACGCGGTTAACCGAGGTAGGTGGAAATGCAAATGCACCCACGCAATGGGACAGGGAGGTGTCATAGAGGAGGGAAGAAACGTTGACAGTTTGAAAATTATTCAAATTCATGACAAGTTCCATGAACTTGAGGCTACTTTACATAATTTTCTTGTCGTCAACTTTCTGGAAAAGTCATTTTGCAAACACCCATCGGGATGGTCGGGAAAGGAACTGTGTGATAAATTTATCTAACAACTTGAAGCGGTTCCGTTCGCCCCACGAAAAGAACATGGAAAGTAAATTTGAACTTTGTTTCCTTTCGATGTGATTTCCAAGCAAGGAACATTGTTAATAGAAATGGGTAAAATTTTCTATTTCAACTTTTCTTTGTTTATCATCTAGCATTTGACTCAAATGGTATTCTTATGTTCAGACAAGTGCAGCGAAAAGTACAACCTTAAATTGACTTAAGAAACTTTTAAAGTTTTGCCAACTTTTCCTTTCATTTCCGAAAGCGGATAGTAAGGAAGCGGGCCATAAAATTACAATCCGCATCTTTATCAATGCCATCTTCCCGCATTCCTGCAAAGCAGATGGCGAAGAAGCGATTGCCTTGATTTATAGGCTACACATTAATTGCAGCATCCGATTGTAAGGCATACTTTGGGGATCTCTCCTCTTTCTCTCCACCTTGAGACTGACAAGTACACATTCATCTGGATAGCGTGCAATTATCGTAATCAATTGTCATCATTTATTACAGAACTGCACATTCAGCACATCCGATTGTTGCTTTCCGCTAAAAAAACGCAGGGTCCCTTAGAAAGCTGAGCTGCTCATTAAGAACTTCCCTTGATAGGAAAACTTCTGAGAGACGTGCTTACAGCTTAGGCATACATAATAATGAATTCATTATGGGAAACAGCAGTTCTTATAGGTCGCAAAAGACAAGTCTTAGTTATTAACAAACCTAGCAACGCCAAGTTGAAAGTATCTACTCGTCTGGCTTTAAATTTTGAATATGACATGGAAAATTGTGGAAAAATATCTAATGGAAAATCGAAAAGCTATTGACTTACTTACGCTTCAAAGCGTAATCTGAATATACCAAGTAGCAAAATAAGCAAAATCTAAGAAAATACCTCAAGATGGGACAGTCAATAAGGGATTTTTATGTGATGAGGGTACGATGATGTTCTCACAAAATGTGACAAGTAGAATGTATTTATAGCAGAATATTTGAAAATTAATTCAAAAATCTATCTAACGGATAAGCTTTTGTAGGAATTTTTCAAGTACCCTTTGTTATGCAGAGTAAGCTAAACTGACAGATAATATACGGTTCACCTCTTTGACACTTATTATTATTATATCCGGTTTTGGCCTTTTTTATGGTGCCATTTATAAACTGTCTTCGTGTAAGCCAAATGGCTGGCACAGCGCGAATTGGCAGAGGTTACTGCTGCCTTTTTTTAGGTCGACTCGGGTCGGGGATTGATTGTAACGTATGCGTCAAGGCTGTCACCTGAATCACGCATAATATACATATATGCTAGATAGGCCACACACACGCAATTCCATGCTATAAAGTTCCCCCTGTCTTACAGTTCGTTTCTTGGCAGATTTTCACTATGAATTGGACAATGCCAAAGATTTCCACGTCAGAGGAGATTTTTAAGGCCATTGCGAGCAAAAGTGATTTTGATTTAATCGGGGAGCGCCGACATCTGGTCAACTATCATAGGTTGTTGCCCAGTAACGAGAACAACGAAGATATCGAGAACTACGACAGCTACAGCAACGAAGACCGGGAGGGTAACGACAATAAGATCCACACGATGCTGGCCCTGAACAACACTAGCAACGAGAGCAATACCATTCCCCCCGGCATGGATCCCCTGCTGATGGAACAGTATCTACACAATCGAGCTATAGAGAGCCCTTGGTACCACCTGCTCATCGCCATGTACAGTGTGTTGATTGTTTTTGGGGCAATAGGAAACATCATGGTCGTCATTGCTGTGGTCCGCAAACCGATAATGCGAACCGCCCGAAATCTCTTTATCCTCAATCTTGCCATATCGGGTGAGTGGGCGCATTATTTCGCTTGACTCGACATTTATGGCGTCTGTTCTAATGTTGCCCATTTGCAGACCTGCTGTTGTGCCTAGTTACCATGCCGTTAACCCTAATGGAAATTCTTTCCAAGTTCTGGCCCTATGGCTCGTGCGCCATCCTGTGCAAAATGATTGCCATGCTGCAGGCCCTCAGCATATTCGTGTCGACCATCTCCATAACAGCCATTGCCTTCGACAGATATCAGGTTAGTACACACACACACACTCAAAGTTACCATATTCCTCTAATGTGCTTTTACGTTTGCTCTTTTAAATCAAATGACAGACACGACTACAATAGAATATTAATGAAGCTTAAAGTATTTTTTTATATCCATTTAATGATGCTTAAATTTGTTACCTTTTTTGCTAAAGTTATACAAATTTAAATGTTATGGATTTTATTATCTTAAACGATAACGAGATGTTTTTTAATATGTTTATTTCGGTGCAAATATTGCAAAAAAACAAAACACAAGTTAGGCGTACCCGTTGTTTATTCCACAATTCCTAACATTGAAATCTGTTGCAAAGGATGGATAATATTGAATTGACTAACTTGTGTATTTATTGTCGAATAGAATTGAAATTTAAAAGATATATATCCATCTATGTGTATGCTCAATCAAGAATAAAACATAAATATTTAAAATAAATTTTAACTGCTTGCCAAATTTAGAATCCCTGGCTAGTATAATAGCTCAGATCTGACAGACAGAAGGACATACCTATAAATTGATACTGAGCAAGCAAATAATCTTTTATCGACTATGAATTTATCTCTATGCTCCCACAGGTTATCGTATATCCCACCCGAGATTGCTTACAGTTCGTTGGAGCAGTCACTATATTGGCTGGCATCTGGATTCTCGCCCTCATCCTAGCCTCACCCCTGCTCATCTACAAACAATTGATCAATATGAAAATGCCACCCCTGCTGCAGAGCATCGGTGTGCCGCAATCGATCTCGTACTGCATAGAGGATTGGCCCTTCGCCGATGGCCGCATCTACTACTCGATCTTCTCGCTGTGCGTACAGTATCTGGTGCCCATACTGATTGTATCTGTGGCCTATTTCGGGATCTATAACAAGCTGAAGAGTCGCATCACCGTGGTCACGGTGCAGAGCTCATCGCAGCGCAAAGTGGAGCGTGGCAGACGGATGAAGCGGACCAATCGGCTACTGATAAGCATTGCCGTTATCTTCGGAGTATCTTGGCTGCCATTGAACTTCTTTAATCTGTACGCGGACATGCAGCGCTCGTCGGCTGTGACGCAGAGAATGCTGGTGGCCTACGCCATATGCCACATGATCGGCATGAGCTCGGCCTGCTCGAATCCGCTGCTCTATGGATGGCTCAATGATAACTTCCGTAAAGAATTTCAAGAACTCTTGTGTCGTTGCACTGATTCCACTAATGTTGCTCTCCATGGTCACACGACAGGCAGCAACGTGCAGGCATCGGCATCGCGTCATCGTCGTCTGCATCATCAACAAGCCAACAACAAGTTTGGGGGCGAGCTGCAGTTGCTCGGGAATCGGAGCTGCACCGATGGTGCCGACTGCCTTGGCGGTGTCAGCATCGCCACCACCGACTTTAATACGCGACAAACGTTGAATGGAACGCGCAGCGCGATCACCGAGTCGGTCGTCCTCACCGAGAATCCCATGCCCAACGAGATGACCACCCTGGTGCCGCGGTAAAGCCCATTCAAATCTTCTCTACTTGCAATCTCAGCTATGTGTCACCCGAGCTACCCCCCGAGTATCTCCCATTGTACAGTATCGCCTATCGCATAACGTATCGCATATATAGTATGTATTCGGATGAGAATGAGCTGGGCCTCGTGTAGATTTGCATGCTCCAAGACGATTCGCATGCTTCTCCCCCCCACACACACATGTGTATATACAATGTATTATATTGTTTTCCATATTGTTTTATTTCTTCTGCCCCACCCACAACCCTGTGGCAAATCAACCAGACTTTGCATTTGATGTGTGTGTCTGTGTATGTGTGTAACTGGATGTAAAACATGCATATAAGACCGTGTTCAGTAATTCAATATCTATGCACATTTACAGTTTGCAACAATACTAAGAAAAGGATAATATCCCCTCCTCGGCCGGCATCCAAAGGAGCGCAGTCACATCCACTCTCTCTGAGAACTCTTCAATTATTCAAAACGAAAACGTAAACTTACATATAATTTAAGAATCTTATATCGATTATAAGCTACAAAATGATGACTGAACTGAAGCAAAGCTGAGTTACATTTAAGTTAGAGAGAATATGTTTTTGTTTCCACACTTAGTTTCTTTGCTACCTCCCTATCTGTGTGTGAGTACGAGTATGAATTGCAATTATTATAAACTATAGAACCCACGAATTAGATTTAATTATGCCAAGTACTGTGATTTAATTGAAAGAGCCCTTCAATTAAATTTCGGGTAATTGATGAACACACACACACACAACTCGAAGATTTTCTCCATAATTGCATTCATAATAGATAAGCTTAGCCACACGTTTGTATGTAGTTCCTTTTATATGTACGTAGGTTCCAGATACATACGCATAAGATACAGGTTCATTATGATTTCCTTGCGTGCTTGCCAGCCCGACAAACCTAATTAGTCACTACAATATACTTTTAACTAGACCTAAATGCAGCATTAAATGTGTCCATAGCTTAAATCTTACTTATGTCTTGTACCATACTATATATGTCTATTGTCAGTTCGAACGATAACTTCGGCTCTGTAAAGCAACTCGAATACGTTGTAAGAAATTAAATAAATAATAAATTGAATAAGTGATTGAGTAAGCGTATTAACTGGATTTGGCTTCGGTATCCCAGAGTAAGTATGAGGGCTGCAATTGAGGAAACTCTCAATAAATAAATAATAAACAATTCTGTATTAGAAACATTTAAGAGAACTTCAATTCAACATCAGCATCTGATTAGAAGAAGCATTAAAGAGAGCCTCAATCAACTATCAATTTCTTATTTACTCATTTCTGCATTTTTTTGCATACTATGCGGAAGTGTGCCTATTTAGCTACCCTGCACTGTGCTCAGCTGTTATAATTCCTGCCAAATAGACACACAGTCGCAAAAGATTCTCGCCCTTCCAGGCGATATACGAGGAATAATCAAAGTAATCACATCTCTTGCCTTTCGAGTTGACCAAGTTAGCTGGAGACCCTACACACACCTGCTGCACACTTAACCTTTGGCTCATTGACAGTTTGCAGTGCCCTTTAAAGCCTACAGTATGTCACTGAGCCACAGAGAGCCAACCAGCCGTGCAGCAAGACATAACGTTAAGAGCAATGGCCCATTAAATGCGGCCAAAACGAGTGTGCCCACTGTGCCCTTGCGAACATGTGTACGGGCACACACACACACAGAGGAATATGGATACTTATGTGACAGGAAAAGGAGGGCAACTGGTTTTATGGGGCCTATGGCACGTCCGCTCTTCTATCTTGGGCCCCCAAAAAACATGGTAATGTGTTGCCAAATACATTGATAGCACGCGGCACTGAGGGACTCATCAATCAAAGATGCTGGGACCCAAAATATCTATATATATATACATATATACTATGTCCCAAGCAGATTCAATTCTGATTGCACCCAGCTCGGCCTAATTGCCCGGCTTATATGCTCATCTGTCTTTAATATGCCAGAGACCGAGAGAGACCGCTGAGACCATTTAAATGATTGCGGTAATTATAATGGCTTAATAATGTGGGGTCATATCGCCAATCAAATCATCATTCCGTGAAATGTGACACGCACAATGGAGGTGAGAGGTTCCCACACACCTTGCAGCAGCTTAATTAAAACTTGGCTGGAGTAGGGCATCCGGCAGTCGATGAGAGTGTGCGCTACGCAGCCCTCTGCACTTGCACAGCTTGTGAAAGTGTTTATTTATTTGTTTTGGCCACTCCGTCCGGCTGGGCCCAGGCGTGGTCACGGCGTGTGATGTCACTAACGAGAGCTGTCAACCGATGCTGGACCACGACGAAGACCACGACCAAGCTGGAAAGTGAAATGGAAAATGATTTAACTTTCTTCTTAGGCAAATTACGTAACATGAGCGAATTCCGAGACATTCTAAAATTGCCCACAGGGGCGGCCTCAAGTGTTAATCGATACAACAAAAGAGCCCGACGCGCTGCAGATTTGTTGTTATGCCAGAGATAAATAAATAAAAAGAAATAGAAAAAAAAGATTGACAATGCCCCCAGCGTAGTAAAGGTCGAGCTGAGGCTCGAACGAAGCGTGAGTAAATTATTAACATATTTATGAGTAAAAGTGAAATTAATAAAACGAAAACGAAAACGAAATGAAAAAGCATAGAAGAAGATTCGCAAATATTGACGAATCTCTAACGCGTTTGTGACTAACTCACAGTTGGTACTCCCCCTCCCTCCACCTCCACCTCCCAAGGAAGCCATCACGCATACGTAATTCGAGTAAATGTGACCTGGTCGGAGAGCGAATCGAATTTCGAATTTAAATCCCTACTCTATCACGTAATACGTCTCCGACAGTTGCCAGCTGCAGCTGAAGATACCCTGATGGAGACGACGAGATGGCAGTTGGAGCTGCCTCTGCACACACTCGAGATGTGTGATAAAACATATGTCCGTCCAGCCCCAGCTTCAAGAGATTAGCATCTTTTTTAGTCGTACTTTCTTCATTGTGGCAGATGTCAGCTTTTTGCTAGTTGACGCTAAATGAATTTTGGACACTTTCACATTCAGGGGGGCGGGGGAGTTACCTACCCAGCCAGAGTGGTGCTAATAATGCTGCTATTTTAATGCCCTAACTGTGCCGAGTTCGCTTTCTTGCAGAATGCTCCCAATTCCTCACTATTGTATAGTACTGCATGGGGTATTGAGAGCGTTTGGTTATTGATTTTGCGGTTCCATAAACAAGCTTTCATTTTGTTTTGCCATTTGATTTTTGCTGTCGCTTTTGAATGATTGTGGTCATGCGCGCAGGGCAGGAGAAGGAGCAGGAGGAGGAGGAGGAGGTATCTGTATCTGTTTCTGGTCGTTAGACACAGCTGAATGACAGCGTTTGTCACCAGAAATTAATAACAATGTGCCGGTTAGTTGGCCAATTCTAAACGAATGACTGAACGACTTTCTCATGCACAGTGGAACCAAAGAAACTCGTCTAGAGCACAGAGACAATAAATACATAATTAACTACCAACTTGTGCTCCACTTTTTTTGTGGGGAAAGAAACCAGTTAGGGGTCTTATCAAAAAATAATACCACATATCATTAAATACCCATCAACCGTTTAAATAAAGGCTAAAGGACTTGTCCCAGTTAAACCTGCTACGACTTCCACTTCTTCTGGCCAATGGAAAACGAAAGTCGGCTGGGTCGGGCCAAGTGCAACATTTCCGTTTGTTAATGCTACCAACGGTAGAAGGCAGTGGGCTTTGACGTTTATTGTTTGCTTGATGATAAAGCGCATTTCCAGAGATTTATGATAGACAAGTACATACTACGTGAAGGTGAAGACCACGAGGGGGAAGGGAAATTGACAAGCAATTCCGCACAGCGACGCGATGCTTTTTCTATTCACTTTTTTCACACTCCACACTCTTTTCATTAGCGCTAAATTTTCCAACTAAAAGAGAAAACCATAGTCGTCGTCGTCGTCGTCGTCGTCGCAGTTGTTGTCACTCGGTTTGGCGGCATCAATATCAAGGCGGGAGGGCGCGCCGCCGGCAACAAACGAGCGTGCTCTCTTAACCAACTCCAAGGCAGAACGCGAGCGCAGCGCCATATCAGCTGTGCCGCCTCTCTGCAAGCGACGTAAGTAGTAACGTAAGTGACGTAGCAGCGCTTACGTCGCGGCACAAACTGGTTGATCGCACCCGCCGACGTTGAGCCGCCAGAGCCGTTGGCTTTCGCTCGACAGTCGAAATCTTGGCGAGCAACACGCCAGTCGTCATCGTCGTCGTCGTCGTTGTCGTCGTTAATTTCGAGGCAAAACAAAACAAAAGCAAATGAAATTTTTCGAAAGCAAAAACTGAGCAAAGTTACAATAAATTATTCGCTTCTCCACCACGGATTGATCGATTTAAATAAATTATATTCGAAAATAATACAAATCATTGCTTGTGTTTTTTGATCGTGTTGTTTTTGGAACCGGCTCCCCTCAAGTTCCTCAAGTGAAAACAAAACGCAGCAATTGCATTTGTCCCCTCTCTGGATGGTGATGGATTCAATTAAACTGGCGTAAAGTGAACGGGTTTCTTCGGGTAGGTTAGTCGGTCGCACGGGCGCACGGTCGGTCACTAAAGTCGTTTGGTCAGTCCGGCAGACTGCTATATAGTCGGTCAGTTTTGCTGTCTCATCTCGGCCAGTGCTGCATTTCACCAAACCCCCAACCGAAAACCAATTGCAATTTCAATTCCAATTTCCAATTCCGAAAAAAAGAAAATCAACACAAAACGGAGAAACAAAACGAAAGTTATCGATACGATACGACGAAAATCGAGACAGAATTCTTTTGATATAGCGGAATTCCGCAAGATAAAACGCAGAAAATGTGCTCGAAAATTTCATTTAACAGCGAATTGATGTACATTATATAAGAGGTAAATACCATGAAAGCCAAGAAAGGAATGTATATAAGGTCGAACGACTCGAAGTAAACTTTACAGCGCGCCACTTAAATGTAATTTGGCAAATCAGTATAATTATACGATGCTGTAAGGCACATAATTATACGAAATTTAACATTAACAAATATCACACATAACAGTAACAAGACTAATAATACGATAACAATATGGCAAGCCAATTGTTAACATTTCACTGTCTTCGACTCTTTCTTTCACTCTCCCTCTCACTTTGGCACCCCACCGCGCCCCCCTCTCTTTCACGTGTAGTCTCCGGGGTTGGGGATTAAGTTTGGGAACTGGCGCTGTCGTTTATTAAGTCAAAGAAGATGCCATGTGTTATATAAGCACTTCACAGCTGGCCTACCTCAATTCACGCTTTCAGGGCAGGTAGAGGGAGAACTGAGACCATCTTCAGTTCCGTATGACACTTTCTTTTCGAGAAATTTGTATGCGTGTGCGTCACGCGCGCGCCTACAAGAAAGTCACCAACAGACACAGATACGTGTTATCCGTTGTCTTCCAACTGTCTTTAATGTTGTTGTCGGCAATTGATCAACTGTAAAACTATAATAATCTATGGAGCTTGACAGGCTACTGCACTCCCACAGCCGTCATTAATGGGGGAATACTTCACAGACTATTGATTACAAAACTGTAACTGTGACTGCGACTCTGACTGTGACTGCGACTGTCATTGTCATAGCTGACTCAGTCAGGCGTGTAAATGTGGCTCGGGCTGGGTAGTGTGTGTGTGGTGAAATGTTGAAGTGGCGCATCTTAAAGATACACTCAAAGTACACTCTGTACTTTCATTTTGCTCGTATCAACGCACAAATGTCTCGCTGCCTCTGCCTCAGCCTCAGCTTCTGCGGATTTCCAACTCTCGCCTTGAGCACAAACTGACGTTGAGCAGATGCAGCAACTTTCAAAGCGGTTTGAGTGCAGCAGCAGCAGCAATCGCATCCGACAGATGCAGGCCATGCAGATGGAATATGCATACTAGCCCGTTTACATTTAATATAAATTGTCGGCATTTAGTCGGCGAGAGAGAGAGACAGATGAAGAGAGTGAGACACATAGCTAGGGCTGACGCCCTTTAACCAAGTTAATGCCAGAAGGAAAACATGTGCTGCTCAAAAGAGCATGGAATTGAATTGTCTGGAAGTGTAATTTGATGAAATTACCTCGCACGTCGTATAAACAGCGATTGCATAATTTGTCAGCTCATTCCGGAGCAAAGCAATTTCATTTGACTTTGCAGTACGAAATTGACGCTATTTAATGACCGCACACGAGGTAGATGTAACTTTCTAAAATACCGATAATACCCGGGTCTGCGCAGCGCTAAAAGCAGCATCAAATGATATCGGCGATTGAAACACTGTGTGTAGCTAAAAAATTCGAACCCGAGCTCTCTGCACGCATACAAAACACTCAATTTGATTGGCAGCCCCATACGGGACGACGCCCAAAATCACAAAAAACAAGAAACAAAAAAGGCTGAAACAGAAACCGAAACCGAAAAAACAATCACTGCTTAATGGCCCCGTCTGCAGGCCAAATTGGTAACTAATTGGCGAAAACAACATTTCACTCGACACAGCACAGCGAAATTGCATTACAGGGTAACAAGGGTCGACGTGAGCAGGAAATTGATATTAGGCGCATTAAGCATACGCCAAGTGTGGCAAGGTGCCGGGCTGACCTTGTTAAATTGAATCAATCTATCTAAAAGCAAGTTTGAGAGTGTTGCCCTAAATCACTCCCCTTCCTTCCACACGCGAATATTTCAAACTATACTCTGAGAGAATCATTTATTCTTAACTATATCCTCAAAGTTATCTCTACAGACTAGGAGATATGTATATCGTATTACACATCGAGTCTAAAAGTGATGCCTTAAAAATATATGCGTTGTTTGGGGTGTCTCCTTTTTAGAATATATTTAGGTGTATTTTTACTGTAGAAATGTTGCCATTTACTTCTTTTCTCATACACTGAGTATAAAATTAATCTGTCAAAAAGTAGTGCGGTTGTTTTTTTTACCCTTTTCTGTTAACCTATATTCAAAATTTTATTACTCTATATTGTTTTTTTTTATAAATATAAATTAGTAATCAAATCGATTTGTGATATTCATAGCTTTGTTTTAATTGATCATTTGAAGATATTATATTTAAGGAACCGTTAAAAAATCAACGAAACTGTTCTCTGCTAAGTACCTTACTGTATATTTGATCTACACTATCTCAGGGCTTATCTATGGGTCTCTTTGGGTCTCTGTCTCTCAGTTCTTTGATACTTAGAATAGTCAAGTTAGTTTGCTCACACAGCATTCTTTTTTTTTTTTTTTTTTTTGACATTTGGCAACTGGTTTTCGGTCAGTTACAATAAAAAAAAAAAAAAACAAATTTAACAGTTATGTCACTGGGTACACGCACTTTACGTGGTGGCCGTGCCAATTGTTTATGACCGTTTTTGACCGCTAACTTGACGTTGTTTCTGAACTGGTTAGCTACGTAAAGCTTGTCGCGGTTACTGCTGCCTTTATTGTTGTTGTTGTTGTTGTTGTGGTCGCTGGCATTGTCCAACTTTTGTACTTTGTGGCATTATAGCAGTGCATGAGCGTGTCGCAAGCGATGACAGCAAGCTTATTAGAGCAGCCCGGTCCCTCCGTGAGTCCTCAGACCTTTTCGGTCTTATATAAAGTTAATGGCTTTCATATGCGACGACTATGACGCGACTTATGCTCCGATTCCATCAATTTGCATTAGCTGAGCAACTGAGCGGCGGCTGTCAGAAGTTTCAAAACTTTTGCGAATTAATTGAGAAACTTGCGATGAGAGTCTGAGCCCAGGCTAGAGCTCCATCCAGCCCGAGCTAGAACAGAATTGCGATGAGCTACGGAGTAAAAGTAAAACTGCTTAAACGCCGCTGCCAGATAACTGCAACAAAAGCGACAACAACAACAACAACAGCTACAACAACGTAGTTCTCCATGTTCGGGGGGCGGGAACCGTATGAGGGCAGAATATCAGAGCATGAAGCCTGGCGGAGCACAAAGAAAAACTAAAAAGTTGCAGTCACTCAGCAAGGCAGTTAAGGCAGTCAGGTGGGTAATCGGTCGGGTACTCGAAAGGGGGAAGATGGCCCTATGTATGGCTGGCCAGATGCGGAGATTGAACGTGATAATCAGCCGTTAGTTAGTTCTGTTCTACACTCACTCGAATTGTGTGTGTGTTGTTTTTATTGTTGTTCCGACTTAATTTGCATGTTGAGCGCGCTCCAAATTGCGCTGCTAATGAATAATTAATTCAAGAACTGGCGGTGCACTGCAAGAATTTCGGACACCCGCGGACAGTGGCCAGAAGTGTGTTGGTTAAATATTTGGACAAAGCTGCGGGTAAACTTGAAGCCGCAGTAACAACAACAACAACAACAACTGCAACTGCTGCACTGTGGAAAATGCCCGTTGATAGATGAAGCTCGACTAATGTGCGCACAGTGGCACACACACACACACTCACACATGAGTAATTAAATATTCATCTATATACGCCAGAAGAAGCACAACATGGTCGCTCTTGTAGTGTATAATCGCATAATTAGTTTTTGTTTGAACCGACCGAAAGCGTGTTGCACTTTAACCACCGCAAAATAATGAAAAGCTTTCAATTTTCGAAACAGAAACTCAATTAACCCTGAAACCCGTAAAGGGAGCACGAGGTCGAGTCTTCATCAGTGTGGGAAACAGGATATACATAAGTTCGATGTTTAATTTAAAGTGAAATTTAAAACGTTGGAAAAGTTGTAAAAAAGAACTTAAAAACCTACAGAAGCGTTAAAAGAAACACTAATGGAATAACCAAGAGGGGGATTCGAACATTTAGAATCCTGATAAGGTAGATATTGCATAGAAATAACAAAAAACAATCGAAAACGGCTCTGTCATTAACAAATTGATGCAAATTGTCCTAATGCTTCACTGCATACACTAGCAGCAAGAACTATATACTATGTATAATCAATGCGAAAATAACATGCAGAGTGAGGACTTTATTTGCGACGCCAGTGTAAGCCCCTGCAATTTCATTAATGGCTGTGATAAACTTTTGTTTGCTAAATTTGAACACATGTAAATTCAATCATACGAATGATATTTTATTTGTACTTCACTTTTTATACAAACAATCTTTTATGTGAATAAATAGCACACAATTTTATTTAATTAAATATTCAAAGTGCCAGGCAATTGTGAGTTAGTTAATAACTCAGCCTTTTGTATGGATATATTTCATTGGTACCCTTCACCAGCAGTCGGCAAGTTATCACTCATTTGCAGTTATTAAGCAAAGTATTTAAGTTATAACTTTCTAGTATGCCATATGCATAGATAAATAATTTTTAAACTTATTTTGCAAATTTTAATACAATCGGACAATAACCGAAAAGTCTATTTTAGTAAATCAAGTAATCTCGTAAACTTCAGAGCATCGCTGCCTGCGCCTTAGATGTTTTAAGTCTTTTCGTAAGGGCAGAAGGGTATATTGCTGTCTGCCACACTCGACTGTACTTTTCGTCACTTGTACTAACTAATAATTAATTTTGTACTCAAGATTCTAAATGAGGAATGTGGTAATTGAAATTGTTTGCCATTCACTTCGAGCTGCAGGCCATTTTGATGATTTGAATAATGCATGAGTTCGATTTATGTAAGTAAATAAATACACATTTATGTACTCATATTTGTTGTGGTTTCGTACAGCTCATTCACTTTGGTTCTGATTTTGTAATACTCATTTATAGTTTGTCATTCAAATAATGTTTTATTTGATATTTGCGCTTCATTGCTTTAGAAAAACAAAAACTTCTCAACTTTGATTGATCGACTTTCAGCTTTGGCACTAGTTTCTCGACTATCGACTATCGATAATTAGAGCTGCCCCCTTGCGTAACAACGATAGAGTTGCCAGATTACATTAATTATTATTATTACTAATTATTATGCATTCTACAAGCGCCATTTACGCGAAAACGAAAGTGAAAATTAAACGCGAAAATCTCGTGATCTGCTGCTGCTTATGCTGCTGCCTGGCGTCGTTCGTTGCGTCTTAGCTCAGCTGAGCTGCCTGCTCATCTCAGCTCAACTGGAATGCTGCTTGGCGTGCGCAAATACAAATACAAAAGTAAACAAACTGTGTGTACATTTTCACTTTTTTCGCGCCTGTATGTAACTGTTCGTACGCCCTGGATGCGACTGTAGCGTGTACTGTGCCTGTCGTCGTCGCGGCAAAGACAAATAAAAAGTCGGCGACGTGCATTGCTTGTTTAACGCCTAACAAAACGCAGCAAACAGCAGGAGGAGTGGGACGCGGAAAATGCCAAATGCTGCGTGCTTGAGTTAGACAACATGATTAGTAGATGGGTGAGGTGGCGACGGTGTGACGAGCCGCCTTAGTGGGTGGCCCAGTCTCGTCTCGAAGGTCGTCGCCGTCGTTGTGACAGGCTGTCACGCACGTGCTGTAAAGTTATTTATTCGCGGTTGAACCGCAGTTCTGGGCAATTGCTCATACCTTCGAGCCCGTTCCGGCCCGGCCCGGCCCGAGAATAAAATGTAAAGTAAAGCAACGAAATTAATTTTGGGATTTTATTACAGAAAACCGACAGAGAACGTGCAACTTTGAAGAGCAACACCGAACCGGTGAAATTGTGGCATGCAATTGCTGCTGCAGTGGCAGCGGGAAAAACAAAAAAGAAAAACAACGTAAAGAGACCCAACAAACACGTTAATGAAAATGTTAAGTAAAGCAAACAGACGCGAAGGCGATGCTGAAAGCGAAGGCAGAGGCAGAGGCAGGCGTCAGGCTAAATTAAAAACAAACACGCACAGAAAACGAAGATGCAGCCCGTCATTATGCAGCATGCTGCTGCTGCTGCTGCCTCTGCCTCTGCTTTGTCAAGCTTCAACAACAGCGAACACAACAAGCATCAGCAGCAGCAGCAACGGTGGTGGAATCGCTGGCGACACATCCTTCAGTCAGCCCCTGACTACGATGACCGGCCTGGCGCGCACAGATGACGCCGACACGTTCCTACCGATTCTGCCCATAGACATCAGTCCCGAATTTATATCGCGAAATGTGTTCACCAAGAGCGGACAGTATCGAGTCTTTCAGCCGCTGGAGAGCGAAAGCGATTTGCGGCTCACAGTCGCAATGAAGCGCAAAGATTACATGCGCCGTGCTGAACCAATTGAGGGGCGCAACAGTCCCAGCTGGCCCAATAGGCCCACCGAGAGGGCGTCTACTACAACTACGAGTACAACTCCGAATACAAGAGTGGCAACAATGCAGCCGGTCGAGAAAGCAAGCAAAGAGACGCCGCCGCCGCTGCCGACGGTGACACAGCAAAGTCCTCATCGAAACGAGAGCTCCAGTGCACTGCAAACGGAATTGCAGGGCTTGGAGGATTTACTCATGGAGTATGTGCAGCAGTTTTTCACCCAGGGCAAATATGAACCCATGCCGGGTCTGGTGCTGGCCCTGCAGCAAAATCACAGCCAGGCATTAGGAGAAAAGCCGCAGCGACATGAGCGCAGCGTGCTGGAGGATGCCAATGTGGAGCTAAACATACCACGTGCACTGCAGAGTGCGAGACTGTTGTTCTTTGCCGGTAAGTGAAGTGGAATCCAATTGGACGCAGGTTCTCCAACTAACAAACGCCTCTCTATTCTCTACAGGTCTCAAGAAGATTATGTGGCCCATCTATATGGGGCTGCAGGTGCTGAAGAGTCTGCTCTTCGCACTGTTTCTGCCCACCATAATTGGCAGCGTTAGTCGGCTGATTGGCAAGGGTAAGTTTGCTCTATATGTGATCCTATCTGATTGTCTCACTTCATCTCATCATCATCGATAGGTATCACTTCGGGCTCGGCTAGCTCTGTGCCGCTGTTTGTTCGCCCCATGGACCCGCCGCAGGAGTTGGACTTCAGGGACAATAGCCTCAACTTTGATGACGACAACAAATTTAGTTTGGCAGATGATGGCAAAACGAATGATGGCTACGAATACCATGCAGGTTGGTTGAATTGGTTGGCCATGTACATGTGTGACACTATTTAATATTCCTTCCTCCTTCTTCCGGCAGAGGCTTCGCAACAGCAACCACAGTTTGCGCCGTACAACACCAACTCGCTGAGTCAGCAGACGCTCTCACGCTACGGCGGGCAGCAGCAGATGCAGGATACCTATCTGAGTGCCCTGCAGAGTCTGGGGGCGGCCTCGTTTAAGAATTCGCAAAGCCTCTCGGGCGGCTCGTCAACCGCTGGCATGGCAGCACCTGGCATGGCCAAGAAGCCGCCATCGCCGGCTAATATGAACACGTTCCAGAGCTTCCAGAAGGTGCCCAGCTCATCGCTGCTGCTGTCCAACTATGATCCCTTCTACAGTCCCCTGCTGTCACGCCTCGACTCGGTATTTGCCCAGCTGAAACTCAACTCGGAGGAGGAGAGTTGTCGCGAGAAGCTCATTTGCCTGATGTATGCGAATCCCGCAAAGTATGCCCCCTACAGCAATCTTGTGTCCGCCCAGCTGAGTCGGTGAGTATTCGCGATAGCCTAAAAGTATGCAACGTGTTCGTTGTTCGCATAAAACATTGTGATTTAATCCCCAACTTTCCATCATTTTTAGTGAACTGAACGAACTGCGTAAGCCCACATCGGATAATCCGGACATCTTGCGATTCTTCAAGTACATGCGGGCCGCCAAGGACGGCCAGGATGGCGTCGACTGCGAGCAGTCGTTCGTTAAATGCAAAGAATTTAAGGATTTCGAGAATCCAGCTATGCTCTCCACCTACAACGACATCAACAAACTGGTTCAGGCTCGTAAATTGGCGTAAGCAGCTCGACGGAGCATGCGGAGGAGTTCGCCCAAAAAGTCACGTCAGCGCACATCAGGTGTCAGAAGACCTGGAGCTGTAATTATGCAAATTTAAGTTTAGATAGCCCAGCCAAGCAGATATATCTGCATACTTACCGACATACCAGGCATATGGGTTTGGGTATAGCTGTCTATAAATGTTTGGCAGCGATGGCTGCCACGCCCCCGGGTTGGTACTTTAATTAGTGTGCTGTAAATAGAAAATTGTGTTTAATATGTATGTGTAGTTTAATTAGCAGGCAAAGCAATTGCCGTTATTTTAGCCATTTAGATGAGTTAAATAATGTATTTATGAAATTACACTATAATGTTATGGCGAGCATTATTTATTTATGTATTGTATAATTTATTTATTATTTATTTACTTTATTATTTATTTATTTTATTATTTATTGATTTACTTTATTATTTATGAACTTGTTTATTTATTATTGTTACCGTGTTAGTCAGCAAACACATTTGAAGCTGTTTAAGAGATCCTAAATATTCATTAAAGTTACAAACCCTAACATCAAATTCACAGCGCGACTTTTCTCCTCTCCCGCTGATGTAAATTGAAAATTCCATAGAGTTCTTTGATGAATTTTTAATGAAAGGATGAAAGAGCACGAATCTTCTGCTGCGTAATATCCAAGGTATGTATAGGGTGAACGATAAAGCGAAACACAAAGGTTTTATGCAGACTAAATGCCGTTAGTTGGTTATGTAGCACATTTATGTTACCAACCTGTCTGCACTGTGTGTTCCGCATCAGAAGAAGTTCTCCTGACCCCAGCAGGGTTATGCTGAAAGGGTTTTCTTGCTATATCACTCATAAAAAGCGTGTACTGCTTGCCTTTTGCTGGGCAGAAATAAAAGAGAGTTAATTGGATTGAAATTGGAACTGAGCGACTTGGCAGCTGCCACTCAGTGCCGAGCAGCCTCATCACTGTCAGAGCAGCAGCAAGAAGCATTTCGCTTTGGGTTTCCAGTTGCACTCCAGTTGCCTAAATACCAATTACGTTTTGGGTTTTGCTCGATACTTTGTGGCAGTGTCTCTAAACAGTTACACAGCTTCCCCACGGAAATCCAAACTGAAATTGTGTGTTTAATTTTTACTTTGGCAACAACGGGAATTTCCACAAAATAAAACTGTGCAGCGGCTGCAGCTTTGCTTTTCTTTTTTTTTCAGTATTCAGGGATTTTTCCTGTTATGTGAGCCAGAAAAGCAAACAGCAAAATCGCAACAGCTGAAAGCTGTGTAAACGTTGCAATGTTGCACAGTTGCACGCATCGTAGTAAACCTGGCGTGATTTGTCCACTAGTTTGGCCAATAGTTTGTTAACATTTTGCCATGACTTTAAGCTCGATTCCTCCCTCGATTCGTGGGCGTGTTGCAAAAACCAGTTGAGTTCAGTACAGTAAAAGTGATTATTACCTCTGCTCGTGCTCGGTTACATAATCTCTTGTGACGTACGTTTTCCCACTGATCCGCATAGTGAGTCATCGTCATCGTTGACTCTTTAAATCAAACTCGAATTTAACCCAAGGCCTCGACGTGCGCCACAATAATTTTTGGGATTTTCTCAAGGCACAGCCAGTTTGCCGGACGCAAGTCGTTGACGCCGCAGCCCACAGACCTACATCGGCAGCGGTATCGGAATCGTCGTCGTCGTCGTGGCTTGGCCAACCCCAACCTACCGCAAGTTCGAGTGTGTTGACGTCTCTTCGTCATCGCGTCGTCTGATCGCCCCACAGTCATCATCGTTGTAGGCCGCCAGAGCCAGAGCCAGAGCTGGAGTGTGTGGCTCGACTGAGGGTCTGCTCTGCTCCGATCTCCGGTCTGGTCTGGTGTGAGCTATTGTCTGTTGTTGTTTTTGTTGCTGGGCTGTACTTTGTTTTGTTTTGTTTTGTTTTGTGCGTTGGCTTCAGACGCAGAAGAGCAACAAAAACAACAACAACGTTTTTTCTTGCCACTCTTTCTCGGGCACTTCTCGCATTTCATATAAAATCTTTGCCGGCCAACAGCGGAGGCACAGTCACTTGCAAGCCAGCTGACAGGCAAAGTCGTCTCAAGTGAGAAGAAGTTAAGGATAAGCTCAAACACCCCAAGCCATTATAGGAAGCAGAAAAAGGTAAATAAAGTTAAAAAAAGTGGAGTGAAATGAAGTGAGACTCGATTGTGTTGTGTAACCATGGCAGGCGAAAAAGAAAAGTGGCACTAACAGCAAAAAGTAAAAAAATAAAATAATACCCATAAAAGTATCCAGTGAGAGATACACATATGAATATGAGTATATATATTTGTTATTTTCGGGTGAATAATGATTACAAATTAATTGCTCAACAGCTGAAACATTTGCATATGCTTATGGAGACAGTGTGCGGTTGAGCAATGCTGCTCGATGGGCGCATCAACATTTCCATTGACCTTCAATGGTTAATGCTAATTTAAAAGCAAAACAAATCCAATTTAGACCGAAAAGTTCCACAACAATCGTATGGGATTTCGTAATTGATTGGCAAAAATTCGTGCGAAATGGTCTCGTGTAAAAAGTATTAATATTTAAGTTGAAAGCAATTAATTTTCATTTAATGCTTACTTCTTTTCATTTAAAAGAAAGAAATGTTTATTAATGTTGAAAAAACCCACAGGGGTCATTGCCGTTTGCGGCAAAAATGTGTAGCATACTTTCGCGCTGGTGTGAATATTTAGATTTGTTTTCATTCATTGCCTACTTTCGAGCGCTTCCTCTTATTATGCCATAAAAACTACGATATTTGCCATAATGCAACGATTACAGCATAGCTTAGGGCTCATAAAATCCAACTGCGCGAATGTTTGGCTTTAAAAAAGTTCACAAACCACATTATAGCAGAAAGAAAAATACAAATTACTTTGCCCCCGCAGTGGCTGCGAAAATATGGCGAAAATAGAGGGAAAATCTTCCAACTTAAATTTCAAGGGAAATGTTAAAAAGATCGATTTTTAAATTTGAACCGGACGTCAACGCGACCTTAGACCTTCATTGGATTTTATTAGTATTGTGTGCTTGGGCGACAGGAATCGCATTAGGCGAATCCCGTTTGGGACAACGAGGACAACAACCTTTTTTATAGTAGATTAGCTTTGCTCTTTATGCATTTAACCCAATTTCAATTACGTGTATTTGCTTTTTTGCCGCCTCATTGCGGCCAAGAAGGGTTAAGAAACGCCAGCGAAACCGGTTTGGTATTGCATTTCACTTTGTGGGCATCAATTCGATCCGATTTTCGGCTGAAATTTTCAGAAAGCTTGGCTAGCGATGCGAGCCAAAAACTGAGCGAGCATTAATGGTGAATGCGATTTGGCCAGAAAGTGAGAGTTATTATTACGTGTGCGCAAATAATTGCAGTGGGCTAACAAAACGGGCGGGCTTTGGCCATGAATTCGAAATGGCCAACAACACGCTGCAGCACTCGCTGTAAAGTGTGTCAGTTTTGGCAGGCGATCTCGAGCTCAGCTTGGTCAATAACAAAAACACACAATGAGACGAGTGTAAAAGTTGCCAAAAAAATCAGATACACACACAGATACACGCACCCATTTCCACACACTCACACACACGCATAGTTCGAGCATCGCTTGAGTCGAGCGGAGACTTGTTTGCATCGCACTGCGAGCGGGTTTAGAGCCGCCAAACCGATCGCAGTGAAAACATCGATTGACGCTGCTTTAGCCACTTTAGCTACAGCAGCGCGGCAATTAACCAAAAACCGTTTTCTGTTTAAACGGTTTTTTTCTTCTTCTTTAATTCGTTTTGTTTATCTCTCGCAACAACAACAAGAACAACTATACAAACTACTCTGGAACTGGGTGCTAACGAAAGTGTGTTAAAATTTCTATCCTGCAGACAGACGAGATGAGACCGCTTGCCTTACTGACCGCCATCATGGCCTGCATCGGCCTCGTTGCCAGCGAGGGGCTGCGTCTGCCCGACCAGCAGTCGTCGAACAACATACAGCAGATCTATGCGCCGCAGCCGCAGCAGCAGCAGCAACAGCAACAGTTCCAGCAGCCACAGCAGGTGGGCCAACCGGGAGTGGGAGTGGGAGAGGAGCGCGGTCGCTCGTCCATACTGAGCATATTCGGATTGGGCAACGACAACGATCCCTATCTGGCGCGCACGAACAGCAACTGCCTGGGCGGCGATCTGTCCGAGTGCTTTAAGACGCAGGCACTAAATACCTTCGATGAGATCTTCTACAGGGATAGCTACCGGTAAGAAGGACACACACTCCTCAAGCAAAACCAAATCATATGCTAATTTCCTGCCCTTCGCTTCCTTCAGCCTCTCCGACTTTGCGCGCGTGGTGCGTCTGCCTGAGACCCAACAGCGCTCGCTGCTGCAGGAACCCTTCGAGTACTCTGAGGAGCCGCGCTCCGAGGATGATGACTGGAATCTGCTGGTGAAATACGCTCTGCGCCGTGCCGAACGGTAAGTTGGCAATTAGGCAAATGTCTTGGCTCAAGTGAATTAATGTGGGTCGACACAGGCCTGCGCCTGGACCCTGGGAAGTGCCTAATTCCCCAGGCTTGCGCCTGAAATATGTATGTCTACTTTATGACAATTTAAATTTTGACACGTTTTTGTGTTCATTTCGTCCCATAGCTTTATCAAGTCCACCGCGCTGGAGGTGGAGTGGCCCGAGGAGCTGACCGAGGCGGGACGCTACGAGGCGCGTTTCATTGGCAATGACATTGACAGTGAACTGGAGGATAGTGAGCGTGCCGGACACTTCTGTAAGTAGAGATGCCTGTGTGTAGGAGATATTTGCCATACTGACTAAGTTCCCCCTGCGATTTTCCAGCTCGCAAGAAGCTCAAGAAGATGATTATTCCACTGCTGTTGGTACTGAAGATCTTCAAGCTGAAGCTGCTGCTCTTCCTGCCCTTCATCTTGGGCATTGCTGGTCTCAAGAAAATACTCGGCCTGGCTGCCATCATTCTGCCCGGTCTCTTTGCCTACTTCAAGCTCTGCCGTCCCCCAGGTGGCGTAGGAGGTGGATTCGGCGGTGGCCTGTCCGGTCTCTTCGGTGGCAAGAACACTTTCCCCGAGTACACTCCTCAGGGCGTGGGCGCTGCTACCTACTATCATCATCATGAGCACTATGAGGGCGGACATGGTGGCGCACCCGGTCCCTACTATCGCCCGGAACCATCGTTCGCCAAACCCTACAGCGATTACTACAGCAAGAGCTTCCAGGGCCAGCAGCAGCAGCAGCAGCAAGTGGGCGGCAACTCCATTAGCTTTGGTGATCCACAGGAGGCGGCCTACAATGGTTACTACGGACGCAGCACGGGCAAGGACATTGCAGCGGAGGCGCCTGCCCAGCAGCAGCAGCAGCAGAAGAGTTAGGCGCGGCGTGTGGCAAGTGGCTCGTGGCACGTGGCACGTGGCAGGTCGTGACAGGCGCTGTCTCGCGTTAGGTCTTTGTTATTGCATTCCTATAAGCATATTTATTTCGCTAACTGTAAATAAAAGCCCATGTTAAGTTCAAAGCAAACTGTTGAGGGATGTGGGAAAGCGGGAACGGGAAATGGAAATGGAAATGGAAATGGAAAAGCGGTACGGGGCTTGGCTAATTAACAGCACGAATTTCACTTGTCGATACATTTTTCTCCAAATTCTGCAGTTCCCTCTGTGCTCTCGCTCTGTCTGCGGCTTTGAAGTGTTGCTACAAATAAAATGCAGCTTTTAATTAAGGCTATGAAACGGCGAGGCAAGGCGAGGCGAGAAATTGATGGCCAGCGCAAAGGAAAAGTGGCCAGGCCTGTTGAAACATGCTTGCGAGGGTCGCCAAGAGAGTTATTTGCCAGACTGCAAATGACACGGCTTGGAAAAGAAATTTTTGTATTGATATTTCATCAGAATTGAAATAAAGAAAGGTTGTCTGAAACATCTTGAAGTTATCATACCCTTAAAATCTCAGACTCAGACCGATTGTGGTCTTGGAACCTATGGCTATTTTCCAGAAAATTAAATTGGTAATAATAACAAAATAATATAATAGTAATAATATAATAATATATTTAATAATATAATATATTTAAAATATATAAAGTATAATATATTATAAGAAGCATGTGCATGTGCACAAGAGACGAACAGACAAGCAGACGGGCAGACCGACAGATGGGCAGACAAGCAGATAGGCAGACAAACAAATGAACAGACGAAAAGACAGATAGATATATACGGAGGTGGACTAGCACATGGTCAGATAGACAGACAAATAGACAAACAGATGAACAGATAGACAGACGAACAGATAGACAGACAGACAGACAGACAGATAGACAGACAGACAGACAGACAGACGGACAAATAGACAGACAGAAGAATAGACGGGCAAACAAACCTATGGAGAGGATAAGATATTATAGAATCCGAATAACACTTTATATAATGGAAGATGTGTTATCTGCGTTACAAATGAGTGTACAAAACGTATAGAAACTCGGCAAAAATAAAATATATAAAATATATAAAATATATAAAATATATAAAATATATAAAATATATAAAATATATAAAATATATAAAATATATAAAATATATAAAATATATAAAATATATAAAATATATAAAATATATAAAATATATAAAATATCTAAAATATATAAAATATATAAAATATATAAAATATTTAAAATATATAAAATATATAAAATATGGCAAGGAAAAGTCATTGTCGCACTTGAAATAGTCTGCAAACTGCTTGTACGCACCTTGTGTGGCGTGGTCCGCAATCTGCTGGTGTTGGCAGTTCAAAGTCAATGCCAAAAGAGCCGTGTGCTCCGTCCTGATCGCTGGTGACAACTTGCAAGACGACAACGACGACCACGGCGACTCCGACGACAGCAGCAGAGCAACAGAGCAGCCTGGACTGGACCACATTTTCCGAAAGAAAGCGGCAGCGCTTGAGAAATTGTTATGACTGTGGCAGCAACTGGCGGCTTTTGGCCAACTGCAGCTCAGGCAAGCGGATGGCCAACTGTGGTACTGGTACTGGTAGTGGCTCTGCTCTTGTTGGCCACAGGCGCGGGCCACTGCATCTGCGGCACGAGAGAGCCTGCTGTCTGCCTGCCTGTGCTTGCCTCGGGTGCTGCGGTTTGATTTGGGACCACGCACAGGCGGCTGGCAACGGTTTATGGTCAGATCGTTGTAGCGGCTTTTGCGCCCCACTCTACTGGCGGCCACTTTCGTGGCGTGCCACATTTGTAGAGCCGCAGCCACAGCCATTTGAGGCTGCCACAGCGCGGCTGCTGCTGCTCATGTTAGCCTACTTCTGCCGCTTGGCGAATGCGAGCAACTGCCTCCCTCTCTGCCTGTATATGGGGGGGCAGTGCGTCCAATATACCTTCCACGCCGCCGGACATCCAAATTGATTCAATTTTGCCCAGCAAACGCATCGCTAATGCTGCAAATTACGTTCCACATCGAGGAGGCAGAGGCGGAGGCAGAGGCAGAGGCAGCGGTTGCATGTGAAATTGAAAATGCCAATGGCGGCGAAACTTTGGCCATGAAAATGTGGTTGGAAAAAGGGGATGCGTGCGGCAAGTTGTTGTGGGAAGCAAAACAGTTGCAAGTTGCAACATGCCACATAAGTGAGTGTGGTAAAAAGCAGTTAAAGTGAAGCTTCGCTTTATGCGACTCCCGCCTGGAAAATCAATATCTATAAAGACTTTAATCATAATTGATTTCTCCTCTTATGCCAGGATGCCATAAACTACTTTTATGGCTCGCCGTGGATAATAATCCAGCTGATCTGCTGCTTTATCGACTTCTATATATCGACTTTCCCTACAGTTTTCACGCTGTCTGGAAAACTGGCTTTGGCTTAATTGGAGCAACTGAAAAGTTTTCGTCTTTGCATGTGACTTGTTGTCGTTGCCATCGACTTGTATCACTCCGCCTCCAGCTGCTCCAGCTCCTCCTGCCCCTTCTCGCTCCGCATAGACAGCATGGTGGGAAATTCGGTTTGTTATTGTTGATGTTGCTGCTGCTGCTGCTGCTGTGAACTGGGAACTGGGTCTGTTGTTTACTTTGCGCTTCTTCTTTGTTTTGGCAACAATAAAAACAAAGTCAGCAGCAAATGTAAACAAAGTCAATTGGCCTGGCCTGTTGTTCAATGACAAGGCCACAAACACTTCGAGCCGCCTCCTGTGAGAATTTCCTTAAACTGGCCAAACAAGCTGCTGCATCCATGGAAAACTCTCACACACATGCAGAGAGGGACCCGTTTTGAGGCTGCAGTCGCTGTCGCTGTCGCCGTCGCCATCGACTTTGCAAACGCAAACTGCAACGTCGACTGAGGCCAGCATTGTGTTTGTTTCGTAGCGTTTTCGACGCTTTTCATATAAAATCGAAATCGCTGGCGGAAAATTCGCATTAGGTTTTCTTATAAGACGACGATGTCAACAGCAGCCGCAGAACAGTCGACGTGACATCTGTGCAGAGCTCAGACGCGGTCGTTGTGCGAAGCAGAAGAAGAGTTGTTGTTCGTGTACGTGTGTGTGTATTGTGTGTTTATTGCTTGTGCTCCTTCTTCCTCTTGGCAGGACATTCGTGCCCATGTAAAGGAAACAGCTATAGGAAAAGTGCTACACAGAGTGCCGCGAGTGAAACAACAACAACGAGACAACAAATCAACTAACTGGAGCAAGTGTGCCAGAAGAAGAAGAACTGGAGGAACAACAGGAGCAGCAACATCATGCAAACATTTACTATTTATACGCTGCTGGGAACGGCCCTCGTCCTGGCCACGGCACGTGCCACGCCCACCCTCAGCGGAAGCGACAACTCGGTAAGGGTAGAGGGGGTAAAAGTTAGAAACAACAGAAAATTTAAGTGACTGCGATAAGAATGAAAAATTGTTAGCCAATTCGAGCGTAAAGCGGACCTGCTTGCATTGACCACGACCGGGATCACTCGGATTGGGGCTTGAGGCTTGGGCTTATCCACTGTCCACAGGCCTAGCCGGAGGGCCATGCCTTGCTTTGTTTACACTCCACTGGAAAAGGGTCATAGTCTGTTGTGGGGCATAAAAGAAAACTGCGAAACTTCTTATCGAGCTGCGACAGCATCAAAAGCCTCACCCTAGCTAATTGCTATAAATTTCCTTGTAATTTCCCCAGCTGATTGCTTGAATTTCCCTTAATATTTCCCTAGCAAATTGCTCGACTTCTCTTACAAATTTCTTCAGCTTATTTTTTTAAACAAATATGCAAGCAAAATAAGCGAATTTCACAGATTAACTAATTTCTCGTATACCCTTTTAATATTCCCAGTAAATTGGTCGAAATTGCCCTGCTAATACTCAAATTGCACTATAAATTTCCCTGCCACAGATAACCGGCGACTATGGCAATCGCAATGACGAGCAGATCATGATCAAGCTGAACGATAAATGTATCCAGAACGATAATCACTCGTGCAGCATGCTCAAGACCATCGTCTTTATGGATCGTCTGTTCAAGAAGTCCAACATCGATCTGAGTGAGAACTTCAGGGTGTCGCGAAACAGGTGAGTCCACAGGAAGACCCTGAAGGCGAGCTGGCTTGTAACCGACCCACCAATTTTAACAGGGATGTGCCCGACATTCCCGATGATCCCGAGGATGAGTTGCTGCTGGCTCGTGGCATGGACTCGGATGAGGAGACCTATGGCCTGCTGATTGCCAACAAGCTGTGGAAATTCGTACGCTCACGTACACTGCGCTACAAGTTCTCGGACAATGCGGATTTCGTGCTGAGCAGCGATCCCAAGGGCAGCCTCAACGTGGGCTTCTCGGTGCGACCCATTGAGGCGCTGGAGGAGGGACGTGGCAAAATGAAGAACATGGGACCGGTGCTGATGATGATGGCCGCCAAGACGGGCATGGTGGGTGCCATACTGTTGAAGGGACTCTTCTTGCTGGCGGGCAAGGCACTGATTGTCTCCAAGATCGCGCTGCTGCTGGCCGTGATCATTTCGCTGAAGAAACTTCTGTCGCAGAAGAAGACCATTGTGGAGGTGCCATCGCATCACGATAGCTACAGCTCTGGCTGGTCGCGTGCCCTCGATGGCTTTGTGGAGGGTCTGGCCGAGGTGCCAGCTCATCTGTTGCAGGCCCAGGATGCCCAGGATATGGCCTACAGTGCGCAGCAGCCCGTCAAGATGACGACGCACTAGACGACGTAGAAGACGTTGAAGCTTTCTATTAAAGTTAGCATGTTGCATTTATTAAATTGTTTTTCCTCACTAATCGTATGATATTTTACTTTCTCTTAACGCGTCTTTAATCTCTAGTTTCATGCTCTCTGCCTATCGCTGTCTGTCTGTCTCTATCTCTATCTCTCGTTATCTTTGATCTTTATTGCTTTCATTTATTTCTATACCTCAATTGTTGCCTCTCCTTATTGATAATTTATTTATTTATTTGTATTTATAATTATTGCTTATATATATATACGTTAGCTTTGCTTTCGTTAATAAAGATATCATATGAATAGCAAGAAACAACATCGAGGTTTACGACTTTGAGCCCAATCTTGGGGGTGCTCGTCTCTCTTTATTGGTTGATTTTTTTGTTCTTTTTGTAGCACTTTATTGCTAATTAATGATTATCTGCTAAGCTAAATGTGTGCGTCAGACTTGGCTATCAACTACAAACAGTAAATAAATAGATTCAATAAATAAATTATAATAATTAGATAAAGGTAGAAGGAGCTGATTGCACTCCTTATTGCCTCGTTGCCAGATGCGTTGCCATCGCTCGTTAGATCAGGTTGGTCTTATTATTATGGCAGCAGATCGTCACCTCCTTCACACTCAACGGTCTTTGGTAGCGCTTTACGGGGGCAGGGGGCAGGCCAAAGACCCGCTCCACGCGTCACCCCCTTCCTCTAGGAGCGGTAGTAAGGCATCTGCGGTTGCACATAGTTATAGATGAAAGGTCTTCGAGCGGGGGTGGCTGCAACAGAGAGCAAAGGTTATCAGTTGCAGCTCACAAAGGAAATTGTTCATTAAATTCCAAAATATGAGGGCAGAGCAGAGCAAAGTTATGGCCGCATTTGATAGCCTGCTTGCGTGCTTACTTTTCGTGCAGCCGCAAAGTATGCAACGATTTTTGGCAAAGTGCGAGGCGCATACGTGCGTGCCTGCCTGCGTGTGTATTAGTCAGTGCGTGCTTCATAATTGCGACCAAGTTAAGTTTCTACTTATGATTTAACTAATTTCAAAGTCTTGCAACGCACTGATTTCTGGCTTATTAGAAAACTTTAGCTGCTTTTAGGTGCGTGTTGAAAGTTTTCGGAAATTAAGCATGAAGTGAGGCAAGGAAAGTAGAAGAAGAAGCGCACGCATTGAGAAGACAGTTGAGATCATTCTACTATATGTACTATGTACTACACTCAGTAATCATCCTCATAGTCAGCCTCAACGCTCGCCTCGGCAGCAGCAACTGCCGCAGCCAGCGTATTGGAGTGCGCCAGGATCTGGCCAGGATTGCTCCGTGCGTGGCGCCATGGCGGCCATCTACGCATCACTGTCTGAAACAAGGTTTAGACTCTCAGTACAGGCCTGGCTCACTTACTCTTCGCTATCCACGAATCCTCACGTTTTATCTTATGTCCCAATGCGCCAAGTCCACCCAGCGTGGCCATCACGTTGGTATTGTTGCTGCCATCGCCGGCCACCTGCGAGTGCAGTTGACTCTCGGCCGTGAGACTCTCCATGCCTGGATGCGGCATTTGGCCACCGCCAGCCATGGCCAGTTGATGCAGTGCACCAGGATACATGTCAGGCGAGATTTCAGCAGCATGCATGGGGTAGTCCATGCTGTAGGGCATCATGTAGGGCGTGTGCTCGGGAAACTGATACATCATTCTGAAAACGGGAAACTTACAGATACTTTGAAGACATTTTAATCTGTTCCCCCCCACTCACTTCTCGCTGGCATTGTCCATGAGCTTCTTGATCAGCACAATGGCTGCCACCACAAAGGCAATTTTGGAGAGTATCAACGCCTTCAGTGTGAGCAATCCCACCGCCTTGGCGGCGACCATAGTCCAGCCAAATGTTGTGGCTGCCAAGTACATGGGTATGTACATTTGGAACTGCTTCTTGTCCTGCTTTTCCTGGTGACGACGCCGCAGGCCACCGCCGCCACCATCTCCTCCGCCCAATAAGCCTCCGCCGCCGCCGCCTAACAAGCCGCCTCCACCGCCGCCGTTGCCCTGAAGACGCCCTACGAAATGAATTGAGAAGCAGGACACGTTTTAAGCTATTTGGTTTTAATGGCGCCCACTCAGTGTACGAACGTGGCCAAAACTAGTGGATTGTACCGGATTGAATCCGAAATGGATTGGGTCAAATTGGATTGAACTAAAGTGTAGTGGAGTGGAGTGGAGTGGACTGGAAGGGAACGCTGCCAAGTGGAGTGTAGTGGGGTGCAACGGGGCGTATGTGTGATGTGTTATGATTGATGTTTTCAACGAGCCTCATCACAGCTAATGAATATAAATAATGGCTAGTTGGACATTTTGGCCATTGATATGCAGCAGAGGATGCCGGATGAAGTACTTGACATATGTCGCCAATTGGCCAGTGGCCCCACTTGGCCTCTAGGTAAATGTCTATCGCATTAAGTCAACTGTCGGTCGTGTGTGTCATGTTCTGATTGGGATTTAGTGTCCTGCGCCTTTGGCCAGCCAATTAGAGGCAGCTCAATCAAATATCCTGCAGATCCAGATGTGCTCAGTCAGTCATTACCTGTGCCACTCGTCGCCTTCTTGAGCAGCGCCACTTCAATGTAATCGCTATCGTCCTCGGCACGTTGCACACTGAAGACCATCGGTCCGACGGGCACTCGCACCGCGTTGCCACTGACGAAGTCCATGAAGCTTGACAGTCCACGGCCTGTGGTGCCCCATTTGTGCTTGTGTGCCGCATCCAGGGCGGGCAGCTTGACCAGATCAAACAGTCCCAGCTTGATGGTTTCGCCACGCTGATAGGAAGCCATAATTCCATTGGCAACGCTCTGCAGGCAGCTGGCATTGTTTGCGCACTTCCAGTTCAGTCTGTCCAGCAAATCCGTGTTCTCCACACTCGATGCAGGAGGCATCTCGTTCTCGGCGACACGCTCTGCTTCGGTGCCCAGAGCATTGGCTGCCTTGGCACCGCTGCGCTTGTAGATTGCCGCCTCCGCCTTCGGCTGCAGGCTGCAGAGTAGCGCCAGCAGGGCGCAGCCTGTTGCAAGATAGTGCAACATTCTCTGTGTCTCTATTGAATGCTTCACGGTCTACGGCCTCAGCACTTTCTCGATTTCGAACAACAAGTCACGATAGTACACAACAACAGCAACAACAACGGCAGCAGGACGAGCACGCGGCGTATCCTTCATTCGGATGTTCTGCACAAGATTAGCAGCTGCTGCAGAGAGTTGCAACGCGCCACTATAAAGACTAATTACTTGATGTGGCATGCAACTCAGTTTTATTGTTTTGCCACAGCAGCAGCAGCAGCAGCAGCATCCACGGACCAACGGCTGCGTCGGCGTCGGCATCGGCACCATAGCTGAGCAGAGCGAAGCATATCTTGATACAGTTTTGATTTCAAGACAACCAGCTGAGTGACGACCATCGCTCAGCGCACACAACGTCATCCAATCGTGGCCGACAATGGTGGCAGGTACAGTGGAACAAAGCCGATGTGTAGTTGAACAAAATTCTGGGTGGAAATCGATATAAGCATACATACATAATAAGATAATGTTGATAATAAAGATAATGTTGCAATAATTAAATTAATTTTATATTATCAAACTATTTTTAAATGTTGAAATATTTTAAATTATAGTAGAATGTGTTCTACAATAAACAAAATATTGCAATTAAATGAAAAAGACTATTCAAAAACTTTTTTTATTGATTTTTTTTGATTTGTTTCATAAATTGCAAAGAATAGGGTTTATTTTTACCTACTCATTTTTCGTGAATTTACTGCATGAATATGCTGAATTTTATTTTATTTTCTATTTGTGATAAAATTACATAATTTCCGTTATTTTTTATTATTTATAATGTTTGATATTTTTAATAAATGTATTTAGAAAGAATGTTAATTGATTGCAAGTTAATTAAGATAAGTTTCTTAGGTCACTTCACTTTTCAGCTAAAACTCTTAATTCATAATATATCATTTAATCTTTATTTATTTATTTAACCTCAACTTTTAGTATTTAAGAATTTCATACATATTGTGACATTAATAATTAATTACTTAGAAAAATAAATTTAAGTAATGAATTTAAAAATTGAGAATAATAATATTTTGATTCTTGATTTTGATACCACCACCTTGTGTCACTGTGCAGTTGGATGCATTGCTCGCTTCGCTGTTTTCAACTCGGCTTCATGCCACACCTTGATTTCAACAGGATAGTATCGTGTTTAGGGTTCAAGGGCTGCTCTATGTTAAATGCGACCAATTGCCATGGTCACACGGCACTTAGCCAATCCGTTGACATGTGCAGAGTGCCCTCTGCTGCTGCAGCTACAGATCATGCGACCCGCCTCTAATGTGGCTAATTTTCTGCTCATTAATTTACTCGTAATTTGCGCAAAACAATTTTGCTGGCAAAAGTAAAAGCAAACAAAGCAAAGCCGATGCCAACAATTAAGCCGGGCCTGAACGGGCCAAGCGGGGCGGGCCGCAGGTGGCGAATGCGCGGCGCCTATATGCGGCCACGCCTCGTCGGTGTAGGCAGGCAGGCAGGCAGGCAGCAAGTGTAACAATATTGCCAACACACACACATACACACGCATGGTTTAATGTGTGTGAGCGCATAAATAAATAATAAAAGAAAAGTGAAACGAACTATTAGCTCTCGTTTTTCATAAATAGCAACGGCTGCGGCTGCAGCAGCGACTGCGACTGCGACTGCGTCTGCGTCTGCGGCGACGTCGGTTCAGTTACATTCTGCTGCACATGCTGCACGGGGGCGTCCAGCCGGGGCAGGTGCATGGATATGATTACAAGTAGCTGGCTGCACATCTTAGCTGGCTAATTCACTTTGCTGGCAGTCACGCAGAGTGCCAGGCCAGGCAGAGTGCTCGATATAATTGCCACAACTTTTGGCTGCTTGCCAATTGCCACTTGTTGCACGCAATCAGACCATTCTGACTGTGTGGCATCAATTCGCAGCTGGCCACCTGATGCCCGTTGGCCGCGGCTTGATTTGTCTATCTACCAACAAGATAATAGCCTTATGGCCATGGGATTATGCCCAGACACACAGCCAGTGCAGCTGACAAGTTGGCAACTCGACACCGCAGCCACGCACTATTGTCATCCCTCTCAGTCAGTCTCTCTCTCTCTGTCATTGTCGGCTAGGCGTGTTGGCCACAAAAGCGCAAGTAATGCGAAGCGGTCTTCTTGGTTTCGGTTAACAAGAAAGTGAAGCATGTCCAAAGAGTGCAACGAGCCAGGCCCGGGCTCCTGCTGTGGCCCCTGTGGCACGTCATCGCAGCCCGTTGGCAGGGAAAGTCATCGTTGCGCGGGCGTTGCCACTGCCACTGAAAGTGGTAGGTAATCCAATGCCAATGCCAACGCTGCGGTCATCCACTGTGCCTGTGCCGCACAAGTTTAATGATCCTTGACTTGTGGCACGGAGCCGCAACCGGATCCACTTAAAGCACGGGCACGCAGCGAAAATGCCTACGCAGTGCCAGTCTGTGGCAACGAAAATAGACAAGAAAATTTCGCACATTTCCACAACATTTACCGACATTTTCCAGGACACGCAAACAACTTTTCCACTACACTCAGGATGTGCGTGTGTGCGTGTCTGTGCGAAAACAAAGTGTTGCCGCGGGGGCGTCTGCAACTTGCAAGTTTGTCTGCTCAAGGATATTTTTCCTCTCTTTTCTTCGCACACGCCACACACACACATACACTTTTTCTTAATGTTCAAGTTTTTCAATTGTAACGAAATTGTGTTTCATAATTGAAATGAAAATTATTTATCTACGTTAAAGTTTTGTTTTTGTTTTTCGTTTGCTTCTTGGGCTGTTAACGAAATATATAACTTTTATCTTTGTAGTACCTGTAGCCGACAGTGTGTTGTTCTGTTCGGCATTGTTTTATGAACACCATTTATATTTTACCAACTTAAAGTGTCCGAAATTGCCCCGAGAGTAAAGCAGAATGTTTCTCGAAATGGCTGAACTGAAAGTTAATCGATTTCCACCCGAAAGTAACTGACTTTTCAATACCCTGTACACAACTAGCTTTATTTTCCTTACTTTTTAATATAACTTCTGTATTTATTATACAATCCGATTGAAATTTGCTGTATAGATACATATAGTATTTTTCTATGTGCATTTCGAAACAGAAATATTAAGACTTATTATTGATTTAATATTTAAAATAAGATTCATGAGTTTATGGTGTACATGAACAAAAGTTTACTCTATCCAGATTAAATAATTACTAAAATCTGTGAGCTTACATTAACAGTCAGATAGTCAGAAAGTCCGACGTGGTTTAATTGCTTCGGTTATTGATGCTGACCAAGAGCGTATAGGCAGAAAGTTTTCATAAAATCCTATGAATAAATGACAATTTATATAGGTATAAAAATAACAGCAATTCCAAGAATTATGCCATTGCTATAATAAATAAATAAATAAAAGGAAATTTTAATTAAGGAGATGAACCTAGTGTCAAATTATATTTCATACTCAAATCAAATGTGTATTTTAGAGATCTCTTCCATAATAACATATTAAAATGTATTTACAACCCATATAATATTACTGGATTTCCTGCACATGCCATGTTGGGAGTTTTTCTTAATTCAAAACTATGATATTACCTCAAAACTTGCTCTACAGTTCTAAGCAAGCTGCGTGTCTGCAAGCCCCACTCAAAATGGCCAAGAGTCATGCAAAAAATGCAAGTCTTTTCGGCTTGAGTGCCAATTAAAGTAATTAAATACAGTTTTTCTGTTTTCGTTTTTTAAGCTTATAATATCTCTTTATGTTTCTTTAATTGTTTTCAGTCAGACAGCCTATAGGCGAGTAGTAGGTAAATGTTGTCGGCTCTGTCTGTGGTTCACTCCCTGCTGATGTTGTTTTCGTTTTATTTTCTCTGGCACAAATTTCGCTAGAGTTGTGTTTATTATTGTTATTGTTTTTGTGTTTTGTGTACTTTGATGCGCTGCTTTGGTGTCTGCTGTGGCTTTCGTGTTGTTTGTTTGTTTTTCGTTCGGGCTTATCGATTGCCTGCGCCCAGCGATTCGTTTAATTTATTTTAATCTAATTGTTTCCTAATTAAAATACCTGTAAGCTTCCATTAGATTTCACCAGTCAGTGCAAATAGTCGAGTACCCCAGCCTCAGATTGAGTTGACTGAGTATGCTGCGGCTTTTCCAACGTATTTAATCTTAAGTTGCCAACTGCCACAATTACTCTAATTAGTTTCTCTAGTTAGCTGCACACCACAGGGTGTCACTGGGTGGGTGGGATGATGATCTCTCACACGTGTTTCTGCAAATATATATGAACGTAATTAAAATCCATCTTAGACTCTGTGTGCTAACTACTTTCAGTTGAATAGAAACTCATCTCACACACAATTCGTTGCATACTTTCAGGCATTGCTTTTCGTGGCAGCCTTTGAGGCGTCACTCGAAATGTTAGAGATGTCAGCAACATTTATGTGCTGTAGTCTGGCAGTTCCTTTTGCTCAAGTGTGTGAGTGTGTGTGTAGTTTATGTGTGTGCTCGTAAAATAATACGTTCTTAGTGAAGTTAAAGCAGACATTAAAGAAACGTTGGGAAAATGTATTTGAATAACTACAAAGTGTTTATTTATTATGATGTTAAATAAAAAGCCACATTAAAGACTTCATTAAATCTTAAAATTATTTCAAGGACTCTATTTATTTGTCCCTAACGTCAAAGAGAAGTTAATTAAAATATACGTATAGGAGATGAAAGCCAAAGAAGTGCCTGGCACACTTGACTGCTTCAAAGAACTTAACTCACAATCGATAAGTAAGGAATACAGCAAAAACAAAAACCGAAAATAACTAAAAACAATATTTTTTAAAAGAGCGCACTAAAGAAATACCAGCTGAATGAATAACGAGTCCAAGAAGGTTGTTTGCCTTGACTCGAACTCAAGGAAACAAGGAAACAAAACGTACTTCATCAAGTGCTACCCCACACAGAAGGCGAAGGCATCTCTCTCTCTCTCTCTCTGGTGTAGGGAGAGTTTCCATAGGAATAGCATTACATGCTTAAGATACTCAAATTCACGAATGAAGAGAAGGGAAAACAGATAAAAATAGCTTAATACGAAAATGCCAGAAGCAGTGTTTCTTATAAAACAAACTGGAGAAGAGCGACAGAGAGTGGGCGCGAGAAACGGAAGAGCTTCAAAATAATACACAAAGGTTTAAGATTGGTGTCAGACTAAAGACAGATAGACTAAACATTTTTAGACCTACCTAGACTGGGAACGGTCCATTTCTAATGCGGCTTTTCTTTCTTTCTAATAACCGGGGCGGAAATTTCTAAATCTCTTCGGGGAACACACAAAGAGAGAGAGAGAGAGAGGGGGAATCGCTGTTACCTTAATTGGGTGTTACCTAGTAATGGATAGCTCATTAGATGATCCCCTACCTATATTGAGACTGTTGCAGTTGCACTCAATCAATCGCACACAATGCATACTGCAGCTCATTCAATCGACCAACTTCAATCATAATGAGCAGCTTGATGATGCTGCACAACAATCAATTATAACAAGATGCCGATACAGATCTAGACAACAACAATACTCAGTCACAATAGTCGCACTCAAGTGAATCGAATCGAACTCTGAGCGCTTTCCATGGTAGCTCAACGGGTCCCCAGCTGCCGCTGCTGATGATCTGCTTCTGCTTGTAATGGTAATGGCCAATGGATGCGAGATGGTAGATACTTTCTTTTTATTGCCATCGAGGCAAACGTAACGAGTTCAGATCAATTTTGGTTGACTTCACATGATGCGAGCTGCGAGCTGCGAGCGCGAGGTTCAATAATGTTTCGACTCGACTTGAGTCTCGTTTTGTTGTTGCGGATATGAATTGTTTTGTGCATTGGAGGAGCTTCAAGTTTCCAGTAATATTGTCTCTCTGTATGTCTGTGTTGGTACTGTGAACAACAATATGTTAAATATAAAAATTAATACATCGAGAGTGAAAGTTATTGCTTTTTTCAGCTCGTCTACGTCGATTGATCATGATGAGCATGATGCTGCTGCTGCAGATGATGATCATCATCATCAATATCATTGCTGAAGATCACGACGTTCATCGTTCGTCGCTCTGATACTATGATGTTGATTTCTTTCGAGGCTCACGGACCGAAGTCACGTCAATTTGATTAATACTTAGAGCAGTATTACAAAATAGTCGAAAGGTGTTAGACAAGCTTATGAAACATATATGGGGAGGATAGTCAGAGACTCGTCTGAAATACCTACATATTTGTCAGTCTATTACGAGTTTATTTTTTGCACTTCGCACTGAGGTTAGAAGACATGTTAACCCCCGAGGGAACCGGTACCAGTACCGGAACAACGGAACCGCCAACCCTTTGTTGGCTCAAATGGTTCACCTTTTTTTATGAGTATGACACAAATAGTAACTGTTAAATACCCGAAAGACTTAGACTTAGACATTAGCCATGAGGCAATCAAAAATGTGTGTAGGTAACTTTCGCTTTTCTAGCTCGATTCGACGCTCATCTCTCTCTCATGCTAGAGCGAGCGGCTAATGGAGCTGTTCCAGAGTCCGACAGAGACAATTGTGTGAATTGTGTGTCCGGGCATGATACAAATAGAAGTACCTATCTAATCTATGAGGTGTGCGTTAGAAACAGATCTGCGGCACTATGAATGAGTCTAATTTGTATAATTTCGAGAGCTACCAACTTGAGTGAGCCAAGTTAGAGTGCTGTGGAAAAGGCAACCAGGCGTAACCCACGGCTGTCTGACCAACTGACCGTTGAAAATTGAAAATTGCAACGGCCAGTGAAGAAGAAAATTGCAATGCAAACTCGGAAAAACGCAAACGAAAAGCATTTCTTATTTCGAATTTCCATTGTTTTAATTTTCAATTGTGACAAATCGCTTTCGGAATTGCTTGAGTGCTCTGAGACTGCCTTGGGAAAGTGCTACAGAATCAGAGTTGGCTATAAAATATGATCAGGCCATTGTCAAGGCTTTTAGTTGATCCACAAACGTTTCGCCGACATGTGCCGTCCACAGATCCGCTCCCTGCTCTGTCTGCTGTGTGCGCTGTGCTTGGCCAGCGGCCAGTTGGAAAACTGCAGCCAGGAGCCGGCAACGTTGCTCTGCCGCGGCGAGCGTGCTATGCGCAACGTTTTGAGGAATCTCAGCAAGAGTGACAAACCATTGGTAATCATGCGAGGATTGGAGATTGTGCCGTTGCGTAATGAAAGTGGAGGCAAGGAGGCGCCCGGCGAGATGGAGACGGAGGCAACGCTGCTCGACAGTCTGGCTGGATATCTACGCTCACATGAGGTTAATCTAAAGCTGGCGGACTTGTTGGACGAGCACAGCGCGGGACAGGTTACAGGTGAGAGATAGAGAACAAAAAAGCGAGAGAGAGAGAGAGAGAGAGAGTGAGAGGGAAGAAAAATTCTTGAATTTAAAACATACGCAAAAGTTATTTAACTTTTACCAAGTTTATACGAGGCACATTTCATGCAATCACTTTATAAATAAAGGGCCAACTAACTTGGCTGAGTTAACTTAGGTGGCAACACCGAGCGAAAAATGTTAACAAACCTCCAATCAAACGAATTAAAAATATTCTGAAATATGTCATTATATTTATTATGACATAGTGTAATTAGCCGAGTGAATATAGTCCGTCTGTATGGAAACCTAGATCTCTGCTACTTGTATAAGAGCCCGGTCTATCAAAATTGGCAGCAATAAATCTTATTCGTGTACGCATATCTAGCTGTTTTTAAAATTTGGCTACTTCCACATTCGTCCTCGTTAATTAAGGAAAAATCTTATTACAAGCCTAATTAAAGGGCTTGAGTATTTATTTCTCGTATGTTATAATAATTATCACCAGTCAAATGATTTCTAACACTTTGATTGTGATTGGATGATAATGATTACAATTATATATGTAACACAAAATATGGGGTATTTCACAACCGAGAACATTTGACTTCTTATTTTCTTCACTTATAAATATAATTTACTAAGAATTACATATTATTTTCCTCTCAATCTAAGCAACTTATTTTATATGCATAAACTGGGCCTATTTTCGTTTTGTGTATTCAAGAATTTACGTGGCACATGGCATAGGCGGAGTTTGTTGTAGGGGGCAAGTGCTAATTGAACCTTATAGTATGCCCAGTATTTGTTTTAAACAAGAAAATTACAGAGTTACACGCAAAGTGCAGCCACAAATCAGAAAAGTTGGAGCAGCATCTCCCTGAATGAAACGAAAAACTACTTTAGCTTTTCAGAGCACACACAATGGAGAGCTCAAACCAGCGTGAGGGTAAATTAAATGATATAATTTTTTTGGTGTACATTATTCCCCAGATAGCATAAGTAATGTGGACCACTTGTTACACCCACACACACACACACACAAGATGAGGATTTGCCTTTGTAGTAGAGATAAAAATGCTCTCTCTGTGAATGAAAAAGAAGAAATAAAATAGACTTACATGGACTAACAAAATTCCATTGCTTGACCATTTTACCATTTTACCATTTTACAGAGGGCCGCAAAAAGGACAAAGGACAAGGCATGCTGCTGGCCATGGCTCTGATGTTTGGCAAAATGATGGCTGTGCTGGGTCTCGGCGGCATAGGTGCGCTGGCCATGAAGGCGCTGGGTGTGGCCATGGTGGCACTGATGATGGCTGGGATGCTGGGCCTGAAAGCGGCTGCCCATCAGGGGAATGAGTCGAGCCACAGCATTTCATATGTCACCGGCGAGGGACATCATCACAGACGTAGGCGTCGAGCTGTAGTGGACTCATCGCATTCCTTGCCCTACCAGGGCTGGCTGCGTACTTGAATCTCACTTTGTATTTGTATTTGCTAGAATATTAATTTAATTTATTGACTAATTTATTACACATGCAATGCGAATGCAGCCAGCTGTGGTTTAATTGCTTGGAACACACGGGGCTGCATCAGAGCCAGAGCTGGAGTCGTTCTTTGTTCCATTACTCATAGATGCCAGTGGCGCTGCCGCTGTTGCTCTGTCTCTGCCTCTGCTGCTCTTCGTTTTATGAAATTGGTGAAAGTTTATTTCAGTCCGGCTCGCATTGTGTTGCCAGAAGCAACCCAGGCAAGCTACCTGCCCAAGCTGTGGTTCATGTAATCGATACTCTACAGCAGCCTGCAGAGCAGAGCAGGGTATCTCTGTGTCGACTTGCCTGAGTCAACTCACTCCGTTGCCATGTTTTTTATTTGTCTTTGCTCATTAATTTGTCTGATAGTGCAACAGTTGTGTGATAGTGTGTGGCTCCGGGGCAGGGGGAGAGAGATTCTGAGCATCGAATTTCGGATTTCATCTGGAATCTCATTTTCTGTTGAATCTGTTATTGAATTTGCATACACAGCTCCACAGAGTCTGGGCCAACTTTCACTTTATTTTGGCAGCGCAACGGTTCTTTTTTCCATAGAGGGGAAGGGGGTGAGCCTTCATAAGTGCCACGGGCAGCAACAACAACAACAACAACAAATTACTACCATGACAGACCTACATTTATTTTTGTTTTTGTTTTTTTTTTGTGTTTTGGCCACGCTGCGTTCTGTTACACAATATCAATTAAAGCCACAGCCGCAGTACTTGAAAAACCCGTTAAGCTCACGGCAGGGATACCTGAGCGCAACTTGCTCTACCTGGGCTGCCACCTCGAATCTGGTCAGTGGCACCAGCAGAGGCAGAGGCACCGACTCTGACTGCGACTGTGGCTACTACGACGGGCGGCAACCGGCGTCGCCGTTAACTTTCCCTTTTAAACGGCTTTTTACGAGCTCGCTCGTTTCGTGGCCGAATTGTCTTCAGACCCGGCTCGACTGTGTTCGGGGGGTAATTAAATTATAAAATAAATTCATAAGAAACAACAAATCTGTTGTTTTATAATTTGTATAGTATGATATGATTTCGGTCAACAGTTTGTAGTAATTGCGCTTTATATAACTGAAGAGCACGGGCGGTACAAGTGAAACGACAAAATTGATTTTCTAAGATACGTATATACCATATATGTTTGTGTATATATAAACTGACCATGTGTTGACAATAAAAATATCTGGGCTTGCTGGGGCTACTGCTGCTGCTGCGGATGATGATGATGATGATGGTAACGTGTCTGAATGCTGCTGGCAACGCGATCTCCACACACACTGCATAAATGAAAGTTCATAAAGAAATTAGCTGATTAATCGTCGTTCGATGAGCTTGGAAAATGACCGAGTCGACTCAGAGTCAAGTCTTGAAATCGCTGAAGTCGTTGATTCGTTGATTCGTTGAGCCATCGAACCGTCGAGCTGACTGAAAGTGTCACGCAGCCTACATTTTAGTCTCATCTTCCACAAATTTCACTTTTCAATGATGCTGCTGCTGCTGCTGCTGCTGCTCTTCGATCTTCGGACTCGATCAGCCCCAACAGCTGAGCAGCCGTCCCTCCTCCCTCCGCTTGCTCCACATACAGCGTCGCCGTTTCACATGTAAATTAATTTTTAACCCAAATACCGCAAATTCTTTATACGGAACGCCGTCACCAGAGCAGGTCAGCTCTCTGCAGCTCTCAGATCTCTGCTCCCAGCTGTCTTTTCGGCTCGTTTCTTGTTTCTTTCCTTTTGGTTTCTGTATTTCATTACCTTTTTTTTGATTATTATGCAAATATACTTACAATTCAAATGACCATAAAAGCGGTAGGGTAGGGTAGGGTAGGGTAGGAGACTGTCATGTTTATGGCTTGTGAAATTTTTTATTATCATTAAGTTTGAAATAAATGTGGGTGCATTTTTAGTATGCTTTCATTTCGAATTAATTTGAAATGATTTTATTGCAGCACTGAGATTTAGCTTGTGCTTCAGTTATAAACAGTTATAAATAAAACTATTATGGGTAGTTAGTAGCATAAACCAAACAGTGTGTATAATTGCAAGCTATAAAATGCGTATTTCAGACGAGGTATTTCATAGTTTATATGTTTATTGCCGCACATATTCACAAGTCATCGAAAAATCATGAAGAGCCATGAAATTTTTATTATATATTTATTTCTATTTTTTGATAATTTTTCCGCTTTTAAAGTATTACGTAGACAGGAATTCGATGAATTCGCACAGTGTCCCCATTGCATCATCATTTCGTTTCACTTTCCATTAATCTGGTACGAGGCATCCCATCCCACTGGGAAGATTCGCTTGCTGTCGATCTATAGATCTGCCTGAGTATTGTATGGATGGGTATGGATGTTGCTATGGATGGGCTGCTGTGGCTTACTTCTTACTGACCGACGACGACTTTCTCCGAGAAATTGTTGTTATTTATTCATTAAATTTTTGCTTCTGCTATTGTTGCTTCTCCTTTTGCCACTGCTCTTGTTGGTTTTGGTTTTTTTGGTTTTTCGGTTTTCGTTATTATTTATATGACTCTGTTGCGGTTCTTGTTCCTTTTTTATACAAACACACCCACAAAGCGTACAAGAAATATTTTTTGCATGCGGTCCCAACAACAACAACAACAATGGCACAAAAATGTAATGTAAAATCAAAAATCAACAAGTGGCCCCCCCCCGAGAAAGACTATATAAACACACACTCACTCCCGAGAGCAGCTCGAACACACCCACAATGTGGCAATTGATTGGCAAAATATGCTTCCAGTCGGAGGGAGAGAGAGTGAGAGAGAGACAGAGAGATGTTGGCAATGAATGTGAAATTGTGAATTGTGAACTGTGCTACCGATTTTTACCGATCGCACCTGAAACTATTTACCTGTACCGTTCGTTGCGCCGCCACTGACTGACGCCACACACGGTACATTAAGAGCCCCGTTAGCCATATATCTGCGCCTACAGCCTCTGGGCCTCTCTCTCTCTCTCTCTCTCGGCCCCGATAAACATCGTCGACGACGAACTGAAACGAAAATCTTTTCTAATTAGTCGCCAGAGAGTTCATCGTCGGCGATGCAAAGTTTTTCCCTCATTTCTTCTTTTGTTGTATATGCAAATTGACTCTCAGAAAAAAAAAGAAAAAATAAAAAGCGATACAAAAATCAACTTAAAAAAGAAAAAACTTTCTCGTCCAAACATTTTAATTTTAATTTAATTCAAATACTTTGTTGAAACACCAACGGCCTTTCTGGCAATAAACAAAACTGTAAAACGATCTACGATCCACAGATCCACGGATCCACGTGAGTCTGCCGGACATCGCTTGATAAATGACTTTCCGCACCATATGTAAGTCAGGCAAAATGAAAGTGAGAATAACAGAAAAGCAGATGTATCTGGGGGAGAAGATATGTAGTAGATAGTAGACCATACTGGATCTATAAATAAAAAACTTAAGACTCGCAGCTTATGTTATCAACTATGAAACATGAATCAACTGCAAGTTTCTATGCATTGATCTAATTTCTAGACAGCGGACAGATGGTTATGGGTTGAGATTGCGGGTTATACAAGCTGATGATAAGACCTAAATTATGATAAAAAAAATAAAACAGCGTATATTTTCTTATTATTTGAGTGGGACACCAATAATTTTATGATTTTTATCTATTTTATGTTTAAAATAAGACAGAAAATAAAGAATTAATGTTTCGAAACATGTGTGGGCTGTATATATAATAAAACTTAAAATGGGGTTGCTAGGATGTTAAATTGTTGATAACATGTGCATGAAGTAAAACTATTATAAAACGAAAAATAAAATGCGAAAGCTAAAATGTTAAATTGTTAATAAAATTCATGAAGTAAAATTTAAAAAAATAATTATGATCTAAAGATTTTTTATCGAGTAATGGATTATCAAAATGGGTACAATTGTTTGTATTCCCATTGACGTGTATTATAACTTTGCAGGTAATCCAGCAAAAGAAGGCGTGGCAGATTCCAATAAATGTATTCATTTGCTGTATGAATGACTACGACTAATTTATCAAGATTATTGGATGCCACGCCTACCGTCTACGCAAATTTATTAAACATGCTTATTATGTGACAAATTAAAGCAAAAACTTTAAGGTTCAGCATACGCTTAGATGAATCCTATATGATTTTATACTTCAAATTTAAAGCTGATTGAACCTTAAATGCAGAAGTTATTCAAGTCAATCATCTACCGCAGATCCTAACAGCGCTTCCTACAGATAGCCACGGCCTACATGACTTTGAGATGCGCTTTAAGCCTTAGGATAGCATTACGATTTGTAAAAGGATTGCAGGGCGGCAACTCTGGGTTAAGAGAGAAATATAAAAAATATAATAAATATATAAAAAATTGTTTATGAAAACAGTTTATTCAATAAAAAATCCCAGAAAATACACTGAAATCAATCTCTCTTGCATTGCAAACAGAAGTAAAACGTCTTCTATGCCTTCTATGTTTTAAAACAACATATTCCTATAATCCGATTTTAGCCTGCATTGTAAACAGTTTTCTTATGCATTTCTCTGGCGCCTGGTTAATTTGAAAACTTGTCAGGTCGTGAAATTTCGGATGCCAGCGGACATGTGTGTAATTTCTGATGTAATGTTGCTGTACAGCAGACTGATTTATTGTTATTTCTTTCGTGGAGCGCTTTGCCATTTGGCAATTTGTTTGTTTTTGCACTGCACTCGAGCCGTGGCCCAGAGAAGGCGGCATTGCCATGGCCAATGCCATTGCCAAAGTACTCGTGCTCGCAGGCACAGTCCAACTACGGCGAAATTCATTCATAAAAAAGCGTCGGCACTTGGTTTGGCTTGGCTTTTCGCATGAATGGCCATTGGCTTAAGGCTCGTAGCTTACGGCTTACGGCTTACGGCTTATGGCTGTTGGCAGCAACTGCTTGTGGCTTGCAGCTTGAAGTTGGCCAGATTAATGTTGTTCAGCGCGTGGTCCAACATATATTTGTTGTAAACGGATGTGCAGCGGACTCTGTAGAGATCTGTGTGTGTGTGTGTGTGAACACTGAACTCATTTGCATTTGAATGTGTGCCGATTGCCGGGACAGACAGGCAGCAGCAGCAGCGGTGAAAATCGAAAATGAAATTTCAAAAAGGCAGATGAACCGATTTACTTGCTCTCTCTCTCTCTATCTGTTGCTCTCTCCCTTTTGCCCGGCTGCTGCGCCTCTTTTTGGTTGTGGTTATGAAATGGGGGCGAGCGTTGCTTGGCATTTTACACTTTTACCGTTACATGGGCTCTCCCACCGATTGACGTCACTCGAAATCTGATTAAATTGTGGCTGCAAATTGCGCATACGCAGCGTACGGCTGTCAACTGCAGCCCCTTCCCCCCTCCGTTAATGGGGATGATTCAGTGATTTCATAAGTTGCACATCCGCTTGATAGTTTGTTTGGGATCTGCTTGGGGTGTCGCATGTCGCATTCACCTTGAAATGTGGAAACACAGGAAAAAGACAAAAAAAAAAGATTTGACAATTGTTGTTTTCTTTTGCCACTAAATGGAATCCATCAACACACACACACAGCATTCCAATCCACTCTTCTTTCCCCTCCAGCTTCATCTATTGCCTCTGCATCTCTCTTAGTCACTCATATCCGTTTTTGTTTGCTTTGCGTGTAATTTCTCTTTCATTTCACTTGAGCAATTGAAGCGCGCGCTTATTTGCACTTTTGCTGAGCTCAAATTGTTCACTAATGTGTCACAATTGCAAAGTCAGGCAGCGTTTTTACTCACTCTTTGCTGTCTGTTTTCTGTTTTCTGCTTTATGTTTTATGTTTTGGGCTTAATAACATTGGCAAGGGGAGGGGGGGCAATGTTTTCACCTGCAGCGGCCTAAGCCTTGCCCAGGACGTGCTTATCATTCAATTTAGTTTCTCTCTCGCTTTACGAGCATGCGACATATGACATGGGAAAAGAGAGGCCAGTCCCTGACCCTGCCCTGCCCCTCCCTGCCCTGTGCCTTCTGTTCTAGCTTTAATTACCTCATTTCGTGATACAAATCGTTGTTTATGTTGCATAATAAAAGACACCCCAACAACAACAACAATGGCGCAAACACACACACACACACACACGCAACTGTGAAGTCACGAAAATGAAAAGTAATTTCAAGGCGCGCACATGCGATAAACAAAAAAAAAACCGCTCGTCTGCCCTACAAAATGGGAACCCAAAGCTGCAGATGACACACACACCTACACACACACACACACACACAGGGAGAGAGAGATGAGCTGATATGGGTCCAGTAACGCACAACTTTCATTTCTTGCGGCCAAAAACAACAACAACAAAAACAAAAAACAAAAAAGAGCTCAAAATTAACAAAGGCAGAGGCAGAATATGGGCACACTGTAGCGAGAGGGATGTGCGGGGGGTTAAGCGCTGCGCAGCACCTGTTTATCACCTCATGTGTTGTAATCTGTGTAGCTTCAACTTCAATTCCAGCAATAACAATAACAATAACTCTACTAACACATACAAAAATATGACATTGCCTGCGCGTGTCTGTGTGTGTGAGAGACAATGAGAGGCAGAGAGAGAGAGAGTGACAGCGGCAGCAGTGAGAGCCAGCTTTGGAGGCTGTAGTTAAAGGCAGATGGGCAAGCAGCACACACACACACACATAGGGAGTTTGCTCTTTGTGAGAGAGGAAGCAGCGCAGACAACCTTGGCGTGCTTGGCGCTGCCGCAGACGCTGCTCTGCTGCTCTTTGACTGCAGCTGGCAACTTTCTCGCGCGCGCATGCTCACACAAGGGCTCGACGCTGCGTCGCAGTCGCAGTCGCTGTTGCTGCCGCTGTTGACTTTCTTTAATGCGGAAGCAGAAGCAACACAAAGCGCGTGAGCATTTAGCGTTGGCGTTGCCGAAGCCGTTGCCGAAGTCTTAGCCGAAGTCGTTGCTGATGCCGAAGCTGATGCTTGCGCTCGCTCGGCTAATGCGTCTTCTAAGAGCTGATGCTGCTCTCCCTTGCTCGTGCTCTCTCTCGCTCTTGTGATCGGCACGTGTGTGTAGCTTTCTTGTAGGGAGCGGCTGGCCCTCTCATATTTTATATGCGCGCTGCTTGCGTCGCTGCTGCTGTGGCTGCCATTGTTGATTCTCTTGCTCTGCGAGTGTGTGTGTGTGAGTGTGAGTGTGCACTTTTTACATAATTTTACGTTATGCCGCTGCGAAGCGTCCGTTAGGTTGGAAACTCTTTAAAAACAGCCTGCTAGCGTCGAAAAATTATCAAACCGCAGCTTGTTCCATTCGAATGAACACACCAGTGATTTCGGTGGTGCTTAAGAAAAACAGTTTAGTTCAAAATAAAAATATAACCATGAAGTTCTTCATTGCCACCGCTTGTGTCCTGCTCTTGGCCTCCGGCATCTCTGCCGATCCTCTCAAGGCTGCCGCTGCCAACGAGGAACAGTCCGGTGCATTTGCCAAATGCCTGGAAGCTGATTCCATCTCGTGTCTCCAGCTCACGGTACGGATTAACTAACCCAACTCAAGGATTAAACATAACCTTAAACAAGAAAAGAACAATACTATGTATACTATAAAAGAAAGAGAAAAGTGGCACAGTGAAAGTGAAAGATGATATAATATCAGATGATTCGATAACAGGTCACGGGCCTGCAAGTGAAAGTCTTCTAAAGACCGAAAAAAGAAACGATCGATTAAATATGATCAACGATCAAAGGATGCGACTGCCCAAAGTGAAAGTGCTTGAATAATCACTGAGTCTCTCACTCTCTCCGTCTCTCTCTTTCTTTCTGTGCTGCCCCTGCAACAGCCTTGCTAATTTGTGCCTCCCCCCCTCTCTCTCTCTATCTCAGCTCTTCCGCAAGGCCAAGTCCGTCTTCGAGAACCCACAAATCGAACTCTTCGGCGGTGTCTCGTTGGTCAAGGCCGATGAAGGACGTCAGGGCAAATCACTGGACAACTCTCTCGCTGTTGAGGCTGCTCCCACCGTGGAGGCACGCACCGCCGAGATGGGCAACTACTTCATGGACAACGCCAAGAGCTTCTTCGCTGAGCGCTCCCTGAACTTCAACTTCGCCAATGCCGCCCGCAGCGTTGCCCGCGCCATTCCCGATGACATCAAGGCCGATCTGCGTGAACTCGTTGTTGAGTCTCGTACCCGCAAGAAGAAGCTCTTGAAGAAGTTCCTGCCCATCCTTCTGGGTGTTGGTGCTAAGGTCGCTGTCCTCGCTGTTGGTGCCATCTTCGGTCTTTTGTTCATGGCCAAGAAGGCTCTGATTGTCTCCGTTATTGCCTTCTTCCTGGCTCTGGCTGCAGGCGCTTCCAGCGGTCTTGGCCGTCTCGGCGGTTCCGGCGGCGGCGGTGGTCTGCTCGGCGGTCTGGGTGGTCTCTTCGGTGGCAAGAACTCCGGCTCTGGCTCGGCTGCTGTCAGCTCTGGTGGCTGGTCCTCGGGCGGTGGCTCCTCCAGCGGTGGCTGGTCTTCGGGCGGCAACTCTGGCTGGGACTCGCACGGTGCCTACAGCTCGCCTGTGGCCCAGACCATCGCCTACCAGGGCTACAAGCAGGCCAGACGGTAAGCTCTGAGCCCAGCGCCCACTGCACCACCGCACCACTGCACCACCCTCCACACGAAATCCGTCGAATTACTCGAAGGATTTCAGAACAATCGCTGCTAACACTGATGACCACAATTCATTAATGTCTATATATTTATATTTATTTATAAATTATTTATTTTAATTTATTTACCTTAACGTGAACGAGAGAACGGGGCAGTGACCCCGGCCAGAAACCATTTAAGTGCCTTCCACAAGCAATCTCTCTCCTAGCCAAGAGAGAGAGACAGCCGAGATACCATCATCAACAACAACACAAGCTATACCAATTTTCATCTATTCACACTCGAAAAAACAACAGTCAAACCTCCAGCTAACGCCCAACAACAACATCTTTCAACTACTCTATACACTACTAATTTCCCTCTGTACTCAATTTAACTCAACTCTTAACTCTGCTCTCTATACTTAAATCTTTCTACTCTGTATTTCCACGACTGCGCTTTGATTAATGGCAGCACAAAATGCTTGAAACTAGTCGCGCCCATAAATCAAAGACAGGCGCCTCTATCTATCTATCTGTCTATGCTATCCTTCATCAATCTATCTATCTATCTATCTCTCTATCTATCTATCTCTGTCTTTCAATCTGTCTCTGTATCTCAATGGTAAACTGTGTGTTTTCCTGTCTTTACCGAAAAGAAAACTCTATCAAATGCTGCAACATCAAAGAATCAAATAATAATTCCGAAAAATATCTACAACTCAAGCTCTTTCATTTCTCATCATCATCATTATCATTTGTCTAACAATTCGCTTTCAATTTGCATACGCACCGTGACATCTCACTGCAGACATCACTCATACGCCTCATTGTCTGGGGCCATTATTTGCATTTGAATGGCCACAGCAACTTTCATTTAATTCTTTGTTATCATTGAAAAAATATTGAAATGTTTTCTACAAAATTTCACCCACTTCTGTTTCTTTTTTTCGGTTAATCTTCACTTTCTTCACTGCACTTTCCTCGGCCTTCTCTCTCTCTCTCGCTTGGCTGTAGTAGTCGTAGTCAAGAATACAACAACAATAACAAAGCAATTTGCTAAAAAATAAAACAAACATTTCGCTACGCGCATTTTGGGCACTCATTGAAAGCGTTCCAGCCAGGCCAGGTTCAATGCGATGCGCTCAGCGAAGGCACAACAATGGAGCGCGTATATTTTGCACCTGCCATGTTGCCCATTATAGTCGGCTGCTGCCTCTGCTGCTGCTGCTGCCTCTGCCTATTGTTGCGTCGAGGTGCTAAACAACAAATTGAAGAAAGTTCGAGACGCCTCCCGAAAAGCGGGCCGAGCTCAATTGAGCCGCAATTGGAGTTGGCCAGAGGGAGGGAGGGAGGTAGGTAGAGACGTCTAACTGCAGGCCGGGCAACGGCAGTTTAGGGCCAACGCTACCAGTTGTGGCCATTGGGTGCTTTACTTATGAATATGACCCAGTTAGCCGGCAGTTACCTTACCCGGCTGCGCACTTGAATGATGCTGTGCGTTTGCCGTGTTGCCGTTGCCGTTGCCCTCAACGGCGATGCTACGTGCCGTTGACTGTCTGGCGGCTCTTAACGCCGGCTGTGGCTTTGGCTTTCTTCAGACGAATGTCGGCAATTAATGTGTCGCCGACTGCGACTGCGACAGAGACTTTCGAGCATAGAGTAGTATTTCTCTGCTCATTTGGGCCATCTCATCGCAAGCTGTTAGATTTGCTTAGCATTTAACATTCTGCCTTTTTTTGTGTTTCTCCGCTTGTATTGCTGCTTCTTACTCTCGCCTGCTATCTTTCTCTCTCTATCGACCATATCTAGCACTATTTGTGAGTGGGTACATGACTCTTGTTTCAGTCATTGTTGCCTTTTTAAGTGAAACTTGCGATGTTGTCACGCATGAAATGGATTGTCGCTGTCGCTGTCGATAAAAAACAATGTGAGCAGTTAACAGAGTCATTCCCAAATGTCAATCAGCGTCGGGAGTTGTTTAACAGATCGATTCTGGAGTATCATGCTGCGTGCTGCACGTTGCACGTTGCACGTTACAGTAGACTATTTGCCAGTGAAAGTGCAGTCGAAAAGAATTCGAATTGATTCGTGCATGGCAAGCGTATCGAAGACATACCCTGGAAACTCTAATTTGCTTAATCTTCATTACGAAAGACTTATGGCGAGAATTTGTATTATATTTTTAAACAGATCAAGCTCAAATTTAGTAAATATTAAATTTATAATAAAAGCTGTATTTTCATTTAAAAATTAGGAACAATTTCCTATGTAGCGAGCAATGTGAAAATCTGACTTTATTTTTTAAAAAGCTAACGATCTTCATAATTAGCATTACGTAATATGCAGAGTAAGTGACTTAAAAGGCAGCATACTCACGAGCTGAACATAAACTTAAATTAAATGCAGCATCTAAAAGTATGCAATAAATTTCACATGTTTTTAGTTCCAATATTTGCCAGGGAAATTATGGAAAACTAACTGATCACGGTACTTTAAAATTCCCTTGGATTTTTTCTACATTTGATTTGCGCGTTCAGCACAAAAGTAGGCAACAAATTTGTAATTGGAAACTAACAGGCGATCAACTGCAAGTGCAGTAGTTCGCCTGGTAGCCAACAGGTGGCAAGTGTGCTGTCCTTGACCAATTTAGGTTTGAGTCACTGCTGCTGCTTTCGACCAATAATAACAAAAACTGGTCGAACTCTTACACTTGATATTCTGTGCATGCGTGACTGGCCTAAAAGGCCATACCCTACAGTTTTTGTGCTTTTCGGGCATGCCCGTGAAGAAATAAACTTGGAAATTTTACTGAGCGTGCTTGAAAGTACAATAAACATTTTGCAAAAGATTTGAAACACATAACGCCCACCAGTTTTTAGCGAAAATTCGGCAAACACTGAGTTGGTTTTCCCTCTCTTTGCACTTTGGGCGCGTGTGCAGACCACAATTTGCAACTTTTCGGGAAACCCTCGCGCACACACGAAGCTGCGGCTTTTCTGAAACGAAGAAGGGACAAAAGAAAACTGAATCCGTTTTAAAAAGTCGTATTGCTCTAGCTGCGTGCGTTTTCGAAAAATTCTAAATTTAAATTTAAAAAAAAAATTCCGTTACTCGAATTTAACTAGTGCGCGATTTATATTTTTTTTTTTATTAATTTTTTTTTATAATTTTTTTATAATAAAATAAAATATAATAATAATATTAAAATGTTATTTGTAATAAATATATATTATGAAGATGTATTAGTTAAAAAGAGACGGTTTTTCTTTTGGGCTGGACTCGCGACTTTACGAGAGGATTATTTTATTTTATTTATGCCAAAACCAATATCGCGATATAAATATATCGATTTAAAAAAATATAATTCGATATATCGATATCAAAATATATTTCCGACATCCCCCTACTTTTATGGCCTAAACAACTGCACACAAAGCGTTAACACGCTGCCAGCAGCAGCCACAGCCACAAAGTGATATAGTGACTTTTGTGGCTTATGTGTGCTGGACCTCGGACTTGGACTTGGACTGGGTTGGTGCTGGTGTTGGGTTGCTCTGGGCGCTTTTCCGGTTTGCGGTTCGCGGCGGCGCACGGCTAGTTGGGCATGGGTCAATGCACACTTTACGGATTTGGCCGGCCATTTCACTGCACACAGGTGTGTGAAAGTGTTGCAATATAGGTATAACCGAGCTGAGCTATTACCCGCAAGTAATAAGCCATTGAGAGCGTGAGTGTACGCTCGCATATGGTCGAAAGGGGGAGGGGGGGGTGCTCCTACATTGACATTGAATAATACGATGTACAAGTAAATATGTGTACACACTGCATGCGGTGGCACATGTCGGGAGTGTTATTGATCTGGGCTTGGTTGGGCCCGGAGTGGACACACACACACAGTTTGGCTTGGACGACATTTTACACACATCTCGACCGAAGCAGTGTGTGTGTGTGCCGCGCACATCTCATGTGGCAGATGTGTGAAAGTTGTCAGTTTGCCACTTTTATTGTCAACAAATTAACGAATGGAATAAACGAAATAACAACGGAATAAACGAATGTACGATGGCTGATAATGATGATGATAACAATAGTAATGATCATGATCGATCCGTCGAACGTTCGCATCTGTCAAGCTGGTTACACACACACACACACACACACAGCCAAAGCGTGCCATGAAAGAGGCCGCTGCTCACGCTGCTTGCTGCTTCTTTTGGCCAACAAAAGAACAACCGAAAGTGAAATGCTTTTTTGGTGAGTGTACAGCGTGTGTGTGTGTGTGTGTGTGCGTGTGACAATTTCTGTAATGAAATGCCTTGAAAGTGAAACCTGTGCAATTAAAAGCAGAGCGACAGTCCGCTGCCACGCCCAGCTGCCACCTGTTCGCGCTCTCGCCCTGCGATATTGTGTAGCTTTCGCTTCTTCATTTCGCAGCCATCTGAAATTACACAACGCGCGGCAGTGGCGGCGGTGTGTGGGGGCGTGGCTGCACAACAGGGCGTAAAAAAAAAGATTTGCATTTCTTGAAATTTCGACAGCCAAGCGAGATGTGAGAAGAAGAAGATGCTCCGCAGGTGCTGATCATGAGCTGGCATGGATTAAGCTGAGTTTGGGGGGCATATCATGGGAAACTTTGGAACTCTAAGCTGCTTACAATCAAAATTGCATTATAAACTTTTTTCGAGTTACTTTGCCGCACAAAACCCGAAACTCAAGATATGATTATGAAGTGGAAACTCTCACTTTTACGATTATTTTTCTTCTACATAGCTTTCGGTCGTCATTGTTATTGTGTTTTTTCTTTTGTTATTGTATCTGTCTTCTCTTCTATCCCATGATGATAAGACTTTCGCGGTCGCTAGAAAACAAGGCATAAAAGTCAATTTTATGCTCAGTTATTGTTGCTGATTGGCCCCGCCGATCGTGTCATGAAAGTTGCCGACTCCGCACTCCGCACTCTTGCCCTGCCCTGGCCTACCCAGAGGATCAATGTGTGATTTGGAGCAACACTAAATATCTCAATTAGAAGTTGTAATTTAGGGCCCCAGCCCAGAGTATCTAATGTGGGTCACGCCTTTCTCTGCAGCCAAGAGAATCGCATTCATCGCATTAATCTTAAGCGATGCGCAGCTCTCGATAGAGGGACAAGGAAGGGGCAGGTAGTATCGATCGAAGCCAGCATTCATTCAGCAAACTGTCGAGCCCAACCCAGCTGACAATTAATTAATTTCAAATTGTTGTGCTCGTTTTCTGTGTGTGGTTTCAGTTTCAGCACGCGCGTTCCACGTCGCTGTCCAAGTGGGAAACGGAGTCAGAGTCAGAGCCAGAGTTGGAGTTGGAGTTGCTGAGTTGAGTCTGGGATTCATCGACTGGTGTGACTCTGGCTTTAGCTATTTTTATTTCGATAGCCATTTATTGTTTTGGTCTTTTTGTTGTTGTTGTTGCTGCACTCGCCTGGCCGTGTCTCTCTTTTTTTTTTCTTCAGTCTGTCTGTCATTTTTGAATTTCTACCATATCTTTGGGTATGCAGCCGGCCAAACGGGTTGCCATCGTCGTTGCCGTTGCCGCAGTAACGTCCAAAGAAAGTGGTGTGGCCGCTGCTCGACTTTGGACTGCTTTTTAGCTGTTGCTATAGCTGTTTATATCCGTTTTTGGCTCGATTTATGCCATTTGATAAATCAAACAAACACAGCAAGAAAACCAAAGCCAAGGGAGGGTAGAGACAGGGCAGGGCGGTCCTACGAGGCGTGTGTAGTGTGTAGTTCATTGAGACAGCTCCAGCCAGACCCAAATACACATACACACACAGAGACAAGTATGTGTGCGTCTGCCTGGCCGTAGGTGAGGCAGATTATAAGAAAAATTTCACTTTCTCGATGCTTTACAGTTATTTATAAATATGGAATCATTTGCGGCTTCATCACTGGCCCAAGGATGAATAAATAAATAATAAAAAAAAAGATGATGATGATCACAATGATGGGCAGAGGCCAAAGAAGTGACGGCTGACATGTTGCGTGTTAGATCAAATGGATTTCTGGCCAAATTGTTATCCGAATTTATATAAAGACGTAGCAGTTATAGTTCTGTTCCGAGCTGAAGTCGGGCAAGTGCAAATTGTGATTGATTGAAACCCTTTTTATAGAGCGCTGATAACGCATACTCCGTGTAAGCCAAGTTGGCTAATTTGATAAGCAAGCTGCTTCCCCTTGACAGTGAGCAATCGCTGGGTCAACTGCATCAATCTTGCGCAGAGAGATAGAACAACTTTTACTTTAGAGAGCGCACAGTGGGCAAAAGGTTAGTCAAAATAGTGATTTATAATGCGAGAGGAGCAGAGGTGACAGCCGGGGTCAGGTGTGCAATTTATGAGTACATGAATAATACTTATAATCCATTAATAGCCAGGCGGATTGGCTGCCTGCCTGCCTGCCTGCACACACGTTCCCAAGTGTTGTTCAACACGGTCTCTTGGCCAAATGCCTTTCAGCATACCAATTACGCGCAGCAAGCGAACAAATTGCGCTGCGTTGGGCGAGCAAAAACCACTGCAGGTTCACAACTGTAGCTGGGCACACTGACTCCCCTCCCGGCTCGGGCTCTGGCTCTAACTCTGGCTCTGACTCTGGCTCTGACTCTGGCTCTGACTCTGTCCGCGAAAACTTTCACTGAAGCCGATTCGAAGCGGACGTCGCGACGTTGTCGCTGCTCCTGTCAAAAGGCCCCGCTCATGCGCACTTCATTATGATCACTAACGTCATCAGCGGCAGCGGCAGCAGCAGCAGCAGCAGCTACGCGATGCTGGCCAAAAAGCCATAAGGCAGACGCGGCATAAGCCATACGCCATAAGCCATAAGCCGCGCAATCGTGACGAAAAGCCATCGCTGTCGCTGGACATTGACACTTGTTTGGCAGCCAAGCGGGGCCGGACATGGTCACGGGCATCCGCTCGAGCTGCACACCTGCCACCTGCCTCCCTGTCTCCATCTTGGCCATATTGTTGAGCGTGTAAACACTACTTTCATTTGGCAAATGAATGTCTTTGGCTTTTGTTAAAATGTTCCTGGAAAATCGCAGACAGCGCAGTTGGGCCAATATTGATGCACTGCAGCAGCAGATGCAACCACTAACTGGGCAGTTACTCAGGGTTTAATTATGCCTCTTAATAGGCCGGAATCATGTGCCGACCGAGCGGAAACTACTCCGCTTTTCAATCATTCATCGAGACGATTAATCGTTAGGGCATTCATTTGATTAACTCGGTTGACTTGTTTGCCCGTTTTAGACACTCTGCTTTGATTGTCTGATTCGGCTTGTAGTTTCTGACCGAAATACCATTGAAAGCAAAAGAAGAAAGTTGGAAAAATGCTCTGCCCTGGCTAGACTAGAATTTGCCCAGTCTTCATTGTGAACTTTATTTGCTTAGTTGGCCTTTTATCTCACTTAATTTAATTAACAGAGCGTCGTTTAAAGTTTCAATAAAAAAACAAAAACGAGGCACAGCGTAAAAAACGAGCTTGGGACGAAAAAATTTCACTTTAAAGAATGCACTAAACCAAATGCCCACAGCATCCGGCCTGCTTGTGGGGGGGAGGAGGAAGGCGGGAGACGGAGCCAGGTACAGGGCCATTTGCCAGGCTGCTGCCTCCTCTCTGGGCTCCACTGGGCAGCACATGCAATGAATTATTTATGATACAAAGTGGGGCAGCAGAGGCAGCAGCAGAGGCATCAAGGGCGTTCCTGCTGCCTCTGCTGCTGCTGCTGCAATTGCGTGAAAGTTGCGGAAGCTGTCAAAGATGCGTGTTTCCAAGTTATCCTCAAAAGCAGCGAAAATCGAACAAAAAAGAGATAACTGAAAAAAGAGTACACAGCGAAAAAGCGAAAGGGCTGGGCTGGGCACACGTGCAGGCCGCGCCGCGTGCTCACACAGATCGAGGGCCATAAAACTGCAATTTTGGCAAAGTTTCTCAAGCCGCCGCAAGAGAAACCCTTTCTTTTTCGAAAGAAAGCGCTTATGTTGGGTCTCCCAAGCCGTGTGAATTGCCAAAAAAAAAAAAAGGCAAACAGAAAATTCAACTGGTAACTGCACTCGAGGAGCCCAAAAGTTTTTCCACATTATATAACAGAGTCTATCGAGAGAGAGAGAGGGAGAGAAAGAGGTAGAGAGGGGGCAGAGTTTCGCTTTTCTCAGCGCACAGTTGCGCCATCATTTGCCTACTCTACTCGTCCATCGATGATTCAATGCCATTTCCATTTCCATTTCCAGCTGCGCTTACATAAAAGATCAACTAATTATTTATTAAACAAACGTTGCAATACAAAATTGTTGACGTCGACGCTTTTGTCTCAACTAACGGTTAACGGTTGTAAGCGGCCATTATGATGTCCATTGTGTATTAGATAATAGTTTAATTTGAAACACATGCGTAGCTCACGTATCTGTATCTGTATCTGTATCTATAACTCGGATGTGCGACTTCTTCTTCTTTTTCGAGACTGAAGCTGCATATTAGCGCGAGCTGAGGCGTCATGGAAAGTGAAAGTGCTGGCTGGGATTCGTATTCGTGCATCTATAATTTGTATCTTGTACCGGAGTATCTGCTGTATCTGTTGTTTCTTGTATCTGAGTATCTGTATCTGTATCTGTTGTAAGGCGTTGCTAAAATGTTGAAATATTTATGCTAATTGCCGGAGAGGGAGGGCAGCGGAAACTATTACAAAATCCCAGTGTTAATTTCTAGACTGACCCCAACACAAAGATGAGTCTGCAATTGTGCACGCCCTGCCAGCTCATTCAGCTGTCTTCCTCGTTGCTATCGTGATCTGAGCTGCCCGGCGACTGGACATGATGACTTTGTCATGTGATTTGCATTTATTGCGCTTGAAATTGTTAAAACAATTCAATGGGTTACCGAACCTCAGCACACATTTGGCCATGTCTTCAGTCATCTCTCAGCGCTTTCAAGGGCATCGCAAGTTCGTTGTAATGCAGGCCACGGCACAGCTTGACATTCATAGCCTCGTGGAGAGAGGGGGAAGCGGGGTACGCCCACTTGAATGCCGGCTATAAGTTCACAATTAAGCCATTAAGTGGCAGTTGGCCATTGCAGTTTGTTTTGCGTTTTCACTGCGGGCAGCAGCAGCTGTGTGTTGGCAGTAGCCCAGAGGGGGGTGGGAAGAGGGGGAGGGGGGGGACGAAGGGCCATGCTGCATTATCATCAACATTTGCTCGAACACCAACGGCAACAAGCAGCAAGAAGAGCACGCTCTGCACTCACTCCGCGCTCAGTGCATCATTCGTGCATTCATTCAGCTATTCAGTTATTCAAGCCTGCATTCACTCATTCATTCATGCAGTTTGTTAGCTTACATTTTGAAGTTGCAAAGTCTTGGTCTCGGTCTCGGTCTCGGTCACACACAAGGCGGCGCGGTGAATGTTGTCTACGAAAAAGGAAAATTAACGTTGAACTTTCTTTTTTGCTGCTGCAGCAAGCGGCAGGCAGGCAGCGGCAACAATAATATAAATAAAATATGTACTCCGCTTGCTGCTGCTGCCGCTGCCTGCCTGCCTTTGCCTGCCTTATGTGGAAACTCGTTGAACTGTTATGAATTTTACTTTTGGTTTTCAAACTACAAAACCTGTTGACGTGTGTGTGTGTGTTTTGGCCAGGGCGCAGGGCAGGGGCAACACAATAGAACAAGAAACCATATCGTGTCCCTCTGCACTGCCTCGTCCCGCCCAGCCATGCTGCAGTCTCAGAGACAGGGTCGCCTCGCTGCCTCGCCCGGTGTCAATGCAGTGAAAGTGTCGTTTCTCATCTCTCTCTCTCTCTCCCCTCTCAGCTGCATAATGAACGAATGAAGCACGAAAAAGCACGAGTTAATTAAATGTCAAATAATTCAACATTCAACTGCGTTCGACGGCCCCTTGCTGATTTGCATCCCTCCCCCGCCCCCGCCCTATGGAGCAACTGTGCAGCGGGTACGCAATGCGTTCCCCAAAGCAGACTCCCTCCCTGCCCGGCAACTTCCACTTGCATATGAAATTCGCTTTCACTGCTGCGCTGATCTGGAAAAGCATTTTCACACCATTCGGCAGGCTTTTGTTTGTCTCGGGGTGAGGCGCGTCGGTTTTATTGCATTTCCAGCGCATTTTCACACATTCATAATGCCACATTAATTAGGCAGCTTCTCAACACTTTCGTCAAGCCAAAGTCCTGGCCGAAAAGCGTATGCGGCTTAAAAAACTCTCTTTTTCCTGTTGACTTTCATTTATGCAGCCTCCGCTGTTGCTGCTGCCTCCTCTGCTGCGGCTTCTGCTGCTGTTGCTGTGGCAACTCCTGTCCGTCTATTTGCGCACTTTTACTTGTCGCATTGGCTGCTACCCCTGCCCCTGCCCCTGCCCCTGCCCCTGACCCATGGCTACTGTTCAATGTATTTGCCCAGCAGACTTTCGGCACACTTTGTCAATAGCTTAGCCATCTGCAGCCCACTGTTTGTTTGTTTTGGCCATTTGACAAGGCCTGACAAATATGCATATAAATTTATGCAGCAATGCGAGAGGCAGAAAATAGAAGAATCAATCGAAGACTGAGCCAAAAAGGGCCGCAACTTGGCTAGCAAAGTGTCGCAACTTTCCCTTTTGAATGGCCTCGCAACGGGGTTATGCTTATGCCGACCCACTGCGATTTTTATGGCATTTATTGACTTATTCTTGATATGCTTTATTGGCCTGTGCCAAATTTCTAACTCGTCTTTTATGTAACACACATTCTAATGGGAACGCGACGTGACTGGCAAAGCGTGACAGCTGAGCAGCGGTCAGGCCGAGCTCGACACAGCACCTGCTGCTGCTGCTGCTGCTGCTGATCGATTGCATTGCGAAATGCGAAAGGGAAATGCTTTTACTCAGAGCTGCTTTATTTCAATTTAAAAACAATTAAGATAAGGTAAAAGTAAGCAAGCCACAGTATTCCCACAGTGCAGCAGAGACACCTCCCCGCCCCCTCCCCTGGCCTGGCTCCGCGTACCACTCTCCAAGCCAGCCTCAATCTCAACTCGACTCAACTCGAGTTTCAGCTGATTTTGACAATGTTACATGAACTTCAGCAGCGAAAGCAGCGCAGCACAGGCCAACAAATTACAGTAACAATGCTTTTCCGAGCCGCAGTCAACAGCGACTGCGACTGCGCTGATACTGGCAGCAGCGCGTTACCGTTGGCTGGCAAAACGAAAGACTTAGGCGAGAAACTTGCACGACCAGTTCTCGCCAAGCAGAAATGCTTTCGTTCGCCGCAGCTACGACGCCGGCAGCGGCACCGACAGCAGCGGCAGCAGATGAGCATGCCGCCTATATAAATTGTCGTGGGCATTGGGAAATTGTATCATTTCATCCTAACCCGTCAAAGCAGCAACACAGCAGCCTGCCGAGTTGTGTGGCCCATAGTGCAAAGACAAAAGTTGAGAAAGAGAAAGTGTGTTTTCGATTCGAATCGATTCGATTTGTGTGCGGTACAAAAGCCAAACAAACAGTGCACTCTGCCCCCTTAAAAAGGATTATACAACCAACAAATTTCAAGTGCAAAAACACATAAACAAACAACAACAACAACAACAGCAATGGCAAATAATAAAGTTATTTTCGGTGTCTTGTGTTTGGTGACGCTGAGCGCTGCGCTGCCCGCGGAGGAGACACGCGGACATGCACGCAATGCCATCGGAGGCGAGAATGACATTATGGATAGCATCTATAGCGACTGCCTGCGCAAGGATTCGGTCTCGTGCGTCAAGTACAAGCTGTTCAACTTCGTCGACAAGGTGCTGGGGGCACGCGATCAGTTCTCGCTCACTGAGGGCGTCACTGTGGTGCGCTCATCGGATGCTCCAGTGGTGCAGGAGGCTGCCCGCTCCATCTCTGGCGATGAATCGTTTGAATCTCTGGCCCTGAACCGCATCAGCAGCTTCCTCAACTCGCACACCATCAAGGTGGAACTGAAGGGTGCCGACATTGTGCAGGCTGTTAGCTCCACTGGCCGCGCCCTCGAGGATGCCTCTGAGTCTCTGTTCGGCAGCAACGATCCCAATGCACCAGAGGAGAGCCGTGGCAAGAAGAAGAAGGCTGCCAAAATCTTGGGCCCCATTCTCGCTCTCGTCGCCCTGAAGGCCGCCGCTCTGCTGCCCCTGCTGCTCGGTGCCATCGCTCTGATTGCTGGCAAGGCTCTGCTCATTGGTAAGATCGCTCTGGTGCTGTCGGCCGTCATTGGCCTCAAGAAACTGCTGTCACAGGAGAAGCATGTCACATACGAGGTGGTCGCCCATCCCCATCACAGCAGCAGCCACTCGGTCAGCCACGATGCCTATGGCAGCGGATACAGCGCCGATGCGGGCGCCTCATCGGCTTCGTACGGCAGCAGCGGCCATGGTGGCTGGGGACGTTCCATCGATGCCCAGGATCTGGCCTACAGTGCCCAGAAGCCCCAGGCCTAAGTCAACCACAACCACAACCGCATGAAACCACAAGCAACCACAACAAGAACCACTGACTTGAGCGATCTCTCGCTCGCACAGACACAGACACAGACACAGACACTCTTGAAGAGGAACACATACATAATTTATCGTTCGTTTTAATTATTTATTAATATAATTTATTTTATTTATTTTCCACACGAAAAGAAAAAAGAAGAAATCAAGCTGCAAACGCAAAAGGAAACTAAATGCAAACAAAGCAAAAAAAAAAAAAAAAATGAAGTTGAACAGAAACAGAAACAGAAACATAAACAGAAAATGCAGAAACCCTGAGCCTCGTTAGGTTTGTAATGCGGATGAGTGTGCGTGCCCCTAGTTGCTTGACATACATACACACACACACATGCACACGTGAGCTAAACTGCTCGATTGTTTCGATTAATTAATCGATAGGCCGAGCTTCAGTTTAGAGACTTCCTTCAACAACGCTTCACACGTACACTCACACGCACAGTCACAAACACACACACAGACACACAACTCGAACTCACACGCACTGTATCTGTCTATCGCTATCTCTTTCTAACAAACACACACTCTTCGAGACATGCATTCTCTACAGCGCGATCATTAACTGTCTGTCTATCTATCTATATCTGTATCTCTACATCTATATCTATATCTATATCTATGTCTATAACTCTGTCTACTCATACAAACACAAACACATCTATCTAGAGACTATACCAAAACTTTGTTGGTTGCCATGCAACTGTTTGCAACGTACAAATGTTGATCTATCTATATAATGCTATGCTCTATCATACTCTACTCTATACTCTATTCTACTCTGTACTCTGTACTGTACTGTTCTCTATAGTCTATGTTCTACGCTGTCCTGTACTCTTTACATGCAATTCTAGTCTTACATAACAACAGCAACAGCAACTACAACTACAACTACAACAACAGCAAGCATGCCTACTACTAGCTTTAACTGAACAACTAACTAGATCTACTCTCACATCTATCTATCAGTATCTCTCTTTCTCTCTCTCTTCAACTGTCTTTCCTTCTCTATTTCATCTATGCGATTGCCTTTCGAGTCATAGTTTTGGTCATATTATAAGCCATAACTTGCCATAGTTTTTCTGCCTGCCTCATGCACACAAAACTGAACTGAACTCATTAATGAACTCAGCGAAACTATAAAGTTTTTTATTTAACTCACAAAACTCGACTTCTGATTTCCACTTTAACTCTTCAACTTTCTCATGCACCTTTTGCACCTTCTCATCTCTCATATTATTACTCTGACTGCCTCTCTGTCTTACTCTATCTCTCTCACTCTCTCATTCACGCTCCTTCTCTACTACTCCTCTACTCACTCTTCTCTTCAGTGACTTCTGTCGCCATCATCTCTATCTCACGCTCTCTCTGCCTGTCACACATGTGCATCTGTCACTTTCTAACGCTCTACTTTCCCAAAAATGAAACAAAAACAAAAAGAAGAAGCAGCTCGCACGTACGTTCTCCAATAACCATAGTTCACTGTAGGATTTATTGTTTGATATTTTATCATGTATTTCTGTCGCATTGTTTATCAGCGACTCGGGTCGTTTGCCAAGTGCTGCCAGTGTCGCTTTTTTGCATTGTGCTTTAAACTTATTTTTAATTCATTTAAAGATATTTGTTTAAATCATACTGATTTAGCACCGCACCGCACCGGCTTCAAAACCCCCGAGTCGCACAAGCTGATTGTCAACATTATAATTTAAATACATAATATATGTTGTATATCTTAAGCAGAATCATACGGGACTTTCACATTATAAGAACAAACAAAAAGAGCGCGTAGCATAGAAACTGCAGAAGACACACACACACACACACTCAATCACACGCATAAATCACAATTTCACACACAAAGAATGTAAATCTCTTGTATACACACCCAAACAACAAACATATGTATTTTCTCTGTCATAAATGCATGTCATTATAAAATGAAGAAAAACAACAATAAGTACAAAAAATACTCAAAAAATCCAAAAAAAAAAAAAAACAGAACAATACAAAAACATAATGAAAAGCAAGCAAGGAAGATTAATAAATAAAAAATCAATGAAAAATCAACTTTGGTGCACAATTATTCCCCCATCATTGGCAGCAGGTGAAAGCGAAACAACGGCAAAGGCAACAGCAACAGCAACAACAGCGACGACAACAACAGCGACAACAACATCAGCGACAACAGCAACCGCGACGACAACAACAGCCGTGATCTGAGATGAATACAATTTGCCTTGTGACATTATGGTTATGCATAATGTCCGAGAGCGGGCAGCGGGCAGCGGGGCAGCAGCAGCTCTGGACGCGTCCATCTTTGGGCAGAATACAAGGCAAATGCTTTCATTTAAAGTGAAATTGATTTGCGACCCAGTTGCCCAAGCGATTTTAAAGACTTCTCCGTTAAGAGAGGTGTAAATAATTATGAGTTTGGCCTGGTCGAGGCAGCTGCTGCTGTTGCTGCTGCTGGCTTGCTGCCAAGCCAAACAACACACAAAAATGTGGTCGAAAGTGTGCCCCGCCGGCTACCGTTCGGGGCCAAGACTGTCGGCAACAGACAGTGAAAGTAAACAGTTAGGAAACAGCAACGGCAGCAGCAGCAGCAGTAACAACAACAACAACAGCAGCAGCAACAGTAAATGCATTGAAAATGTGTAGTGAAAAGCTTTAGAAACGTTTTCGAGGGGGCTAAAAACAAAAACCAAATTAACGCGCATTATTTTGTTAACAACTCATTTGTGTGAGCAGAGGTGACCAGTCTGGGGGTATCTTAAGAAATAGTCTGCCCGACTGATTCAGCACAAACTGTCCATTAAAAGTGGGCAACTATGTGACACCGAATGGCACCCGGTGAACCGGAGGAAAAACAAAAACTAACAAAGTCGTTGGTATCACAGGAAAAAAAGGCGAGTTAATTGTGTCATCATGTTTTGTGGCATCATCATTAGAATGGTGGAACAGTGTTGGGCAGGGTTACTAGTTGAGACAGCACAAATATGGCTGACTGTGTGCTTGGACTCGTCTCGTTTCTGTTGACTCTCCAAAGAGTGTTTCATCAGCGGAGTCACTCGGTTCTATAGTTAAATATCTATGAGATCTATTATAATGCGAATTACTGAAGCATTTCCTCACAGCTTTCCACTTTCATTGCTTCAGTGTTTTATTTTCTATTATTTTATTTATTTTCTTCGAATTTCGTCGGTTTATTCAAATCAAATCCCAAAATGAAAGCCTACCCATGTGATTTGGAGCGAATTACCGTTGTGCGGCGGCGAATAGTGGTCGAAGAGTGCCGCTAGAGAAATGTGGCTGCAACTGTAAGAAAAACTGGCGCAGATGTCTGCATCGGTATCGGCAACAACGTTGTTGCTGCTGCTGCCGCTACTGCCAATTTCACATTCTGAAAACCAGAAAAAAAGCCACAAAATTTGCAATAATTCATAAGCCGGCAGCGTATTGCGCACACACGCTCCAATGAGAGAGTTAATTCAGGTCTGAATTCTCTCCGGAGTGCAGCAGCCAAAATTGCAGGCGAATTTCACTGTCAACGCACCCCGAGCTGTGGCCATGTGGATGCCACGTTGCAGCCAGTTGCTCCCAGCAGCAACTGCCAGAGTTGCCTGCAAGGGCGTCGGCGCAGACAGAGTTGCATGCTGGTGCGCAGAATGCGCTGTACGAAATGAAAACAAGTTTGAGTCTGCCTCAGAAAAAGCGGGTCAGCAGAACGTTGCCAACAACAACAACAACTCAAAAACAACACTCTCAGCATAGGCCAAATGACAACCTGATCTGCCGGCCTTGCATTGCGCTTTCCAACCCACAAAAATCACCTGTTTGCCACATGCGATGACAATGCGACGAATACTCGACTCGTATTAAACATTTTTCCTCCTGTCATCATTTTCCACTCCAACAAGTTTTCCCACACTCGTAAAACACGCACTAAATTATGCTGCATGTAATTGTTATTGTTGTTGTTGTTGTTGTTGTTGTTGCTGCTGCTGCTGCTGCTATTGTTGTGGCGGCCTGTGCATGGAAGCGTTAAATTTGTTAAGCGTTCCTCGAGCAGTTACGATTATTGTTAATGATTAATTGAAAGTTAATTAGACACGCGAGCCGCATGCAAACCGCTGGAACAACTTAATATGCCCCCACCCCGATGACTTAACGGATGATTTGTTGCTGTTATATTTCAGTTGCCTCTTGCAATATTTAATTCAGTTATACAATATCAATTGTGCATAATTAAATATTGCTCTTGGCCATAGTTTACTGTGTAGCTCCGTTGCGCATTCTAGTAGTGGCAAGATAAACTACTTTTTCTTATCGAATATCTATATAAAATGCCGCAATAAAAGCAAAATTAAAACCGTAAAGTAAAAGTTGTGTGCACATGTATCTCATTTATTTTACTAGATGAAGATCAACACTTTTGTTTTATTTGTGCCATAGAAATTTCTTATCAGCAAATTTCATTTTCAATTGATGGCAGTTATTATGAATTTGCATAAGAATGCCGAAAGCACCCAATCCTCTGCTTCACTGAAGTATTTGCTAAATAGTTTACCAAGCCATAAACTGCCAGAACCATTAATAATATTGCATCGACAATAATCTTGATCACTCTTATTAAACTTTCTGCAGTCATCAGTTGCCAGGGCAGCTTTATCAAACTTCATTTTGGGACTAAATTAAAAACTGCGGACTTTGCCTGTGTCCATTGATGGAGATGAAAAATAAACCCTATATCAAAATAAAACTTTTAAAAACAGATTTTATTTAAAAAGAGCTTTTTTGTTTTTTCAATGCAATTTTCGTAATCAAAGTTCGTGTCTTAACTCTTTCGTTAAGATCAACACGCAATTTGGCCTTCAGCACAAAAGTATGCTACGATTTTCATGCACTTTTCGTTCAGAGCGGCGCTCCACATTTTCGTTAGCAGCTCAAAAGTAGGCAACACTTTTTGTTTCTTTTTCGCCATGGAGACTTGGAAAAACTAATTAAATACGATATATATCCCTTATTAAACTAATTGAATACATATGTATTTGTAAGAATTGAAAATGGGAATGGTCTAACGCAAACTATTTTATTTAGTGTGCGTCTACTGTACTGCAAACAAACCTTGTCTTACTATATGCCCATAAAAAGAAGAAAGTTAAGGTTATAGTCGAATTGTGGGACGACAGTGAATCTGAGCTTAAGAGGTATTTGAGAAAAAAAAAACCGAAAAACTGCAATGTTTCGGTCTACTAAGCAAAACAAAGACACACACACATACGAACACACAGCACACAACAGTTTGGGCTGAGGCAGTGCATCGGCTGTGCCTGTGGCTGTGGTGGCTCTTCGGTTGCGGCGGTTGTGTATCTGTGCCTATGCCGGCACGCACGCTGCATCGCACACTGTTTTACACGCTGAACAAAACTTAATAGCTTAGAACGGGCTGTGGGCTGTGTTTGGCTGATAATTACAAATGAAATTGCAACGGAGATGTTGATGCTGCGGCTGTGCGATATTTCGTTGCTTTCGCAGCGAAATCACGAAAGCGCAGCTTCAATTGGGCAGCTTGGGGAGAGACGCTCTGTGTAGCAGCTAGCTAGCTAATTGGCGTGATATTTAGACTAAAACAAAATGTGTTTTTTCTGCTTTTCTCATTTTCAGCTGACGCTTGACATGCACCCAGGTGCAATTAGCCGGCAAGAAATCGGCCAGGCGGTATAAAATGCATACAATGTGCATTTCAGCACTCAGTTGATAAACTTAAGTGCGATCGCCCAGCAGCTGTAGTTGGCCAGAAAGTGGAGCTGTGCATGCATCGCTAGCAAGGATAGCCAAGGATTTCTATACACACACACACACACAAACACAGACGCAGTGACATGATCAAATACGTGTGGCATGTGGCAGCACTGATGATTGTCTTCTGCTGGCTGCCAGCGGCAATCGCTCGCAGCACCGCCTACAATCACATTAACGGACTGGGCGTGGATCCCCAGCTTCAGGCACAGCCGCAGCAGCAGCAGCAGCAGCCACAGCAAGAGCAGCAGTCGACACAACAGTCAACGAGCTTCTGGAAGGATCTGTCGCTGGTGTACCGCATCTACCAGCAGTGTACGGGAGAGAACATGTCCGTTTGCCTCAAGGTAAAGCTGCTTACTGGCCTGGAGAAGGCCTTTCGCACGGCCAAGACGCTTACGCTCTTCGAGGGCATTCAGTTTGTGAGCAGCAGCACAGCAGATAAGGCACAAAAGCGGTTCCATCAGCCAGCGATTAGTGAGCAGGATATCGAGGCAGTGCTGCCACGAGGCATCGATGCCAAGGATCAAGTACTGAACAGCATGATTATGAAGCGACTTGGTAGTTTCTTGCAGGATCACACGCTACAGGTGGGTACGCAGTAGTATTCCCAGCTTCGGCTTCGTCTGTTAGTTTCGCTTCTCTATTTTGCAGATAAAGTTCCCAGACTTGCGGGATTCGGACAGCAACTCGATGGAGGGTCGTAAGAAGAAGGATAAAAAGGGTAGCGGCGCATACATTATGATTCCATTGTTGCTCGGCGGCACCATTGTGCCCATTGCCTACGGTGCTCTGGCCATGTTGGCCGGCAAGGCACTGATCGTGTCCAAGCTGGCTCTGGTGCTCGCCTCCATTATTGGCATAAAGAAACTGCTTAGTGGCGGCGGAGGACACAAGGAATCATCACACGAGGTGGTAGTCTCCTCCGGCGGCCACTCAGGCTGGGGACGTGACTTCGATATGGCCTACAGTGGCTGGAAACCGGGCAAGGAGTCGGCAGCGGGTAGCGCCAAGAGCTTGTAGAGCACAGCCAGCATTTTCAGCAGATCAGAGATCGCAGATCAAGGATAACGTAGAGAGCAGAGTAAACCAAAGATGAAACGATGAACGATGCCGCATGAATTGTCTGAATAATACATAATATGTAGCTTAATTTTATTACGTATACGTACGAGTACGAACTAAATGTGTGTGTTAGGCCTAAGTAAGCGTTAATTAAATATAGTATGAATACGTTCTGCTTTAAATCGCCTCCAGTCTCAATCGACTCTCGCCACGCCCGACTCGGCCACGTCTACTGAATATCTATATGATAACAGTTTTCAAAAAACCGCTTACGTGCGTGCTAAAAAGCAACAGCAACAACTACGAATACCTTGCAGCAATCGCAGCGTTAACACGGCTTCGCTTTCTACCAAAAAAAAAAAACTACGAGCACATATTTTATTTCAGACCGAGCACAGAGTCTGCCAAAGTCCAATGCAATATTCATACATAGATCATAGCGGGCCTCTCTTCCTTCTCTGCTCTTCACTTGCCTCAATTGTGTTGCTGTTGTCGTTGTCTTTTCTTTGGTATGCGACATTTTCACTTTTGCACTCTGCACGAAATATTAATGAGCCGCCGCATTTTACACTGGGACAGAACATTGACAACACGACCGAAAGAAATGTCTGACTTTATTTAAATATAGCCGCAATTCCCACGCCCAATCGAAGGTGACTTGTGGCGCCCTTCGCAGCCTAATTGCTGACGTCATCAACACTTTCATTAATTGAAAATTACTCAAGCAGCGAAACAGAGAGCTGAGCTACCCGGAATTGACAGTGTCAGTGAGGGATGGAGGAGCTCGTCATAGCTCGTCATGAAAGTGAAACTTTCCAACACAAAAAAGGTGTCAATTCGTAAGATGCCACTGCAAAAGGGTTGGGTCGCTGAGGACCCAGACCGGGTGTGATATTTGACTTGAGTGGGCGATAAATGAAAGCTACCTTGAGATGGGCCAAGCTAAAAACGCTTGACTGCGCCTATTTTGCCAGCCAATTGATGTCAGTAGCGAGACGATGGAGGAGAAGGATACTTGGGTAGGATACTGTAGACTAACTTAATTGGCTTTTATGGCTAATGACGTTGAGTTGGGGTACACAAAGCTAAGCGTGTCTCAATTACGAATTTATCACTCGCATTTCTCTACAAGACTCCGAAAATGATTCTTACATAAGTGGAGTGTGGAATGTCCACAGTCCATAAAAACTATTTCACTTTCATTGCGCAAAACAATTGTCAAGATGTCGGCAAGTCGACTCGGACATGCCCTACAGCGAGGCCTACGCATTATCACTGTAACTGCGACTGTCAGTCACTGCTACCGCACTCCAGTCACGTCACGTGCGCATCCATCTTTGTCTAACACGTGCAACACATTTGCATATATCATCGGCATAAGAGAGACAGCACCTAACCCAAACCCAAACCCATCTACATACCATACCATACTCTTCCCGACTACGATAAGTATGTAGATAATCAGCCACAAAAATTTCGTTTGCTTTGCATCTTTGTATATTCCGCTTTGGTAGCGTGCAAATCTTCGCATTATTCATCACTTTCTTTCGGGTACTTGACTAATGCGTAAATTAAACAGAAAACGACCGAAAAGCTCACATCACTTATTGGCTGTGATGGACGCACAGATACTGCGTAGCAGGCGATATAATTTCTCTTTTATTTATTTGACTTTTTTTTATATTTGATATAAATAAATTATACCTAGTTTCCCACGTTATTGATTATAATATAGTAATTAAAATATATTTAAGAATATCTGTTATACATTTTAAGAAACTTATCAGTCGGCTTATTTATTTGAGTACGCTGTAATAAATTTTAAAATACGTTTCATTCGGGATTAAGCGATGATATAACATAAGCTAACACTCAAATGAGTTTTCCTCTTTTATTTTTTAATACCCTTTGCTGGCCATTTATATGGATTAGGGGTATTAAAAAACAAAATGCCGCGAGACGTGTGACAATTTTCGTAAATGAAATTAATGTTGGAAAAATTAAAGCGACATAATGCCAACAATTTAGCTTGATATGGAACTCTCGTGTCTCGTGTCTCTCGTCTCGCATCTCTTGCCATGCAAATGAAGATAGTTGAAGATAGTCACACATACATACTTGTAAATAGCAGTAGATACATATAGACTATGTGCAGATACATTATGGCGCATTTAAGTGAGAGATGGAGAAAAACAAATACATAAATAAAAAGCAAAATTAAAGTGAAATTTCTTATCCATGCCGCCGCCGCCTGCAAACTAGTTAATTTTCTATTTTACTCCAATTTGAGTCAGACTTGTTGCGGTTTCTTTCGCGCTATAGAGACGATATGGCATGATGTGTGTGTGTGTGTGTATTCGATGGTGTGCTAGGATGGGGTGTAGTGTTCGATTGGCCACACCGAGTCACGTGTCTGCAATTTCTAATGGATCGATCATTGGACCGTCTCAGCACGCATATCACTTTCTGATTGTTTTGTGTGGTTCTTCTTCTTATTCTCAGTCTCAGCCAGGAAAGTGTGCCAAATGCAGGCGCCGCCGCTCTGCTCATAAATTGCGCTCCAAATGCCCCAATACGAAATTCTGATTTGAGTTGTCAAATGCCTGAAGCACAATTCAATGCGATTTGGCGACCACCAAGCTGGGTGTGTGTGCGAGTGTGTGTGCAAATAGTTAAGTGTTTGCCTGTTGACAAACAACAACAACAGCAGCAACCACAACTGGCAACAGAAGCAGCAACCGCTAACAAGCCGCAGCCACAGTCAAAGCCAAAGTCAAAGCAAAAGCCAACGCTGTAGCCGAAGCCGAAGCGACATTAGCTTCGGCTAACACACACACTCACACACACGACACACACGTCTGTCTTGGCCAGGCCGAGACGGGGGCAAGCCAGGTTGCATTGGCCGATGCGCTTCGTGGTTATCGTTGTCGTCGTCGCCGTCGTCTTCACCAGGTTGTTTATTTAAATTCTAAGCTTGGCTACTGTATATGACGATGAAGCCACTCGGCTGGCTGGAGAGGAGCGGGGAGTAGAGATGCGGCCAGCTCGCCGTCGTGTTTAACGTCGTCAACGTCGTCGCCGCCGACTGCGGCGTCAAACTGCGCTGCTGGCCGGGAATAAAACTCGATCCGCGTGCGTCTTCTAGCCACAGTTTACGGATTGCCTTCTGACCGACAGATCGAATCGAGCCAATCGAGCACAGTGCAACCAATCAAGCAAAAAAAAAAAGAAGAAAAACAAACAAAGGCACGTGCAAGCAGTGCCCAAAAGGATAAAAAAAAGAAGTGTCAAGTGTCAAGTGACTCGACCTCCCCCTACCAAAAAAAAAAACACAATTGCAATCATGCTGAAATTCGTGTGTCTATTCGCGCTGCTGGCCTCCACAGCGGCTGCTGCCTCCGAGGCGGACAGCTTGCTGACCAGCGCACTGAAAATGGTCAAGGATTGCGGTGAACGCTCCATGGTGCTGTGCATGAAGGTAGGAAGAAGAGTGAGAAGGATTAGTTGAGAGTGACTTAGCTAAAGGCAAGATTCATTTTGTAACAGGAACGTGCCCTGCATTACTTTGACACGGAGAACGGCGATGTGAGGCTGACCGAGGGCATATCGCTGGTCAAGACCGATGATATACCCGTGGGACGTTCCCTTAATGATTTGACGCTGCCCGAGGAGACAGAGGCACGTGAGTCCGAGGTCGATTCGCTGCTTGTGGAGCGTGTTGCACGCTTCTTTGGCACACACACACTTCAATTCAAGGTGCCCAAGGACTCCATTCAGGACATGCAGCGCGCTCTGGAGGAATGTGAGTTGTGGTGCAAATGAAAATAGATTGTTTACGCTTGGAATAGACGTGGACACATATCACATAGCTCAGCTTGCTCTGCTCTTGCTGCTCCTCACATTGCAGCATGTTGTTGTTCTGCTCACTGGTTCTTTGGCTCGTTGCCAATTTGGGTTAGTGGTGCAATTACCCATGGCCAGAGCAGCAGCAGCAGCAGCAGCATCTTCGTCTGCATCTTCGTCTGCATCTGTCTGCCTGGCAGCCGCAATGTGGCAACAATGTGGCCAATTCCTAAATCCTGTTTTCACTGTTAGCTGCTTGCCGCATTGGGGTCACAGATGGAGAGGCAGCTTAGGAGACGGAGGCAGCCGGGTAGAAGTCAACAGGCATCCTGTTGCATTCGATTCGGAGGCATCTCTCTGGTCTAGCGGTGCATTGACAGTTGCCACAAGGCGTTGGCAAACTTGTTGTTGCCACAAGTTAATTGCAATTTAGTCACACGGTTAGGCTTACTTTCTTTTTGTGCTCATGCCGCTCATTTCCGATTGCACATGGAAAGAAAGCGGCCGGTCCTGTTTCAGTTACTCCCCCCCTCTCTCTTTCTCTCTCTCCCTCTATCTGTCTCTATCTGCATTAATTACCCAGTGTGCTCCAATTGCTAATAAGCTGTAAACAGGCGATTCGAGCAAATCGTTTAACAAGCGAAAGTTTATCATGCAAACAGCAACTAATCATGTCTCAATTGTCTCCCCCCGCCCCTCTCCCTTTAGCTCGTGGCAAGAAGAAGGAGAAGAAGAAGTACCTGATGCCCCTGCTGATGCTCTTCAAGCTGAAGATGGCCGCTCTGCTGCCTCTGGCCATTGGTTTCTTGGCGCTCATCTCCTTCAAGGCTCTCGTCATCGGCAAGATCGCTCTGTTGTTGTCCGGCATCATTGGACTGAAAAAACTGCTGGAATCCAAGAAGGAGAACTACGAGGTGGTCGCGCATCCCCATTACGAGCACGAGCACAGTTACGGACGCTCGCTGCATGCCAACGATGCCCAGAACTTGGCCTACGCGGCGTATCAGCAATAGGTGCGAGTAGAGTTGCCAGAGCGCAGGAGCAACAAATTAGTGCAATACACAAAAACAAAAATCGGAGACAGAGGAAATCAAAATGGAGGAGAGCGAGCAGCTCGCTTAATTTATTTTATTTATTTAATTTATTTATAGCATAACTGAAGCCAAGGCGCCATCAACACAGAGATAAAAAAAAAAAAACTTGTTAATGAGAGAAATTTTTGTCAGAATTCAGATCAGATCATACCAACAACGTATCGTATAAGTTACATCCAAAAAACAAAGGGGGCGGATTCAGCTTCAACTTAATGGAATCGCACTGTAAACTAAACTAAACTAAACTTAACTAAACTGAACTGTACTCGAGAAGTGACTGCATTTTGTATTATTGTAATATTTTTACTGCTCAGAGCTTTACTATGGACTACTTCTGCTTACGATATTTACAACTAAACTGAACTAAACCAAACTTAACTTAACTAAACATAAACTAAACTAAAATCACTCTAAATAGACTGCCCCAAGCCAGAACTCTCCGCTGCAGAGAGGCGGCCAAAAAACAGTCCAGTCAACTTTCGCCCCCCAATTGCCCCCCTATATCACACACTCTCTCAATGCAGAGAAATCAAATGAAACTCAATAAAGCCGCATTTATCTGTAACTGAAATTCGTTGGCATTTGTCAGGTAGCACAGGTAGGTATGTTATATATATGTATATATTGCGCATACGCAACGTGCGACGCATGAAATGCTTTCACTCTTTCACTAACAAAACGAAGCGAATTACCAACTAGGGCGAACCAGGCCAGCAATATCAATTGCATGTGCGACACACAAAATCACAGACGATCCACGATCCACAGTGAAGTTTCACTTGCAACGAGCGAGCGCACTGAGGCGTAGTCAGAAGAGTCAGAAGACTCGCTTCAATCTGGCCAACTTCACAACTGGCTAGCCGATTTCCTGGCCTGCCATTGGCCTTGCCATGGTCGTCGTTCTGTCTCCTCCATCTTTCTATCAGCTATTAACTTCAGCTATGCCCCTGCCTCCCCCAGCTTCCCCTGCTCCCCCTACTCCTCCCTCGTTCTGCAGAGACATTGGTATCCGGTGTCGCTCCAAAATCAAATGAAAGTCGCCACTTTGGCCACGACCTGCTTTTTGCATGTGCAATTGCAGCACGTACAACGCCCTGGCTCCCACATACCCCCTGCTTACTCCCTCTGCTCTCCCTCTACTACGCCACACGCCCAGCTGCGCCTCAGTCTGGTTAGGCCGGGCTTGCGAGTGCAATGTCAATGATACGCAGCTGGGCCACACCCCTCCTCCAGCTGCAATTTATGGCCGAATGGCAAATGCCGAATGGCCAAAACTGTTCACAGCTCATGCATACACATAGCCACATAGCTGCGCTCTCACACTCACACACACACTTACACAGGCACGTATAATTTAATCAGTTTATAAACAATTTTCGCCAGCAACAGTTGCTGCTGCGGCGCTTGTTGTTGAATTTCAAGCATTGTCGGTGAAAGTGTTTAGCGAAACAATTTCTTTTATTTTTCTGTGTCGCAGGCTGCCGCAGCCTGCTGCTGCTGCTGCTGCAATTGGAAAACCAATGCAAGCAATTCCACATGTTTTCAAGCCCGTCCCTCACACCTTACACCTCACTCCCCAATCCAGAGTTGAAGTCGTTAACATTTTGTGGGCCTTAAAGGTGCAGAAGTTCACACAGGCAGCAGCAGTAAAACTTGCTTTGGCAGCCACAAATTTAATGCCGTATAAAATAAACAACAAAATGACCACAAATTGGCCAACCCTCTTGGAAAGGGTTGACTATGAAAAAGTTAGCTTGATCCTTGTCTGTTGGATTTCATTAGCAAAATACTGAAAAGTTTCCACGCACATAGCAGACGACTCTGTCTAACGGTTTCCCAACATCAGATGTTGTTGTTGTTGTTGTTGTTGCCATGGCTGCTGCTGCTGCTGTTGCTCGAGTTTATTACACTAGTTAACTCAACGAGGTGGCAACTCTGCACTCGTTTCACAGCTTAAATAAATTCAGCCTGAAAGTATGCAACAAATTTTGCATATGCAAGCAACGCACAAGTATGGAGGGTTTTATTTGCATAATTATGACAGAAGTTTTAATAGGTAAAAATGAATTTATATGTGAAAACACCAATTACTTTTTATAGTATTATTCTTTTGTAACTACAGTTTTTAATATGATTTATATTTTAAATTCATTTACAATTTTTTACTATTATTACATTATATCATTACGACAGTTTCTTTAAGTCTTACAAGTCGCAACTTATATTATATATTTTTCATTCATAAAATACCAAAAAAAGTAGCAAATCACCTTAAAGACGAGTACTCTAAGTGGGCTCGTTTAAAGCGTTGTAAACTACCCGCAATTTATCTCAATGGACGCAAATTTTCGGCAATTCCGTAATTATTGTCGTTTATTAAATCGAGCCTCCTCCTCCGGCTTTGCTCTTCGTAATTTTCAGATCAAGCTGTGACTGTGGCGCTTCTTTCATAACTTTTCTGGACTAACAATAGCTCATTACATAATGGCCAAGATGTGCGAAAAAAAAGAAAGACTAAAAAAATTGCCCACAAGTCATCGGCGGTGGGTCGACGGCAGCGCGTGTGCACTGACCATGACCATGATGCGAGCAACAGCAGCAGCAGACGCAGCAGAGGCAGCAATCATTGGCGTTGGCTTCTGCTTCTGTCTTGGCGTTGATGTACAACAATTTCCGTTATTGGGCCACGGCGTTACATGTGCAAAAAAAAACGAAAAAACAGAGTGAACTATGAAAATGCGAGCACATTTGGCCAAAAGTTGAGCCGTGATTATTGTATAACAAGCTGTGGGGAGTAGCTGCAGCTATAAATCCAGTGGGTCAGCTGGCGGGCAGGCTTAGTCCGGCAGCGAAGCTGAAGCAACGAGGAGTATACAGCAAACAGAATGAAGCCAGTGTGGGTCATTCTGCTGCTGAGTGTCTTCACTCTTGTCGACAGCAGCGACGTCTCCCAAGTCAGCTCGGAGGAACTGCAGCATTTCAAGCAGTGTGTGCGTGGAGCAAACCGTTCCAAGCTAACCGAATGCTTGGGTCGCTCCGCTCTCAACTTCATACAACGTTTCGAGGAGAAGGAAAACGTACGTTTCATGGAGGATTTTGTGGCAGTCAAAGCGGAGAGCGCAGCGAGTCGCTCCTTGCTCAATGTGCTGGATACGGATCCCGTGGATTTTCGTGGCATTTTAGAGAATGCGGGCGCTGTGATGGGGCAGCGCAGCTTGGAATGGCACATGGATGCACTGTATCCGGGTCTAATGTTTAAAATTGGACCCACCGCAGATGCGAATAGCGTCGCTGAGTTTGTGCTGGACAATGGGGTGCAGGATGAGCGTCAGTTTGGCTACGAGGATGTCAGCACAGGTGAGTGCGATGTGCCATGTGCTGTCGGAGATCAATGACTGATTGTGGCCATCCTTAGGTCGCCTGCTGGCCAAGCAGTACCTGTTGCCCTTCCTGCTGGGACTGAAGTTTAACTTGGTCGCCTTGGTGCCGTTGCTTTTTGCCGGCATCTGTCTGCTGTTGAAGAAGTCTCTGTTTCTGGCCAAGCTGGCCATCTATGTGAGCAGTTTTCTGGGTCTTGGTGGCGTGCTTGGCTCACTGGGTAGTCTGGGAGGTGGAGGAGGAATCGGAGGAGGTGGCTACGGTGGATTTGGTGGCTTTGGCGGTGGTCTTAACTTTGCCGGTGGCTTGGCACGTCCCGTTGGACACTTTCCAGGCAAAACAACAGTCTTTGGCCATGGCGACGAACTGCATCATCAGTACAATGTGCATGAGCCGCAACCGTACAAGCGCAGCGATCGCAAGGTGCGTTTCGAGCAGCCCAGAGAGGCGACTCCCGTTGCGTCCACACCACGACCCACAGAAGATCGATTCTATGACTACGATAAACATCGTCGCCCCACACTGGAGCAGACCATCGATGCGGCCGATTCCATTGTGCGTCACTTTCCGGCAGCATCGTCAACGGGCTGGCAGGTTGTGGATGTGAGATCCCTGTAAATAGACGGCTAAGTCGGCTAAGTTATTTATATTATATGACATCGTTCTAGGCTCAATTAGTTAACTTATAATTAAGCAGACATAAAGTTTGCCAAACGTTTTCCAAGTGAAAGTTTTGTTTATGCAAACCCAAAACCCACAAAGCGTTGTCGCTTGGCCAAGGTTCAGTGAGCAAGTGAATCTGAACTGGGGTCGGAGCCGGGCGGGGCGTGAAAGACTTTCCGAAAAACTTTTCTTATTAGATTCCTATCAAGAGAGCGTTTTTTGGCTGTGTCGCGCTTTGACAAGCCGGTTAATTGTCCATCAGGTCATGGTATAAATAGCTCCAGCTCTAGCTACATCCCGGTTATTTGTGGTTTGTGTGGCAATCAATGAGAATATGCGTAGTACAGTGTTCTGCCTGCTGCTGTGGATCGGGTTGAGTGTGGGTCAGGAGACAAATGAAACCAGTTCTGCATCCGTGTGGAGTGCACGCAGCGTGAGTCGCGTGCTCCAACAATGCCTGAGTGGCACACAGAGATGGCAATGCTTGGGCGAGGAGAGTGAACGATTGCTGGAGGCGGCCACAAGGGACAAGAGCACGTGGCAGCTCAGCGAGTACCTCAGTATTGAACCAATGCCAGAGGAGGAGGAGCCATCGATGAGGGGACGCAGTGCAACTGGATTTGCTGGCAAATTGCTGCAGCTGGCACAGGGACGAGCGCTGCGGGTGCGACTGCCCAGGCAGCTGACCATATCGAATGCCATCGATGACTTTGGCAACGGGCTGGGCGTGGATCAAGGTACGATAGATGATAAAGTCGATAAGTTTGTCGCGGGCTTTGGTAGTTTAACAGCGACAGATAATGATAAGAAGAAAGTGAAGCAGAAAAAGAAAAGTAAGAAGAAGAAGAAGGATAAAAGTAAGAAGAAAAAGAAGAAGAAGAAAAAGAAGAAAGACAAGCAGAAAAAGAAAAAAAAGAAGAAAAAGGGTGATAAAAAGAAAAATAAAAGCAAAAACTGTTTCAACAAAACAGGTCGCAAGAAGAAGGACAAAGATAAGCACATGGCCATGATGGGTGGCATGATAATGTTGGCCACGTTCGCCCAAATGTTCCTTGGCAAGGTCATACTCATCGCCGGCTCTGCGTTCATAATGGCCAAAATTGCGCTGCTCATATCGCTGCTGGTGAGTAAAAGATGATGCCATGTCCTGCCCTGGCCTGGCCTGGCCCAAGGTTCATTGTTCATTGCCTTGCGCGCTCTACGCTTCTCCTTGCAGGGCAGTCTAAAAAAGGGTATGACTGGACACAGTGGTAGTCCCGAGCATGTCATTGTCTCCAGCTCTGGGCACAGCCATGAGAGCGGCTGGCATCGCAGCATGCCCACCGATGGCTACAGCACGGCGCAGCTGGAGACGGCGGGCGAGGAGACTCCTCATGGTCACGAGCAGGCCTACTATGCCTATGAGACGGATGAGCTCAGACGACGTCAACTTGCAACGTCAAATACACAGGAGACCGGCAAACCCAAGCGTGGTTTTCTCTAGCTTTATATGTATTTCTGTGGTAAACATAATATAACTAACTAAACTTAATCTAAGGTCGTAGTCGACAAGTGTAAATACAATTGCAGACAAATTGAAGCTAATTGAAGCGATTATCGTCTTTGGTTTTCTGCGCCGGATGCTGCTGCTGCTGCTGCTGCTGCTGCTTATCGCGACACCTTTCCGCCGGACGCAGCAGCAGCGGCTGCAGCAGCGGCAGCAATGTTGGCTCCATCGTGCGGCATCCAGGCATGGTAGGCCTTGTCCTGCATCATCATTTCGTCGTCGATGCTGCGATGATACGAGCCGCCATCGTGGCCACCGCTGTCCCCATAGTCACCCTGATGACTGGACGAATAGGTATGACTCTGCTGCACCTGCGGATGCTTGACAATCTCATACGTGGTCTTCTCCCCACCATCGTGACTGACCAGTTTCTTGAGCCCAATGATGGCGCTTATAATCAGCGCTATTTTGCCCACAATTAGCGCCTTGCCCGCCACAATCGCAATGGAATGGTAGGCCATCTTTAGGATCGCAGTCTTGAGCAGCACTGCGGCAATAAAGGGTCCCAGATACTTCTTGTCATCCTTCTTCTTGCGGCCCTCGCCCGCCGCGTCGCTTGCCTCGCCGGGCAGCAAGTAGCCGAGCAGGGACTGCAGCCAGTGCTGGCTGTTGTGCTCCCCATAGCGCAGCAGGCGGGGCAGATTCACCTGCAGCTGATGACTGTGCAGAAAGTTGAGGAAACGCTCCAGCAGCAGTGCATCCAAACTCTTGCTGGACATGTGCTCCAGATCGTGGTTGTTCAGCTGACTCTCGGCAGCCAGGCTGGCACGTCCGGTGCGTGTCTCTTCGCCGCTCGTGGATCGTCTGACCAGGTTAACCCCGTCCACAATGCTAAGCTGCTGCACCTTGAGTGCTCGTCCAAGCAGGCGGGCTCCCTGTAACTTGCAGCACCAAAAAATATCCTCACTGTCGGCACACTGTGCGTATACGTGACGCAGCGTACGCAGCAGTCCACTCTCTGTGCCGCCAGTCGAGTTGCTGCCGCTGCTGCTGCTGCTGCTGCTGTGTTCCAGAGCACAACTTGGCCTCTGGCCAACAATCGCCGCCAGCAACAGGGCTATGAGCAGTCCCAGGCGGTTATCCATGTCTTGTTGCGTGTATATCCTTGTTCTTGTTCTGGATTCGTTCTGCTACTCTGGCAGCGTTACAGAGCTCTGGTTGATCTTCTAGCTAACTCACTTGGCCAACTGATCTTGTGCGGCAGGCAGCTCAACAAATTTATACACTTCACCTTGCCACAATTAGCCAGGCAGCCGTTGCATCCAGTTTTGCTTTTCTTGATGCCGCTGTGGCTATTCAGAGCGTAATATGCATGTTGGCTGCTGCCGCTGCTGCTGCTGCTGCTGCTCTGGAGCCGGCGACTTAAGCCGCCTGTGCTTGCAAAGCTTCGTTGCAGATTTAGTGCAATTGGCAGTAAAACCACCATGCAGCCAGAGCCACAGCCAGAGCCACAGCAAGCGGCTAGTCAATTTCATTGCTCATTGTCGTAATTAGCAAGTCTTTGTAATTATCTCGAATCTGTGTTGTTTTTTTTCTCTTCAGTTTATTACTGCTCTGCTTAATGATATCTTTGCTCTGACGCCCACTTTCATCGGCAGGCTGTGAAGATGCTGCTGCCGGCGGCCAAAGCAACCAAAGTGGCAGCCACACGCATTGGAGGCATCGCTTCTTTAGCCTTTTTCGTTTGTCTCGTCTTTCGTTTGGACACGCAAAGATTTTGGCACAGATATTAGATATGCTGCATAGAAAACGAAATGAACACAGTATTCGAAGGAAAATTGCAGTCTCTCTGCAGTTGCTGCAAAATTGTCGCTGGCAAATAGGAAAGTTAATGAAAGTGCAGGTACACGTAGTAATGCCGTATCGAAATGCCATGACAATTCAGCGCAATTACTATATGCAGGAATGCAAAAGAATTGCTAAAGTTAATTGTGATTTCTTACCCGTTTGCAGTGAAATTATTACAAAATCATAATGATCAAAGAGAGTTTAAGAAATGATAATCAACATAAGAATTACTAGCTTGTTCTTAAGAATAAATAACTGTATCCCCTTTATATACATAATATATATACATAATTTAATATACATTCAAGCTGATATAGTATAAGTTCAAATATATATATAAAAAAATACAGTATATCGAATTCTTAGTATGCTCAACAGATATTCTTTAAGCAATTTTCTCCCAAGATTGAACAAGTAGGTCAGGTCTGATTTGCACGTATCACATAATTGCAGAGATGGCCGAATATTCCACATGAGCGATTTACAAGAGAAAGTTTTTTAGGAACTGCAATAAAAATCACTTGCCATATACATAAAAAATTGGTTTTTTTCTTTGCGATTTCCTCATATTGTTAATGCGCAGCTTTAATTGTTTTTATTACTTCTTAATGACAAATTTGTGCAGCATACTTTCAGGCGGTCACTGTAAATTGTATAGCAAGCAGCAATTGTCAGTCGTACTTTTTGAATGCAAAGCAATAAAAAACATGGCGGCTTCTCTTCGTTTGATTCTCTGTTCTCTCGCTATAATTACCTAGACTATTAATTGCAATCCCTGATTTATTGCATGATATAATATAAATCATGTGTAAATGTGCATAAATAAATATTTTAAATGATTGTCTGTCTGTATTAAATGGCACAATACACTTGGGAAACGAGAAAGTAGCGAATTTCAATAATCACACTACACCGCAGCCTGGGTCCATTCGCTTGTTCTACATTTTCGATAGGCATAAATGCGCAGATCGGAGTGTGGTTGGTTTTGGGATGCTGTTGCTAGTCGAGCCGCATAATCCGCCAGCGATAATTTATGGTAATTCCAAGCAAAGCTCACACGCAATCGCAATGCAACTTTCGCAGCGGAAACCGCAGCTCATCCGCCGCTCGTGCTCCCAAAACACAGCGACAAAGCCGGCATGGACATGCAGCAGCAGCAGCAACAGCAGCAGTGGCAACTTTGGACTGACAGCAGTGGCCAATTTGCTGTAATTGCCAATTGTGTTAACATAAAAAGCAAACAAAACGCTTAGCAGCTCACCCAACGATCAATGCCAATTGCGGCGCCTAGGAACAAAAGAGTTGAGCAACGAACTCGCCAAGATCGGCACGAAACTTTTACCAGGCGCACAGTCTCTCAATCGATTTACTTTGTTTATTTTCATTTCATTTTCCTCTATGCAGAGAATACTCTGGCTCGTACATTATGTGCGCTGGGAACAGGCTGGGAAAAACGAGCAACCGCAGTTGGGCCCAAAACAATTGCATAAAAGGAAAAGCAGCATACGGCTTGCTGCAAGAGCAGGGTATGCTGTAGTTGTAGTTTTTCGCTAACAAAGTTTTCACTTTCACTCTGTGTTGACATCGCAGTCGCCCCCGCCAAAAAAAAAAACCGAAACCGAAAAAAAACCTCTTCATCACTTCTCGACGCGGATGCGGGTGCGGGGGCGCAGGTTGTGGTATGGCATTTGTTTCAGGTGGCCAAAGTCAGGCTTGGCTATGCCAGACCAAGCCAGACCTGGCCCAATCGAATTAAGCGCTGCGGCCAATTACGTTTCACTTTGACCTCCCCCATTTGATGAACTGCACGGCGCGCCGTGGAAAGCAGCCCCGTGACTGAAGCGAATACGCGAGTGCGGCACGCTGATGAATTTATTATACGAAAATGCTGATGCTCTTGCCCGGCACAGCACAAACAACGTCAACAACACGAACAGCACGAGCACGAGTTTCTTACTTTGTTTACTTTGTTTGTGTTGCCAAAATAATTTTACTTCAATTCAATTTAATGTAAATATTATGCCTAGATTTACATGTTACAAATCTGTTTGTGAGTTTTTCCCTGTTTTTCTTTTCCATAAAAATTCTGGCAACAAATTTAAATTTCACTCTGCCCCCCCCCCAACCCCCCGAAAATTGCCACCCTCGACGCCCCTGAGCTAAGCTTTGGCATCTTCGAAAACGAACATAAATTGCAGCCTCCTGCTGGGGGCGCTTTTGCTGCTATTTCTGTCCTGGCAACAGACATGTGCCACATCGTTCTTGCCACACCATTCCAAGTAATTTTTAAATAAATCTTGCACATTATTCAATTTATGCGCTCGATTACCCCACACACACACACATGCAGACTGTGCCTGTTAAATTTCCCCAAATGAATTCCAGGTGAAATCTCTCAATCCTAACGAGCTGGCACGCCTGCACATGCTAAGTTCAATGCCAAATGTCAATCAATGTGACCAGGCCAGGGGTTTCACAATATACTACTACTGTGAATGATGAACGCGCATCTCATCTATCAGCAGGCAAGGAGGCAGGAGGCAAGGCAGGAGGCAAGGCAGGAGGCAAGACAGGAGGCAGCTACATGTGGCAGGCAAGTGAAAAGAGCCAAAAACTGTTGCATTTTCGCATTTGATAGCTCCTCGCAAGGTGACTCTCACTCTCTGCAGGCCTGCAGGCTCTTCAAACTCTCTGCGGCTCTCGAGCTGTCATGACATTGCAATTGGCAACAAAATGTCTCTGCTGCTCGGGCTCATTTGTTAAGCTTTCCTTTTTCCGCTGTGTGCGCCTGGAGTTGCCACATTGTCAGATTGTCACAGTGTAGCCAAATCTCGCTTGAAGAATGACCCCACATAAGTTACAATTTAAATATTATTATGATGATGCGGCATGGCATTAGAAGGATCTGCTGCGACTGTCCAAGCTGACAAATGATACTACTACAACACATAGCTGAAGCTACAACCCATTGCCGGGCGGGCCCTAAATCCAACTTGGAGTTCAATGGACCGAGGCGACTGGGAGAGCGCACGGGCGGACGAGTGTGCTACCTCCCGTGGATGATAAATTGAGGCGCTGGCGAAACGTGACAGTGGCCAAAAAAAGTGAAAGCATCTGTGAGTGAAACTGGCAAAGGAAGAGCGAGTGCGGGCTCAGTTCAACCTTTAGCCATGGCCTCGACATTGTCTCAGCCTTTAGGAGGCAGGCAGGCAGCGAATCTTTGCTAGGCAGCGGGTTCATTGCACAGCTTGTGCTTGCCAAGGCTGCTTGGCCAAATATTGCAAGTTGTGCTGCAAGCTTGAGAAGCTGAAGCCTTTGTTGCCACAGCAGGGTAAACATTCGAATCGAATACGCTTTCTGCTTGTTGCTGCTGCTGCTGCCGATGGTAATGACTTTTCTAGTTTATCTGCGTTTCCCAGCCTAACACACACACACACACACATAGGTACAGCTGCTGCCTGGGTCAAGTGGACCGTCGCGAGGGGGCAATCTTGGGGCTGCAATTTAATTGTTACTTTCAGCGATTTAATCGCTTTAATTAGAGAGCCAAGAGAAGAGCGCAGAAGTTGGCCCAAAGGTTGCTCGACCATTACGCACTTTCGTGTTGTGAATGCGACACTTGAGAATCTAATTACGAGGCACACACAAACACACACACTCAGAAATACCAACAAATACACACACCTGGCTGCGCAGATTTTCACCAAAGAAAGCAAAAGTCAAACATTATAATTAATCGAGCTAATCATTAAAATTCATTTATTTTGACACTCGAGACTGACCACACACACACACACACACACTTGGGTACAGTTACACACACTTACAGTTACTTATATAAACCGTTTAAACACACTTCTCCACTCATTGTTTTGTGAAAAACTTTAACGTTTAAATAAATCGTGTGCGGAGCCAATGAAAATTGCCTCGTGCCACAAACGAGTGACTGCCCCATCGCCATCGCCATCACCCTGTCCATCCTCATCCTCGTCCTCATTCTCCTCCTGCAGCGACAGCATTGACACATTTTGTGACTGTCACATCCGCCGTAAAGTCGCCAAAGTTAGCGCGTATAAAAGCGTAATTAGCGTGAGATTTGTGCGCGCAGCAAGCTTTGATTGGCTTGAATCCGCCATTAAATCGGCTAAAAGAGAGTGAGAGAGAGAGACAGCTTACTGGCTAACGATGTGACAGTCTCATAGCACACATATCATATCATCATCACATCGTACATGGTGGTATATGCTACTACCTTAATTTGGTTTTATTGCGGGGCGATGCTTATCAGCGGATATGCTTCAAGGTTTGCGGCCAAAGTTATTAAAAAAACCCTGAGAGCTCGCTATACCCATACACACTCTATAGCGGAGGTTTTCACTTTCTTTTGTTTCGTGAAAATTGCAATTTTTATTGCACTTGGGCTGCTTAAATGAACGCCCGCATGAAATAGAAAGTTAGACCAAGTGAATAGACCCAAAACACCCAAGCACACACACTCACACACACACACAGCCTGACTAGTCTCTTTGGGGGTTCTAATGCAGAAAAAAAAAACCGAAAGTTAATCCATCTTTAACCCGTCAAAGGTTTCGCACGTGATGACAGACTTGTAGTATATTTTTCAAGAATTTAGAACAGTTTTGTTTACTTTCTCTGCGGGGAAAATGAAAAACTTCACACACATAAAAGCGCGGAGACATTAACGTTGTTGTTATTATTATTTTTCTTCTCATCGCTGTTGTCTGCTGTTTATTAAAACGCCATTCTGGTTTATATATAATGCTGCCACAATGAAATTGTTTTTATAGCGCGTTGTTGTGGCTGCCTCAGCTGCCGCTGCTGCTTAACTTTGTTTTGGTCGCAACCACAAAAATGGCACAGAAAAACTTGGTAGAAAAAAGAGAGAGAGAAACGGAGAGAGAGAGAGCTGGGGGATAAGTGCAAGACGGCCTTGCCCATGGAAATACAAGCAGACAATTGGAGTGGGTTCGCATGCGCTTTAAGATGGGGGGCGATAGATATGGACATTCCTACAACATATCTACACATATTTATGAGTGTCGTACAACGTGCTGGCATCGTCCACAGCAGCAGCAGCTGCCTTGTCTATAGGGTCTCAGGGCTGCATTGTATGCAATGATAGTGGCATGTCTGATGGACATGTTGACGTGTCTTCCTGGGATATATATACATTATCCATGAGCTGCATAAATTGAATTCAAAGAGAGCGAGACGTGTTTGATATTGCAAAGAAGGGGGAGATCTTTAGCTTATGCAGCTTAAATAAAATAAATATTAATATAAAAATATAAAAATTCTGCTTTCAAGTGCAGCATGGCCCAGAAACTGCTCGATATATCCGGCTATCAATGCTAAACAGGCCCTCAAAATTGTTTCACTTCTTACTTGCTGTCGGTCTTTAGTGAAAGTGAGTCTTAAACCGAAATTAGTAGTCCAGAAAGTGGCCAGAGGCTCGAACATTATGTTAAGTAGCTGCAACAAGGGCAACAAGTAGCCGCCCCTTCGTCGCCGTAGGTCCTAAATTTGCGACTTTATTAGCTGCCAAATGTATCGTAGACGTATATCCCCAGTTTTTGCCAATTATTTTTCCGAATGGGGCGAAAGTGTGGACCCAGGAGAATCAAGAGAAGAATTTGTGCTTGTTTTGGGGCTAAAAGTGCAAGGCAACAGCAATTTCTGGCGAGGCACGTTCTGCAAGATGCAGATAGATGTGAATAGATAGGCCAGAGATGCCGCTGCAAGGGGCTTGGCCAAGCGAACGTGGCCGTAAACCACTTGAGAACCCTCTTTTAGCTACCGTATATGGTAGCATATGGTAGTATGGTGTTTATCGCTATTTATGGTTATATTGACTGTGAAGTTTGCATAAGAAAATTGAGCGGTTAACTGGCGAGTGATAAACACTTTCTTTATGCGAGGCGAAAATTGTTAAATGCCAAATTGAAATTAAAGTGTCGTCGAGCATTGAGGACTGTGCGGCCAGTTTTGCTGGAAAATGGTCAAAAGCCAAGCCAAGCCTGGCCAACTACAAAATCAGCTAATATATTTGGCCATAAACAACGAAAGCTGCAAGCAGAAAAAAAAAACATGTTGCACTGCAGCGACTGCAACAGCAACAGCAACAGTTGCTGCTGCTGCTTGTCTCATAGTTGCCGGTGTAATGATCATTAGAGCAGCAGCAACAACCATGACAGCTTGTGGCAACTGAAGCACACGAAGCTCAGCAACGATCGCAACGATCGCGACTGCGACTCGTGCTGCCACTCGGCTCGGGCTGCCAGTCGGGAAAATCAAATTGCGATTAAGCTGGCCGGGGGAAAAGAAAGAAAGGTCTATAAAAGAATAAAGAGCGCCAAGGCGGGCCATCAGTTTGATTTACACTAGCAGGCAGTGCAAGTGCGCGCTCCAAGGCCCACCAAGCAAGGAAAGACAGCAGGAATCATCCTCCTCTCTCCATTCCCGTAAAGGATTAGCGCGTGTGACGGTTACGTGTGTGTCTCTGTGTGTGCGTGTCCGTGCGTATACGTAATATACGTAATATTCCCCCCCTCAACATTACTCCTGCGCATATTTCCGCGATGACTTTGAAGCCAAAGGCAATCGCTGCCGTGCTCATGCTAGCCCTGTGCCTGGCCAGCCAGCCAGGCTGCCAGGCAGCCACGGAGCAGCTGGCGAGTGTGATGCCATCGGCTGGCAATCAAAATGCCGGCGCTCGCACCTTGTTGCGTGTCTACGATGAATGCAATCGCGCCGAGAGCGGCTTTGTGCCATGTCTGAAGAAGAAGGCGATCTCGTTCATCGATCGCATTGCGCCCATCGATGCGATCAATGTGGCCGATGGCATTAAGCTGGTGCGACTGGAGACGGCGCCACGCCCGCCGGCCTACAGTGAGAATGAATTGGAATCCTCCCTGGCGCGTTCCGGCAGCGAACGCGATGCCAAGCTGACGAACATGCTCATCGAACGGCTCAGTTACTTTTTCAATGGGCACTCGCTGCAGATCAGTTTCCCCAAGATGACTTCCGACGAGATCGGACGCGGCCTCGAGGAAGGTAAGCATGTTGCACCAGGGGCGGGGGGAGCTGCATAATTGCAGTTACGTTAGCTGCACCGCTAAATGCATCCATTGCGCGTGACAGTGACATAATTTTGCTCCACTTGGCACAGTTAATTGGCGCACCAGGCGGCAGTTATTAGAGCCAAGATCTGTGTGTATATCGTACCTTGTCTGTGGTTAACGTAATTGAGTGCCTGGCAATGACATTGGCAGCAGGCAGCAGGCAGCTCCGGCCTGGCCCATTTCCTTGCTTGCTTTTTGGCCTACACGTCTTGCATTGTATGTAAAGCGCACGAGTGGAAAATTCTTCACTCTGGGAAAAAGCGCAATTGTTTCCACAACAAACACACACACAGACATAGAGGAAACTCGTTCGACAAGACAACAATGACCTACAAATCTCACCCAAGAACAACGAGCACAACAACAAGAACCACGACACGATGACGAAAAATTGTCAGGCCACAAATTCATGTTGGGCAGCTCGAAATACACATACGAGGCAAACCGACAGCTGAATGCTCTAAAAAGTGTCCTATTTTAACTTTTTCAGAGAGGTTTCTCTACGATACTGCAGAAATAATTAGAGATACATTTCTTAGGTCGTGAGGAATGTGCTTCATATCTTTTTTTAAACAAAATATCAGATATTATTGAGATGGTTTTAATTATTAAATATATCTAAAATGCGCGTTCTTGCAATTTAAGCAATTTATGGAGCGAGGCTAAATTTGTAAACTAGCTGTAATATAGTTGGCTTTTAAAATCTTGAAGATATTGGTATCTTGACTTGCTTACTGATTATGAACAACAAAATAACATACACTTTGGTGTAAATTCAATAGGTAAAAGACTTGAAATTTTAATGTTTATGTGATAATCCCAATCGAATTCTCAAATATTATTTGGATGCTATACTTGAGCCTTATCGCTTTTAAATTAAACTTGCAATCCGTATATAAGCGATTTTGAGGGCGTAGCTATTTCGTTTATACTGTTCTGCACCTTTTGGGAAAAAAGAACGAAATACATGGTCTAAAAAACTTGTGGCAGACTCGTTGGGAATAGAAACTTCGACAACCCACACACTCTCCATGCAGTCACCCACATTTACGCTGCAGCACGAAGACATGACATGATGTTGTCGGACCATCAAAAAGTCATGAGCATGTCGAACGCAACAGGCCAACGAAAGTGTTGGCCACGTTTCCCTGTGTTGCTCTGTGTTACTCTGGCCCGTTAGCCCATGGTAATGGACTTCTTGGCCAACCAAGCACGCTTTGCAACAATTACAAATTTGACACAAGCACTTAAGGCATTTCTTGTTGCTGTTGTTGTTTTTGTTGCTGCTGCTGCTGCTGCTTTTCGGCTGTGACAGTCGGGCAGCATTTTCCAGTCATGAAAAGTGAACTCACTTTCACAGTGCATGAGTTTTCAATGACTTTCAAATCGATCGATTGATCAAGATGATGATTTTTATTCAATTGATATACAGCGTACTGGTTTGCCAACACTTTCCCACTTTTGGCCTGGCCATTTTTGGCTAATTGCAAGACGAATCGACTGCAATTGCAGGATTTCGGCAACATTAGCGCAGCGCATTAACTTTTAACTTGGCCCGGAGCGAACATTTTCACCGACTCGAAGTCAAGTGAAATCGTCCCTGATGCAGCCACAAATGCAATGAAAGCCAACAAGAGACACACACGTTGTAGCCAAAATATTCTCACACTGACTTCGTAACTTTGCAACGAGATGTTGGCTAAGACAACTTGGCAACTTTCACCATGTTGCAGTAGTAGTGGCAGTGGCAGCAGCAGGAAAACTCCAATTGATACCGCATGCCAAAACAAAGAAGCGAACGCATTGTTCCAAGGGATTCATTCCATAAAGAAACCGTGCGAAATATGACAATAGATCGCCCGTTTAAATTATGCTAGTAATGCTGCCTTAATCCAGACCTTTATTGTACAGTTAAACGTGCCTTAGTTGCAGACAAATTGGATCAGCCGCTCCGCTGTGAGCCGTTAGTGAGCATTTTTAATCATCTTTCTTACTTTATTGCAGGTCGCGGCAAGATGAAGAAAATGGGCATGATGATGGCCATGATGGTGGCTACCAAACTGATGGGCATGCTGCCAATTGCCATGGGAGCCCTCTATATACTGGCGGGCAAGGCGTTAATTATCTCAAAGATTGCGCTGCTCTTGGCCGGCATCATAGGGCTTAAGAAACTGATGGCTGGCAAATCATCTGGAGGCGGCGGCGGAGGCGGTTGGTCGTCGGGCGGCGGTGGAGGCGGCGGCAGTGGCGGTTGGTCATCGGGCGGCGGTGGAGGCGGTGGCGGCGGTGGTTGGGACAGACGCTCCTTGACGGAGGCACAAGAGTTGGCCTATCGTGCCCACAGCCGACAGCAGCAGGCAGCAAACCAACAGCTCCAGCAGCAGCAGCAGCAGCAGCAACCACTGGCAGCGCCGTCGAGCAAGTCATAAGGAGCCCAGCGCGTGCATTCGCATTCAAATACATAATTCAAAGTACTTCCTAGATATGTAGTTGCATTTATCTTGTAGATAAATCAGAGACACAAAGAGGCGCCAAGGCGTGAGCAAGTTGTAATTAGATTTCTAGAATTTTATTGTGCGTTATTTCCCCCCTCTCTTTTTTCCCACTATTCGCGTGTTGATGCGTTTCCAACGGTCAAGTAAAGTGTGAGCACAGTTGCACCTACGGATACATGGCTGGAAATGTATCTGTAACGTGCACTCAGACTCGCACTCGCACTCGCATTCTAATCATCTGCTGCATATAATCGATTATGCTCTGTTGTAATATCCACATGTGTAGTATGTGACGCAATCTGTTCCGCATTATGTTATTCTTTCTTTCTTTCTCTCTTTCTCTCTTTCCGCTTACTGTTTGCCGTTATCTCCAGCTCACACTCTGCCTGAACCCAGCACGATCTCTGTGAAAGTCCATCTACCCGACTATCTGTCGATCTATCTGTCTGAATCCGTCTGTCTGTCTGTCTGTCTGTGCGACTATTCGCAACTCGCAACTCTGCACTCACTCGCGTTTTGCTGTTACTTTTCAATTATTCATTATTCTCTCTCTCTCTCTCTCTCTCTCTCTCTCTCTCGACCAGCTTGCACCCATTTGCAGCTCGTTTCCACACTCACAAATACATTCAGAATTTTGATTAGCTTAGAGTTAAGATCGTCTAACTGTAGTCTAGCGTAATAACTTATTTACATTATTTATTTGTTAGTTTGTAAGCACGATTCGCCTGTAAGCAGCAACGTTTTCAAGAAACACAAAACGAACAAAAAAATAAAATGAAATAAAGAAATAAAGATATATCTGAATACCAGAGAAACAACATACTGAATCTGTGTCTGCTACCATTAAATGTCCACTTCCATTTGCCCACAAAGGTCAGCATAGAGCAGGGACAGGGACAGGCTCACGTGCAAGATGTGTGTAACCTTGTGTCCTGCACACACTTCCTGACGTACTTCTGCTTTGTTTATGCGTTGCACATTTCATGGAATCAGCTGGAAAGTGAACTGCAAAAATTAGTTTGCTTGTATAATCTACTCAAATGAATATTTTAAAATTTGTAGATAACAATATTCGTTATATGCGGGTAAAAATTGATTTTTCTCAAAACAAGATATCACATTTGATTAATAGGCAAATTACATAAAAGAAGTATGTTCTCGAACCTTAAAACAAAAATAATAAATAATAAAAATAGCCAATAACACAAAAAAAGTAATAGTTTATAATATACTCTCTGATATACCTGAAATTAAAAAAAATCCTACTTCGCTTGATATTGTAATAAGGCACAAGCAACCTAAGTAAGTTTCATCGCATATACGCAGTATCTCTGCACACACGTCGACTTCTGCGCCAAATGCCTGCGAGGCGCGTGTCTGCCCGGAATCCTCATCGGCATATGCTCCATAAACTGCGTGATGTCCCTGCCCTTGGCAATTGTATGTATTGTATTATGTACAAATATATATATATATATATATGCGCTCGCTCGTGCTGTAGGTGAAATTCCCTTGATGTTCTGATATAAATATCGCAGCTTATTTCCCTGACAAGAGTTTATTGTTTCTGGCACCCAGCTGCAGCAGCTGAAAAACAAAAGTGATTGGTTCGTTAAGGAACTTTGCAGGAAAATAAAAATGTTCAAGCGTTCTCAATGTGTCTGTGTGTGTGTTCGGGGAGAGGAATTGGAAACTACGAGTGCCTCGGAAGCATATAAGGCCAGCAAGTGCTCCCCGAGCAGATGATTGCCAATTATGGTGGGGCGAATCAGCGCAGACCTTTCAAATATGCCATGGAATAATTCCAAATTAATGGAAGAAAAAAGATTTATAATAAATGTGTAGAAAGAGTTACGAACTCGCTTGTAAAATACCCAGTAATATTCAGCTGACTCTTTGTCTTTTCATTAATTTCAACAGGTTTTTCATTTATTTGCTCCCCATTAGCATAAGCCCATAATACCCTTGCGGCTTTGCTGCTGGGTATTCAAATGCCGAGAATCCCGGCTAAGTGAATCAAGTTCTTAAATCAAGTTTGTTATGTCGAAACATTACTGGTTTTTTCCCCGCTTAAAGAAAGACTTCTTTGTGAATTTGGGAAGAAAAAAGTTACGCAACAGGGCAGCATCTGCAGCATAGATTACTCAACTATCAGATACCCATTAATAGCTCAGTGCTGAAGAATATATAAAAATATACAAGGAATGATAGAATAAATGATTTGGGTTTTTTTCAATAAACCATCCTTTGCTCTCATGAATGCTGGCTTTTATACCCCATTAGAACTCTCTGCCTACAGGGTATTTTAATTTGCATGATGCTCTAATGGTCTTTGATACTTCACGAATCAAATAAACGATTTATATATTTTTTTTTTATTTATTTATTTTATTTTTTCTTAACCTTGAGTTTGCTAAACGGGTTTAATGATGTAAACATCATCAGACCGGGGATTCACAGTTCACTTCTTCTTCCACCAGCCAGACTTGCCGCCAGACGACCAGCCGCCGCTGCCTCCGTATGAACCACCGCCATAGGAGCCACCGCCATAGCCGCCGCTGTAGCCACCGCCATAGCCGCCTCCGTAGCCACCGCCATAGCCGCCGCCGGTGGATGTGGTTGTCGTGATGACCTTGTAGACATCAACGCGTCCGCCGTGACCGCCACCGTAGCCGCCACCGTAGCCACCGCCGTAACCGCCGCCGTAGCCGCCGCCGCCGCTGTAACCACCGCCATGACTGTATCCACCTTCATAGCCGCCTCCATGGCCACCACCGTAACCACCGCCATAGCCGCCGCCGCTGTAGCCACCGCCGCCATAGCCGCCACCGCCGTGTCCACCATCGATGATCTTAATGATTTGAACACCGCCACCATGGCCGTAACCACCGCCGCCGCCGCCGCCGTAGTTGCCACTGTAGCCGCCGTAGCCGCCACCGCTGGACCAGCCACCGCCGCCGCCGCTATAGCCGCCTCCGTAGCCACCGCCTCCGTAGCCACCGCCACCACCACCGCCCTTCAACAGTCCCAGAAGTCCTGCATTTGCGGTGGCCAAGGTGCCGACCACAGCCAAGAGACACACAAAGAACTGTGCAAAAAAGACAGATATAGTTGGTTATTAATCCCTTGAGAGGCGCATCCTTTGGCTAACTCACTTTCATAACGATCCACACGCTGTCAGAGCAGACGTCAAACTAATGCGAAACCGCCAAAACGCTTTCAATTTAAGAGCTTATGGATCCAGCAGCAGCGAGTGAATCTGATTATAGCCAACAGCAGCAACAACAGGGAAGACTAATTTGAAGCAAACAAATTAACTAAGTGACGCATCTCCATCTCCATCTCCATATAGAAAGGCTCGCTTCAAATTCAGCCACAACCCAAGAGAAGCCACGTCTAAAGCGGATTGTGAATGTTCTCGGTGAATTTTGGCCAATCTATTATTATCATCTGCATTAGTGCCAGCTTAGGAAGTGTGTATACTAAACTAGTTCTAGTTGAATTCATTAGCATCGCATTAAATTGATTTCGCATCGAGTCAAATCATTCACTGCACACACTTCTCACCAGATCCGACTTCAGTCCAATTCATGTTGAATGCGGTGCAAGCATGAGACACTCAAAACTGACTCGTTATTCTTGTTGTGCTCTGTCTGGATGCACATTAAAGCAGATTAATTTATAGAGCTCCTCAAATAGTTGTCCGAACAGGCAAAAACTATTCACATCTTAAACAAAGCGAATATGTGCGAGATGGTAATAAAAATATTTTACTAAAAGTATCAAATTCATAAATGGATCTGCCTTTGTTGCTGCTGCTGGCGGTAATTTGAGACTGGCAATGGAAATAACGTTGTTTCAATGGTTGTTAAAGCCCTGGTAGAGAGCATATTAGCTTTGTTTTCAAGGCTGATGGAGACAATGTATTTTTATAAAAGCAGTGAAGTCCTGCATGAATCAATTCATTTTTAAATTCTACTCAAACTTTACTATACTTATTTCTGCAGACGGTTATTAAGTTTTATTGCTTATGCAATATTCCCGTTTTATTTAATTTAAGTTTATAAATCTGTTAGAGATATAATAAATAGCATTTTATTATTTTTATTTTGTATACAAACTTAATTTCCTTATGTGTTTTTTATGTTGATATAACAACACTTGAAACAAGAAGCGAAAGCAGATGTCGAGCATGTCCGACTGTAAAATACCCCTCCCGCAATTTCAAGATACATATCTGTATCTGTTTCTTTATTAACATATTGCTCTTTGACTATCACACACACATGCAGGCAGGCTCTAAAAATTAAAGCGATTATTTATATATGGAAAACATTCTCTTGAATAACATCTTTTAATATAGCCCGATTAGACTGCAGTTTTAAGAATAGATGGAAAATATGCCTTTTCCAGCTATGTGTATAACGATCTGCGATTATAGAATTAAGACAACAAATTGGCTCTAACTTTTTGAAATCCTTCTCAATACTTCAGCAATATCCCCACAATATGCAGAAGGCGCCCTCTGGTCCATTTCCCTCTATTGTTTCTCATTTCACCTCTGCTGCTCTTAGGTGTCCAAAAGCGGCCCTTAAGTGGTTCTCGAATCCACAAGGCAGCTGCCTTGCCGGCTCTAGCCTTAAATGTTCGTGACTCACACTAATGCAATTCGGCAATCCATGTGTCCCTCAATGTGCCACTAAGCGCTTGTGCTTCATTCTGTGGCACGAAATCCATTTGCCCGCAGCAGCAGGTATGCGATAGTTGTTCAGCCAAGCCTAAAAGTAGGCAGCAAAAAGCAGCAAACAGAGCCGGCTGCAGCTGGCAGGGAGCTTAAAAGTATGCAATGTTTTTTTGTGGCTGTGCTGGCTGAATGAACTTTGTAGTATGGCACATGCTGCCTCTGGGCATCTTTTAGGCTGTGTATAAGGGGGGGAACTCAACCCAAACATGATGCGTAAACTGGATACGCCCCAGCAGCTTGCACCAACTGCTGCACTTGACTCATGACAATCTGTCTGCCACACTGCAATCGGATGTGCTTGGCTGTGCGCAGACAGGCGCAAATTAGTTGCAACAACAACTGTGTTGCAAGCAGGTTGCAAGCAGGGCCAATTAGCATGCACGTCGCCCTAAGTAATTCAATAATTCAAGCGCCCAAGTTCAGCACATTGGGCACACTTTCCCATCGACGTCGACTGCGACTGCGAGTGCGACAGCGAGTGCGACGGCATCCAGCCAGCTTGGACACTTATATAGAATCAAAGTGGCAACTGCAGGTTGCAGTTTGCTCTGCATTGGCAACGGCAACAAGCACAACCTGCAACACGCGGCTCAACGAGGCAGAAAAGTGAAACCGAACTCAGAGTAGTGTGGAAAACGACAGGCACAAACACCTAGGGAGAGACCTAGGGAGACAAAAATACAGGCAAACAGACAGACAGAGAGACATACAGGAGACAGACGGACTGATAGATAGACCGAGAGACAGGCAAAGAGAGAGGCAGACAGACAGACATACAGAGAGATAAACGGGCAAACAAGACAAAGAAATAGACCGAAAGACAAGCAGACATAAAGACAGACAGGAAGAGACAGATATACAGGCAACAGGAGACAGACAAACAGATAGATAGACCGAGAGACAGGCAGACAGACAAACAGAGAGGCAGACAGAGAGACAGACATAGAGGAGAACCAGACAAAGAAACAGACCGACAGACAAGCAGACATAAAGCCAGAAAGGCAGAGACAGATATACAGGCAGACATACAGACAGAGAGACATACAGGAGGCAGACAGACAGATAGATAGACCTAGAGACAGGCAGACAGACAGACAGAGAGGCAGACACACAGAGAGACAGACATACAGAAAGGCAGACAGACAGACGTAAAGGTGAACAAGACAAAGAAACAGACCGAAAAACAAGCAGACAGACAGAGACGGATATAAATATAGATATAGATATAGACAGATAGAGAGACAGACATATAGAGAGACAAAGAGACATACAAGCAGACAGACAGAGAGACAGACAGACCGACAAGTAGTTGCTTATTAATGCGATAACGCTTGAATAGTCAGTGACAATTTCTAATCATGTATAAGGCAAAGATCTGGCCAAGCTCAGCACTGGCCAAGTGCATTGTGAATGTGGTGAATGCTTTGCGGTAGTGTGAATAATGTGCTGAATTCAATTAGTGATTTGCAACAAGCTGCAACAAGTACATAACTGTAACTGAAGTGTGTGTGTGTGTGTGTGCTGGGGTGGCCAGTGGCAAGTTCCGCTTGACAGAGTGTGGCATACATATAATTGCCTTGTCTCGGAACGGGGAGTAACTGCCTCGAGTGTGTATCAAACTGGAGACAGTAAAAGACAACGGCAAGAAGAGATCAACAACATCGAACAAGATTCGACTGGGCAGCGGTGGCCACTTTCGGCCACTTTCGGCGAAAGGCCGTAAAATCGCTCAACTGAAGCAGCCATAAAACGTTGAGGGTTTTATAGAATTTGGTTCACCCAAAACTCAAGACGTTGGCTCAGTTCGATTCTAAACGGCAAGGCGAGTGCGTGTGTGCGTGTCACGCAGTGACTCAGTGTGTGTGCGTGTGTGTGTGTTGGAACAGGACTTCCTTGAGCAGTAAAATGTGGCAACGACAAATGTTTGTATTCAGCATTTTTGTGCTGCTCACCCCGGGCAAGGCCGGCAGCGAGAGTCGCTTTAATGGAGACACTTCCGGTCGGGAGCTTGAGCGGCGGGAGGAGGAGCTCAACAATGGCGAACAGCAGCTTCAAGTGAATCTCAATGCCTGGCAGCCATTGAGGGGTCCCAACAATTGGCTCATTCTGCAGGCAACAGCAGCCACGTCAATGCATCGTCATCAGCAGCAGCAGGAGGAGGGGCGAGAAAGGGAAGGGGAGCAACAGCAACATCGACTTCCTGTCAATTACTATGCCTACAATCACCGCTATAATCCAAGGTCGAACACCGAAAATTCTGTGGCTGCTGGCGGAAATTACAAACAGGTGCGACCCGATCTGAGCTACGTGCTAGCCATAAGCCAGACTATGCGGCGCGGCTTACCAGGCGACACGGACGAGGAGGAGGCATCAGCAAGGCATCAATTGACGCCGCCAGCTTTGAAGGATGTCCAGGAAGTGGATATGCGTGTTGGCGGGCAGGAAGTGCGCCGTGCTGACGACTTTGTGGCTTTAACTAATGCCCCCGCTGATGATGTTGTCAATGGGCTGGCAAAGCCATCGCTGCCTGCTGCCACCACCGATGCTGTCCTGGATGTCGACAACTATTTGGCGCCATTTGAACAAGCTGTCGTCAAGGTGCGCAACTTTTGCGACACGCTACGCAGCCTTATCAGCCTCGACGACGACGATGCGACGATGGAGATGGAGACCGAGACCGAGGAGCAGCAGGAGCAGGAGCAGGCACAGTCAGAGCGTCTCCCCGGTGAGTTTGGGAATATTGATTAAGTTTCTTGTCGCGATGGCCACTGATGTTGGCGTTTAGTTGCCGTCGCTTTACGTGCTTCGATGCTCAAAGGTCTGGACATTTAATTAACTGCAAGACGGCGATGCTGCTTCTCCTTCTCCATCTTCTTGTTCTTTTGCAGGTGGCGTCGCCAACGCCGCAAATAAATTGGATGGTCGCGCTTCATGGGCGACTTCAAAGGAAGTTCAAGGCCGCAACAGCAGGCAGCAGGCGATGGTGTCTAGCCCCAGCGAGGGTCGAAAACTGAAAAAGTTGAAAAAGAAAATACAGAAATTACTGTTGCCGCTGCTCATCGCTTACAAATTGAAGTTTCTAACATTGATACCTGTTCTAATTGGCGGCTTGACCCTCCTGGTGGGCACGACGGGCCTCGCCGGCTTCTTCTTTGCTCTGTTTACGGCCGTAATGAGCCTGAAGACATCAACAGGTGCTGGCCATGGCAGCAAAGCGATTGTACTGAAGAAGATCTAAACTGGAATTCCAATGCCCACAGCGATTCGATTCGATTGATTTAAACATTTGGGTCGACGCTGGCTTTGATTAGCCGGCGAGAGGCGATTGGTAGCTGCGATAAGAAGTAGCTGAGCCACATAGTGAAATTAGGTAACACCCTCAGCTGGGAAAAAAGTCGTGCAATTCACCGAAGTGTGTATACTCTTGCCCTTTTATAGTTTAAGATATTTATTTTAGCAGATCTCTGTTATTGAAGTGAAGATATTCTATCTAGATTTATATATTTATTTTTATTTTTAAAATTCCTTGTACAACATAGTTTAATCTATTTAACGTACGATAGCTTAATATGGTCACACTTAAATACCATAACGTATAAATTTACAAGTTACAATTATAATATCTCAACTTGCATTTAATTTATAAATACATGTTATCCTGAGGATTTCAATTGTTATTTAACTTTATCTTTTTTTCCCACTTCACCTGCTGCTCGACAAACCGTTTATACTAGATTTATTGGGTAGTGCTACTACAACAACAACAACAACCGGATGCCCGAAACCGCTTTAACACTCAACTGACGTTAAAAGCCTTTTGGGTTGGCCATAGTCTGGTCATGATATATGACGACAGCGACGCTGACGTTGACGTTGACGTTAACTGCGATTAGGTTAGGGTAGTGCGCGCGCGTGTAGTTTTTATTATGCGTGGGCAACGCCTAAAAACAGTTACATGAGGTCTGCACTACGATTACATACTCCAAATATTTCGACAGCATATAAGTTCATCGTATATTTCCGATTTAACACAATCTGTTGAAAATTTATATATTTTTGCTAGACAATTATAAATTTGAATAGATTTAATGAAATTGTTTCATTAATTATGCCCATTAAAATTGATGCTAATTGCTCAAAGCTTTTTTTATATTTGTTGGATTATGCTGTAATTAGAAGCTTACGAGAGGCGTGGACGCCTACTAATTGGCCAAAATAAACACAAAAAGCACGTGATATTGTGCATGCGTAATTATATATACATATATTCCGTCAGATTTACACAGATAACTCAATTTTTGTGTCGTGCCTGTGGGCGAAATGTACACAAAAACAACATTTTGTTATTGTTTAATCTGGCAAAGAATCATAAATTTTGAAAATCCTGAAAATGAAACGTGAAATGAATTTTAAATTGACTCGAAATAATTCTGTTTTTTGTTGCTGTTAAACAATATGCGTAATTATTACTGCAAGTTGCAAATTGCATATGAAAAAATGTTTTCGGAGTAGTAAAGCACAGAGAAACATATACCCCAGACTATTTAAGCTATACTATACGTACTTTAAGACCCTGTGGCATTTCTCTGGGGCCTTTCGAATGCAAAACTTATTCAACTCGAAATGGCAAGTGAACCGCAACGCGACAAACGTTAATAAAGAGTTTTAACTTGTTGCTGATGGGTCTGTCTGTCTCGCTCTCTCTCTGTCAGTCTGCCAAGCAACAACATTAACAACAACATTAGCAGCAGCTACTACCAACTTGGTAGTACGTCTGAAACTGTTAACCGTTTATTAAACTAGGGAAAACTTAATGTGTGCGTTCACGCTCAAGTAAAACTGAATCGAAAAGCAGAAGAAAAGAAAGCAAAATACGAAAAGGCTGAGGAAAATAATAGTAGAATAATAGAACAAAACACAGCAGCAGCAGCAGCAGCAGCAGCAACAGAATCGACCACAGTCTGGAATGCATTCGAGTGCAACGATGCACCCGCTTGGTATAAGAGTGTCTTCTTCTTCTACAAGTTAAGTTAATCGGCCTATTAGTCCATCTGTCTGGGGGAGTTATCTAGCTGGCGTGGGCTTGCCTGGTTCTCAGTTCGTTGAGAACATTGTGTGCAGCATGTTGATCAGTCTGGCGGTTCTGTGCATATCCTGCAACATTGCTGGGATTGGCGCCTTCAGCCAGCTGCCACCTGCGGTGCAGATGGGAGGCGCCATTGTTGCCGCTGTGGAGGAAGATGTGGTGGAGAAAGTGCGACAACAACAACAACGCAACGTAGTATGGATCAGCCAGGCCGAGCAGCACTTGCAGAAGCTGCTCAACAATGAGCTTAGCGCGGAGCAAGTGGCTCATCTCTTGGACAACTGGATGAGTGAAGGTAAGCGTGAGGATATAGTACCTTCTATAGCCCACTCAAGTGTTTTTCCGCTATGCAGCTCGGGGCAAACACCACAAGCAGAAGAAACTGCTGAAGATGTTGTATCCGCTAGTGGGCGCCGCTGTGCTGGCCAAGTTGATTCTGTTGCCTTTGATCTTGAAATGGCTAACAGCGCTTTCGGCCTCATCATTTGTCATGGGCAAAATTGCTTTGCTTACCGCCGGCCTTTTGGCCTTCAAGTCGATTATGTCCAGTGGCCATGCACACCACGACCGTCTCGAGATTATACATTCCTCGGCACCGACATACAAGAGTTATCATCACTCGGATCTGTCCTCGAGTGGCAGCAGTTGGATGCCAATGAGGCAGCCCTACATACCATTGGGCATGGCTAAGGATGCGACTGGATATCGACTGGACAGCAAGCCCTTTCTATAGAGCAACAATTGGGCCAATGGAGAGAGAGAGAGAGAGAGAGAGAGAGAGAGAGGGAGGGAGAGCAGGGTAACTGCTTGTGTTAGCCAATAAGCAAATAAAGCCACATAACTTCGACTTCAACTTCGACTGCGTTTGCGTTTCAGTTTCATCGACAATTAATTAGCACATGCCGAGCAGCGGCCTAGTCAAATGATGTTACGTGGAGACGGGGACGGCCAAGACGGACAGATTGTCGGGCAAACACACAATGAGGCAGTGCGTCAGTGCGTCAGTGCGTGCACAGAGCCGTTATGCATAAAACGGTTTATTGCGCATGCGCGACAACGACAAAGACGACGACGACGACGTCAACGACGCCGTAGCCGATGACGGACTTCCGCAAGTGCGTGTTGCAATGAACGTGGGCAACAACAACAACAACAGCAGCAGCAGTTCGGCTTATGTAAAAGAGGCAGAGGCAGTAAGCAGGTCGTCGTCACAAATCAATCAGCATGCAGCAGATGCAGCCGGTCGCCCCACAAGCGAACCACTTGGGTGGCAACTCGCTGGAGTATCGATGTGTCTGAAGCACAGGGTTGCCAGCTACCCCTCTTAAAAAGAAAGGATAGATCAAGACGAAAAAAAAAACAGTAAATAAAAGGATAGACCAGCAAAAAAAAAGAACAAAAAAAACAGGACAATAGGTTTTTGATTTAAAAAAAAGGCTAAATTTCTTACAACTCATACTTTTATACGATATTCAACGAGTTTTAAAGACACTTGCAGCAGGTACAGCAGGCGCTGTCTTTATCTTTTTGATCTCTGCAAACCCATTGTTGAAATCGTGCGATGTCAGCACGTAATTTTAGCTTATAAATTTCTCACAATTAATTGAATCTCGATAGACAGCGAATTGATAGATATTTGTGGCGATATTTCGATTATATGGACAATTTCATTGGCTTAGTTATTCCTTATAGTTCGTTATAAGTATTTACTATCATATATTCCAACTGCACACATTTCAATCTTCATTTTTCATGAATCATCAGACTATTGTGGTTTTAATAATTTGGTTAGATTTAAAAAAGAAAATCAGCTCTTTACATTTTAAATGATTTTCGACGATATAGATTTCCTATATAATATTCCCAAAATTATAATATCCTTAAAAATTGTCAGATTGTCATGGGAGACGATATTTTATGTTGTGGTATGACATTTACCTAGATTTATTCTGCATGTAAATATTATAAGACTAAAAGTTATACCTATGCTACTTCCTTTAAACACTGTAGAACTTCGTTAAAAATCAATAAGCGAACTAATATTGCTTAGAAAAACTTATAAATATAATTCTAGTATTATCGATAGTATTGCTTAAATACCATCGCTAATTCGATACTGATTTATTTCGATTTTTTTTTATTTTTTGCCTGCGTCTTCTCTACATTAACTCTCTTTTTATATTACCCCCTGTTTCTCTTCAATCCCGACTACACAAAGTCAAACCGTGGCAATTAATTAATGTAAACACTGAAGAAAGAACCGAAAGTTATACAACAACACTGCGAGAATTTACTGTCTAATTGTTGTTGCCACACGAGTCGCGTCGCTGTTGCTGTTGTTGTTGCTGGCTTCAGCTTGGGCCACGCCAAGTGAAAGTTGTAGGGCGCAACTGTTTATGGTAAAACACAAATACAATTGCGACAAAAACAACAACAACAACAACAGCAAGAAAAGCAACAAGCATGTCGCATGCTATCCGCGTATCTAACAAATCGATCAACAAGGCGTAGCTCTGTGTCTGTGTGTTGGCCTCGTCTGCTTTCTGGCTAAAATGTTGAAAGTGAAGCTGAACCAGTTAAGAGGCTGCTGCTGCAAGCGGGTGCTGTCATCAGACTGCCCCACTATCTCCCTCTCTCTCTGTCTGACTGGTTTATCGTCTCATCTGCCTCTTGAAGTTGACAACATTCTCGGCCTCGATGACTACGCAATGTTTGCGGCTCTCACGAGATTACTTAACCAGACCATTTAGCATAGGTACAGCAACAACAACAACAACAACAACAACAACAACAACAGCAACTCCAGCGTCTCAAACTGTTTGCTATTTGAGCATTTGTGTCATCAATTTCACTTTCTTTTCAGCTTGAGCAAATGGTCTAAACAACGCGTTGCCATTGTCAAGTCCCGCTTGCCCCCAATACCTCCAACTCCCTCCCCTCCCTGAGCACTCCCACAGGCACACGCCAGGAAATGTGGCTCTGCTCCGGCTTAGAGTCAATAGCTTAGCCAACATTTGGCCGCAATGTCAACGGTTTGTCGCAGCCAAGTGCCAAACTGGCGGAGCAAAGTGAATTGAATTCGTCTTGGTATGAATATTTTAACAACAAATAGACCCGAACCCATACCCATACCCAAACCCAGAGCCAAGTAACCGAACCCAAACCCAAGCCCAAAAATAAAATTGCCTACTCCATTCAAGAAGTTGTCGCTGCACTTTCTCAGCCAACGTCAGAGGCCGAGGCGGAGGTGGAGGCGGAAGAGGAGGATGGTGAGCAGGAGGAAGAAGAGTACGTTGAGTACGCACAATATTGACAATTCATATTTGCGCAAATGAAAAGAAAATCAATTTCACCTGTCGCTATTTACGCGTTTAACCCAAAAACGTACAAAATACATTTTGGCCTGGCCCACTCGTTACTTTTGCAGAGAGAGAGAGAGGGAGAGAGAGAGAATTCACTTCTATTCACCTTACTGCATAGAAGAGTGAATACTTAGCTGGGTAGTAATTTAAAACATATGCGGCATATCATTTGTCATATGTATTACGGAAATTCCAGGGAATTTCTACATTTCGATTCGATCCACAGTTATTTATTGCCAAACTTAAGTTTACTCGTATTTATGCCATATTCACGAATACACGAAAATGGGTCAATAGAACGCACGGCTGACTGGCGGGAGAGAGACAGACTGCGCTCCAAAATAAGTCTGGCTAATTTAAGAAGTAAACTCACTTGGCCGAAGCACCGGCAACAACAAGACAATATCGCAAACTCAGAGAGTCGCAGAGAGTATACCCTGTAAGATAAAAATTTTAAATTAATAAACAATTGATGGATCGTTGTCAGGGTTCTTCTCATTGCATTTAAGACTTTCAAGTCATCTTCCAAAGAGTATAATAAATATTTAATGTATTTATTAATAGTTGCATATCTTCGTTCAGTAGTTTATCGCTATCGATAGTTAAATAACGAATGAAAGAATTACGTATGTGTAATCGATTCATAAAGTATTGTCACTAATAGGAAGAAAAATAAGCATAAGTGGCAAAAGTCGACAATAAAGGAAATCTAAAGTTGTTCTAATAAACATTGCAATAAATTGATGATTTACAATTCTATCTATTTTTAATTGCAATGGATAAGTGCAGAATTTTATATATACATTTTATATATACATAGATCCGCTTAAGGATGAAGATATTTATCTATGTCTGGTATGTCAAATAAACACATGTGGTTGTTATCTATCAACTTAAAAACCCCAATCTACAGGGTATTGCCAAGTCCATGTTCCACCATGTTCGCTGGCCACTCCCACAGGCAGACGACGAAAGTATGCGGCCAATTGGTTTATGGCAACATGTTGCGGCTAATTGTGCGAGGCCGCTCGACAAATTGCACACGTGAAATGAGGCTTATTGATTTCGCATTGGAACACTTGGCTTGAATAGAGATATAGTATCTACACACATATGTGTGCGGGTGTGTGTAAAGTGAAGCTGTCAGAGCGGAAAAGGGTTGGCAACACTGACAGCTGTCCGGGCTAAGAAAAAAGAGAAATTGTTTATGATTGGCATTTAGAAATTTGCTTTGATTTGACATATCTGCCCGGCAAATGATAACTGCGTTACAGTTAACCTGTTGCTGTTGTTGTTGTTGTTGCCGGTTCAGGAATGGGCGAAATCAGGTTTTAGTGCCCATTGCAAATTGCAAAATTCAGCGAAAATTACATAACTTTCACTCGACGACCCGATGGGGCCGCACGCCGGCAACGCGTACGTCAATGAATGAATGCGAAACTGGACCGCACTCGGGTTGACTCGGGGCAGGCTGTGAGTTATCATCAATGAATGCGTGGAGACCAGGCCAAGTGGCATAATGATCAAGTATACATATATATATTTTTTTTTTTGGGATGGGAATTAGCGGGCCGCGAGCTGCAATAAAGCCGGCTACGTCGTCTCGCCGTATGCAAATGAGCGCAACAAGTGAATCACACTGACGACGCAGCCGAAGGTATTTGTGGTATGCTGCCTGCCTAGCGCACTTTCTTTTTTACCCCACTCACCCTTCCCCTACCCCTAGTAAAATTTCTTGTTGGTTTTCTGTTTTAGGCAACTAAAACAATAACCGAAAATAAAGGCGCGTCACTCATACGCAGCGTGTGACAAGCCGACGCCCGTGGGCTCAGCAAAATCTACAGAGAGCAGCAGAGACAACAACAACAGCAGCAGCGACAACAACAACAACAACAACAACAACAACTGGCACAACATTTAGTGTCGCATATCATTGTAATATAAATGAAAGTGAGTGAGTCGTTTTTTTCTGGCCTTTTTCTTTCTTTGAATGGATTTGTCTTTAATAAGCCCGAATAATAATAATAAAAAAACTACAAATTGTGTTATTTCGATTATATTGTCGGCGTACGCGTATAAATCTTTTCAGGTTTTTTTTTATATAGCACTGCTAGAGAGAGAGAGAGAGAGAAATGTCGTATAACTTTGCAACGTGCTGTGGGAAAGTGTTGTTTCTAGATGAATCATGTTTGCGACGTGTTCGAGCACAAAGTCATGAAAACATTTAAAATTCTTTTAAATTTCTAATCCACTTACTCGATAATTGCAGATAACCGATGCCACTTGAAATCGATTAGGCCCCAATTACACAACGGCCCGAAAGGTGCTAAATAAAACAAACACGCATATTTCGCCACATCTTGACCCGATTTAAGAGGGAAGGCTCGAAGTAGTATGCGGCAACCGGATTAATAATAAATTAGCAAATTTGTGCTCCGATATTGCGAGAGTCGAGTGAGATGAAAGCGGGCAGTGTAGGTAAACAAGACTGGACTGGTCTGGGCTGGGCGTGTATCTCTCTCTGATGGGGAGATGTGCGCGGCCGTGTTGCCGTAATTACCTCAGCCGATGGGCTCATGAGCCAGGCCAACCAATGATGCCAATTGTTTGCTCTGCAGAGCGCGCTCCACTGGCCAAGTCCAAGTGCAAGTTTCTCTCTCTGACGCCGGCGTTGAGGTTGACGGATGACGACAACGACGCTGCTGCTGACGCGAGCTGAGACGTCGACTGCGAAGTTGGCGTTGCCGAAAAGGTAAAGAGCGCCGAAGAAAGAAGAGGAAGAAAGAAATGAACATATTCAGTTAACAAACAAGTTGACTTTATTTTTGATGTTGTTGCTGGGCCCGTTTGAGCTGTTGCTGTTCCCTAGATTTATGCATGTGCTCCACCACAGCATGGTTTTTCGCGTCACTCATTTTTTTCTTTTTACCTTTTTTGGTAGCTTCCGCAGTCGACGTCGACGTGAACGTTCGCTGCTGCTGCTGCGTCTCGGCGTGTTTTTATTTAATTTACTTTTGAATTGTTTTGTAATGCCTGCCGCGAGCTGCGCAGCCAGCGAAGCCAGAGCGAGCAGAGCAGCTGCGCAGCCCTGAGTCGCGTATAGTCGCTCAATATATAAGGCTAGACCGCTGGAGACTTCTGCATCAAATTCATCTCAGCACTCTCAGCTCGAGCTCAGCAGTAGCAGCAGCAGCAGCACAGTCAAGGATTAAACTAAACGCGTCGCGTCTCTCTCTCTCTCCCAGAAACCTCAAGAAAATGAAAGTGTTCGCCGTCGCCTGTGTCAGCCTCTTGGTTTTGGCCAACTGTGCCTGGGCCGCTCCCAGTGTGCAAGACAATAGAATCGAAAGTGATAACTCGTTCGGACGCGCCGCCCGCTACCTGGGCGCCTGCCTCGAGAGCGATGATATGGCAACCTGTTTGGCTGTCAAGGGGATTACGGCACTGAATCGCGCCGCCAGGAGCAACAACATCGAGCTGGTCAACGGCGTCACCTTCCAGAGGTGTGTGTGTGTGTGTGTGTGTGTGAAAGTGAACATTATGCAAACTGCAAGAAAGTGAAATATGCTTGTGGAATGCGTGATCTTCTACTTGCCTGATCTCATTTAATGAAATGAGACTCTAAACTATCTATTCCTATCTGTTCCAGAGATGCTGCCAGCCCTGTGCCACGTAGCGGCAAATCCCTTAGCGAACAGGATATCTACGCTGAGTTGCCACAGAACGCAGAAGATCGCAATGGTCGCCTCGTCGATTTGGCCATCTCCAGCGCCACCGATTTTCTGAGCACACACAATCTGGAATTCAAAATGCCCGCCGAGACCACACAGCAGGTGGCACGTGCTCTGGATGAAGGTATGTAGCCAGAGCAAAGCATATCCGCAGCACGCTCTAATCCGCTTTTCCATCCCTCGCAGGTCGCGCCAAGATCAAGAAAGTGATTGGCCCACTCGCCCTGGCCATTGGTGCTAAGCTGTTCGCTGTCATCCCGCTGGTGCTCGGTTTCCTGGCTCTGCTGACCTTCAAGGCCGTGATTGTGGCCAAGATTGCCTTCTTCCTGGCCATACTCGTTGGCGGCTCGCGTCTGCTCGGCGGCTTTGGCAACAAGTTTGGTGGCAACTCTTACACCAGCGCCTACAACTCGAACGCCTGGTCCGCACCTGCCAGCGCTGGCTGGAGCTCAGGTGCCTCCTCTGCCTATCCCTATGCCCGCAGCATCAGTGAGCCCAGCATCGATGCCCAGCAGTTGGCCTATTCCGCTCAGCAGCCCCAGCAGGAGCAGTAAGCCAAGCTTAGCCACTCAAATGTGCCTTCAATTTCGACACTAGTTCGTAGTAATTTATTCGAGACGCGAAGCTGACGCGTAATTCTATAATTTATTGTATTACATTACACAACACTATCCCACACACACACACACACACACACACACACAACACTATCAGCAAAATAGTCAAGTTAATGAAAATAAAAGCGATTTATTCCATAAGTTCTGGCCACGCTGCCCTTTAGTATTTCTACTCGGGTTCAATTTGCATCATTCTTGACCCGCTAAACTGTGACACGACTTTCCCAACTGGTGGGACCAGCTGGAGCACAGAAATCTGGAGCTGGCAAGCGGCAACAAGTTTTGGGCTGTTTGTGGCAATTAAAAGTTTGAGCAGGTTCTCGAGTTGTTGAGTGCCTTGGAAGCACCCAAAGCTGGCCAAAACAAAACTGCCTGGCTAAATTGATATGTTTTGGATTTAGTTTGACACATGCCACGCCCTCAGTGTTTATTGAAATTTTCTACGCTCGGGCTCGTTACCAGCCGCCCGCCGTTTGCCTCGGCATGTTAATTGTCTAAAGCGGCGGCCAGAAACTTTCTACTTATGCTCATAAAAATGTCACTTGACGCGATCGAAGAGATATATGTATATGTAGGTAGTTGGGTATTGTGCTACAATTCAGCTTTCTTTTGTGCGAAGATTAGCAAAAGATTTAGAAGCAATTGAAATAGAAAACGCTGGCGAGCAAAGCAGAATGAAATCGAAAGCGTTGAAAGCGGCAATGCGTCTTTAACTGGGCCAAAATGCGCATTTAGCCACAACACATTGCAGGCATACCAAATACACTAATAATCTGCCTAATGATATTCAACCATACCGAGCTCCCAAGAATCTGGCACAGTCGCTCTTCATAAGCAAATGAAGTCACGTTCCCCAGAGAGAGATGGGGCAGGCGGGAGGGACTGCGCTCTCGGGTCTGGGCGTGGGCCTGTTGCATGCCAATTACGATCGGCTAACGGTGCGCACAGCCAGGAAATTGGGGCATTTACTTATATAAAAAAAAAATTTATATATACAAAATAATATTCAAGTCGTTGAAGAAGTGCGACTTCCCTTTCGTTTGCCCATTGCGACGTGCGTGGAAATATGGTTTGGCCGGACACCCATGGGCCATGGCACATGGGGTACAGGTAGCATACGCATACGATTTGCATAAATTGTACATACTACGGTAGTGCGTTTTTGTTGTTTCTTTATTTTGGCCACCGCGCGATTTCTAGGCACATAATTGGACAATCGCCTGAATTCGAAAAGGTATAAAACCGTGGCCCATTGCATACAATTAATCACAAAGCATTTTCCATTCACAAAGCCAACAGCAGCAGCAGTGTGTGCGCTCTCTGTGGATACTCAAGGACTATAATATATAACCCTATAAAAATCCCCCCCAAAAAGTGCTTATCAAAATGTGCGCGAAATTCGTTTGTGTTGTGCTCGTTGCGAGCTTTGTGTGCGGAGCTCTGGCGCTGCCGTCGCAGGATAACAGCGAACGGGATTTAGTTAATCTGATCAACAAACTGGATAATGAAGATTCTGTGCCCCTGTTCGGAGGCATGCGCATCGATCGCACCGAAACGGGTCGCAGTTTCGGCTCTGCCAAGGCAATTGAATCGTTCGAGGATCGTGCTGAGCGTTATCTGGAAACACATGAGCTGAATCTATCGTTCTCTGGCGATGAGCAAGATGAGAATGCCGAGAATGTGTACAGCGGACGTGCCATGGAGGGTAAGTTGTGTCGGAGATGGAGAGGCAGCACGTCTCGTCCATAAAGTGTGCAAAACTTTCACTCCAGTTGTAGTTACTGCCCCAAACAACTTTGTTGCCAAGTGCACACACACACACACGCCCACTCGCATAGACAGGAAAGTTTTGTATCCAAAACAACAGCACGGAAATTGCGCATACGCCGTGTGTGCACTCGAGTGCCGCCTGTCTGCGTCGTTTGGTTTCGTGTTGCATACTTTGCGGCTGTGACTGGAAGTGAAGCCTCGTCTGCAGGGCGTGGCATACTTTTAGGCTGTTTCTAATATTGCAATCGTTTTCCACAGAATCCCGCAGCAAGCGCATGAAGAAGATGCTGCTGCCTCTGCTGTTGGCTTTGAAACTGAAGAAGGCGGTCGTCATCAAGGTTCTGTTCACCATCATCAAGTTCATCTCGCTGAAGGCCCTCGCCGTCTCCTTCCTTGCCCTCATTCTGGCTGGTAAGTTGATTAAGTGACTTCAAAAAGACTTGAGGCCGACTTTTCTGACTTGTGCCGACTGTCTTGCAGGTGCCACCTTCTTCAAGGATCTGTTGGCCAAGAAGAAGGACCACATCACCACCGCCTACATCACCGGCAGCCCATTGAACGCCGAGATCGTGCACTCCGACTGGAACCGCAACGGTCAGGCCAGCGCCGCTGACTTGGCCTACAACCATTACGGTCTGGCCCAGCCCTTCTAAGCTGATACAAAGTTATTTCTCCACTCTCACCCATCATCTGTCTTCTGTCTTTCCCCCACTTTCTGTACCTTTCCAATTTCCCCCCATCCCCCCGAGAGAGACTTAACCTTTTCCATGCTTACGAATTATGGCTAAATTCGTTGTAGTGTCGATAGTCGATAATTATTTATAGTTGTACTTAGTTAGTTAGCTGCGACATACCAAAAAGCAAAAACAAAACAAAAAAAAAAAAAAAAACAAAATGAAAACTGAAACGATCCACGACTTGGCCAGCCCAGGACAATGCTAACGGAACAATGACACTTATCATGCTTGCGCCATATTTATTGCACAATCAATCATGCTCTCCCAGCAGACATGTAGCTCAGGTTCATTCAAAACAAAAGAGAATAATGAAAGTAAAAAAGCAAAACAAAAAAAGAAAATCACAAACGAAGCAACAAAAAACAAAAAAACAGAATACTTATGTCTGCTAAAGAGTTTACATACTAAGTATTTATTTAAATAATTTATAGCAATTGAATAAAAATGATTCATGAAATGCAAATCTATTGATCTTTTCCCCATTCATTCTCGGAGTGTTATTGAGAGCTGAAAGAAAGTGCAGAAAGCAAAACTGAGATGAAATAATCATTAACAGCGACTACTTAGTTAGTTGGCCCAAATTAGGTAGGTTGTCTATGAATTAATCTATGGAGATATACAAGGCAAGGCACGCGACATTTATCTAGCTTGTAATTATGCTCTTGTCTCTGGGTTTTCTTTTCTTTTTCAGGGCTCTGGGAATTGGCTTGTTTATTAATGGGGAGGCCTGGCGACAGAATTAGCCGTGACACGTTGCGCTACACTGAACGTGAACGTGAACGCGGGGAGGGTCCAAGCAGAGGAAAGCGAAAGTGCCGCCCATCGGACGCAACTGACCGAAGCTGGGAAGAATTTTGACCACAAATCGTGGGGTAATTAGAAAAACTCAAGACAGAGGCAGAGCAACAACTCCAGCTCCAATCCAAAACCTAAACGCGGCAATGACTTTGGCTACTGCTGTGCGTAGTGAAAGGGAAATGGAAATGTAGGCAAATGTATATAAGGCAAAGCCATAAAATGAACTGTTGCAGTCGGCACAGAGTACCTCGAATTACCAGACACTCATCACATCAAACTCACCATACAGTATGCTGTTGCTCAAGACTTTGGAATATTTATTTTACCTGCTCTGGTTCTGTTTCCTGTGCAAATACGTCGAGGCAGCCAGTGTGCAGCCCACAGAGCCAGCTCCAATTCACGCAGAGACCCTGCAGCCAACCCAGAAGTCGCCATCGATGAGTATGAACGAGTGTGAGACATCGCCGTTCAGTTGGATGTGTCTGAAAATAGAGTTCGTCAAGATTATGGAACGATTGGCGGAGCAGCAGGAGCTGAGCGTGCTGCCAGGCGTAAGTGTGGTCAGGGATGAGAATGCCACAGAATTGAAGACATCGGAGCTAATGGCTGGTAAGTTCCCAGATGAAGTTTAAAAGGGAAAGTATACTAACATGTTTCCCACTTTTGCAGAGGTGGCTCGCAGCTATCCCAGTGATCCGAACACACGTCTCAATGGATATATTCTCGCCAAATTGGAGAATCTTTTGAAGACACGTTTCCTGCGCTTTCGTCTAATGGAGGAGAGCAGCGTTGAGGAGGGGCGCAAACACAAGTTCGGCAAGAAAGGTGGCCTGGAGGCACTTGTGGCAGCCGGAGTCATGATGAAGGGCATGTTGATGGCATTGGGACTGGGTGCCATTGCCATGATGGCCGGAAAGGCTTTAATGACAGCGCTGATGGCTTTAACACTTTCTGGTGTACTTAGCCTCAAGAGTTTGGCTGGCGGTGGCAAGTCAACGACATATGAGATTGTGGCCAAACCCATCTACACTTCAAGTCATTCCCATTCGGTCACTCATGAGGATGGACATGGGCACAGTCCTCATTTCGCTGCCGCCGGCGCAGGCGGCAGTGGCAGCGGCTACGGCTATGGAGGCTATGCACGATCCCTACAGCTGGAGCAGCCCAATCGGCTACAAATGCTGTAGAAGCTACTACTTTCAAGAAACTAATTTATATTTATATTTATTAATTTATTTGTATTATTTCAATAAACTTTATTATAATCCATATTATCATTTGGATCGTCTGCTAAACCATCAACCCGGGGATTTCACGAAAAAACAATTTGGCGTGATAAATCAGGGCCCAATCCAGAAAAAAGCAATAATACCGAAGATAATATACCCTTGAAAAGATTTCTCATTGAAGATTATATATATTTCTTGAATACTTGAGTCTAAACACATATTAAAGTGTCGTTGCATTGCAAAAGGGTAATAATTATTTAAAAGGATAAATTATTTAAAAGTATGGTCTTCATGCAAAGCCACTCTTTTGCCCGATTGTTCCTATGGCAGCTATATATTAAAGTTATTCTCTTCTGATGAAAATTTGCTAAGCTTCATATATTAATTGGCGAAAATCGATTAAATTTTGAAACGATATCTTGAAAACTAACAAAAATCGGCAAATTGTTTGTATGGCAGTTAAACGATATATCGGTAAGATCTGGCTCATTCCTACTTATATATAGCATGCAGCAATAATAAGCATGTCTACCAATTTTTATTAAGATAGCTTTAAAACGGAGAGACTGGATCCGCAGTCAATGCTGATTTAGAATATATACTATTTAGTTTATGGGGTCGGAGAGGCCGTCTAAGGTGTGTTGCAAACCTCTGGCCAAAAATAATATACCCTCTGCAAGGGCATAAAATCTACACTATATATACATATTATAAAAATCTCTATGTGCTTTATCCTCTGTGATAATACGTCATAAAATACGTTGTAAATTCATTTAGTGTTAGATCAACTGTTTAAACATTTGGCGAGTTAGATTAAGATACAGTTATTAGTTGGGATAGGAAAAAACTGGTTTATATACTATATAATAGTATTGGAACATTCAACGAACTTTAATATTTGATTAGCAAGTTCAAGTCGGTCACCAAGCCAGAGAACTTACTCTGGTAAATTAGCAAGTTTGTAAATATTAGGTTTCTCTTCTAACCCAGATAAAGTTGCAACCATCTTCTTTCGTCTTTTATAAAAAGGGGAGGAAAGTATTCCAGAACACCAGTTAACGTGCAGACACAATGAAGGTTTACAGTGGTGAGTAAAATAGAAATTCAAGCGTTAAGGAACTAAGCTAATAATTTTTCTATCGCCAGTAATATTTCTCCTGTTGTGCTCAAGCTGGAGCTGTACATCACAGGAAAGTAATAATTCGACGGCCAAGGATGATAACTCTACCGAATCTAGCGAATCCTTCACAACACAACCCATCGAACTTGAAACTAAACCAGCAGTCGTAGGTGAAGCTGAGGTGGCTCAGGCCCTTGTAGAGGAACCCGAAACAGTTAATGCAATCGATGGGCAGATTACTCCAACGAAAAAACCTAAACGTCCCAATACGAACAAGCGTCCTTGGCCTATGGGCAATAGACAGCAGCATCATAAGCACGAAAATGGTGGAGCACCTCCATTGACTATATCTTGGCCATATTTCCCGACACCTGCGCAAATACCATATCCAATGGCTTATCCAGCCATTCCACCTATGTACTATCCCATGCCCATGTATTCACCTTATTTCTTCCCACCGAACATGTGCAACCATGGGAAACCAAGCGAAAATGTTAGTCCAGCTAACATTGAGCGAATGGATACCTCAGATTCTGAAATGGAAACTATGTCGCCGAGTTTTCTAAAGATTGGCAACTTTTGGGATCATGAAATGAAATTCGGAAATAAAACCCAAGAAAACAAAAACGGTACAATTAATTCCAAGCCGCCTAATCGTTTTCCCATCAGGAATTGGATTAAAAACAAGTTCGACAAAAAAAATGAAAACGAAAATCCAGACGAGAAACCATAAGAAAAATTATTAATTTGTATTTTATATTTTTTTGTTCACAATAAAATAAAACGCTGTATTTCTCTGAATTTCAAATTTCTCAATTATTTTTATTTATGAACATATTTCAGATCTCTCTCCATAATATTCCGATATTCAAGCTACAAACAAATTTGAGTTTATTCAAGTTGTTACATATTTTGATATTTAATGTACTGAAAACAATTAAATCTTTTATTTTGTACATAGTACAAATTAAGATGCTTTTATTCTGCTCTAAATTTACAGAACACTTGACTGTAGACTGTGAATCACTCAAATTTCATTGAGAATTTTATTACCCCATCGATTTTATTTAAAGCATTTAACAATATTATATAGCTTAAATACGACCGTCAATGCGATATGAAAAACGACATTTGTTTTTATACCCTTCGACCATTGAAAATGGTCAAAAAAGGGTATACTAACTTTGTTCAAATGTATGTAACAGGTATAAGGAGGCGTGGCAGACCCTATAAAATATATATTTTTTTCTCAGGATCACTAGCCAGGTCGATTGATCCATGTCCGTCTGTCTGTCTGCATGTGACAACAGATCTCAGCCATTATAAATGCTGGAGACACCAAATTTGGCATGGAGTTTCCTATATATAATATGCAAATCAAGTTTATGTCAAATGTTTTATGCCACGCCCAGCGCCTCTTCAAATCGGCTATTTGCAATTATTGAAGAAAGTATTGAATGTATAACGTTCTGCTTCAGTCTACATAAAGCTTAATGATATATGAACACATCCTCAAAATTGTCCGACCGGACCATAACCACGGAAGTTATTCAAGTCAACGTTTTCAATACAAATGTTCGGTACGAGCAGCAGCCGGCGCGCTGCCATGAGCAGAGGATTCTCTGTTTCAAATGATGAAAGTGGTTACACGTTTGTAACGCATATTGGAAATAAGGCGAAGGGTATTTGACTGTCGAGCGAGCTCGATTGCAGTCTAACCGTCTTGTTTTTTTATGAATGTAATATGGGATTGTAAATTTTCATATATTTATATATATATATATTGGGCTCTGTACCAGGGTGCTTTATTAATAAATTAACGGTTCCCACAGCAAACCTTTCCGTTTCCGATTACTTGATAAACTTTTATTGGAGCATGTGCGGTCGTAAAAACACGATATAAAGTTTCTACTCCTTATCTGTGATGAGAAGCAAAGTCACATAAAAATTGCGTGTCGATAACCTCGTCTGCTAAAGAAATAATTCGAGTTTTGACTAAAATTAGCAAGTAACGAAATCTAACGTCCAGCGTGCCCGACAGTAAGATACTGTTCATCCAATTCTAAAAACCCGTTAAAAACATGTGTGCACCGTCCCGAACGACTGTACCCTTCTTAAACCTTTTTTTTAGCTAAAACATTTCATTACCTAAACCATTTCATCATCCTCTTTTATACAATTTTTTAAATACAACAAAAAAATTAAAATAAATCCTATATGAAAAATATAATATTTTAAAATTGATTTACTCATGTAACTCATATTTAAAAAGTAAACAATTTTGGTTTTTATAAAAACAATAAGAAATTATGTAGCAATATAACATTTATATATTTCGCAAGCTATTCAGGATGTTTCAAAATTAAGTAAAGGGTATTATAATCTGTACATTTATATGCTCAATCTTCTAATACAATAACTTTAGAAAGTGTGAAACAGAGACTAACTTAAGCAAAGAAAAAGTTTCACTGGCTTTATTAGATAGCTTCCAGAAGCTAATGATTTATGGCTTATTAGCGAATTTCAGACTTGCTAAAATTCATTAAAATAATAAAAGAAACGGAGTATTTAAGGACTGATACCTTCTAACTTGAAAGAAGTCAATTCAGTGCCACCATGAAGTTATATCTTACTAGTAGAAAAGTATTTAGCACTCCGCACGATTATGAACTAACGGTTTTCGTATTCACAGGTTTGCTTATAATATTAAGTGTGACAGAAATTTGTCAAGGATTTGCACTGAAACAAGACTCTTCAAATTTGGAAGCTAAAGGCTATAAAACATATCCATCAACTGAGTACTTCGGAGTTGAAGAAAAGGATCTAAATAACAAACCACAATTAAAACATTTATTCAAACGAAAATGGTTTAAAAAGAGATTTTCTACAAGGGCACCTCATAATCCAGGGCACGACACTACCAAAATACCAACCAAACCACCAGATACAACAACAAAGGTTCCAGACACCACTAGGGATCCGCACACATCAACAGCACTGCCGGATCCATCAGCATTACCAACATCAACAGCACTACCGGACACATCAACACTGACAACATCAACAGCACTACCGGACCCAACAACATTATCAACGTCAACAGCACTACCGGACCCAACAACATTATCAACGTCAACAGCACTACCAGAAACATCAACAACAACTGAAAAGCCGGATACAACTACAACAATGAAAACATCAACAGCACTACCAGAAACAACAACATCAACAACGACAACAACAACAGAAAAACCAGATACAACTACAACAATGAAAACATCAACAGCACTACCAGAAACAACAACATCAACAACGACAACAACAACAGAAAAACCAGATACAACTACAACAATGAAAACATCAACAGCACTACCAGAAACAACAACATCAACAACAACAGAAAAGTCAGATACAACTACAACAATGAAAACACCAACAGCACTACCAGAAACAACAACAATAACAACAACAACAACAACAGAAAAGCCGGATACAACTACAACAATGAAAACATCAACAGCACTACCAGAAACAACAACAACAACAACAGAAAAGCCAGATACAACTACAACAATGAAAACATCAACAGCACTACCAGAAACAACAACATCAACAACAACAGAAAAGTCAGATACAACTACAACAATGAAAACACCAACAGCACTACCAGAAACAACAACAATAACAACAACAACAACAACAGAAAAGCCGGATACAACTACAACAATGAAAACATCAACAGCACTACCAGAAACAACAACAACAACAACAGAAAAGCCAGATACAACTACAACAATGAAAACATCAACAGCACTACCAGAAACAACAACATCAACAACAACAGAAAAGTCAGATACAACTACAACAATGAAAACATCAACAGCACTACCAGAAACAACAACATCAACAACAACAACAGAAAAGCCGGATACAACTACAACAATGAAAACATCAACAGCACTACCAGAAACATCAACAACAACAACAACAACAGAAAAGCCAGATACAACTACAACAATGAAAACATCAACAGCACTACCAGAAACAACAACATCAACAACGACAACAACAACAGAAAAACCAGATACAACTACAACAATGAAAACATCAACAGCACTACCAGAAACAACAACATCAACAACAACAACAGAAAAGCCGGATACAACTACAACAATGAAAACATCAACAGCACTACCAGAAACAACAACATCAACAACAACAACAGAAAAGCCGGATACAACTACAACAATGAGAACATCAACAGCACTACCAGAAACAACAACATCATCAACAACAACAACAACAGAAAAGCCAGATACAACTACAACAATGAAAACATCAACAGCACTACCAGAAACAACAACATCAACAACAACTACAAAAAAGCCGGATACAACTACAACAATGAAAACATCAACAGCACTACCAGAAACAACAACATCAACAACAGAAAAGCCAGATACAACTACAACAATGAAAACATCAACAGCACTACCAGAAACAACAACATCAACAACAACAGAAAAGTCAGATACAACTACAACAATGAAAACATCAACAGCACTACCAGAAACAACAACATCAACAACAACAGAAAAGTCAGATACAACTACAACAATGAAAACACCAACAGCACTACCAGAAACAACAACAACAACAACAACAACAGAAAAGCCAGATACAACTACAACAATGAAAACATCAACAGCACTACCAGAAACAACAACAACAACAACAGAAAAGCCAGATACAACTACAACAATGAAAACATCAACAGCACTACCAGAAACAACAACATCAACAACAACAGAAAAGTCAGATACAACTACAACAATGAAAACATCAACAGCACTACCAGAAACAACAACAACAACAACAGAAAAGCCAGATACAACTACAACAATGAAAACACCAACAGCACTACCAGAAACAACAACAACAACAACAGAAAAGCCAGATACAACTACAACAATGAAAACATCAACAGCACTACCAGAAACAACAACAACATCAACAACAACAGAAAAGTCAGATACAACTACAACAATGAAAACATCAACAGCACTACCAGAAACAACAACATCAACAACAACAGAAAAGTCAGATACAACTACAACAATGAAAACACCAACAGCACTACCAGAAACAACAACAACAACAACAACAGAAAAGTCAGATACAACTACAACAATGAAAACATCAACAGCACTACCAGAAACAACAACAACAACAACAGAAAAGCCAGATACAACTACAACAATGAAAACATCAACAGCACTACCAGAAACAACAACATCAACAACAACAGAAAAGTCAGATACAACTACAACAATGAAAACACCAACAGCACTACCAGAAACAACAACAATAACAACAACAACAACAACAGAAAAGCCGGATACAACTACAACAATGAAAACATCAACAGCACTACCAGAAACAACAACAACAACAACAGAAAAGCCAGATACAACTACAACAATGAAAACATCAACAGCACTACCAGAAACAACAACATCAACAACAACAGAAAAGTCAGATACAACTACAACAATGAAAACATCAACAGCACTACCAGAAACAACAACATCAACAACAACAGAAAAGTCAGATACAACTACAACAATGAAAACACCAACAGCACTACCAGAAACAACAACAACAACAACAACAACAGAAAAGCCAGATACAACTACAACAATGAAAACATCAACAGCACTACCAGAAACAACAACATCAACAACAACAGAAAAGTCAGATACAACTACAACAATGAAAACACCAACAGCACTACCAGAAACAACAACAACAACAACAACAGAAAAGTCAGATACAACTACAACAATGAAAACATCAACAGCACTACCAGAAACAACAACAACAGAAAAGCCAGATACAACTACAACAATGAAAACATCAACAGCACTACCAGAAACAACAACATCAACAACAACAACAGAAAAGCCGGATACAACTACAACAATGAAAACATCAACAGCACTACCAGAAACAACAACAACAACAACAGAAAAGCCAGATACAACTACAACAATGAAAACATCAACAGCACTACCAGAAACAACAACATCAACAACAACAGAAAAGTCAGATACAACTACAACAATGAAAACATCAACAGCACTACCAGAAACAACAACAACAACAACAGAAAAGCCAGATACAACTACAACAATGAAAACACCAACAGCACTACCAGAAACAACAACAACAACAACAGAAAAGCCAGATACAACTACAACAATGAAAACATCAACAGCACTACCAGAAACAACAACAACATCAACAACAACAGAAAAGTCAGATACAACTACAACAATGAAAACATCAACAGCACTACCAGAAACAACAACATCAACAACAACAGAAAAGTCAGATACAACTACAACAATGAAAACACCAACAGCACTACCAGAAACAACAACAACAACAACAACAGAAAAGTCAGATACAACTACAACAATGAAAACATCAACAGCACTACCAGAAACAACAACAACAACAACAGAAAAGCCAGATACAACTACAACAATGAAAACATCAACAGCACTACCAGAAACAACAACATCAACAACAACAGAAAAGTCAGATACAACTACAACAATGAAAACATCAACAGCACTACCAGAAACAACAACAACAGAAAAGCCAGATACAACTACAACAATGAAAACATCAACAGCACTACCAGAAACAACAACATCAACAACAACAACAGAAAAGCCGGATACAACTACAACAATGAGAACATCAACAGCACTACCAGAAACAACAACATCATCAACAACAACAACAACAGAAAAGCCAGATACAACTACAACAATGAAAACATCAACAGCACTACCAGAAACAACAACATCAACAACAACTACAAAAAAGCCGGATACAACTACAACAATGAAAACATCAACAGCACTACCAGAAACAACAACATCAACAACAACAACAGAAAAGCCGGATACAACTACAACAATGAAAACATCAACAGCACTACCAGAAACAACAACATCAACAACAACAACAGAAAAGCCGGATACAACTACAACAATGAAAACATCAACAGCACTACCAGAAACAACAACAACAACAACAGAAAAGCCTGATACAACTACAACAATGAAAACATCAACAGCACTACCAGAAACAACAACATCAACAACAACAACAGAAAAGCCGGATACAACTACAACAATGAAAACATCAACAGCACTACCAGAAACAACAACAACAACAACAGAAAAGCCTGATACAACTACAACAATGAAAACATCAACAGCACTACCAGAAACAACAACATCAACAACAACTACAAAAAAGCCGGATGAAACAACAACATCAACAACTACAGAAAAGCCTGATGCAACAACAACATCAACGTCAACAACAACAACTACAAAAAAGCCGGATGAAACAACAACATCAACAACTACAGAAAAGCCTGATGCAACAACAACATCAACGTCAACAACAACAACTACAAAAAAGCCGGATGAAACAACAACATCAACAACTACAGAAAAGCCGGATACAACTACAACAAAAAAGCCAGATACAACAACTACAGAAAAGTCGGAAACAACTACAACACCAACTACAACAACTACCAAAAAGTCAGATACAACTACAACAACTACAACTACAGAAAAGCCTGATGCAACAACAACATCAACGTCAACAACAACAACTACAAAAAAGCCGGATGAAACAACAACATCAACAACTACAGAAAAGCCTGATGCAACAACAACATCAACTTCAACAACAACAACTACCAAAAAGCCGGATACAACTACAACAATGAAGACATCAACAGCACTACCGGACACAACAACATTATCAACGTCAACAGCACTACCAGAAACATCAACAACAACATCAACAACAACAACAACAGAAAAGCCGGATAAAACAACTACAGAAAAGTCGGAAACAACTACAGAAAAGTCGGAACCAACTACAACACCAACTACAACAACTACAAAAAAGCCAGATACAACTACAACAACTACAAAAAAGTCGGATACAACTACACCTCCAACTACTACAACAACAACAGAAAAGCCAGTTACAACAACTACATTAACAACATCAACAGCAACATTGCCAGATACAACAACATCGAAAAAGCCGGATACAACTACACCAACAACTAAGGATCCAGACACAACATCAACAGCACTACCGGACACAACAACACTATCAACATCAACAGCAACACTGCCGGACACAACAACAAAAACGGTTCCAGTAAGAAAGTTAAGAAAATGGTCGTATTTGGGCTTATGAGCTGAAGTAATACTATAATATGTATGGTTATATGCACGTGTATATGTATGACAAAAAAAAAAAAAAATTAAAAAATGAAATGTAATGCATACTTTTGGCGGGTTGGTAAATATAATTTCTTGCATTGTCTTTCGTTCTCTTATTTCTCTTTCTTTCTGTCTCTCTTGGGCCTGGTGAAAGTACTTGACAATATTTGAAGCTCAGAGTAGGCAACATCTAAAGTTGGAATCGAATTCTAAAGATCAAAAATGCTAAATATAAACGATTGTTACTCTCGATAAGTTTTAAGCATTTATCGATTCTCCAAACTACTATCTTAGACACAACTGCTGCTTCGACGTCTAGTTTATTAAATTTCGTTACTTTTGCTAGCCATAATTATATAATATAATATCCTAAGCACCAAAAATTATAGAAACTAAAAAACACTCACTGACAAAAACTTTACTGACAAAATTTGTGAAAATGAATTCAATAGTATTCAAAGTCGTGACCTGCCTAACCGAGTTTCAAAAACTTGAGAAAATGTTAACACGGGCAAAGTTAAATGTTGGCAATTTCCTAAAATTTGTTAAACCCTCATATGATTAGCAAATTAATTAAATAATAAATTATTAAATAATTAATACTTGCTAATAGTATTCATTCATTGAAAGCACTGCTGTACTTAAGAACCGCACCTGAATATCGAAGCTAGTCCATTCAGATTCATAATGATGTTACACTTCCTCAGAAAGATTAATTTCCAAATTTAATGTAACATAAATACTTAATACTTTCTGAATTGATATGTCTGTTTATATTTCTAACCGTAACTGCAAATTTCTGAGCAGTACTCCTAACGGAATCGGGGTTACTCCTTTCGGTAAAGTATATAAAAATATATATATAGTATTTATTACCTGTACTTGAATAACAACATTGAGTGAGCAATTTAATCTCTTCAATTTGATGAATTTTGCTCAAAAGCGACGAGAGCAACAACAGGTGGTCCAGCACAAACAACACAAACTCAGAAAACAATATATACTCTACAGTTATGCTTATTTTAATTTAAATAATGTATCACTTCAAGAGAACACTGGCTTACGATCAAAATAAATACACATTTTTACCAACAATAAAATATTATCTTTATTTTATTTGTTTGTTTCATTGGGGATCAGATTTTTCTATAAGCTAATGAGCATCTATGGTTGTTACTTCTCCAAGACTACTTGTAATTTAATTAATAAGTAGTAGCTGTAAAAAAAAAAAAAAAAAAAATGATTAAATACATAAAATTGAAAACCAATGCATACTTTCCGGATGGCAGAGAAAAGCCTGTCTCTCTCTCCCACTCTCTCGCTGCGAAAGGTAAAACGTGAGGCACCCAAAGTTGGCAACATCTGGAGTTGGAACACAGTTGGGAGCACTTTTATGCGGACTCCTCTGCTCAGTTGGTGCTCACCACTTGCCGACAGACGTTTGCCACTCGTCGCGTTAAGCGTGCGAAACAGCGGAAGTAACACTAACTGCAACAACAACAACAATAAAAACAACAATAACAGCTGCCACAACCAGCAAGATAAACAAGCCAAAACCCACACCAAAGTAAAGGCACAACTGTAAAAGTGAAAGATGCCGTCGCGTCGTAAGGCGCAACAACTTGACAAGATTAATTCTTAATATGATTTTCATGAAATTTGTTGCTTTTCGCTGGGTAAACTAGCGAAAGTAACTATCAAAATACTGGCAACAACATCGACAACAACAACAACAACAACAGTAACAACTGCGACGGTTGCTAATTAGACGTCACGCAACAGTAAAAGTGCGAGTCAGAATAATCCGTTAATTGAAACGATGACTGTGTGAGTGAGTGTGTGTGTGTGTGTGTGTGCCGTGTCAGTAAACCACCCCATCAATTCATCCATTAAGGCAATTTCCGTGAATCAACTGTAAGTTGAACCGGTTGAATTATTCACTTAAATTGCAAATATGCAAAAATATTTGACCCAGTTTAAAAGGCAAAAAAAAAAACCAGACAACTCTCCCCCCGCTGTGGCCAACTGGCCAAGTGACCGCCTGCAGGCCAAGGCTGCAGCAGCAGCAGCTACCACACTGACTGACTGACTAACTGCAGCCTTTCCGCCTTTAAACCAAATTGGGAGAAAAAAGACCAAACCGAACGAGAAAAAAAAACACGTGAAAACCAGTTTTCCCCTCCGAGATGCTGCTGCAGTTGCTGCATTTCTCCTTCAGTTCAGATGACGAGCCAAGATCCGAGAGATGAGGGACGAGTTGTGCATGTAAAAGTGAAATTTGTGCCGCGTGTGCGACATGGCTGCGGTTTGTCTTAATAATGTTCTGACTGCCCGAATCTCAGCTGTTTGTGCCCTGCGTGTGCTCGCACGAGTTATTAGCGCATGCCAGATGGGTATCTCACCGTACGCTCTAATAACAGCCCCAGAACAGCTGTCGGTAGGTCTGCCAGTCTGTCCGTCTGTCAGTCTGCTCGTCTCTCCGCCTGCTCGTCTATCTTAACTAATTCCGCGGTGTGCACATTAGTCTAGCATTAAGACGGACCGTAGAATGTTGCCGTGTTGCTTAGCATTTTGTTGCCTCACACATTGTTTACCATATGCGCAGGTTCTAGAAAGCCAGTTGAACATTAAAGCGACAAGTGCAAAGAGTGTTGTAGATACGTTACGATTGAGGTTATGTTATGAGCAGAAAGACTAAGAAATTGAGAAACAGTAAAAGCAGAAGTATTGGAAGAATTTTTTGGGAATTCGGGAATTACAAGAAACTTCGAAACAATAAAAAGCCAAAGTAATTCAATAATTTTCTGATTAAACTTTGAAATTAACAGGAATCAGAGGATACCCATAAATTAACTCTATTTAACACAATCTTTAAATGTAAAAAACAAAAGATAATGTATCTAGGAAACAATCTTTAAATATTAACAACAATTTCCAAATACAAAATTACATACTATAAAAAAAAGAGCAAGATACACTTGCAAATATTATAGTAAAGTAATTATATTGTAATATTATGTTATGAGAATAATATCATTTTTAAAATAATATATAATAATATCAATATTTAAAAAAAAATTGAAGTAATAAAAAGCAGATATGATTGAACAATCTTTAAATGTAATAAGCAATAGGCAAAGATTATTCGATTCCATAAAATGAAAGATACGCCATGAGCTTATGGGAAACACCTGAAAGAATTGCAAATAATATTAGCAATTTCTTTATGACTCGACTTTAATATGCCTTCCGGCAGGTCATTATAACATTATAACAGGCGTAAATCGTATTGTGGCAACGTGTAAAATGCGACGCTTTTGCTTTTATGGTCGCCTTATCGCACACGTTTCTGCAGTTAGGCTACACTTATCCATGCGAAAGATTGAAAGATCGTCGTAATAATAACATTTAATGCGATGCACTCGCTCGTAAAAATTAAGCCAATCTATTTGGGCTTAATAAGCCATTAGTAAGTCGGGTTGGTTAACCGCAACGAAAGTGAATTTGACTCGAAATACCAACGTCATCGCCGCCTTCTTGTAGATTTCTCTTGTCTTGGAAGCCAAAGCGAAAAAAGAAAGAGAGAGACAAAAAGAAACCAAAGCGCAAGCACTGCAAATAAATAAATAAAAACTTTAAGATAATTTATAAAAAATATTTGCACGCAAGACGCGATCGGCTTACAAATTGCCCAGCAAGCAAATGTATTATTTATCCATAAGATACATATGTATCCAAGTATATATGGGATGAGAGGCAGACGGCAGAAGAGCAGCACGCATAAAGTGAAATTAGTTATCTATTAGCCTGAGTCGCTAAACATGCGATTAAGAGCGAAACCGAAAGTTGGCAAAGCAATCATCAACGCGATGCTCGCAGCTCTACTATATTTGATACAATTTGCTTTTACATAACACATCGTAAAACATGAAAACCGACGCTGCTTGTCGGATTCTGTATGTGCCAGTCGCACAAATACATATATATATATAAAATTGTCACATAAAAATGCAATAAAAATCTTTCCGAAATGCTGCCATCGTTGTCTGTCGGCGAAAGCTTGTTACCAAATTAAATCTGGCCTGCATTCGCGACAGCGACACTGACAGCATTTTGGCCATTTTCAAGTGTCATTATGGCCACAAGAGATTTAATGAAATCATTATGCCAGAGTAGGAACAATCAGCCAGGCTAAGTGAAAGCCAAACAAAATGGTTCATCGCCAAAATCCTAAGTACACCTTCTTATATAATGCCTAAAAAAGGGCAAAAAGTGTTCACGTAATGTTCTGCTTGTAGTTTCGGCTTTGTCATCTCATCTCATCTCATCACATCTAGCTGACCTCAGGGCGTAACACTCCGTTAGCATTTTGGTGAACTCAGAACCAAAATAAAAGAGTCTTTCTTTTTCACGTAATCGTAGACTTGTTGGTTCTTCTTGCGATCCTCAAACTTGTTTCTTGTCCAATTTTTTCGGATGACACTTTGTAATGTGTCGGTTTTATGGCAACTTCATGTTTGATTACATAACTCGCAGCGGTAGTTTAAAGAATGTGTGCTCTTTTAATACGAAAAGCCATAACAAATCCAGTTGTAACACACATGTCGTTGATGATGGTGCGTTACCCATACCCATATAACCATGCCAGAGAGTCTTTTGGTCGCGGTTCAACAAGCGAGCTCATTAAAAATAATAATCATAACTCACACACATGTGTGTGTGTGTGTTTCGGTGTGTCTGGCTGCAGCTGTGTGCGTAATTTAATGTAATTGATTTGCTTGTACTAGACATTATAAACGACCCCGGTAGATTACATCAGCTGCCTGGGAAGCACATGAGCACTTAGATCAAATCATGTGGAATAAATTAAGTATTCGGTAATTACGACAAATTGGTGTTATAGGTTATGGTATGGGCATACAATTCGAGGGAAATCCCTAGAACTGTTGAATATTTCCTATTCACATGAATAGGATATACCCATCCGACTGTCTGTTGGAATCTTAACTAGTCTTTAAAGCTTTCGATTGATGCTCCACTGTAACTATCGGCTGATTTTATTATTCGTCAAGATATGGAAATTATTTTAATATTTTTAATACATTTTCTGTGTACATATTATGTTGTCAAAAATTTATTCAAATCGGTTTACTATAAAATGTAGTTTTAATTGGAATAAATAGGTCGATATAAAAGATTTTGTATGAAATCCAAAATAGTATACTAAAATAAAACAATATATAAATTAATTTTTTAAAATAAACAATGTACACGTTTTTTGATTTCTTCAACGATAGTTCCTAAATGCATATATTATTGATTGCATAATAGAAATCATATAGATATTAAAATTTCAATGCAAACTTTGAAACTTCTAGGGAAGCTAACTCTTCGTTTTTGTTCTATTACTTTTTAATTAATTACTTATTAATTTAGAAATTAAGTTGCCTCAACTTGCAGTTTACTTCGTATGAAAGAAGCCCAGAAAATATTCCGTATTCCATAGAAAATTAATGCCCCACTTAACTTCAGATTCAATTTTACCTTTTGCAGAAAAACTTGTTAAAGGAGACTCAGCTAGATACCACAGCGAATGGGGCAAGGTGCTCTTGAAACAATCACAACTAACTGGAAAATGTAAACAAACAAAGACACAACAACGGCTAAACAACTTTCAGACAGCGCCAGCCAACAACAGCCACAGCGGCCAAAACAAAACAACAACAATACGAAACGGGCCAACAACAGTTAACGCGGCGGAAGAATCTCGCGAGCCAAGTTAACCAGCTTTGATTCCGTAGAGCACCGCGAACCGGCCGCTACGTGTGAACGAAGGAAGCCGAAGACGATGCAATGCAGAAACTGAACGAAGACGTTAACAACTGAACGAAAGAGAGAAAGACAGAGAAAGAGAGAGAGAGAGAGAGTGATATCAACCGGTGGCTTGGCCTGGCCTTGCCATGATCTTGGCCCGCACAGTGAGCGACACAGTCAGTTGTCGATGAGACGCGCACGCATGCGCACGCGGCTAAGAAACGAGATACACAACGAGATACTTCATCGAGATACTTTATCCACGAGATACGAATACGCGGCAACCGTTAGACGTAGCGCGAGTAGGTGTGTCCGGCGCGTAGATGAAGTAATTGCAGGTGAATGTTTAAGCTCGCCGCGCTGGAGTTCGGCAAGACAAATAGAAAATGTGCTAAATGCAGTGGCGAAATTGTAAACAGAAGAGAGAGAAATAGAAAGCAAACTTGTGCGTGCCACGCACAGTGCAAAGAATCAGTGAAATTCCGTATTACAACTTACAATAAACAATCGATAAAATATAATAGAAAATAGGGGGAAAAAAAAACAGTGCCAAAGCGCGTCCAAATCGATGGAATTGTGTTTGCGTGGTAATCTCGTTTGGCGCGGAACACTTTGAAATCGATTTCGCCCACAAAAGAGACAACAGTTTCATCTCAGCCCAGTTAATTTGCCAGCTTGTCGAGCGCAACCAAAACAAAAAAATACATAGGCAAATTGGAGAGTCACAGAGATTAAGTGGAATCTGTCAGATAATTGAACAATTACACGCTGCAAAGGTGCAAATCGACAGCAGCAGCAGCAACAGCAGCCGCAGAGTTGCTGAAATTGAAAATGCAAAACCTTTTGGCGCACAGAAAAAACTGGACGCACTATAATTGGGTGACAAGTGAGAGCCAGAGCACATCCTCCATGGGGTGCATAGAAAGAAATCGCAGCAGTTGCAGTCGCTGCTGCACGCTGCCCGCCATGGCCAACAGCAACAACAAGTCTAGCAACAGCAACAATTGGCAGCAACAGTTGCCGCTGTGTCTGATACTAGTGCTGCTCCTCTGCTCGGCGCCCGTCAATGCGGATGAAGATTCCAATTCCAAATCCACCACGTCAGCTTTAACTTCGCCTGGCTTCAGTACAGTTGCAGCTGCAGAAACGCAGACGACGGAGCCGACGGATTGGCAGCCCATTGTGAATGCCAGCACAACACAGGCAACTCCGGCCCGGCAAAGATTCAACGGAAGCGACTCGATACTGTTGCGTTTTGCGCGCAGTTTCTCCAGCGGAAATGAACTCTGGGACGGCATAGTACGAGACTGTTACCTGCGACCGGATATGTCCTGTTTCCAGAAGAACATCTATAGCTACTTGGATGGAGCTCTAAGTCAGAAGGATGTAAACATTACGCAACGTTTGAAGTTCTACAGGAATCAGGTGCAGTACGAGCCAGAAAAGGAGAAGGAGGAGTCGCTCACAGAGGCCAGATCGGGTAAGATTTAATTCCCAAAAGAATTATTCAATAAATATTAGAGAGACTATTTATGAAACTATTTTTCCAAAATACTTACTGAATGTAATAATTATAATAATCGATAAATCGATATACCATTTCATTGTTGCACTAGTTCTCAATGGAATCATTAATCAAACCCATAATAGAAGATCTTATGTAAGCCCGCACAAGGCCCTAACTTGATTTCGCTTTCGTTGAGTCGACTATTTCGGGTAATCTTACGCTTGAAAGATGGTTTTTTTTTTTTTTTTGTCTGTGTGTATTTTGTGATCCGTTTTCACATCTCACATCTTGCGCGGCCATTCGATTCTTTGCATTCGCTTTGTTTACATTTTTCTTGGCACGTTCACGCTGAATACCGAAAACTTTCACTGACTTCAGTTTTGATTTGATTTTTTACGTCGTTTTACGTTACCAACTCGAAGAGATACGAAGCGCTCATGTGAGTCACAGCAGCAGCAGCAGCAGCTGATTTCTTTTGCTAATGCATCATCAACAACAAATACAAATAGAAGATATAACAACAATAGGAGAAACAACAAAAACATCGAGTGTAAGAGTATTATGCAAGCGTGCTGCAAATTCGCTTGCAACTTTCATTAGCACAGAACTGTCGGTTTCCTTTTGAGAGCATTTTGCAAGTCACTCATGTCACTCCCATTCCGAATCACCCACTCACTCATATTTACAATTTCACTTTTCATATTTTCTCTGCTATGCAGCAGTTCGCCCGGAAAGCCCCATCGAGGAAGTGTCCAATGCGTTCTATGGCAAAACGATCAAATTCGCCATGACACACGATGTGGAAGTCGATCTGCCCGAGATTGTGTTCAACGGCGCCACCTTTCGCATCTCCCCGCGCTCCATCGAAGGCAACGGACTCATTGCCAAACTAGAACTAATTCCCAAGCAGATTGTCCAGGCTCGTCTGGCGGGTACCATGATCAAGAAGAAGATACGTAAGTTGCCAAGTCCGCTTTCGGTTTCTGCATTGGATTCGTATAGTATAGTAAAACAATCATACTGATCCCAACTTTCGTTTCCCCAGACAAATTTCTGCGCAACAAATTGCTGCTGTCATTCATTGCTTTGGTGCTGATTATTAAGATCATCAAGATCAAGTTATTCTGGCTGCTCCCCATCATCATTGGCGTTGGGGCGGCCAAGAAGCTGCTGCTGAAATTTCTACTTTTCCTCTTTCCGGCCCTCACGCATCTCTTCAAGCTCTGCTCGTACTATCAGCAGTCCTATCACGGCACCAAGTATCATCATCACCAGCATCATATCAACCATCATCACACGGTAGGTGCAACAGTCTGTCTTTCTCTCTCTCTCTTTCAGCAGCCCACTCACTCACTCTTACTTACTCAGCTGGAATTTCATTTCTTATTATTTTGCCGCGCACGAATTTGATTTTTTTTTCATATAAATGTATCTTTTTTTGTTTTTTTTTCGTTTTTGTTTTCGTTAAAATGTCAACGAGACCCGCGAAGAATTTCATTAAAAACCAAAGAGGCTGAATTTCTTTTTCTGCCGACTGTCTGTCTGTCTGTCTGTCTATCTGCCAGTCTGTCTATCTATCCGTCTCTCTGTCTGTCTTCCTCACCATAGTGTCATTGGGTTTTTTTTTTTTTGTGGGACACACGCCCATCATTTGACTAGAGGAACCTGCGACATGCCCACTCATCTCTCTCGAGGTAATTAAAAAAGTACAAGCTCTCTGTATGTATGTGTTTGTGTCTTTGTGTAGTGCATGAAAACCGAATTTTGGCTAATTGAATTTCATCGCAAAAACATCGCAACTTAAAGACCTGCGCGACGACCCTCAACGCTTGCAGCGAATCCCGGCGAGACAACAGAGACAGCTTGGCATTCCATCAAATAAAATCCCGGCATTCAGAGCTCTCTCAAGGATTACAGCTCACTCCCACACACACAGACAAACACACACACACATACACAAGTGTATTTATGAGTTATTCATATGCTGTAAATACGACTTGTCGCCGAACCAGTGACAATAGGCCAAGATAATTGCTGCTCTCGGCGCGTATTTGGCTTGAACCCCAGAGATAAACATGGCAACACTCGCATGTTTTCCCTGTAGCAACAAAGCCCACAATTCTTGTATTAGACCCAGTTAGGAGTCTTACCAAGAGTGTTCTAGCCATATTGATTAGTGAAACAAAGGCAGGAAACAGAAATGCGGGTCAGCATTAGATGCTTTTCGACTTCAACTAGTCATACGAGCTGTAAACATGCAGATAAGACAATAAAATACATATATAACGGAGTTAGGCCAAGAGGGAGAGAGAGAGAGAGAGTTAGTTATCATAGAAAAGGGCTTGGCGCTTTGGCTGCATAACTTAAAGATTTCCCATCTTGAATTTCTTATAAGCAGCATTTAAATTTAGTCATCTCTCTCTCGAGAGAGAGAAAGATAGACCCAACTGGTATTTATAAATTAAATTATGTCGGTTTCCCCGCACACATGTCTCGAGGTTTCACTGACTTTGCCTGGCGATAAATTGAAGCACATGTCATCTGTTTGTGAAGTGCCAAAATTGTCACCATTATTTTGGCCAAAAAGTTGTGCCAAACAGCTAAACAACACCTTGATGAAAGCAGGAAAACGAACTTTGTGGAAGATATATGAAGTATATATAGTACTATCACAGCGGGATATTTATTGAAAAACGTCATTCTCTGCTCTTAAAGTCAACCTTCTCTCTTGAGATCTCATTTTTATGCAAGTTTATGAGTTGAGTGCGTAAAAAGCAAATCTTATGTCTAATAGAATTACATTCAAACTGAGTTTCGTCTCGTTTTTTTGCCACACCAATACACACACACACACACACAGATACACACACACAGAGATATCTGAGCAGTCAAGCGCGTATTTATTATTTACGACTATTTAACAGTCATTGAACTGTATCGCATCGAAAAGGGGCTCCTGAGTTTGAGTTTGAGTTTTCTTTGGGCTATAAATAGTCGCAGCACAAAGGGCACTCGGCACGCGGAGGAAGAAAAAAGTCTCAATAAGTATAAGAACCAAAAAGAGAATTCGATGTGACGCAATTCGAGCAGAAGAAACTTGTGCAATTTAAGAACTGTCTGTAATCATATTGCTCTCTCTCTCTCTCTCTCTCTATCTCTCTTTCTGTCTGCCTTGCCATCTATTGGCCCACGCTTTGCCAGCAGGTTGTGCCTCCTTGGTACAGCGGAGAGCATCATGGCGGCGGGCCGGAACTAATCTTTACGCATCCGCCCAAGGGTCATCCCTCAGCGTATTTGCATGGCGCGCCGGTGCACGAGAGCTACGGACCGGGCCCGGGACACGAGCACTTCGAGGGCGCCTGGGAGAACAGTGGACCCGGTCTGGGATCTGAGTAAGTTGCAGCGCGGCACCATATTATATTGTTATTTTTCTTGTTGTCTGTCAATGTTATTGTCTGTTCTTAACACAAAAACAAAACCACACTCACTCACTCACACACCCGCATGAAACACAACTATCTTCATCACAAATATAGATATATAGGCGATATAAATCGCGCTGCACAGGTCGAGGATAATGCGCCTTTCTTTAAGCCGCACACGGCGAACGATGCCAACGAGCTGCACGCCTGGGGCCTGGGCACCACGCCCAGTTACCACGGGAAGCCACCACAGCAGGCAGCTCCATCTTCGGCAGCTACACAACAGCAGCAGCAGCAGCCACAACGCTGGCCCAACCAAAGCCAGCAACAAAGGCCGCCCACACATCAACAGCAGCAACAGCAGCAACATCTCCAACAGCAGCAGCAGCAAAAACAGCAGCAACAGCAGCAGCAAATTGGCTATCAGAAACTGCACGCCTCTAGTCACAGTTTGAATAAATTACAAAGCCTGGACCCACAAAGGTATCAAGTGTCCAGCTCAGTGGCAACACCTGCACACACACACACACACATGCACTCCCTCACGCACACGTAACTAACACACGCACATTGTGGCTAAGCCCAACTAACCTGTAAATAGAACTGCAAATGTTTTGTTAACTCGAAATGGAAACAACATCGGGAAACAACATGGCCAATTATGAAGACATCCAAGTCGAATTAACATACATTTCCATACCTAATCCCCCCCTCCCACCGTTTTGCAGCTCAAGGCCAGCATTTGGACAACACAATCCTGTCTATGTGCCAGCACCAGGACCAGGACCAGCGCGACAGGCAGCAGCAGCAGCAGCAGGGGGACCCGCCTCATCCAGTCCGCCGGATGAACTGACAGCGGCAGCCCAATTTGTGGCACAGAACCCTCAGCTCTCGGTGCGTATGCTAACGTGTATATAATATATATATATATATATATGTATGGTAAACAATCTCCGGATACGATGGGCTTAATTGTAAAGGTGCTTGCGACAGATATTCGAGCCGCAGAAATCCCAATTGAAACCACTCGAATCTAATGGCCCCTAACAACATGCCAGCTAAAGTCTTTTATTACACGAGTGAGGGGGGAGGTTTTTTATTTGCCCCTAGCATGGTGCATGCCAGGTGGGATCAGACACAGCAGTAGCAGCTGCGCTGGCAAACAACGTAATCAATCAAGCGACAGCGGCAGCAGTTTCACTTGTCGCAAATGGACGCCTGCTTGGACACGGCTTGCAGACTTGGGCGTAGTTATTGACACTTTTCTTAAAGTGCAAATAGTTTTTCTTAGCCATCTTCTGTTGGCCGTCTCCGTCTGTGTGTTTAGTGTCTCTTTAACGGCATTTCGCAAATTGCATTGCACATTTTACTTGACTGCACTGGGTCACGACGGTGTGTTTTCACTTTCCAGCACTTGGTACTTGGTACTTGGTAATGGGTGCCTACCCGAGCAATGCACACTTGTTGGCCCTGCGTTGTTAACTGGGCCATAATTAAAATGCACTTTGGCTTTGGCGAGCAGGCAGATAAATTGCAAAATCACTCGTTGTCCAACATAATTAAATGAGGGCAGCTTTTCTTCAAAACGATACCCCTGCTACAGTGCGTCGGGAAAGTATGCCAACAAAGAGTTTCGAGAGGGTCATGGCAATTAAACGAAAACACTTTTGTTACGCTAATTGCATTTTCGCATTTTTTTTTTTTTTTTGCATTTTCGCATCTTTGTGGCTTAAAGTGACTCAAACATTTAAAATAGAATTTATATTGATTTTTACTATGCACTTAAATATATTTGCAATTTGCTAAGTTGACAACCCACACTCATACCATACTCATTGAACACTTTTACAGCCCCAGCTCTCGGCACAGCTGAAGGAGGCCATTCGCATACAGGCGGAGCAGCGTCTCATCCAGCAGCAGCAACAAATTCTGGGCAATCAGCCGTTCGTGCAGGATGGACAGGTTCGAAAGTTGCAGATGTGCAGCCGATGTCGGGTGGCTTCTTATGCTTCTTTATCTCTTCTCTCTTTGCAGCCACTGTATCCGCTCAACTACGATCCATTCTACAGTCCCATCTTGCTGAAAATCGACAAGATCATCGAGCAGCTGGGCGTTAAAAGTGATCTCTGCAAGGAGCGCATCGTGTGCAACATGTACAAGGATCCGGCCGAATATAGTCCGCACAGTAATTTCATCTCGGCCGAGTTAAGTCGGTACGTACCCCCGATCGGATACGCTCCAGCTGCCGCTTGTAATTAAGCGAAGAGTGTCATAAATGCATTTTGGCTCTTTGGAGCCAGTTTAATGCTCTAATAGTCGCGCAGAGTACAGCAGATTGGAACATCAGGTCGACGTCGTCGACGGTGTCACGCCATGTCAAATTCTTAAATCTTTTGCTGCTCCGCTTTTCTTGGCCGAATGTCTTGTCGAGTTTTCAATAAATGGGCAGAAGCGTGAAGAAGGAAAGTACGAGAGAGTGCAGAGTAATTTTTCCACTTCTTCTCCTACTTGCTGTCATCTGTCTGGTCTCTGTCGCATGTGTCGTGTCTTCTATCTGAACTGCAGACTGCACATGGTCAGCCAAGCGGAAAGCTACGCACGAGGAGGCGTCAAAGAGCGCGTCACCCACGCCTGGCATATTCCAATTGGTTGGTCAACCGCCAATTGAGACGCAGTCGGGCAGGAAATCTTCATAATTGCAATATTTGTGCCCTTTAGTCAGTTGGCACTATGCGATCTGAAGAACTTGAAGTTTTGTATAAAGAAAGAAATATGCAAATGTATTAGAAATATTCATACTATTCAGACAAATGTTAAAAAAAATTGCAATTAGCTTCCAATTCATTTATTCCTCCAAAGAGAGAGAGAGAGGGCGAGAGAGATTCCTTTTCCGTTGAGAGCACAAGTCTAATTGCAGAACTTGAGACAAATGTCTATGAACATTAATTAAAATGTTCAACGAAATGAACAGTTTGATTAAGCGGCGCTTGTGTAGAGGACCCTAACACATAGCAGACCATTCGCTCTCTGTCTCTCTCCTCCTCACATCTGTTGCAGCGCCATTTTGTTTGTCGTTGCTTTAGCTGTTTCCGTTTTACAGTTGTAGTTTACATTGTTTTCTTACCGTACCGAAGTTGTCCCTGCTGGCAAACAATGGCCGTAAAATTGAGAGCTGTCTTCATAAAAATTTTGATAGGTTCGTGTCGAAGGACTATCAAGAATTCAACAAAAGATACATAGACAAGAGATACGTTTGACTGACATTGTAGCATACTTTGCGGGTCGCTTAGCTGGATGGTTAGGGTATGCACATTGTGTGATTTATGACTGTCTGCCTTAATGACACATCATTAATTAAACGCCCCAAGTGCGCTCAATAGTCTTATCAGGAACCGCTGTCGAGGACACTCGACCAGCAGCAGCAGCAATGAGGAGACCATAGAATTTTGGTAGAGCAGAGAGAGACACAATGGACACGATTTTGGCCCAAAGCGGCAAATTAATTAATATTCAAAGCGTCTGATTAATAATTGAAAACAGCCTGCCTGCGACTTTGACTATCTATTTAATCCGCGAACAATGTTGATCCCTCAAGTGGCAACTCCAGTGTTGGGTAATAGTGTTTGCCTAATATTTAATATTTAATTAAAATTTGAAGTATTTTAAAGGCAGGAACTTCATCAAATTGCATACCTAATGTGCTCAACTAATGATTAATTTTTTCGCATCTCTGCGGGCTTTCAAATAATTATCAGGAAGTCAATTAATCAGCTAATATAATATAAGGTCTTGGATATTTTATATATAAATAACCTCGTTGATTATCATAGTAACGCAGATAAATGTTAAAATATTATTTGCAGTGTGTTATCTTGAAAATCAAGATCCTAAAAGTATCGTAAAATCACTGCAATACTGTACAAGTATAGGCACAAAATTTACAAGCATAATCTCTGAGATCAAGCACAGACAGAAATAGGTCCTATAGGTGTGGGGTCGCTGAAGGAAGAGGTCGCACATTTTTTTTTTTTAATTTATTGACCTGTAAGCTAAGTGAGTTAAATTTAGAGTAAATTTCCCCGAATATTTTCCAATCATTCAATTAATTTAAAGCTGAATTTAAATTGAAACGAAATTGAAGCTTATCATGGGAAGGAATTCTATGAATGCCGATAGGAAATTAAAAACGTATTGTACTTTGTAAACATGTCAATTTCGGCGAATCAATTGGGACCTCATACATCATTGGGATTCCTGAGCTGCTGTTAAGGTCATGTTTGGTGTACTTAACGGCTTTGCAGCCAAATAATGTCTAAGTCAAAAAACTCTCGAAACGTTAAAGCCCAAAGGCACTCAAGAGAATAGCTGAAGGCTTGTTTTGGGGAGATGGGGGAGGGGATACACAAAGGTTGTGCGCCACGTAATTCTCGAGAATATCGAGAAGTTTCAGCTTCAGTGCGGCAAAGTTAATTAGCCAAGTTCGCGGCAGTTGGCAATAGACTGTGTTAGTCGTTGCAGAATCAGCTGCGGCATCCTGGAAACTTAATTAAATTAACGCAATTTCGTGGTGTGTTTTCTGAACGTTTTTCCTTTTTGTTCTTTTTTGGTCTGTTGCAGAGATACCAACGAGCTGGAGCCCGTGACGCATGCCAATGAGGCAGTGCGTCGATTCTATCGCCTCATCCAGGCAGCCCGCGACGGACAGGATCAAAAGGATTGCCAGAGCCTCTACCCACAGTGCAATACAGTGCCGGCAAAATGATTCACCACCAGCAGCAGCAGCAGCTGCAATGCGTACGAGTAATTTCTTGAGTCAACATTTCCTTGTTAAATCGAACTGTGAATATGCGCACACGGAGCATAGTTTAATTTGTTAATAACTTATTTATTTGTTTAACTATTTATTTATTTGATTATTTATTGAGTCGATTTATGTTTAAAATATGTTTTCTGTATCCGCCGACGACCGACAAAAGCGCAATTTATAATTATTCTGATTTTGTTTGAAAGATTTCTTAACTCGCTCTCGCTCCTCTACCCCCTCCTATATGTATTTACAATTAATTCGAATCATTAAGCCACGAATGCGATTTTCGGTGACAACAAATCAGGCACATTATAATAATGAAATCAGGATTTTTATTGATAGGCGGCAATCTGTCGCGGTCGCGGCATATTTTACAAATAATATTCCATTAATTAGTCCATAGAAATATTGTTGATTAAATTTCGTAGTGAGAAATGCAATTACCAATTGTCCATTGTGTTAAACGACGAATGTAAATTATTGTGACACGCCCCCAGATACCACGTATTGGTCAAGTGGCCCGTGGTGAATGCGGAATGCGGAATGCAAATAAATAAAGCAATTAAAATCAGTCATTCGTATTACGTGTACGAGCGTATGCCAAATGAATCCATTGTTTATTCATGGGAAAGTCCTTGCGGAAGGGATAATAATGTGAGTTAACATGGAAGGCTTTGTGATTAAAATAATATTCGGTATCGAGTCAGCATTCTCTTTATCTGTTTGCAATAAAATAAAAAAAACAAACAGATCATTAATTCGCATAAAAAAATGATTTGTGTCAAACGCAGTTAAACTTAAATTAAATAAATAAACCATTTTGTTAGGTTGTAGAGTTTTAATTTAGTTCAACAAATTTAATTAAATTTGTGTAACCAATTAAAACAAAAAATGTAAAAGAACATCATGCTTCCTGCTGCTTTCGAATTCCATCCTCATCTTTTGCAATTTTCGTTGGAAGTTGTGGCTTAAAGTTATGACATGGGGTCAACGCAGAGGAAGACCCTTTGCCCTGCGCCGTCTATGCTCAAAGTTAATTAATATTAATGCCGCAAAAAGATAGAATTTTGCTTAAGCGCATTGGCAGCCTTTACTTCAGAGATTTTCATTAGCTTCGAAGCGCTTTAAGAGATCAAATCTGTATACATAGCCCGCAGACTGTGATATGTACATATTTTCTCTCCCTAGAGTGCATATCGATATTAAGTATGGGTAATTATGTATGTACATATATTTGGAATATATACAAATCTTAGGCTCTGCAATCATTACTTCTACGGAATTCGACATGCTGTGCAATCACTCATACGCAGCGTCATCGGGGCGTATACACGATATAAAAAACAACAGTCTCTGAATGAATCAAAACTTCAAGGACAGCCAGCAGGAACAGCATGTTGCCAATTGTCGTCAGCACCCGCTACTGTCGAAATTAACAGGAATTCATTTGCATAAATATATTTATTAGCCAGCCCTATTGAGATTGCTGTGCATGATGCTTTGATGTCTTAAAAGGACTCGGAACGGGACACAAAAAAAAAAAAAAATAATAAGCGAAAATTTTGTATAAATTCTGTGCGCAATTAACACGCTTTCTCTTTGTTCCCCTAACGAAAATTCTAGCAAAGCAAAGAACAAGAGAAGCGGAATAAAACGAAATAAACGCCAACAAAGTAGAAGGCGGAAACAAAAGCACAACAAAAATATTTTAGGAGACACTGCACCGTGTGACATCAAAACACCAATGGCTAAATTGGTGGCTCATTAAATGCCGCAGAAGTAAAAGTATTTGGAAGCATTCCAGCTTATAGACTACCCCCCCCCACCATCCCACGCCCCATACGCATAGACAACCTGTCCCTGTCAAGTGGCACATTTCATTGGTCTCAGGGCTTGGCCTATGATTATATTTCCGTTAGACGAAACCTATAACAAAATTTATTGAAGAATTAAAGAAATCGCTGAGCAGCAGCAACAACAGCAACAACAACAACACGAGGAAGTGCCGACAGTTTCATACCCTCTAGACAGCTCAAGCACAGCTGCTTGAGACTCTGCCTTAAATAAACAACTAAGGATCCGAGTTCATTTCGAGCACATTTCATTATGTAACAAGAGGATTATGTACGTTTTATGCCTGAAAGCTTTCCACTCGACACAACGCTGACCTTGAATGGCCCAAGGTCACATTCACTGCAGAGCAATTTTTGTCTATAAGCAATTTAAAACAAATAAAAAAAATTTTATTTTATTTCGAGTATAATAAACAAATAAAACGTTAATATAATTATCAGCCATGATTTAATTTTTTATGTTTATTATAATTTATAAAAATGCACAAGCAATTTTAATTTATTTTCCATATTGTAACCATATAATTCTTGAATTTACTTAAACATTTTATAAAATATATATTAAATAATAAATAATTAATAAACGTTAATATAATTATCAGCCTTGCCAAATTGTTTCTTTTCAAAAGTTTATTGTCTATAGAAAACTTTTAAAAATAAAGAATTAAATAATTAAATTTAATTAACAAGTAAATCCATAATACAATTGTTAGCTTTGAATCTACTTATTATATAATATTTATTAATAAATTAACAAGCGATTCCATATTTTTTCCTGTTATTATTATTACAAATCTTGAACTTGTTTTATTTACAAATTTTAAATCTATTTCTATATTGCAACTTTTGGTACGATCTGGCTTCTTTTCAATATTTTACCAGCTATAAGGTATTTTAAAAATGTATATTAAGATATTTTGGATAATAAGCAAATAAATCGTTGGTCAAATAAATATTTTTTATAGCATTATAGCAACCCTTTGATCCAAGAATCGGCACCTCAAGTACCCATCAAGAGTGTTTTATTTGCCGGTGCACAGCGAGTGCATTTGGCTGGGCTTATACAGGTGTCGCGCTCGCACAGTGGAGGAGCTACTCGTATCGCATTCTAATTGAGTTGCTGGGCACGCACGTCGATTGGTAGCGGGTTGGTGGGTTGGTGGGTTGGCGGTGGGTTTGGGTTTTACGACACCAACGCTGGGCAGAAGCCATAAAATAACTTTCAATTATGTGCGGCATGAGATACGATGAGTGTGTTATGCTTAGAAGTGCACGATTAGGCCGAGGGAGTCACACATGCCCATAAAGACGACACAACTGAGCCCCGAGAGAGTGAGACTGTGAGATAGAGAGGGAGTCGGAGGCCGTAGAACCCGCAATGGACACGAAGCATCCACGTTGGTGAAACCTGCGCAACTTGCGCTTTCCATGACTTTGACAACAAAACGCAATGGCCGCTAAAGCGGCGTAGCAAAGCGCAATGGGCAATGAGACGAGCGTACGCGGCATACGCAATTCAATTAACAAAGTAACGATGTATAAAAACCATGGCCAGCCCGGGCGACATTTGCATAACCCACTGAGTGGCCAACGAGTGCGCACCGAGCAGGAGAAACGTTGATCGAAATAACCAAAAGGATGCAGGGAAAAGTCTTGATACTTGTCGTCGCTGTGACGACGCTGGCCGTCGCACAGGGTGCTCCGAGTGCAGCGCAGCAAACGCCGCAATCGGCAGCACAGCTGGCCATGGATATGTACCACAGCTGCCTGAAGGATCTGAGCATCTCTTGTGTGCGGCCCAAGGCGCTGCATTGGTTCAACACGGCTCTGCAGCAGCCCGAGGTGAGGCTAACGGAACGTTTGTCCATTGTGCGTACCACACAGCCAGAGGCCAGTGGCAAGTCACGTGCCCTCAATGCGGATGAGCAGATGTTCGAGAACATCGATCAGTATCTGGGCAGTCATGCTCTGAGAATTCAGGCACCTGAATACTTCCGTAGCTCGGAGGCACGTGCTCTCGTTCCTGACTTCCTCATGGAGAATCCCCTGACGCAGGGTGGCATTGTGCCACTTGCAACCGCCAATGAGGGTAAGTAAAGCCATGAGGGGGATGGGGGGTAAAGCAATCGGAGCAGCCATCTTAACCTCCATCTTGCTTACAGGTCGCGGCATGATCCGCAAGGCTGTGTTGCCCTTCCTGCTGGGTCTGAAGCTGAAGACCACCGTGCTGGTTCCCCTCGCCCTTGGTCTCATTGCCCTGAAGACCTGGAAGGCCATGACTCTGGGTCTGCTCTCGCTAGTGCTGTCCGGCGCTCTGGTCATCTTCAAGATTGCCAAGCCTAAGATTGTCAACTACGAGGTGGTGCACTACCCCCACCATGTCGAGCATGTGGTACCCCATCACATCGAGCATGTGGTGCCGCATCACATTGAGCACATTGTGCCACATCACATCGATCATCATCTGGATCATCATATCGATCATCATGTCGATTTGCCCGTGGAGCACATCGAGCACTTGGAGCATCCTGCACCTGCTTGGGATCCCCATGCCTGGGCACGCTCATCCCAGGAGCCACAGGACGCACAGGACATGGCCTATGCCGGTCAGAAGAGACGCTAAGACGCCCAATTGGAACCTCCCCCCTCCCCCCATATGCTGCGACTCTATTTATTTGTTCTATTTTAAGTGCGGCACGCTGAGTGCGTGTTTTGTTTTTATTTATTTATTTATTGTTTATTTATGAGAATTGTACAAAACAAGAAACAAACAAAGGAGAAAAACCGAAAGCTGAAAAGGAAAAACCAATATGTATTGGAGACACGGAACCACGTCCAAGTCCAAGTCCAACTTCAAGTCAAAGTCCTGGCAAGGGGCCTTCGTGTCGTTTCTGTAAATATTTATGCAATAAAAAGAAGTAATGCTAAAAGTCATTTGGCTAATTGAAGGTATTGGAGGAGAAGAGAGCAAAGTTTTGCGGTCGGGTTCGGGTTCGGGCTGGGAGTAATTAGTAAATGTAAGAAGAGCTTAATTAGGGTACTTCAGCAACTTTCTAATGCACTGATTAGCGCACTCAACGCGTTTAATCCGTCAGCAGTACGTTAACTTGGCCAACAAGGAAGTAGACTCTTAATGGCAGCCAAAACTGAACCTAAGCACACACAACTCAAGGGTTGAAGAAGCACTTGAAGATGGGTTTGAAGAAGGGCTAAAGAAGGATTGAAGCATGCTCAGGCACGCTTCAATTGCAGCCAGGGGGAGGAACTTCAAGGAAGATAGTACTGTGTCAGCTGCAGTGCATCCTGATCTCGTAAATTCAATTTATTTGTTTGGCCAAAATAAAACGAAATCAATTTTCTTTCTCTCTCTCTCACTCACTCCCTGTTACCATATCAATATCCAAGGCAACAACAAACAGTCAGACATGGAGAAGATTGGGAAAGTTTCCCTTGCTGACAATTGCCACGTGCAACAATGCAAAATGGCGCCGCCGCCAATGGCTGCAACACACACACACACACACAGACACAGAGGAACGATGACAGCAGCTCGGTTTGGTTTGGTTTGCCACGGTTCATTGATATTTAACGACATGCACTTGTCTCATATCGATGCCGTTTCTACGCAACAATTTCAAATGTGAAAAAAAAGACGACGAAAAAAGTTTTCCAATTTCATTGGCAGCGTCTGACAAATGCGCCTGGAATTGCAAATTAAGCGCCAATGCGTGGAGAAACTTGGACTTAAAAACAAAGGCCCCAAAAAAAAAGAAGATAACGAAATGGAATCGCTTTGATATCAATTCGAATCGTGTGGCAAAAGCGAAAAGCGTAATCAATATACACGAAATTCATAATTCACATGTGCAACATGGCGCAAGTATCGAAATTCAGCTCATGCCTTTTGAGGAGGGAGGATTGGGGGCAGCGGGCGGAGCAGCAGCTGTCACTTTCGCTTTCGTTGCGACAGGAAAAACACTTTCTATATGATTTGCATGGCAAAAGCGTCGTGGCGCACATGTTGCTTAATTTGTCGCATAGCTGCAATTATTAATTATGATTTTTTGCATTCACTAATTGCACAATTCGCCGTGTAGGTGTTGTATAAAATTATGCGCATGTTTAATTTAATGAGTAGTTCTCCTGCATGCATCGAACGGTTTATGACGCTGCTGCAAAGTGTTGCCTATGTTTCTGCACAGTATTGGCCACAAATCCAAAGAGAGGAATACTTTGTAAACCATATGTGTCACCTGCACTTGCCTGCTAGCCACATCTACGATGCCATCACACATTTATCTTTGCTGCTATACATCTTGTGTGTTTAACTGGCTTTGACTTTTCAGGTCTGCGGCTTTTTCGGGGAAGATTCGTAGAAGCTGTGCTCGGCGTGCTTTGCTTGCCCTTTGAAATTGTGTTGGGCAAGTGCAGTGTTGTTTCTAATGAAACGCAGCACTCCCAACCCACTCCCACATCCACTGCCACTGCCAGTGCCAGTCGGCCCAGACGTTGCCGGCACGCGTTTGAAATAAAATCGTATTAAGCATACGACACGTGGTACCTGGGCACGCACACGCGCCAGCCGCAAAGCCGCTAAGCGCCGCATGCCAACTCTGGCCAAACAACAATGCAACACACACACACACACACAGACACACAATGCTGCCTCTTTCGGTGTCTCTGCTTCATTTATGTCTTCTTCCGCCATGTTTTTCTCTTTTTACGTTTTGTCTCTTTCTCCATTTTGCTTCGCCCGAGCATGGGCCAGCCGAGTGGGCCGAGTCGGCGGCACTCGCGATGGCTTAACGCGTAAAACATTGGCAAGTATAAAAATCGTGAACAATAGAAAAACGATTATTAAACCCAATTGTGCCAGCATTGAGGCGAGTTGTGTTTATCGCAGCAGAAGGAAATCCCCACACAGCACAGCACAGCACACACTCAGACACAAAATGGCCAAATTGCTCCTTCTCGTTGTTGTTGGCATTGCCGCCCTGGCAGCAGCCCAGGCACAACAGCTGCAGCAGCTGCAGCGTTTGATTTCCGAGGAGCAGAGCAAGTGCGCCAGTGGCCAAGATTCGATGGCCTGCATCAAAGAGCGTGCCATGCGATTTGTGGACAATGTGCTGAGCAAAGACAGCTACACGGTAAGAGAGAGAGAGAGAGTAGTGCAGTCGTTGATGATGATGATGCTAATCCCTTCCATGCTCTCCTATCGATACAGTTGTCCAACATGGAGGTGCACTCGAACGGGCAACAGGTGGCACCTGTGAGCGAGGCACGCGCCAACAGCGCCGATGGGTTCCTGGAGGCCATCGAGAACTATATGCGCGGACATGATGTTAGCTTGAATCTGCCTGGTGCCGATGCCAAGATCACCGTCTCGGCACGCAATCTGGCCAACGACGAGCTGAGCTTGAACCTGCAACTGAACGATGCATCCGATGCGTCCGATATTGAAGCCAGGGGTAAGAAGGGCAACATCTTCAAGAAGGGTGGGTTAAATGCAACATCTGAGTCAATTAAACCGCCTTAACTCACCTACTGCATCCTTCTGCAGGCAAGAAGAACCGTCTACGCAAGCTGGCCATGCCCATCCTGGTGCTCATTCTGCTGAAGGCAATCACCGTGATTCCCATGGCCATTGGCATTCTGAAGATCAAGGCATTCAACGCTCTCGCCCTCGGCTTCTTCTCCTTCATTGTCTCGGTTGGTTTGGCCATTTTCCAATTGTGCAAAAAGGTAAGACCGATCCGCTATTAAAACACACATCTCTATTATCTTTTAGGCATTCGCGGGCTGTGGTAATTAGAGTTGAGAGAGAGAGAGAGAGAGTTGGGAGAGTTAAGAGGGCGACGGGTAGAGTAACGGTAACAGTAGCACTTATTCACGTATGTATATGTATCCCAGAGAGGGCAAGCACTGGGTAAGTCCTGCCACAACCCGTGCCCTTTTAAACTGAACCCTCACCTCACTCCCAAACGTACCACCACCTCCAAAGCGAACCTCCAAAAATGTGACGTCAGTTTCAGTCCCCACCATCGCATCTAACTCCTGAATGTTTCTCCTCCTCTTCCTCCTATACAGATTGCCCATGACCATCACCATACCGCACACATCACTGCCCACGGACCGTGGGATGGTCGCAGCTTCGGCGCTGTGCCCGCACCCGTTGTCGAGCAGCCCCAGCAGATGGGACAGAACCTAGCTTACCAGGCCTATGTCTAAGTCCCGATTAGGGCGACCCAAGCAGCATAAAATGATTTGTTAATTGTTTAAAATATTTTGTGCCTTGGCGTGCGCCTCCTCCCCCCAATGGCAGAGGCCGAAGACGACAGTGAGAGCGATAGCGACTGCGAGGCTGCCCTGCATTCTTTCTAGACCCTATTTGTAATAACTATTTATTTATTATTTATTATTATTGAAAAGAAAAACAAAAACAAAAAAAATCTGAAGCAAGAGCAAAAAGTAAATTGAATAAAAATTAAAAAAAAAACAAGCGACTTATTTTAAAGAGAAAAAAAAACACAAACTATCGTATTGATTTATTAAAGACTTTTCATCGGTTTAATTAACTCAACATCAACATCACTAGGTAATCGGATGCCGATATTTATCGGATTAGGAGCGCATTTTCTCTAGGCCCTAAAATAATACGAAAACATCGCTCGCTTGTCCTAATTAGCCAAATGCGAACGCCTCGAATTCTTTGGCTTGCAATCTAATTAGATATTCCAGTCAAGGGGCCGCTTGTCGATTAAAATGATGAACTGTGGATAATTTTAATGCCGTTGCTTTTGCATTTCACTTGCGCGAAAGTTGACGATGGCCACGTGCTGGCCTGGCCGAGAGTGAAAGTCTTCTTCGAGCATTCCTTATTGAGGGCGTGAACTGTGAAGCGAGAAGTTTATCTCGCAGTCGGCAGAGCACAGTGAACCTTAAACGATACGGAGCGACCTTTTCGTCTAAGCCAAAGCCGGTGGCCCTGAACGCGGCCGGGATTGCCGGGCTTATAATATGCCCCATCCCCATCCCCATCCTGCGCCCTGCATGCCTCAAATTCTTAGACGCATTTGACCGCATGCGAATTTCATTTAAAAGGCAATCAAATTGTGCCGTCCAGCAGGCCGTGGTAAGTAAATACTTGGATATTTAGTGGCCAATAAAACAACCCCCAACCAACTTAAAAACTCAGCGACAATTTCATATATTGAGCAAATCGCTCTTTGCAGAGTCACCAAAGCGTGAGGCCATACCATATATGGTATGGAGCGGGGACTATGCGTCGCTTTCATGAGTAGGACGATGAACAGCAACACGAGCATATGAAAATTGATTGTGTTTTCGGTTTCGTTTTCAGTTTCAGTTTCGGTTTCTTTTTTACTTTTTTTTATTCGTATTTTATTTGTATTTTGGCACGATTGAAACGAATTGCGGCAGGCGCTTGTGAAATCTACATGAATTTCATTGAATTTCTTTTATTGGGTGATAACAGATCGTGTAACGTCAAACGGCCGCGACACCTGCTACATTATTCACCGCCACTTGCAGTATCAGTTAGGTAATCTCAACTTGTCAACAACACGAGATTTGCCAGCAAATTTGACGCCAAAAAAACAAAAACGATTCATCCCTTTTGGCAGCTATCAAGCTTACCAACAACACGAATACGAAGAGAAATGTTATGGCATATTGTTACTGCTTAAAGGAAGAAATCTTAAATAAACCTGCAACTTCTTTTGAATTTTATACATAGCGTCTCGGTATTTTTTTATAAATAAGTCGGAGCGATACATCGTATAGCTGCCATAGAAGCTATCGGCCGATTTTTGTTGTTTTTCAAGATATTGCAACAAGATTTGGTAAATCTTATTCTTATTACGTTCTTAATGTGCTGTCAAAATTGTATCAAAATCGGGCCACATAGACAAATAGCTGCAATAGGAACAATCGGCTGAAATCAGGGTTTTTGTATGCAATCCAAATGTATTTTATATTCAGAATATTTAACTTTCTAAAAATCAATCGTCAAAAAGACATAACTTCCACTAAGCCACTCAAATCTATAGAAATGTCTACAGTCAAGTTTAAACCCATATATTTGGAGTGTATATATGTATTGAATACTTATTTGTTTATTATCCGATCACAATTAGAACTTGATAATTATTGTACACACCCAAAATGAACGTTCTAACTTTTCAATTAAGCTTGTCATTTGATGTTAATCGAGTTTTTTGGGCCGGAAGGGATGTGGTCAAATTCTATAAAAAAAGACTTCAAGTCACTGAAAACCTACGAGTTTTATCACACAATTTTGAGACCATAGATTTTATAATCTCAGACAGTAAGAAAGACCACCATGACCCAGCTATTGTTGATGAAATGGTTGTATTTGGTTTAAACGATATTGATAACATGATATATTAATTAATAAAATATATGTACGATATAATTGTTTAATTCATTTAATATCTTCACAAAATGAATGTACCCTCTGTAAGGGTAATAATTATATCGGAGAGCGACAGCAACAGAAAGTTATTTTTTATTCAGACTTAACTTTTTTTGTCTCTCTGTGGATACTAACTATACAATGGGAACATACTATATGTGGTAGGATATTGTGATACAAGTGCAGAAGAAAATCTCTTAGCAACCATATCGATTCCTTCCGTTTGATTGACCCACATTGAAGCAGTGCGACAGCTTGTTGGGCATTTCAATGGGCAATCGAAAAAATATGTCACAAATAACAAATAACAGAGCAGAAATCTGTTTCGTAATCCCGAGAAACAAGCCAAATAACAACAACAATATCAAGTGGGAGTCCGCAATGAAGTTTGTCAGGCAGGCAGTTCCGCATGCAGAAATCAAATGGCCTAATCCAGCTAGGCTGGCGACAGCCAATACCGATGCGTAGTCGAGTTCCGTACTGATTTCTGCTATCGAAATTTGACACAATACGTTGAAAAATGTACGTGCACTGGACCCGGGTCGACTGTCTGTCTGTCTGTCTGTCTGTCTGACTGCGGTCTGTGGCTTTCTTGTGGTCAGTCGCGTAAGATATGATGCCTTGCATACTAATGGGGGGACAGCAAAAGTTATTTTCATCGGACGTTGATAATGCAACTGCGTGAATCGGGCGGGGGTGTTAGTTAGTTCGGTTGGTCAACGGGTTGTCTTCGTTGTCGGGTGCCTTCGATATGGAAAGCGAGAAAGCTTGCTTGGGGAGCCAAGCCAGGCAACCCAGATATCAAGAGCCGACGCAACATTGTTTGGAGAAAAACTTTGGACACTCTGAAGAGTTGGTTAAGGTTCGGCCTGGGCATGGCCACGGGCTTTCGTCACTCGATTCGTAGCTGTCCAAAAACGAAAAAAATCGAAAAGAAAAAACGACAAAACGAACAACAACAGCAACAAAAAATTGTGCGCTCCAAAACTTGGAAAACGGTCTCAGGTGCCGCTTTGACACTCTGTCTCTGTCTCTGAGCGCCCTAGGAGCGGCGGTATAAAATCGTCGGTACTCGAACAATTGTCCAACATTGTCGTCGCATCGGCATCGCAGTAAGCACTACGCGCTCTGGTAGTGTATATAAAGTAGAATCGTATCGCGTGGATAGATCGCAAAGATTCAAATATGGCATTCCGTTTTACGTCCTTCATCGCGTTCGGTTGTTTGCTGCTGCTGTCAGCATCGGTGCAGGGTGCTGCCATCGATAATGCCGTCACGCCGCGCATCCACAGCTCCGATGAGCTAATCTCGACAATTGTGGATAAGTGCTTCCATGCCAATGCCATGCATTGCCTCAAGGAGAAGGTGCTGACCTATCTGGACACGGTCGCTAATGTCGAGGAGGAGGTCAGTGGTCGTGCCTTCGATGACGATGTCATCGATAAGGTGATTGTCGATCGCCTCGGTCGCATTCTGCGCACCAATGAGGTGCGTGTCCAGCTGCCCGAGACATTCTTTGCCAGCTCCGTGATGACCTACCGTGCCGATCGTGGCTTCGACCTGGAGCTGCCCAAAGAAGAAGGTGGGTACATCTCATCTCAGCTTGCTTTAGTGTTCGGTATTTAATCATCCATTATTCTATGATCTAATTAAAAGGTCGCGCCGAGAAGAAGAACAAGGACAAACTCTTCCTGCCCCTGCTGCTGCTCATGAAGCTCAAGTTGAAGGTTGTCATGCCCATTCTGCTGGCTCTGGTCAGTCTGAAGGCCACCAAGGCTCTGATCTTGTCCAAGATTGCCATTAAGCTGGTGCTTGGCTTCCTTATCTACAACCTGATCCAAAAGTTGGGAGGCATGAAGATGAACATGGTGCCAATGCCAGCTCCTGTGCCAGCCACCGAATACGGAGTGCCCAGCACAACCGCCTCATCGTACGATCCCAGCAGCTGGGAGCCCATGAGCGGTGGCCCATATGCGCGTTGGGACTCACAGAATCTGGCCTACAGCTCATACCACCCCAGCAGCTCGTCGTCCTACTCTTCCGGCTCGTCGTCCTCCTCCACCTCGGGTACTTCGTCCAGCTACAGCTCCTCCTCTTAGACAAGTGAGCGCACCGCGCGCTCGCACTGCCGTTGTACATACCAAGAAACTGAGTAGCAAGGTGTTTCCTCCTCTCTCTCTCTCCATTTGCCAGGGAGTGGGCGTGCCTGCTACTCTGTGTAAGCAGACCAAATGGAACCGGAACATGCCTAGGCCATATATATAGTTCATAAGACTTTTAGCCATTCTTTTCCGCACTCTTCTTTCCTTTGCCTGAGCTGTCTATCTCTCTCTATCGCTATCGCTATCGCTTTACCTACTCTATCTGCATTTCCCTCTACGCTTTCTTTCCCTCTTTAGATATCGACCAAAAATCAAGCTACCTAATTGAATTATTATTTATTTAATTTATTAAAATAAATGCATAAATTGAAGCTAAATGTAATGCAGCGTAACCTTTTATTCACAGTGGGATCGGCACTTAAATGTGACGCACTTTAATTTGATACAATCACGATCGAAGCGGGGTAGTAGTGCATGCCAGTACCCCCTTGTTTGTATACCCTTCATTACAGTTGAATTGTTCGTGAAGTTCGTCGAACGAACTTAATCCTGGATACTCTTCAAGTCGTTCCATAAAGTCATTGTTTGTTCAGTTATTCGAACTTTCGAGGGAGCGAAAGTTTTAAACACATTGAAATCAATCCCTAAACGAAACCCAACAAGTGGGTATGGCTACAGTCGAGCGCTCGACAGTAAGATACCCTCTTCCCAATTTTCTAAATCTGTGTTATTAGTCCGATCGGATTATAATTTGGAAGATATGTTCATATGGAATTTAGCTTTATATATACCAAAGCAGAACTTTATAAGTTCAATACTTTGCTAAATAATCCTAAATTACCGATTTGCGGGGGCGGTGGGCGTGGCGTCAAACATTTGAAATAAACTTTATCTGCCTATTATATATAGAAACCTCCATACCAAACTTGGTGTCTCTAGCTTTTTTAATAGCTAAGATCTGTTGTCTCATACAGACAGACAGACAGACAGACAGACAGACGGACAGACAGACGGACAGACAAACGGACATGGCTCAATCGACTCGGCTAGTGATCCTGAGCAAGAATATATATACTTTATCGGGTCTGCCAAGCCTCCTTATGTCTGTTACATACATTTGCACAAAGTTAGTATACCCTTTTTTGACCATTTGAGGTAGAAGAGTATTAAAATAATGCATTTAATGTAATTAAAAATTTTGACCTTTCCACTCGATTTGAGTACCTATTTAGAGCCTCTAGTATGGAAAACTTCGTCAAAAATCATCCGATTTTCTTGAGAGAGGACATTTTACGCTTTTCAAATTTTGGGTCTTTCGCATGTCTTCCATACTATCCCTTTTCTCGATTTCAGTACCCCTATAGAGTCTCTAGTATGGAAAACTTCGTCAAAAATCATCCGATTTCCTTGAGAGAGGACATTTTATTCATTATTTGGCCGCTATATTGATTCTGCATCAAAAGATGGTGAGTATAACGCTTTTCAAATTTTGGGTCTTTCGCATGTCTTCCATACTATCCCTTTTCTCGATTTCAGTACCCCTATAGAGTCTCTAGTATGGAAAACTTCGTCAAAAATCATCCGATTTCCTTGAGAGAGGACATTTTATTCATAATTTGGCCGCTATATTGATTCTGCATCAAAAAATAATGAGTATAACGCTTTTCAAATTTTGGGTCTTTCGCATGTCTTCCATACTATCCCTTTTCTCGATTTCAGTACCCCTATAGAGCCTCTAGTATGGAAAACTTCGTCCAAAATCATCCGATATTCTTGAGAGATGACATTTTATCCATTATTTGGCCGCTATATTGATTCTGCATCAAAAAATAATGAGTATAACGCTTTTCAAATTTTGGGTCTTTCGCATGTCTTCCATACTATCGCTTTTCTCGATTTCAGTACCCCTATAGAGCCTCTAGTATGGAAAACTTCGTCAAAAATCATTCGATTTCCTTGAGAGATGACATTTTATCCATTATTTGGCCGCTATATTGATTCTGCATCAAAAAATAATGAGTATAACGCTTTTCAAATTTCGGGTCTATCGCATGTCTTCCTTTTCTCGATTTCAGTACCCCTATAGAGCCTCTAGTATAGAAAACTTCGTTAAAAATCATCCGATTTCCTTGAGAGAGGACATTTTATCCATTATTTGACCGCTATATTGATTCTGCATCAAAAGATAGTGAGTATAACGCTTTTCAAATTTTGGGTCTTTCGCATGTCTTCCATACTATCGCTATTCTCGATTTCAGTACCCCTATAGAGCCTCTAGTATGGAAAACTTCGTCAAAAATCATCCGATTTCCTTGAGAGATGACATTTTATTCATAATTTGGCCGCTATAATGATTCTGCATCAAAAAATAATGAGTATAACGCTTTTCAAATTTTGGGTCTTTCGCATGTCTTCCTTACTATCCCTTTTCTCGATTTCAGTACCCCTATAGAGCCTCTAGTATGGAAAACTTCGTCAAAAATCATCCGATTTCCTTGAGAGAGGACATTTTATTCATAATTTGGCCGCTATATTGATTCTGCATCAAAAAATAATGAGTATAACGCTTTTCAAATTTTGGGTCTTTCGCATGTCTTCCATACTATCCCTTTTCTCGATTTCAGTACCCCTATAGAGCCTCTAGTATGGAAAACTTCGTCAAAAATCATCCGATTTCCTTGAGAAAGGACATTTTATTCATAATTTGGCCGCTATATTGATTCTGCATCAAAAAATAATGAGTATAACGCTTTTCAAATTTTGGGTCTTTCGCATGTCTTCCATATTATCCCTTTTCTCGATTTCAGTACCCCTATAGAGCCTCTAGTATGGAAAACTTCGTCAAAAATCATCCGATTTCCTTGAGAGATGACATTTTATCCATTATTTGGCCGGTATATTGATTCTGCATCAAAAAATAATGAGTATAACGCTTTTCAAATTTTGGGTCTTTCGCATGTCTTCCATACTATCCCTTTTCTCGATTTGAGTACCTATTTAGAGCCTCTAGTATGGAAAACTTCGTCAAAAATCATCCGATTTCCTTGAGAGATGACATTTTATTCATTATTTGGCCGCTATATTGATTCTGCATCAAAAAATAATGAGTATAACGCTTTTCAAATTTTGGGTCTTTCGCATGTCTTCCAAACTATCGCTTTTCTCGATTTCAGTACCCCTATAGAGCCTCTAGTATGGAAAACTTCGTCAAAAATCATCCGATTTCCTTGAGAGATGACATTTTATCCATTATTTGGCCGCTATATTGATTCTGCATCAAAAAATAATGAGTATAACGCTTTTCAAATTTTGGGTCTTTCGCATGTCTTCCATACTATCCCTTTTCTCGATTTCAGTACCCCTATAGAGCCTCTAGTATGGAAAACCTCGTCAAAAATCATCCGATATTCTTGAGAGATGACATTTTATCCATTATTTGGCCGGTATATTGATTCTGCATCAAAAAATAATGAGTATAACGCTTTTCAAATTTTGGGTCTTTCGCATGTCTTCCTTTTCTCGATTTCAGTACCCCTATAGAGCCTCTAGTATGGAAAACTTCGTTAAAAATCATCCGATTTCCTTGAGAGAGGACATTTTATCCATTATTTGACCACTATATTGATTCTGCATCAAAAGATAGTGAGTATAACGCTTTTCAAATTTTGGGTCTTTCGCATGTCTTCCATACTATCGCTTTTCTCGATTTCAGTACCCCTATAGAGCCTCTAGTATGGAAAACTTCGTCAAAAATCATCCGATTTCCTTGAGAGATGACATTTTATCCATTATTTGACCGCTATATTGATTCTGCATCAAAAAATAATGAGTATAACGCTTTTCAAATTTTGGGTCTTTCGCATGTCTTCCATACTATCCCCTTTCTCGATTTCAGTACCCCTATAGAGCCTCTAGTATGGAAAATTTCGTCAAAAATCATCCGATTTCCTTGAGAGAGGACATTTTATCCATTATTTGACCGCTATATTGATTCTGCATCAAAATATAGTGAGTATAACGCTTTTCAAATTTTGGGTCTTTCGCATGTCTTCCATACTATCCCTTTTCTCGATTTCAGTACCCCTATAGAGCCTCTAGTATGGAAAACTTCGTTAAAAATCATCCGATTTCCTTGAGAGAGGACATTTTATCCATTATTTGACCACTATATTGATTCTGCATCAAAAGATAGTGAGTATAACGCTTTTCAAATTTTGGGTCTTTCGCATGTCTTCCATACTATCGCTTTTCTCGATTTCAGTACCCCTATAGAGCCTCTAGTATGGAAAACTTCGTCAAAAATCATCCGATTTCCTTGAGAGATGACATTTTATCCATTATTTGACCGCTATATTGATTCTGCATCAAAAAATAATGAGTATAACGCTTTTCAAATTTTGGGTCTTTCGCATGTCTTCCATACTATCCCCTTTCTCGATTTCAGTACCCCTATAGAGCCTCTAGTATGGAAAATTTCGTCAAAAATCATCCGATTTCCTTGAGAGAGGACATTTTATCCATTATTTGACCGCTATATTGATTCTGCATCAAAATATAGCGAGTATAACGCTTTTCAAATTTTGGGTCTTTCGCATGTCTTCCATACTATCGCTTTTCTCGATTTCAGTACCCCTATAGAGCCTCTAGTATGGAAAACTTCGTCAAAAATCATCCGATTTCCTTGAGAGATGACATTTTATCCATTATTTGACCGCTATATTGATTCTGCATCAAAAAATAATGAGTATAACGCTTTTCAAATTTTGGGTCTTTCGCATGTCTTCCATACTATCCCCTTTCTCGATTTCAGTACCCCTATAGAGCCTCTAGTATGGAAAATTTCGTCAAAAATCATCCGATTTCCTTGAGAGAGGACATTTTATTCATTATTTGACCGCTATATTGATTCTGCATCAAAATATAGTGAGTATAACGCTTTTCAAATTTTGGGTCTTTCGCATGTCTTCCATACTATCCCTTTTCTCGATTTCAGTACCCCTATAGAGCCTCTAGTATGGAAAACTTCGTCAAAAATCATCCGATATTCTTGAGAGATGACATTTTATCCATTATTTGGCCGCTATATTGATTCTGCATCAAAAGATAGTGAGTATAACGCTTTTCAAATTTTGGGTCTTTCGCATGTCTTCCATACTATCGCTTTTCTCGATTTCAGTACCCCTATAGAGCCTCTAGTATGGAAAACTTCGTCAAAAATCATACGATTTCCTTGAGAGAGGACATTTTATTCATTATTTGGCCGCTATATTGATTCTGCATCAAAAGATAGTGAGTATAACGCTTTTCAAATTTCGGGTCTATCGCATGTCTTCCTTTTCTCGATTTCAGTACCCCTATAGAGCCTCTAGTATAGAAAACTTCGTTAAAAATCATCCGATTTCCTTGAGAGAGGACATTTTATCCATTATTTGGCCGCTATATTGATTCTGCATCAAAAAATAATGAGTATAACGCTTTTCAAATTTTGGGTCTTTCGCATGTCTTCCATACTATCCCTTTTCTCGATTTCAGTACCCCTATAGAGCCTCTAGTATGGAAAATTTCGTCAAAAATCATCCGATTTCCTTGAGAGATGACATTTTATCCATTATTTGACCGCTATATTGATTCTGCATCAAAAGATAGTGAGTATAACGCTTTTCAAATTTTGGGTCTTTCGCATGTCTTCCATACTATCGCTTTTCTCGATTTCAGTACCCCTATAGAGCCTCTAGTATGGAAAACTTCGTCAAAAATCATCCGATTTCCTTGAGAGAGGACATTTTATTCATTATTTGGCCGCTATATTGATTCTGCATCAAAAGATAGTGAGTATAACGCTTTTCAAATTTTGGGTCTTTCGCATGTCTTCCATACTATCCCTTTTCTCGATTTCAGTACCCCTATAGAGCCTCTAGTATGGAAAACTTCGTCAAAAATCATCCGATATTCTTGAGAGATGACATTTTATCCATTATTTGGCCGCTATATTGATTCTGCATCAAAAGATAGTGAGTATAACGCTTTTCAAATTTTGGGTCTTTCGCATGTCTTCCATACTATCGCTTTTCTCGATTTCAGTACCCCTATAGAGCCTCTAGTATGGAAAACTTCGTCAAAAATCATACGATTTCCTTGAGAGAGGACATTTTATTCATTATTTGGCCGCTATATTGATTCTGCATCAAAAGATAGTGAGTATAACGCTTTTCAAATTTCGGGTCTATCGCATGTCTTCCTTTTCTCGATTTCAGTACCCCTATAGAGCCTCTAGTATAGAAAACTTCGTTAAAAATCATCCGATTTCCTTGAGAGAGGACATTTTATCCATTATTTGACCGCTATATTGATTCTGCATCAAAAGATAGTGAGTATAACGCTTTTCAAATTTTGGGTCTTTCGCATGTCTTCCATACTATCGCTTTTCTCGATTTCAGTACCCCTATAGAGCCTCTAGTATGGAAAACTTCGTCAAAAATCATCCGATTTCCTTGAGAGATGACATTTTATTCATAATTTGGCCGCTATAATGATTCTGCATCAAAAAATAATGAGTATAACGCTTTTCAAATTTTGGGTCTTTCGCATGTCTTCCTTACTATCCCTTTTCTCGATTTCAGTACCCCTATAGAGCCTCTAGTATGGAAAACTTCGTCAAAAATCATCCGATTTCCTTGAGAGAGGACATTTTATTCATAATTTGGCCGCTATATTGATTCTGCATCAAAAGATAGTGAGTATAACGCTTTTCAAATTTTGGGTCTTTCGCATGTCTTCCATACTATCGCTTTTCTCGATTTCAGTACCCCTATAGAGCCTCTAGTATGGAAAACTTCGTCAAAAATCATACGATTTCCTTGAGAGAGGACATTTTATTCATTATTTGGCCGCTATATTGATTCTGCATCAAAAGATAGTGAGTATAACGCTTTTCAAATTTCGGGTCTATCGCATGTCTTCCTTTTCTCGATTTCAGTACCCCTATAGAGCCTCTAGTATAGAAAACTTCGTTAAAAATCATCCGATTTCCTTGAGAGAGGACATTTTATCCATTATTTGACCGCTATATTGATTCTGCATCAAAAGATAGTGAGTATAACGCTTTTCAAATTTTGGGTCTTTCGCATGTCTTCCATACTATCGCTTTTCTCGATTTCAGTACCCCTATAGAGCCTCTAGTATGGAAAACTTCGTCAAAAATCATCCGATTTCCTTGAGAGATGACATTTTATTCATAATTTGGCCGCTATAATGATTCTGCATCAAAAAATAATGAGTATAACGCTTTTCAAATTTTGGGTCTTTCGCATGTCTTCCTTACTATCCCTTTTCTCGATTTCAGTACCCCTATAGAGCCTCTAGTATGGAAAACTTCGTCAAAAATCATCCGATTTCCTTGAGAGAGGACATTTTATTCATAATTTGGCCGCTATATTGATTCTGCATCAAAAAATAATGAGTATAACGCTTTTCAAATTTTGGGTCTTTCGCATGTCTTCCATATTATCCCTTTTCTCGATTTCAGTACCCCTATAGAGCCTCTAGTATGGAAAACTTCGTCAAAAATCATCCGATTTCCTTGAGAGATGACATTTTATCCATTATTTGGCCGGTATATTGATTCTGCATCAAAAAATAATGAGTATAACGCTTTTCAAATTTTGGGTCTTTCGCATGTCTTCCATACTATCCCTTTTCTCGATTTGAGTACCTATTTAGAGCCTCTAGTATGGAAAACTTCGTCAAAAATCATCCGATTTCCTTGAGAGATGACATTTTATCCATTATTTGGCCGCTATATTGATTCTGCATCAAAAAATAATGAGTATAACGCTTTTCAAATTTTGGGTCTTTCGCATGTCTTCCATACTATCGCTTTTCTCGATTTCAGTACCCCTATAGAGCCTCTAGTATGGAAAACTTCGTCAAAAATCATCCGATTTCCTTGAGAGATGACATTTTATCCATTATTTGACCGCTATATTGATTCTGCATCAAAAAATAATGAGTATAACGCTTTTCAAATTTTGGGTCTTTCGCATGTCTTCCATACTATCCCCTTTCTCGATTTCAGTACCCCTATAGAGCCTCTAGTATGGAAAACCTCGTCAAAAATCATCCGATATTCTTGAGAGATGACATTTTATCCATTATTTGGCCGGTATATTGATTCTGCATCAAAAAATAATGAGTATAACGCTTTTCAAATTTTGGGTCTTTCGCATGTCTTCCTTTTCTCGATTTCAGTACCCCTATAGAGCCTCTAGTATGGAAAACTTCGTTAAAAATCATCCGATTTCCTTGAGAGAGGACATTTTATCCATTATTTGACCACTATATTGATTCTGCATCAAAAGATAGTGAGTATAACGCTTTTCAAATTTTGGGTCTTTCGCATGTCTTCCATACTATCGCTTTTCTCGATTTCAGTACCCCTATAGAGCCTCTAGTATGGAAAACTTCGTCAAAAATCATCCGATTTCCTTGAGAGATGACATTTTATCCATTATTTGACCGCTATATTGATTCTGCATCAAAAAATAATGAGTATAACGCTTTTCAAATTTTGGGTCTTTCGCATGTCTTCCATACTATCCCCTTTCTCGATTTCAGTACCCCTATAGAGCCTCTAGTATGGAAAATTTCGTCAAAAATCATCCGATTTCCTTGAGAGAGGACATTTTATCCATTATTTGACCGCTATATTGATTCTGCATCAAAATATAGTGAGTATAACGCTTTTCAAATTTTGGGTCTTTCGCATGTCTTCCATACTATCGCTTTTCTCGATTTCAGTACCCCTATAGAGCCTCTAGTATGGAAAACTTCGTCAAAAATCATCCGATTTCCTTGAGAGAGGACATTTTATTCATTATTTGGCCGCTATATTGATTCTGCATCAAAAGATAGTGAGTATAACGCTTTTCAAATTTTGGGTCTTTCGCATGTCTTCCATACTATCCCTTTTCTCGATTTCAGTACCCCTATAGAGCCTCTAGTATGGAAAACTTCGTCAAAAATCATCCGATATTCTTGAGAGATGACATTTTATCCATTATTTGGCCGCTATATTGATTCTGCATCAAAAGATAGTGAGTATAACGCTTTTCAAATTTTGGGTCTTTCGCATGTCTTCCATACTATCCCTTTTCTCGATTTCAGTACCCCTATAGAGCCTCTAGTATGGAAAACTTCGTCAAAAATCATCCGATATTCTTGAGAGATGACATTTTATCCATTATTTGGCCGCTATATTGATTCTGCATCAAAAGATAGTGAGTATAACGCTTTTCAAATTTTGGGTCTTTCGCATGTCTTCCATACTATCCCTTTTCTCGATTTCAGTACCCCTATAGAGCCTCTAGTATGGAAAACTTCGTCAAAAATCATACGATTTCCTTGAGAGAGGACATTTTATTCATTATTTGGCCGCTATATTGATTCTGCATCAAAAGATAGTGAGTATAACGCTTTTCAAATTTCGGGTCTATCGCATGTCTTCCTTTTCTCGATTTCAGTACCCCTATAGAGCCTCTAGTATGGAAAACTTCGTCAAAAATCATCCGATTTCCTTGAGAGATGACATTTTATCCATTATTTGGCCGCTATATTGATTCTGCATCAAAAAATAATGAGTATAACGCTTTTCAAATTTTGGGTCTTTCGCATGTCTTCCATACTATCCCTTTTCTCGATTTCAGTACCCCTATAGAGCCTCTAGTATGGAAAATTTCGTCAAAAATCATCCGATTTCCTTGAGAGATGACATTTTATCCATTATTTGACCGCTATATTGATTCTGCATCAAAAGATAGTGAGTATAACGCTTTTCAAATTTTGGGTCTTTCGCATGTCTTCCATACTATCGCTTTTCTCGATTTCAGTACCCCTATAGAGCCTCTAGTATGGAAAACTTCGTCAAAAATCATCCGATTTCCTTGAGAGAGGACATTTTATTCATTATTTGGCCGCTATATTGATTCTGCATCAAAAGATAGTGAGTATAACGCTTTTCAAATTTTGGGTCTTTCGCATGTCTTCCATACTATCCCTTTTCTCGATTTCAGTACCCCTATAGAGCCTCTAGTATGGAAAACTTCGTCAAAAATCATCCGATATTCTTGAGAGATGACATTTTATCCATTATTTGGCCGCTATATTGATTCTGCATCAAAAGATAGTGAGTATAACGCTTTTCAAATTTTGGGTCTTTCGCATGTCTTCCATACTATCCCTTTTCTCGATTTCAGTACCCCTATAGAGCCTCTAGTATGGAAAACTTCGTCAAAAATCATACGATTTCCTTGAGAGAGGACATTTTATTCATTATTTGGCCGCTATATTGATTCTGCATCAAAAGATAGTGAGTATAACGCTTTTCAAATTTCGGGTCTATCGCATGTCTTCCTTTTCTCGATTTCAGTACCCCTATAGAGCCTCTAGTATGGAAAACTTCGTCAAAAATCATCCGATTTCCTTGAGAGATGACATTTTATCCATTATTTGGCCGCTATATTGATTCTGCATCAAAAAATAATGAGTATAACGCTTTTCAAATTTTGGGTCTTTCGCATGTCTTCCATACTATCCCTTTTCTCGATTTCAGTACCCCTATAGAGCCTCTAGTATGGAAAATTTCGTCAAAAATCATCCGATTTCCTTGAGAGATGACATTTTATCCATTATTTGACCGCTATATTGATTCTGCATCAAAAGATAGTGAGTATAACGCTTTTCAAATTTTGGGTCTTTCGCATGTCTTCCATACTATCCCTTTTCTCGATTTCAGTAGCCCTATAGAGCCTCTAGTATGGAAAACTTCGTCAAAAATCATCCGATATTCTTGAGAGATGACATTTTATCCATTATTTGGCCGCTATATTGATTCTGCATCAAAAGATAGTGAGTATAACGCTTTTCAAATTTTGGGTCTTTCGCATGTCTTCCATACTATCCCTTTTCTCGATTTCAGTACCCCTATAGAGCCTCTAGTATGGAAAACTTCGTCAAAAATCATACGATTTCCTTGAGAGAGGACATTTTATTCATTATTTGGCCGCTATATTGATTCTGCATCAAAAGATAGTGAGTATAACGCTTTTCAAATTTCGGGTCTATCGCATGTCTTCCATACTATCCCTTTTCTCGATTTCAGTACCCCTATAGAGCCTCTAGTATGGAAAACTTCGTCAAAAATCATCCGATATTCTTGAGAGATGACATTTTATCCATTATTTGGCCGCTATATTGATTCTGCATCAAAAGATAGTGAGTATAACGCTTTTCAAATTTTGGGTCTTTCGCATGTCTTCCATACTATCCCTTTTCTCGATTTCAGTACCCCTATAGAGCCTCTAGTATGGAAAACTTCGTCAAAAATCATACGATTTCCTTGAGAGAGGACATTTTATTCATTATTTGGCCGCTATATTGATTCTGCATCAAAAGATAGTGAGTATAACGCTTTTCAAATTTCGGGTCTATCGCATGTCTTCCTTTTCTCGATTTCAGTACCCCTATAGAGCCTCTAGTATGGAAAACTTCGTCAAAAATCATCCGATTTCCTTGAGAGATGACATTTTATCCATTATTTGGCCGCTATATTGATTCTGCATCGAAAAATAATGAGTATAACGCTTTTCAAATTTTGGGTCTTTCGCATGTCTTCCATACTATCCCTTTTCTCGATTTCAGTACCCCTATAGAGCCTCTAGTATGGAAAATTTCGTCAAAAATCATCCGATTTCCTTGAGAGATGACATTTTATCCATTATTTGACCGCTATATTGATTCTGCATCAAAAGATAGTGAGTATAACGCTTTTCAAATTTTGGGTCTTTCGCATGTCTTCCATACTATCGCTTTTCTCGATTTCAGTACCCCTATAGAGCCTCTAGTATGGAAAACTTCGTCAAAAATCATCCGATTTCCTTGAGAGAGGACATTTTATTCATTATTTGGCCGCTATATTGATTCTGCATCAAAAGATAGTGAGTATAACGCTTTTCAAATTTTGGGTCTTTCGCATGTCTTCCATACTATCCCTTTTCTCGATTTCAGTACCCCTATAGAGCCTCTAGTATGGAAAACTTCGTCAAAAATCATCCGATATTCTTGAGAGATGACATTTTATCCATTATTTGGCCGCTATATTGATTCTGCATCAAAAGATAGTGAGTATAACGCTTTTCAAATTTTGGGTCTTTCGCATGTCTTCCATACTATCCCTTTTCTCGATTTCAGTACCCCTATAGAGCCTCTAGTATGGAAAACTTCGTCAAAAATCATACGATTTCCTTGAGAGAGGACATTTTATTCATTATTTGGCCGCTATATTGATTCTGCATCAAAAGATAGTGAGTATAACGCTTTTCAAATTTCGGGTCTATCGCATGTCTTCCTTTTCTCGATTTCAGTACCCCTATAGAGCCTCTAGTATGGAAAACTTCGTCAAAAATCATCCGATTTCCTTGAGAGATGACATTTTATCCATTATTTGGCCGCTATATTGATTCTGCATCAAAAAATAATGAGTATAACGCTTTTCAAATTTTGGGTCTTTCGCATGTCTTCCATACTATCCCTTTTCTCGATTTCAGTACCCCTATAGAGCCTCTAGTATGGAAAATTTCGTCAAAAATCATCCGATTTCCTTGAGAGATGACATTTTATCCATTATTTGACCGCTATATTGATTCTGCATCAAAAGATAGTGAGTATAACGCTTTTCAAATTTTGGGTCTTTCGCATGTCTTCCATACTATCCCTTTTCTCGATTTCAGTAGCCCTATAGAGCCTCTAGTATGGAAAACTTCGTCAAAAATCATCCGATATTCTTGAGAGATGACATTTTATCCATTATTTGGCCGCTATATTGATTCTGCATCAAAAGATAGTGAGTATAACGCTTTTCAAATTTTGGGTCTTTCGCATGTCTTCCATACTATCCCTTTTCTCGATTTCAGTACCCCTATAGAGCCTCTAGTATGGAAAACTTCGTTAAAAATCATCCGATTTCCTTGAGAGAGGACATTTTATCCATTATTTGACCACTATATTGATTCTGCATCAAAAGATAGTGAGTATAACGCTTTTCAAATTTTGGGTCTTTCGCATGTCTTCCATACTATCCCCTTTCTCGATTTCAGTACCCCTATAGAGCCTCTAGTATGGAAAACTTCGTCAAAAATCATCCGATATTCTTGAGAGATGACATTTTATCCATTATTTGGCCGCTATATTGATTCTGCATCAAAAGATAGTGAGTATAACGCTTTTCAAATTTCGGGTCTATCGCATGTCTTCCTTTTCTCGATTTCAGTACCCCTATAGAGCCTCTAGTATGGAAAACTTCGTCAAAAATCATCCGATTTCCTTGAGAGATGACATTTTATCCATTATTTGGCCGCTATATTGATTCTGCATCAAAAAATAATGAGTATAACGCTTTTCAAATTTTGGGTCTTTCGCATGTCTTCCATACTATCCCTTTTCTCGATTTCAGTACCCCTATAGAGCCTCTAGTATGGAAAACTTCGTCAAAAATCATCCGATTTCCTTGAGAGATGACATTTTATCCATTATTTGACCGCTATATTGATTCTGCATCAAAAGATAGTGAGTATAACGCTTTTCAAATTTTGGGTCTTTCGCATGTCTTCCATACTATCGCTTTTCTCGATTTCAGTACCCCTATAGAGCCTCTAGTATGGAAAACTTCGTCAAAAATCATCCGATTTCCTTGAGAGAGGAAAATTTATCCATTAATTTGGCTTCTGGATTGCCACGCCTCCTTTTGCCTGTTACATACATTTGCACAAAGTTAGTATACCCTCTTTTTGACCATTTTCAATGGTCGAAGGGTATAAAAACGCCTACATTATACATTTATGTATTTTCAGACTGGACTTATCTGATTATATGTATCTGTATCTCGTTCATTATATTAATTTCAGACTTTCAAAGTTGAAAATCAACTGGAACCACTAAATCAGCGCATATTCCCGAGTTGGCGGGCGCTAAGGTATTACGTGAACGTGGAGCCGAGCATCCCATTTGCATGTTTCGAAAATCGCATCTCGTTTTGTCACACGGTTACCCAAATGAGTTTGCTAACTGTTTTTTTCGTATCACGCAAGTTGTCGTGCGCCACGCACCTGCAGCTACCTGGCTGATTAAATGATTGAATGTGATTGCAACGAAGGGGAGAGTAACAACAGTCTTCTAATCAGTTAACGCCTTCGACCAGCTGTTTTGGCCAAGACCACAATCCGGCAACCAAGTTGATTAAACTGGCCAACAGACCTAGACCCATACAGCCGGTTTGCAAGTTAATTCAGGTAGTTCCGCAGCTCAATCATCTGGTCTGGTCTGGTCTTGAGGCGAGCTACTTAAAGCGCAGACCAACTCGGATGAAGGCCAGTTTCATTGTATAAATCAGAAATGTGGTACAAGCGCTCCCTTGTCGCTGCCTGTTTGTTTTCCTGGCTAAGTCTGTGCTTAGCTCACGAGTCTGAGCCGTTGGTGCTTAAATTCCTTAGGCATGCCGATATTGTACCCGAAGTCCTTGAAACGGGACCACAAGAATTTCTCAATGTAAGCAGAGGAACGAGTGAGCAATAAGTTCCCAACCGATCTCATTCCACATGTTACTTCAGGTCACTTATTTGGGCACAATAAATGCAGATCGTGGCGTTGAACTCCAGCCGATGCAGGTGCGTGATCCGCCCGAGGTCATATGGATATCTGGCAAGGATACTTACTACACACTGATCATGATAGATCCGGATGTTCCGACAAAGTTATATCCCACGCTCAGATCACATCTACACTGGTTGGTGGTCAACATACCGGGCAATCAATTGAATATGGCCGATGTGCGTGCCAGCTATGTAGGTGCCATGCCCGAGGAGGGATCTGGTGCGCATCGTTATATATTTTTGCTGTACAAGCAACCCGATTTCCTCAAATTCGATTTTCCAAAGGTCCCTAAGCATAGCAAGGAGGGTAGACAGCGCTTCGATATCAGAGAATTCGTGGAACGCTACAAACTCGGATTCCCCTTGGCTGCCAATTTCTTTTCTTGTTTGTGGTCCAAAGATGTTCCCATACTCGAAAAGACAATTTTTCAAAGACTGTAAACAGTTAAAAAAATTTTTAAGGCCCTGCGAAAGTGAACGTACTGTGGGGGGCAGGTTTTGTTTTTGCATATTCAAAGAAATGCATAAATTAAAATCATTTCGGCTTACTGCCTGCTTGATACACTGTAAGAAATACAAATACTTGTATAACTTATTGAACTTAAGTTAAATTATAGTAACAGCTCAAGCAGTTTTCGTAGTAAATTCAACCGATGTGCTTCAAACAAAATCAAATCTAAAACCTAATAAAAGCCGAACTGAATTCGTTTTTTTTTCTTTGACAATGGGCGATTCTATTGAGTTCTTTGCCAAGCACAAGATCGTACCTGATGTCTTGAAGGTGGCACCGGCGAATGTGCTCAAGGTAGGGTGCACTTTGATATAAATCAAGAGTTGCCTGCATTGTTTTTCTTTTGTATTTTGCACAGGTGAGCTACGGCAGCGGTGTGGAAGTCACTGAGGGCAACGAGTTAACACCCACACAGGTGAAGAATATTCCCAAAATAGAGTGGCCCACCGAACCGAACACACTTTACACCGTGCTGCTAACTGATCCGGATGCACCTAGTCGCAAGCAGCCCACGTTCCGGGAGTGGCATCATTGGCTTGTCGTGAATATACCTGGCACAGATATCGATAAGGGCGACGTGATTAGCGATTATGTGGGCTCTGGTCCGCCAAAGGATAGTGGATTGCATCGCTATGTCTTTCTGGTGTTCAAGCAACCCAAGAAGCTGTCCTGCACTGAGCCACGTATTCCGAAGACCAGTGGCAAGGATCGCGGTAAATTCAGCACAGCCAAGTTCGTTGAAAAATACAAGTTAGGCGATCCTGTGGCCGGTAACCTATTCCAGGCACAGTACGATGACTACGTGCCCAAGCTGTACAAGCAACTGTCCGGCAAATGATCCGCAACTTATCATATTTCTGTTCATTTACAAAATTTGCTAGTTCTTTTCTTGATAATTATATCAAAATAACCGTGCAACTAAGCGATACTTGCGTCTCTTAATAACACACATTTTCTCCTACTCGATTTTCCAGTCAAGCTCGCTGGCGCTTTAAAAGTGGCGAGTCTGGGTGAAACTGGTTTCAGTTGCGCATAGACCTCGACAGCGAGCGGGTGAAACTTTTGTTGGAGCAATCTTTTAGTTTTTTGCTTAATTACATCATTTCTGCCTGCGTTGCCAGTTCGATATGTTGTTTACTTTGGTGCTGGTTGCCAGCGTTCTGACTGTGCAATCCATATCAGTGGAGGAATCATTTAAGGCAGCAGGTGTAGTGCCAGATGTAATTCCAGTAGCTCCAAGGCAGCTGCTCAAGGTGTGTAACTCACTGAGAGAAATACAAACAATAGTATATTAAAAGGTAAAACTTTCCGTTCAAAGGTCACGTATAGCAACAACCTTGTTGCCGAGAATGGTGTGGAGTTTACCCCAACGCAGGTGAAGAATAAACCCCTGATTGAGTGGGAAGCAGAGCCAAATGATTACTACACGCTCGTCATGACCGATCCCGATGCGCCCAGTCGTGCGGAGCCCAAGTTCCGTGAGTTTAAGCACTGGGTTGTTGTCAATATTCGTGGCAACGATGTGGACAGCGGCGAGGCACTGGCCGACTATGTTGGCTCTGGTCCGCCCAAGGATACCGGACTGCATCGGTATGTGTTCCTGCTGTATAAGCAGCCGGGTAAGCTGCAATTCGATGGGCCACGCGTTAGCAACAAATCGAGGAACAATCGTCCCAAGTTCCATGTCGCTCGCTTTGCCGAGCATCATCAGCTCGGAAATCCAGTGGCAGGCACCTTCTACCAGGCACAGTACGATGACTATGTGCCCATACTGCACAAGCAACTGTCGGAGAACTGAATCTTTCTGTATTATGTGAATTATAAAAATTGCATTCGGTTTTATTGTTTGTTGTGGACTCTTTCTTAATCGGGAATTGTTTTAGTTGTATTGTGTTTTGTTTGGTTGGCAGTTTCAGTCTACTTGCCCGCTGCCGTTGCCAGCGGATTGCGGAGAACCAGGATGACAGAGTCGCCACGCAGGAACATTTTCGAAATGAAGCGATCTTTGTTCACGGGTTTCACCTTCTTCTTGCCCTTGCCCGTGCGCGGCAGCTCCGTCCACATCTCCTTCACGTTCTCCAGCACCATATTGCAATGGCGGTCGAACGCCTTGACGCGTCCCAGCAACTTCTTGTTGTTTCGGCAGTTGATCAGCACTTGTGTATTATTCTTCACTGACTGAGTGAGCACCGACAGCGGGCCGGTATTGAACTCCTCCTCTTCTTGGCGTGCCAGCTCCTCTGGCGTCAGTTCCGATTTGGGTTTTACGAGAGCCCTGCCGCAAAAAAAAGCGGGTTAAGCGGTTTGTTTTTCAATCGACGCGGAAACAGTTAACAGCAGTTACACAAACTCTGCTTCTTGTCTATAACTTACATAATGTTCAGTGTATTTCGAAGACAATTTGTTTATTATAAAAATCCTTTCCACTTTTAACTAATCCTGATTGTTTTTTATTCGCAAAACGTTTGCGCCTCGCGGCTTTTTTGTCTCTTGGTTGACTAGTTCACTTCAACCGAACTTGTTCATTTTTATTAGTAGCTCATTCTGTTAGTAAGTAACAGTTTGTTAATCTGTTAATGGGTCTGTTAAGTCGCCGCCAAAACTATTGCATTTGAATTCACACAACATTTTGGTATATCTTAGGATAAGGCATATTTTTCTTCTGCACAAAAATTGCATGTTAATATAATTTTCTTAAATAGTGGAAAACTTCGGTAATTCTGTTCTCTATATGAATAAATACTACGTAAATTGTTTGAAAGTTATCGAGAATGAATAATCGATTGCAGCCGTGCGCAAAAATGATCAACATGAAGTTGGCTGCACAATTTTCTCTGTTAGGTCAAGTATTTCACGTACGGTCACACTGCATGTATCAAAAAGTTTTGTTTTGATTATAAATCGACACGTGCGGAGGTCACAGGATTCGTTAGGCTATGTAATGGCTGACGACAGTCCTGCTAAAAAACCCAAAATGATCGCAGACAATGAACCAACTGCGCCAGCCACCTGTGCTCACTGGGTACACCGCAAGAAGCGATACTGCAAAATGGCACCTAACAAGGGCAGCTTGTTTTGTGGAGCGCATGAGCCGGCAACCGAAGAAACCCTTGAGGACTCCGATGCCGAGCGCATTCCCTGCCCATTGGATCCAAAACACACTATCTTTAAACGTAAATTGGCCAAACATCTTAGCATTTGCAATGCCAGAGATCAGGTCAGCTCGTTGCCCTACATAGTCAAAGAGATTAATTCTGGCGAGGCACTGGAAAAAGATCTTCAACAAGAAGTGGACAACTTGGAGAAGCTCAAACTGCATGAATTGGACGACAAAGAGTTTTACGACGTTATAGACAAAGTGAAACGGCTGTACGATACACATATTGCAGACAAAATTGAACAGCTTAACCGGCAATATGCATTGCTGGAGGAACCACTTAGCCACGAGGAGTATGGCGCGGAAACGCGCAAGCATCTGGTACAGACATCTGCGCTATTGGGTATCCTTGAGCATGACAACCAACTGAGTAATGATACCAGCTACATTGAATTCGGCGCCGGTAAGGGACAACTCGCCTTCTACCTGGCCACAGCGCTGGATTCCCAGAAACTGGCCAATTCACAGGTCGTGCTTGTGGATCGCCTATCGCTGCGCCACAAAAAGGACAACAAACTGACCAACAAGGAGTTGGTGCAACGCATACGAGCAGATATTGCTGACCTCAAGCTTGCCAAGTTACCCGAGCTGCATCGAACCAAGCGCAACGTGGCCCTTTCGAAGCATTTGTGCGGAGCTGCCACAGATCTAACGATACGCTGCATTCTCGGTGACGAGGCTTGCACCACGGATTATGTACTCATTGCCCTTTGCTGTCACCATCGTTGCTCATGGCGCTCCTACGTTGGCAAAGCGTGGCTGCAGACTGAAGGTATTACCCCAAGACAATTTGCTATCATCACCAAAATGGTTAGCTGGGCGGTCTGTGGATCAGGTCTCAGTCGAGAGCGACGCAAGGCCATAGCCGAGGCTGAGGCGCAGGAGGAGCAGCCCAAACAGGAACCAACTCAAAGAATTGGTCGCGAGCAGCGCGAACTAATTGGATATCAATGTAAACGTGTCCTCGATCACGGACGTGTGGAGCACCTGAAGGCAAACGGGTACGATGCCGCACTGAAGTTCTACGTTTCCCGCGATGTAACCTTGGAGAACGTGGTACTCCTGGCACAGCGTGCTAATCTTAAGTGCAATACAAATAAAAGCTGATTAAAACCATTATATCAAAATGTTTTATGACGTACTCTACAAGAAATATCATCGTCGCCTTCCTAACTTAAAAATCATTAGTCGAAGCCTGAGCGTATAATTCTTTATAATATGTTAAAGGAGAGAAAAGAAAATGGTTGAAATAACTTTTTGTAAAGCTCTCGCTATGCTTGGTTTCTGTTAAGAAACTCTACCATTGTTTGAAGATCATGAAGCTTTAAACATAAGCAAATACATGTTTGTATGTATATAGATATGTGCGTATCAACAAAAAAAAGCCCCGCCTAATGTCAAGTTTCGTCATTCTAACTGACCTAGCAAAGAGTATTAAATATACAGATATTGCATGCGCCGATCATGTCTCCGAACCAACGAGAAGTTCGTGGGCAACGATGGGGACCTCACGGATAGCAATCACGGAGAATGGGAAATTTTGTTTGTTTGTTTAGAAAAAGAGACTCAGAAGAAAAGCAAAGAAATATTCCAATGCGAAGTAGCGGAGAAACAGCTGGTGCCCACAAAAGCTCCGCTCAGGCCTCATAATATCCACGAACCCGGGGGGTGAGGGATACCGCAATCTCTATATATTTAATACTCTTTGGCCATATCCCAAGAAAGCGACAACTTTTCGGCTCTCGCTCTCGAGCGTCACAATTAACTGTGAGAACGTGTTATCTTCGAATTATATATATTATAGACCGAATTGTGGAACTACTCTTTAGACAACATTTGCCCATTTATGGACATTTGTTGCTTACTCTTCACGCTACGTAAAATGGGCTAAATGGGCTATATAAGCACTGGGCAACTTTGAACCGCTTCAAAGTGTGCTTTAATTTATTTGAAGGAATGGAACGTTGGTTGAATCGTGTGGCCGTTGTGACAGGTGCCAGCTCTGGCATTGGGGCTGCCTGTTGTAAGGATTTGGTAGGGAAGGGCATGATTGTTGTGGGTTTGGCGCGTCGTGAGGCGCGTCTGCTGGAGTTGAAGGCATCGCTGCCGGCCGAGCAGGGGGCACGTTTCCATGCCCGCGTTTGTGATGTCAGTGTGGAGCAGCAGGTGATCGATTCCATTGCATGGGTCGATGAGACTCTGGGCGGTGCGGATGTGTTGATAAACAATGCGGGAATTGTGCGTTTGACAAACATTACGGATAAGGGTAACTCCGAAGCACTGCGCTCTACACTGGACACCAACGTGTTGGCCGTCTCATGGTGCACACGCGAAGTGTTTCAATCACTGCAGCGGCGCAAGGTGAACGACGGTCATGTGGTGATCATTAACAGCGTGGTGGGACACAAAGTGCCCATGTATGGACTCAGCATGTATGCTCCATCCAAATATGCCGTCACTGCGCTCACCGATGTGCTGCGATGGGAGTTCCTCAAGAAGGGCACAAATACAAAAATTACGGTAGGTTAAGCTTGCAAAGTACATTCAACACTTGCCATACAGCAGTTTTTATTCCGCAGAGCATTAGCCCTGGTGGTGTGGATACTGAAATTCATGCAAACAACTCCATGGCCGGCGCTCCAATGCTGCGAGCGGAAGACTTGGCCGACGCGGTCACCTACTGCATACAGACGCCGCCGCATGTACAAATTCACGAGCTGACTATCAAGCCGGTGGGAGAGCATTTTTAGGATAACTTTGAAAAATCAAAAATTTAATGTGAATTTAATCATATAAATTTATAAAATGTTCTTCATATAAACATCAAGCTTTTGAAATTATAATTGAGAGAGAGCAAATTAGAGCTGGAACAAACATGGGCGATCTATCGATACATCGATGTTTTCAAAAAATCGGAAACATCGAGATTTTCAAACATCGATGTTCGATTTTTCCGCTGCACCCATTACTACTTTGCAGGGAAAGAGCTTGGTAAGTTAAACATGATTTTTTTATCAATTCAATAAAATAAACTAAAAAAAAAGATCAAACTTCGATGTATTGATACATCGATGTATAATTCTGAAAAACATCGAATCATCGATGAAGGTAAACATCGATATTTTTCCACCTCTAGAGCAAATCAACTTACTCTCTCTGTTTCTCTCTTCCAAGCGAAAAACAGCTGTTTCTTACTGCTTCCAATGCCGCCGCACTTCCAGTGTATACACCAAATATTGTTTTTTTCCTGCCAGGGCTGCATAGACCTGCGAACAGCTGTTGGTGAGTCAGTATTTAGAAAACTGTTTCGCCTGACAATATTAAGTTGCACTTGGAAAATTCATTTTAAAAAGTTGTGCTGCAAAAATGGCTAGTGAAATGGCGCACAAGATGAGAGCCATTAAATGCCCCACGGATGAGCTATCGCTGACCAACAAAGCGATCGTGAATATTGCCGATTTTACGGACGAAGTGAAGTCAGTTTCCCTTTTCTAATTTTGGGGGCAACGAGTTTTGCTTGAGTTGTCTGTGAACGCTACGTGGGCGTCTCTTTGTGTTGCAGTGATTAATTCTTTATTATTTCATCATCCCTATGACAGATATGTGGACATTTCACCTGGTCCTGGACAACATTACATATTTGCGCTTGAGAAGATTGCGGATCTGCCACGTGGACATGTTGGCTTCTCGCTGGTGCATCGAAAATGGGCTACTCTATCAATTAACCAGGACATCGATGTGCGACCCTATCGCTTTGATGCCAACTCCGATATCATCACACAGGTGTCATTTGAGACGGATTTTCTGCAAAAGAAAATCATTACTCAAGAGCCCTACGACTCTGATGAAATGGCCAAGGAGTTCATTCTGCAGTTTTCGGGCATGGCACTGACTGTGGGCCAAACGCTGGTCTTCCACTTCAAGGATAAGAAAATGCTTGGACTCGCGGTCAAAACGCTAGAGGCCATCGATCCACGAACCGTTGGTGACGGCAAGGAGGCGAAGACACGAAATGTGCGCTTTGGCCGCATACTCGGCAATACTGTAGTGCAATTTGAGAAGGCCGAGAACTCCGTGCTGAATCTTCAGGGCAGATCGAAGGGTAAAATAGTGCGACAGTCGATTATTAATCCCGACTGGGACTTCGGCAAAATGGGAATTGGTGGCTTGGACAATGAATTCAATGCCATTTTTCGACGTGCTTTCGCCTCGCGCGTCTTCCCACCTGAGCTGGTGGAACAGTTGGGCATTAAACACGTCAAAGGCATTCTGCTATATGGACCACCTGGTACCGGTAAAACGCTGATGGCCAGGCAGATTGGCACTATGCTCAATGCACGTGAACCCAAGATTGTCAATGGTCCCCAGATTCTGGATAAGTATGTGGGTGAGTCGGAGGCCAATATTCGCCGTTTGTTTGCCGACGCTGAGGAGGAAGAGAAGCGTCTGGGACCTAATAGCGGACTGCACATTATCATCTTCGACGAGATTGATGCTATCTGCAAGGCACGTGGCTCCGTTGCGGGCAACAGCGGCGTGCATGATACCGTGGTCAATCAGCTGCTGGCTAAGATTGACGGTGTGGAACAGTTGAACAACATATTGGTAATTGGTATGACCAATCGTCGAGACATGATCGACGAGGCACTGCTTCGACCTGGTCGTCTGGAGGTTCAGATGGAAATAAGTCTGCCCAACGAGCAGGGACGTGTTCAGATCCTAAACATACACACGAAGCGTATGCGCGAATTCAATAAGATTGCAAGCGATGTGGACAATCTCGAAATTGCCGCGCGCACCAAGAATTTCAGTGGTGCCGAGCTGGAGGGTCTAGTTCGTGCCGCTCAGTCAACGGCCATGAATCGCCTTATTAAAGCGGATGCCAAGGTACATGTTGATCCCGAAGCAATGGAGAAGCTTAAAGTAACCCGATCGGACTTTATGCACGCATTGGAGAACGACATCAAGCCAGCCTTCGGTGCTGCTCAAGAAATGCTCGAGAATATGCTGGCGCGCGGTATCATCAACTGGGGACAACCAGTGACCAGTCTTCTGGAGGACGGCATGCTCTATGTGCAGCAGGCCAAAGCTTCGGAAAACTCTGGGCTAGTGTCTGTTCTCATCGAGGGTGCTCCCAACTCTGGCAAATCGGCGCTGGCCGCCAATCTAGCCAAGATGAGCGACTTTCCCTTCGTCAAGGTTTGCTCGCCCGAGGATATGGTCGGATTCACGGAGTCCGCAAAATGCTTGCACATTCGCAAGATATTCGATGATGCCTACCGCTCCACGCTCAGCTGTATCGTAGTGGACAATGTGGAACGTCTCCTCGATTACGGCCCCATTGGACCGCGCTACTCTAACCTGACACTGCAGGCATTGCTGGTGCTGCTCAAAAAGCAACCGCCCAAGGGCCGCAAGCTGCTCATCCTATGCACCTCAAGCCGACGTGAGGTGCTCGAAGAAATGGAAATGTTGTCTGCATTCACCTCCGTCCTGCATGTCTCCAATTTGTCCAGCCCCGAGCATGTATTAACTGTATTGGATCACTCGGATCTCTTCACTCCCGAAGAACTTCAGAGCGTTGCCAGAAAAATGGCCGGAAAGCGTGTCTGCATTGGCATCAAGAAGCTTCTGGCCCTTATCGACATGGCACGTCAATCGGATCCTCAGTATCGAGTCATCAAGTTCCTCACGAAAATGGAGGAGGAAGGCGGCTTAGATATGGTAGCGAGACAACAGTAGCTATCGCCAGTCTTGGAACTTCGGATGTCTGTCGTGGAGCTCAACGATGCCTTCTGATCCAAGTCCAAAAGTCAACTGCACAATTGCAGTAGCTCAAATAGAGTTATTGAATACAATTATACCAAGAAAAGAATGATAACAGAACCCCTAATTGAGTCAGAAATTAGTACAGAACCGACCAATAATTCGAATTATATATGTGAACCAAGTTTTTATGAACATTCCACACGAATCCCAGCGACTAGACCCCTCGAGCCTTGTCGAATTATTGTCAAATGTCTTGGCATATTCGTAACTATTAGATAGATGAATAGTTACCCCTTAAACCTTGTAGTTGTATTGATTGTTTCCAATGTAAACTAGAGTTTTGTATGGATCTGTCTGTGTTTGTTGTGAATTAAATGTGTAATTTTTGTAAGCGCAAATCTTGATATTCGATATACGATCATATACTCGATGCCTCGCCTTTTTTATGTTCGAAAATACCAGCAGTAAAACTATGTACTCTATGTACTACACAGATCTGGTTATCTAGCAACAAACAAAGAAATTATTATATACCATACTTACCATATTTAGAAGCTTAGTGTCTATCCATGTATATTTGCATAATTATTTAGTAATTATTTCCTAAATTACGAAGTTCCGCACTTTTCCCGTAAAAACAGCATAAAATCTAGCTTTACTTTTAGCTGTTTTTGTAGCTTTTTTTTACACAATTTTACACTAACCGCTGCGAAATATTGCGGGGATTCGGTACTAATTTTGAGGCACCGCACAAAAGTAGACTTTGATAAAAATATTACCCCGTCGAAACTACAAAAAAGTTTTCGGAGCAAATTACAGTTGTGTTCAAAATGGAAATACATACATACAAATACAAAAGAATACGCATAAATATGAAGCTTTTGGTATTTGTGTGTATGTGTATTGAGAGTTGAAAAGCGATAACAAAAAGTATTGCATACTTTTATGGGTAAAATAAAACATAAATAGTAAATTTGGATAAACTATATATAAATAACGAAATTGAGAGTTTCCAATGTATTTTAAATATGTCTGCCGAGATTTTTTATGTGGATTATAAGGGCAAAACTATACCGACCAGCGTAATTGCATTTGTATTTGTAAAACTATTATTATTACTATACGCAGCACATAAATAATGTTTATAGAAATTTACAAACGAAAGAAAATATGCTATTTAATGGAATTGTACGTTTTTTGTGTATTTACATATATGTATGTTGAGCATGTAATACAACTAACCAAATCGGGAAAGCGTTGTGTACTCTACATGTGTACTCTACATAAATAAATATGAATTGATTGATAAGGCGAGTAGAGAACTCATTTGTCTACTAATCCCCTCTCTATATGTCTAACAGTTGTCTCTGGCGCCAATCTTGGCCCACAGATACCTCATTCCGATGATCCGGCAATGATCAGCTGATCGATCTGTTTCATCGTGGGGCATCTAACTGACCCGCCAGTGGACTGGACTGGACGGGTAACGGGTATAACTGACCAATACACCAGACCAGCTAGTAATGCTGCAATTTGAATAAATGATTTATAATATAAACACTTTAACTTTAACGGTCTCAGCGCGCGCGCGCTCGTCTTGTTTGTAAATTACGAGCAAGCACGAGTACATACATATAACTCTATAAAGTTGATATTATTTATGTACTGTAATTGATATATGGCGCTAATTGCGCGCGACACCCATTGGCAGGTCTAGCCAATCGCGGGTATGGGAGAAGTGTGGATCGAGTTCATTTCGTTTTCATGTTATCTAAGGAATCCTCGCTACGGCTCGCTGCGAGGTGAGGAGGAAATCAAAGGCGACGCGAGGCGACGCGACGCGACGCTGTCAGCTGCAAGCTACGAGCTGCAGGGCAACGTGGTTATTAACTAATTAAAACTGCATATTTGCCGAGATGCAAAATTGATTTGATGGAATGGCACAATTAGCCGTAATACGAGTACTCAAGACACACTCGTATGCAAATTAGCAAGTGCGGCCTGCCTGCCTGCAACTGGCTGCCCTAATGACTGGCGTCAGGCGATTTGGCACGTCATCCCACATCCCACATAACCCTTAGCACCAGCAGCAGTCCCAGCCCACCAGACATATCACACCCAAACTTAATCACAATACCGAAAGCACCCAAGTGCGCCCAAGTGGCCGCGTCATCAGGCAGAGAGCGCGCGCGTATGCAAATTTACATGACGAAAGTCCCAGTCGGACAAAGTTCACTGACCGCGGAGGCCCCCAAAAGCTGTTGCTGTCACTGTCTCTCTGTCTCTATCTCTGTCTCTGTCGGAACGTGAAACGATACCAAAATGAAAATTTCATTCAGTCGCCTCTTTAAAAATAAAATGCGAAACTTTTACAAAAGTTAAGCACGCTGTTTTATTAATTGAAGCCAGGCAGCTAGGCAGGGGGGTGGGGGGTGTAATGAGGGGGAGGGGGTCGCACTTGTCTCAGCTACGGCTAAAGCCAAAGCCAAAGCCGCCCCACTCAAGTCGCGCCCCTTGCTAACTTTGAAACCGGCTGCGCTTGTTGTTGTTGCCGCTGTTGATGCTTTTTCTGTTTGTTGTTGTTGTTGTTGTTGTTGTTGTTGTTATTGTTGTTTATAAAAGCGCAAACGCCGGCAGCAAAGGTTCGATTTCACTTTCGCACGCTGTCGCTGACGTCGATCGCGCTGGTGGCGCTACCACACAGAGAGAGAGAGAGAGAAAGAGAGAGAGGGGTTGGGGCACTCGAGAGGAGCTCAGTCATGTGTACAGGTTTCTGATCTCGCTGCTTTCTTCTGCAAGTGGAAGTCGCGTGTGAAGCGCGCACTCTCTCTCCCCCTCCCCTTCTCTCTTTCGCACTTCCTCGCTCGCTCACCGGATCTGTGCGTCGTTCGTTTCCTTTACTTGACTTTGACCGGAGAAATTGCAGATATAGCGCGCTGGTTCTCGTAAAATCGAGCAACAATTGCATCACATAATTCCGAGATTATTTTCAACATAATTTCTAGATGATATTAGTTTGTTTTGATATAATTTCGTTAAAGTTTCTCATAGTTTTCGCCTTGAGTTTTGAGCTGAAATTGCAGCAAGACTGAGACTCGATTTGGGTTTGAAATATAAGGTATGCATAGCTGGTATATATGTATGTGTGTGTAAGGTACACACAAAAGCAAATATCATGTAAAATCTTCCTGCATTACACAAACGCGGAAGATTTTCTTGCTTTAATACATGTACTCGCACATTTCATGGATTTTCCAGTGCTGACTGCATTTTCATGGCATTTTCATTGAAGTTTCGATGTGTGTGTGTGTGTGTGTGTTGGTAGCATGTGAAACTAACAGTTAAATTAGCAGTTTTTGTTTTATATGGCGCTTCACAAGTCTCAGAGTCTCTGACGCTACAATTTTACGCTGCAGCTGATACTTTGGAGCTTTTCACCGGTCTGCCAATTTTCGCAAACTTCAGATGAAGTATAATACGTTTGTGACTTACTTGGTAACCAGTGTGGGTAGTAAGAAAATAAAACTATTCAAGAGCGTCATTTATGCTGGACTTATATTTAAAGTATCCATCACTTAAAGATATATACTGCAACCAAATCCAATTGTTTTTGAAAAAATCATATAAATTGGATTTTTATGCTTTCATAAAAATTTGTACTAGAATTTTTAGACCTTACTCCTATCAAGAACATTAGAAATAACATGATTTTTAGATAACCCTTCCATAAGCCAGGGGTTTTATTTCAAGGAAATGGCACCCAAAGCCGGTGGAGGTATGATTGCGGATGTCCAGCAATTCTTTAATATACTTCTATAGTAGTACTTTACACTAATTCAGAGTATACATATTTACTCAAAATTGATTATAGTAATCATTTCTATAAATACAAATAAGCTAATTATATGATCACCCAGTATTCGAACTTTTTGATAATTTTTTGAATATTTTGGTTTGAATTGAAATCTCATTTTTATTAATAACCAACTTAGTAGGCTAAGTAATGACATAAGAGTTTTTTCATGTTCGTTATTATTTAATATCAAAATTTAAATGTTTTTCGTGTATTTTTTTGTGCAAATTTCCGCCTAAGGCTGTAAATATACATATTTGAAAACTCAAAATACAAAATCATAAATTTAATATTCAATTAAATCTTAATTATATTAATATGTATAATTTATTTTTGTAAAATTTGTATTTATCATTAAGTCTTTAGGTCGAAATAAAAAATGTAGGTAGCAATAGCTATGTAAGAGTATTACATCTTCGCCATGTTTGCTCAAACAGCTGTTCCTTCTTGTTTTGTTGTTATCTTTTGCTTTTGCATTTTTTTTTTTTTTTTTTTTTGCAATTTATAATTAAGTTGCAATTTGGCATGCGAGCCAAGAAGTTGACGGGAGCTGGCTGCCTGCGCCCAAAACTATTCGTGGTATGTCTGCAATTTTCTTGGAACTTGCATGCGTATTAGTCATCAGCTATGGGAAAAATATTAAAACTGACTGCAATACGATTACACACATATGATTTGGTCTACTATGAAAAAAAAAAAAACGGACGACGACTGATCTTAACCCTTTAACATTCAACTGTCAATCAAATGTTCCAATGGAATTTTATCTTTAATAACTACGATGATAATATTCCACGTAGAACCATGTAGTTATGTTATGAAATACAAACAATAATAATATGAAATTATCAGAATATTTCACATTTTTATGTGCTCTAAATTTAACTCAGTATTTTACTGGGGTTAAACGTATTTTATATGCATTTATTAGTGCCTAAACAAGCGGCACAACCCACAAGATTACAGCAAAAACTTTAAAGACAAATCAAATCGTGGAATGATGAAGAACAACAGAACAAAAAAAGGAACCAAGATTGAATCCGTGGAAATGTTTGCCGCACGCGATCGAGAGATTCGCATTCGCTTTCGATTCATTGATACACTCACAGTGACGCAGCGGCAAAAAAAAACAAGTCGGAAAGGCTACAGTCGAGCCCGCCCGACTGTGGTATACCCGCTACAACATTGCGAAAAACTCCCCATAATATTCCTTTTAATCAAATGCATTAAATACTAAACTTAAAATATTTTAAATACTTGAAAAAAGAAAATTTCAAAAAACCCACAAGAATCGAACCGGACCGAGTAGGACTCGAACCCGTACCCATTCGCTTTACAGTCAACGACCACATCCACTCGGCCACTGCGCCTTCTATGAATCTACTATAAAATTGCAATAATGATCAGTGCAAATAACGTTAGTACATTAAATTGAAAAAAAAAGTGCTTGCCGCCGGAGTTGAACCTGCATATTTTGCATATCTAACATAATAAAACAGACAAAACACGTGGTCACATGGCACTACTATTTCTTTAATATCTTCCATTATTATAGTCCAATCTTACTGAAATTTTCATGAAACGTCCGCAATATGGTATTTATGACGTATATAAAAAACGGTTACTGTAGAGCCAATATTGCAGTTGTAGTCCATTTTTTTTCAATTTATAGGGGCGGGTGGAGGCGTGGCAAAAATCTAAAATAAACTTGATAAGCGTGCAGTAACAACACATATTGTTACAAAATTTGGTAGCTCTAGCTCTTATAACAGCTGAGATCCAGGTGTTCACACGGACGGACGGACAGACAGACGGACAGACGGACAGACGGACAGACGGACATGGCTATATCGACTCGGCTGTTGATACTGATTAAGAATATATACACTTTATGGGGTCGGAGATGTCTCCTTCTGCCTGTTACATACATTTTCGGTTTGAACAAAGTTATAATACCCTTCTACTCTATGAGTAGCGGGTATAAAAAAAACCCTTTGCCGGGGCACAGTGCCAAATTAAATAATACGATCTTCATGTTCCTTGTTATTATTATATTGTATTCCACCCTTTTTTGCGTGCTGCGTCGTTGTGCGTCGTTTTTGTGTGTGTGTGTGTGTGTTCCGTGTATTCTTAGGAATTTCTTGGCACAGTCCGCACTGCGAAGACGGTCGCGCAGATCAATCAGTGTCTTCCTCTTGCCCCTTTCCCCTTTTTTCATCTCCTTTTACGCCCATGTTCCTTCGCCTCGTAGTTCACTTTCACAGCGGCAGCTGGTGGGGGCGGCACGTGCCTAGCTACGGCTTTCTTCACTTTCCTGCGCTACTCGGGTTACCCATTCTAGGCTACCCCTTTTCGAGAGAGAGAGAGAGAGTGTGGCACACCTTGTGTCAGTGTCACGCCACGCGACGCCACGCCTCCCAGTCATTAGGGCGCACACTTACGCAAGGCGGATATTGATTTCGCAAAGCAATTTGTCCTCTCTCTCTCTGCACACGATTTTCCTCAATGTGACTCCGACTGCGACTCCGAGACGACATCTGCCGCGTTCCATTGTGTGTTTCACTTTTCATCAAACTTATTAATTTGTTCAAACGTAATTAAAGCGAATTTGATATTTCCGGCTGTCTTTCTGGTACCCCCGAAAACAGGCGTCGGTTCACTGAACCCACACGACAGAATCCTTGAACTTTTGCGCAGACGAAATAAATATTTTATACATATATTGCCAATAATCTATTTCAAACAAAGAACTCGGAGAGATGCGATGCGATGTGATGTGCTGCTGCGCCTCGCCTGCTCTTTTGGCGGCACCCTCACAAAATTATTGGCCAGCGCACCATCGATCCTCAAGAAATGAAATGAATGGGCCAGCAAAAAGTAGAAAAAAAAACAGTCCGATTTTGAGTTGTCTGTCTCTTTAAATGCTACCTAAAAATATTTCTGTTAGAAAGAAAAAGGACTCTTCGGACTCTTTGCTGATGATGGTGCCGCAGCCGCAGCCGCAACAAAACATATTTCATTCTAATCAACGTGCTGCAAAACATATAATTCCATTTGATATTTTGCCTTTTGCCCGCTGAACGTTTCGTTTTGCTCAGAAAATTGCATTTAAACGCTTATTATGCGCTTTTTATTTGCAACCCATACTTTTCTGCCCCAATGCTCGGTCAGTCATGCAAAAATAAGTATATCATAAAAATACACTGCAATAATATGTGTGTGTGTGTGAGCCCACCTAGATACAAAGTCGGTTTAGATACGTTAATGAATATGTAGATTAACGTAAGACCAGACACATTTTCATGTAATTAGATGGAAAGCGTGTAAAGATGGTCTTAAAGATGTGGTGCCAAGTTGAGATACTTTCATGGATGCACTGCAAATGTTTAGATACTTTTTTGAGGGAAAAGATGAAACTTTTCCTAAGGTTCATTGGAATTCAAATACTTGATACTGTAGACTAACATGTTCACATTATACGGTAGAAACTAAGACTAAATTTATAGATGTTATGCAGAGTTAAGATACTTATACACATAATCTTATATAGTTAAGTATCTGCTGCTATGTTCAAATACATTTATATGTGAAAAGATAGAAGATTTTTAAAGAATGTAACTGCATTATTAAAAATCAATCTCATACCCAAATGGAAAATTATCTAAACTCATAGAAACTGTAGATTTATATAATATGATATACGTTAAATGCAGTCCAAAATGTGGCGCAGAGTTACTTTTACATAAGATATTTTCTGGAAAACTTCTAAAGTTTGTAGGACTAAGCCAGATATAAATATAACTTAGATACTTGATACTTTAGATTCCCGCCCAATCAGATTTATTTTCATTTTATAAGATTTTCACGTAATTAAAATACATTTAAAGATGTGGCGAAGTGTTTAGATACTTTGAAAGATTAACTGTATTCTATTCTAGGGAAGATCTGATGATATTTACTCATAATTCAGATTCATATAGATCCATAACTGAATATAATTAATATTAATATATAATATAATATAATTTATCATTTTTACCTACATATATGTACTGTTTAATCCCGTGCGAATAGATTAGTTTTCACATAGTAAGATATAAATTAAATAAAAAAGCATTCAAAGATGTGAAAGTTTAATATACGATCTATAAATGCTATATGTCTTCAGATACATTTTATGTAAACATATTGAATATTCGGGAAGACACAGGCATATACTGGCTAAGAAAAATAATTAAGATACTGCTTTTATTTGGATAGATCTCGAAAAGAGTTTTCCATTTCGCGAGTTTAGGTACATCTACGTGCATTTAAACGGCCAATCAAGCTGGCTGGCTTCCTGCTCGTAATGCCTTAATTAAATTAAATCGTAATATCGTTAGCAAATAAAATAAATTGTTTTCAATTAAGTGAGATGACACGACAAGGCGCTCTGCTTGGTGGTTGACCTCTTTCAATGTGACATTCTTTCTTGGCGCTGATTCGATTCTGTTGAACTGGGCAGGCAAAGGGCAACAACAACAACAACAGTTGCCAGATAATGTAAGCATGATAAACTTAACATACAGACAAGTGTACACAGTGTATAGTACATATGTATATATGTATTTATATAAGGGTGTCTCTGTGTCGCTGTGCGTATACGTATTACGTAGCGGCTCTGCAGCCATTGCACTTAATCAAAAAGTACGACAAAATCAAAAGTAAACAAAACTGCAACGCAGAACTGACTTAATCGCAACTGCAACAACATCATCATCATCGGGTGCATTGAACACATAATCGGACAACAAAACAGAAATGTAAATGAAATACATACATACGTGGATCTGAACATATATTCTTGTATTCATAAATATGACACACAGACAAACAAATACATATGTATAATTATATATGTATCTGTATTGATATTTACCGACAAACCCACGAGCACTGCGAAAATAGTTGCCAACAGCTGTAAATGTTTTCGAATTGAAACGAAAACAAACCAAATGGAAATTTTATAAAGGTCGCAGTCAGAATACCCTTTTGCTAGGCCTACAAAACTGGTTAAAGCTGCAAGAGCCTAAATGTTTATTCTATATAATATTAAAGTTTTAAGTGCAGTTATTTTACATATCATTTAGTTATAAAAGTTATTTTGCTTAAATTTGATTTCTTTAAACCTGAGAACTTCTTTAGGTGCATATTTCTTATTTTAGCAAATATTTATATCACATTAAATGGAATTATAAAATCATTATAGATTTTCGTTCACGTCATCGGGTAACTTGAAACTCGATCTTATCAGTTTGGCATCTCAAATGAATCTGTTCTGAAAACTGGAATAGGTTGTACACATTTTTTTTTGACAGGTTTAACCCAGTTAATATCGATCACTTTCACTGGGATCCGTGGCGCTGTAATACGTGAATTTAATTTAGATTTTTAAAACCGATTTACGAATTAAATAATCGTCTAAAGCGGCCCACAAATATCGACCGACTGTATTTATTTTATTCTTATTTTTTTTCTGTGTGACTTGTCTCATCTAATGCGAGTTGTTGACCTTGATGCATTGTTTAAAGTTTATTGTCCTTTCAATAGAACACGCTAAATAAAGAAACATTTAGCAGGGGAGTATATAATGCATACACTCCTCATATATATGAATATTCGCATATGTATTCACCATAAGCGTGCATATTTAATTTTTTTTTTTTATTTACTGCACTAAATATCGCGACGACGAACTAGTTTCTCCACAGATTCCCCAAGTGCATAAAAAATAAGTATTTATTTTGGTTTTTTCTTTATTTTTTTTCTTCATACGAGCTGCTCCCAGCTGCTCCCAGCTGCTGCTGCTGCTGCTGCTGATATCCCAGCATCTGCGTCAGCCAGTCGTCTCTTTGGTTCTACACACGAGCTACTGCAGCTGAGCTGTGCTGGACAGGAGAGTGGAGGGAGTAGCAGCCGGGCAGGGGGGGGTGGGTGTCTTGGTGGCTTTATGCAAATTAAACAAGTTCGTTGCCAAAATAATAACCGACTTGCTCTGCTGCTCAGGCTGCTGCTGCTGTCTATATTTGCTTTTAATTATTTATTTGCATCTATCTACAACAATTTATTAATTACAGATAACTCGCTGCGCTGTGTGGCAAACATGTTTTATGTTTTATTCGGGCGCTGAGAGTTCTGTTTAGGCTGCCAGTTTTGATTAGTTAAATTGTTGTTAATTTGTTTGACTTTGAACTTGATTTAGAGCTCGTTTGCAGCCAGCAATGGCATAGTGGGCGCCCATAAAACCGTATAAGTATATAGAATTTAGAATCGAGGAAAAAAAACAAAATTGTAAGTACCTTAGATGAATATTATCAAAAATGATTGATGACAGAACCTGAAGATCTTGTGGAAACAACAAAGAACTAAGTAAGAAAATCCCCTCCCCACAACATACATATTATCATAAGCCCCATTTGTGCATCTTGTGTAACTGGCACAGACTGTCCCCATTCATATGATCGAGTACTACCCAGTGGCCCCCAGAAACGCGCAATTCACGATCATGACTAAGGTCAGATTCATAAAAACCGCATAAACTAGACCCAATTTAGCTGAAATCGCCAAAGAGATGGAAAAAATGAAAATGGGAACGACATGGAATTGTTTGATGTGTACGGAGACGCCCCCGCCCCGCCTCCGCCCTCTCTCAGTTGCATTTCCAGATGAACGTGCACCACGAGGTCGTCGTAGTCGTACTCGCTGTGGTTTTGGGTGTCCACACGTAGCCGTAACCGTATCATGTGCCGGCCCCGCCAGAGATGACGAATCGAGTCCATTTTCAAGGGTTCGCCTTGTCTGGCGTGTCGCGTTTGCCGCACAACATTGAACTTGAGCGCGTAGGGGGGGAGGCGGAGGAGGAGGAGGGGCATGTGCAATCAGGTGCAGCAGCGAATTGTTGCCGGATCTCGTTAATCATACGATGCTGATGCTGATGATATCACGTGTTATACTTAGAACGATGCATTTTCACTTTTCACCCCAACAAAACATAACTTGAGAATATGTATCTGTATCTTTATGTGTAAATGTATCTGTATCTGTTAGTGCTGCCAACATCCGCCTAACTGTTGATAGCTGAAAATCGTGATATTTGATGCTTATACGCTCGGGTGGTATCTTTGGCTGGGACGACCGTAAAGTGTCTTTCATTATGACCAACTCGGGTCGTTACAATGTATGAAACCGCTGGCGACTCTCTTTAAAATATGCACCGCCGTCGCATATCGAAACTGTCAGCGCACTCGAATCGGACCCAATCTATAGTGTTGTATATAGTACACTATATGTGCGAATACTACGCCACAGCAGACCACAGCGGGCCACAGCAAGTTGACCATGAGAACATGTTATTAAATTACTATAATAATGTATTAAGTATGTAAGAATGTTACAAATGTTAATATGTAGTAATAATTGTAATAGGTTCTTGCTACATAAATTACTCCTAAGGTATACGCTGATCTCACATGGGAGATCGAGACACACACTCAGAGATCAGAGATCGTAGCCGTAGCTTCCGTTCCAGAAATTCTACGCACTATCAAAGGAATAAAGTATCACGGGCCAGTTGACATTTTCGAGTTCTACGAAAGTGTCGGTAATTATCTCGTATAGTGTGCAATGTACGTCATACATGGTTTATATATAGTCTGTATATGATTATATATCTTACGGGATGGCGCTGCACTTGCGTCAGCTGTGGTTCCAAATTTAAAAAGTGTGCCGAATTTATCAGAGATATACCAAGTAATGAGAGTACCGGACCAGCTGACTGGTTTACCCCCTGCAAAAACGAGTAAAGAGAGAGAGAGAGAGAGAGTGTGTGTGATATCTTATTTCCATAAAATTCAATTATATATTCAAGTGTTATTTATAGATTTTATTTATTGTAACTCCATGGAAGTCTCGACTATGATGCTTCAATTGAATTCGGTTTTGTCTTTCTTTATGTGACCACATCACATCGATAATGTTAATTATTATTGTATTTTAATTTTGTTTATCTACCTTGCTAATTTTTGTGTGTGTTTTTTTTCTCTTCGTTCTTCTGTATTATGCAATCAAATCATTAATTCAAAGAGATTCTCTTTTGTTTTTATACTCGCACATCGCAATGGAATTATTCCAGTTTCTTGTCCTGATATTCTCCCTCAAAAAAAAAAAAGGAATACAAAATTATGCCCAACAAGTTAAACATGTAAATAAATGTCATTATTGTGCCGCCAATTCACTCAATAAATTATTATAACTTTTTAATTAATTGAGCAGTATTTGGGATCGGTTTAATGTATTTCAATTTGTTGCCGTAAATTCAGAATACACATGTGATTTTATATAGGCCCCCCCCCTTAGTTAGTTCGTACTTCGACTTTGATATCTACATTTGCATTTGGCTTTGTGGTTGATCTTTATGCTTGTCTCTCTCTCTCTCTCTCTCTCTCTCTCATACAAGTTCTAGTAATTGTTTACACAACTGATTTAGTTCTATGGTCGCTAAAATGTTCAGCTGTTTTGGAAACTCTTTTAAAACATATTTTAAATACGTTCTGCTTTGAATATTTACCGAACTTTTATTTAAGATAATATGCGTTTAATATGCCGTCGGTTTATTAATTATTTATATTAGATTTTGGTCTATTTAATAATGCCAGACACGTCTGATACACCCGCTATACAGCTGGGAAAGTATGCTAACTATGCGACAACGTCTCTTTAGGGTATTTTCGTTAAACATTTATGGTTAAATTATGTCAATTAGTAGGTAAACACGACCGAAGAAAGACGAATTCATTTCCAACCAGACGTGTCGCTCTGTCGATCAAAACGTATCGTCATCGAAATCGAAATCGAAATCGAACGCGATTATCCAAAAAGACTTTGAGCACTGCACACAAATCGCAAATATTGAATTGCGATCCCATTGACGTTCGACTTGGATAGAGTTTAGTTTCAAATTGTATTTTATTTTTTTTTTGCATTTGCATTTGTGTGTGCGTATACCTGTTGTATGTGTGTGTGTGAGTGTGTTGCTTGAGCTAAATTACAGTCTCATGGGAAAGCATACGGAAGTTGTTATTGCACTTAACTGTAGTTATTGAGGTTGTTGTTGTTATTACGGCATTGATTGCGACCTGCACTGCACGAGAGACTCTGGAGATACTACCAGGAGTTGGTTCTGTCGGCTTTTCGGCTTGAATCCGGCCAAAAAGGGCGTGTTGGTTGAGCGAATTTGTAAGTAATATATGATTTATTGCATTGTCTGCATTTAATCTGCGTAATGCTTCCTGCTCTATGCCTTTAAATACTCATATATGTATAGATATATATCTATGTGTATCTAGCATATGTGACAAGCCCCGAGTCGCAGATTGATCTCGTTTCGTTGATATTGAACTTGGCTCTGATTCTGGCTCTGATTCTGACGTTGCATCTGGTTGAGCTGACTTTGATCTTGGCTTTGGAGTGTGGAGTGTTCTGGGTCTCCCCTCTTACATATAGTATTATGTAGTCGCAAATAATTAATTATTATTTATTTATTTATTTATGTTGTCATCGAGCCAGTTGTGGGCGTTGTTGTTGCTGTGTGCGATTTGTATGCAATTTCATATATGATATATATAAGTCGCGAACTGGCTTATCTTTAAATGTGAAACATGCGCCGTACATACTCATAAACAACATGTTTAAAAGATCTGGTTGTACAAGGCGCCGCAAGTGATTATGTAAATTTCTAGGGTATATTCTCAGTGGGACAATTTTGTCTGCTCAACATTTTCTCTGCATCTGCATCAAAATAAAACACGATCTTAAACGCAAATGATCGCATTGCTAATAAAACCCAAATTAATTTTAATCAGTCTGTTTTTTTTTTTTTTCTGTTTGAAGATGCGAATAATTTCAATAATAATAAAATCCGTATCATATGCCAAATTCACATACATTTAATTGTATTTGAGTGTGTTTATGGATTAATCATTTGCTAATCTCAAGGTCGTCGGGGCGGGTCTTAGTGCAAATGAAATGAGCGTGTCTAGACGGGTTTCAACAATTGATATATTCAGGATCACGTGGAACATGCACATACGATTCTTATAAGTATTGCTTACCCAATGACTTGCAAGTTTCGGAAAGTTTGTTTCTCGTTTAGCTTTCTTCTCAAGCTCTTATCGACCCAACCCTATGTATTACAAATTTAAGAACTCTCATGTGTGTGTGTGTGTTTGTGAGCCCTATCAATTTTAATTTCATGATAAAAGTTTAGCATTACACAGCAAACGACGAGGGGTAACACAAAACCGAACAAAACCTCCGAAAACTCATGACACCTAAAAACCTTTGAAGAACTTATGCATATACCATCATACATATAGTATAGTATGTGTATAGACACGTGTATGTCTGTACGCCCTAGTGTGTATATGTACTATTCCATATGGTATTATGTGCTGTATGCCCGGGCTATGATACCATAATCCACGAATAAAACTAAAGAAACCACAGCAAACACAAAAAAAAAGCTCACAAATAGTTCAATGAACTGTTTTTGTCTTCTGTAGTATGTTGCTATGCTGCTCTCTCTCTCTCTCTCTCTCGCCCTCTCTATCACGCTCTCTGTTTCTCTTCGCTCTCTCTCTGTGTCTGGGAGACTCCCCACATATGTATATCACTAGCCGGCCATCGCTCAGTTGCTCTCCGTGTTTCTATTTATGTTTATTCGACTATCTGAATTCAGTTTTTGTATGTTCAAGGCGTATACCATACTATAGCATACCATAGCATAGTTTGGGTCTACTAACTTGAAATGCATCGAAAGCTTCGATGTGGATTGTATTTCGATAGATCAATACGTAGGCATGTTTGTGTGTCAAATATTTGGATAGCAAATACGCGTTCAATCTTTTATCTCTCTCTCTCTTTCTCACTGCGTATCTATTTCCACAGGTTTTGGGTAAAAATTTGTTTGATGATGATTTCGGTTTTTGTCACGTAGTCATCAGGCATAAAAAAAACTACTCGTATAGTTTTTTGAATGAACTCTGTTAGCACTTGCAACCGTCGATGATGATGATGATGATGATCTTCCTCTTTGCCTTTTCACATGCCTCCAATCAAGTGTGAATAATGCCGATTTTCGGGGACCAGTAAGCCCAGTAAGTTCAGTATTTAAGCTTAATTGTTATGCTGATAGAGGCGCTAGATGGATTGGTTTCAGCTTCAGAGCATAGTCTCACCTGACAGGTGTACAAACACACACACACACACCTTTACCTGTTTGTCTGTGCGAGATTACCGGCTCACGTTTCATGCTTTTTTGTTTGGGGGTCTCCAAACTTCAACGCGCTTTTTGGTCAAGTATTTTTTTTTATTACATATTAAAAAGCAAAACATTAAGGGGTGCTGCCTTGGCAACGAAGTTTTGATACACTCGCATTGCTAGCAATAATATATATTAAATTAAATAAATAATTAAATGATAAATAATAATAAAATAACTTAAAAAAAAAAATTGTAAATAATATCCTTACTTTTAACTTAAATTATACTTATATTTTTAATTTAAATTTATATTTGAAATTTTATTTTATTTTAATCTTTGAGTCGACTGCTCTTAGTTGACGTTAAATAAATAAATAAATATATTGAGTTTTACTAGATCCAGAGAAGTATATGAACTTTTCTAATGTATCTGCAGATAAAAGCTTTACTTGTTTAAATGTTTATAACTTGCAATTGATTTTATTTTTGATAAATATACGAGGGTCGTTTGATAAGTCCGTGACTTTTTGAATAAAATATATTTTTTTCGTCAAAGAAGCGTTTTATTTCTCAACATAATCTCCTTTTAGCTCTATACATTTAGTCCAGCGTTTTTCCAATTTTTTTATTCCTTCCAAATAATAGGTTTTCTCAAGGCCCTCAAAATAGTCGTTTGTTTCTGTGATGACCTCTTCATTTGACCCGAATCTCTTACCGCCGAGCCATTTCTTCATGTTTGGAAACAACAAATAGTCACAGGGGGCTAAATCTGGAGAATATGCTGGATGGGGTAGCAGTTCGTAGCCCAATTTATGAAATTTTGCCATGCTGACTACACACGTGTGCACCCGTGCATTGTCCTGATGGAACAGCACTTTTTTTTCGCCAAATGCGGTCGTTTCTGCTTCAAATCAATATCGAATCTGTCCAAAAGCTCTGAATAATATTCGCCGGTGATCGTTTTACCCTTTTCAAGGTAATCGATGTGAATGATACCTTGTGCATCCCAAAAAACTGTGGCCATGACCTTGTTGGCCGACAGACCCACCTTGGCCTTCTTTGGTGCACGTTCACCCGGAGAAACCCACTGTCTTGATTGTTCTTTGGTCTCTGGTGTGGTGTGGTGGATCCATGTTTCGTCTACGGTAACGAAACGGCGCAAAAATTCGTTTGGATTGCGGTTGAACATCGCCAAACACTCCTTTGAAATGGTCACACGGTTGCGCTTATGGTCGTGTGTGAGCAATCGCGGCACCCATCGCGCGGAAAGCTTTTTCATGTCCAAATATTCATGTAAAATGTGATGTACCCGTTCAGTTGAGATGCCTACAGCCTCAGCTACCTCACGCACTTTCATTCTCCGATCATCCAATATCATTCCATGGATTTTGTCGACGATTTCTGGCATGACGACCTCTTTTGGGCGACCTGAACGTTCGGCATCACTTGTACTGGTACGACCACAACGGAACTCAGTAAACCATTTCTTAACCATTGAAATTGATGGTGCAGAGTCCCCATAATATTTATCAAGTCTTTCCTTGGTTTCGGTGATGGATTTTTTACGCAAAAAATAATGCTTAATTAGCACACGAAATTCACTTTTTTCCATTTTCGTTAAAATTCACGAGATCGTCTGCTTTCAATGCCTATAAAACGCAAACCAAAAAACGCAGCTTTCTCAAAATTTTACAGTCAGCTGTTAATCGATAACTGCTGACAGGAGCAGTGTTGTATTTAGAGCAGGTGCGCGGCAAATACAAAAAGTCACGGACTTATCAAACGACCCTCGTATCTAACATGCCAAAGGAGGAAAAAGTAGAATATATGAGAAGTTTGAACACTTAGATCTCAGCTATTATAAAAACTCTAACATATATATTAAATTTGATAAGAAGGTTTCTATATATCATTGGCACTTTTTTTTATTAATTGATAATTTTTACATATTAGACACATAGATACTTACTATATGCAAGTAACTCTCAAATTTCTTAACGATGGAAACATAAGCACGGGAAGTTGATTGTTGCAAAATAGGAGAAGCAGAGAAATTCTCGCAGAATTTGTTATTGAGAATTTTAAGTGATTTACAAAATTGGGTAAAGGGTATAAAGATGTCGTTAGCTTTCGTGTTTATTTGGTTTGCTGAACTTGGTGAGAGCCGCGTAATTACTTTAAATATGTAGTAATAGTTTTTTAATTGAATTGTTGCAAAAAATGTGTGTGTAGATCTCCCTATCTCTCTCTCCCCTCTCTCTCTTGCCATCTCTCTCTCTGGACAATGTGGGTGTGCGTTTAATTGATTGTCATGTGCCGAGGGCCGAGGCGGTTGCACAATTCCAATATCAATGGGAACAAGTGTGTATATATATATAAATATATATAGATACCTGTAGAGGGAATTGAGGCTGCTCTGTTTACGCAATGCGATCCGGCAGGCACCTGCTGCCACTGCTGGCTAATTCGGCCCAAGCTGACGTCACTGATAAAAGCCGCTGAGCTAATATTGGCTATACATATGTATAATATGTATGTATGTGCTAAGAGATATCCAGTCGGTTGCATATGGCATGGGTGCAATTTGTTCACTTGGACTTGGCCAACAAGCTTAAAGTCAGTGCCAAGTAATGAAAATTTCAACGTGTTTTGGCATTAGACGTGAAAGTGCGAGTTACACTCGAGAGACGGGTGTGGGAGCAGGCCAGGGGACCAGGAGGGGGTGCGGGTGGTTGGGGGCCAGCCAGCCAGCCAGCCGCAGCCCACATGAACGTCAGTCACTTCATTTTTATGGCACGTAATTTGCAATTGGCAAAAGGCAAAGTGACCAAAGCAAGCAAAGAGGCGCAGAAATATACAGAGGCTAACACACACACACACACACACACACACACGACGAAAACGAAGACGGCCAAAGCCGTTGACAGCGTTGCCTGCGCCTTTGGCAACTTTTCACTTTTCATTTTGCGCTTTTCCAGCGGCAGCAGTTACAGTCTTTATCGATCGTTGTGTGTTTTGTACATATTTTGGCCTGTTGGCCTATTAAGTCGCTCCCTCTCTTTCTCCCTCCCTCTCTCTCGCTCTCTCTCTCTCACTTCACTCCCTCCCCAAAGGTTCTATGTGCTTGGCTGGGGGCCAAATTGCCAATTGGCCCCTGTTGAAGGGAAAAAACCCAAGCATATGCAGCGACCCATTTAGCCGCACATTGCGCATACGCAGCGTGGTCTGCGGACAATAACAATCAATGCTGCTGCTGCTGCTGCTGCTGCTGATGACTAATACGAACTTCGCATGAAATGTAACATTCGTCACGTGACAACAGCAACAACAACAAGAGGGGCAACAACGGCAACATATTTGTCAAAAATGAACAAAAACATTTTTGGCAAATTTTTAACGTCGACATTTGCAAATTAGGAGAAACTTTTGCCAACAAGATGGTAGACCCATATTTCCTATAGAGAATTCATAGAGATGAAACTGAGAGTGTGCGTGTCTGAGTGAAATTTTCACCAGATATTCAAATGAACAACAACAGCAGCAGCAGCAGCGACAGCCAGCAAAAGCGTTGGCTGAACAAACAAAACAGTCAAAACGTCAATAGACAAAAAACGGAAACCGTTAAACTCAAATAACAACAACAGCAACAGCAACAAGTGGCAGCTACAACAACAAGAGCAACAAACGTTATTTTTCAAATCGCTTTCAAATTGTACAAGTTGTTGTTGCTGCCGCTTCTCCTGCTGCTGCTGCTGTTGTTAATGAGGCGTGCTCCGTTGTTTACTATGCCACCCCTTGCCCACCCCGACTACATTCCCCCCTCTCCGAAACGGAGTTGCTGCTAAAGATCAATGCGACTTTTGGTTGCTCGACCAAGTCAAGCCTAGCCGAGATCAGGCTGCTGCTGTTGCTGTTGTTGCTGCTGCTGCTGATGTTGTTGTTGCCTACCACTTTCGTTGTTTGTCTGTTGTTGGTTTTGAAGCTTTGAGCGATTTTTCATTGGAATAGAAAGTGAATTGAATTTCTTGTCAGCGGCATCTGCTGCTGCTGTTGTTGTTGTTGTTGTTGTTGCTGTTGCTGCTGCTCTTGTGTCGTCTTCAACGTTGTTTACAATGAACAAAACACTGCTTCAAAAATTGGATCATGTCATTGACCTTAGCCTGGCCCAGAGCAGTGAGAGTGTTGGGCATTTTTTTTTTTTCTTTTTTTCAGCGGGAAAAGCAAACTAGAAAAAAAGCTTTTTGTTTGTCGTTTTCTTGCAGCTAATGGAATTTTCTCGAGTGCAAGTGAAAACTGTTTAAAGAAAAGAAAAGAAAAACAAATCGTGTAGAGAAAGAAACCATTAAAGCTGAAAGTATTTATTTAATGACTCAAAGAAAAATTAATAAAAATAAATTAAAATTAATAAATAAAAAATAAATTAATAAAATACATAAGCACAATTATGCATAATATAATATATAATAAATAAATATATAATAATTAATAAAGTAGTATTAAATTATTTTATATGCAATTGGGCAGGTGCAGATGAGAGAGCTTCCCTGGGATCCTAACTGAATTTCATATATTTTATTGCCTGCTGCCCTTTTCAGCTCGAAACTGGACCACGATCATCATCGTCGATTTCTTTTGCGAAATGTGTAAATTAAAGCTAAACCACCCCAACCAATAACTACAATAATACTATAATAACTGCCAGTTAGCTGTGGAGTTTGTTCACCTTTCGCCTAATTATCAAAATACATAAACGAAACGTACCAAAAATACAAAAAAAACAAGTGGGTAGGGCTACAGTCGAACGCCCGACAGTAGGATACCCTTCTCCCAATTTTTAAAATCCGTTACAAACGTGTAACCACACTCATAATTTCAAACAGAAATTTTGCACAAATACTTCTACTACATATAGCTTTCTCCCTCACACTGACACAGCGACGCACGTTAAGAGTGACGTCGACGTCGGCGTCAACTACTGAAAGCAGCGCGCAGGCTGCTGCTCGTACATTTGTACTGAAAACGTTGACTTGAATAACTTCTGTGTTATTGGTCCGATCGAATTGCAATTTGGAGAATATGTTCGTATGTCATATAGCTTTATACATACCAAAGCAGAACTTTATAAGTTTAATAGTTTGCTTAATAATCACAAATTACCGATTTGCGGGGGCGGTGGGCGTGGCATCAAACATTTAACATAAACTTCATCTGCTTGGGAAATTTAGGAACCTACATACCAAATTTGGTATCTCTAGCTTTTTTAATAGCTGAGATCCGTTGTCTCAAACAGACAGACGGACAGCCGGACAGACGGACAGACGGACAGACGGACAGACGGACAGACAGACGGACATGGCTCAATCGACTCGGCTAGTGATCCTGAGCAAGAATATATATACTTTATGGGGTCTGCCACGCCTCCTTTTGCCTGTTACATACATTGCACAAAGTTAGTATACCCTTTTTTGACCATTTTCAATGGTCGAAGGGTATAAAAAAAACCCAAAATAATACCGTAAAAAAACAACAAAAAGTGAGCTACAAGACGCGTGCAAAGGCAGACTCAGACTCAGAGTCGACAACTTCAATGAAATCAATTTTACGATAATAATTTTTTGAAAGCACAACAACAACAACAACAACATACAACACTGTGAAGCCCTGCTGCTTCATAAACATTGAATCAGCGCCAGGCCCCAGCCCGGTACCGTTGGAAATTTCTTGCTTTTTCTTTTCTCACACACACACACACATACAAAGTGGTGTGTTGGTAGTTGCGAGTGTGTGTGTGTGCTTTTTCGTTGTTATTGTCTTGCCAAAATGTAGGTCAAGTTATATGGTGAGTATCTCGCTGTAGCTCAGTGTGGGCTGCAGAGAGTCGGTCAGCCTGAAAGGCAATCAGCCAGTCAGTTAGCCAGTCAGTTAGCCAGCCAGTCAGTTAGCCAGTTAGTCAGACGCAGTCGAAGACTTTTCTAGTCGCTTCATCCCGTGGCAACTTTCACTTAGAAAGTTCTGCTTGCGGTCGTCGCTTGTTTATGTTGATTTTCGTTTTTTTTTTTTTTTTTTGGTTTCTCGGTTCGCTTTGCGGAGGGTGCCATAAATGACGAGTTAATATGCTCTCTTTTAACTGGGTCAATACGTGGGGGCCTGGGAAACGCGATAGCACAAAGATAAATACACATATATGTGTATATAAATCGTTCGAGTGATCCCCAATATCGCATGCACTTCATGCGACCGTATTAATTGCAATTTTCAATGTAAAAACGCGAGAGCTTTTTGCCGTTAGGCGAGCCAACCTTGGCAAAACAGCTGCTCGCCCGCCCGCTTGCTCTCGCTCGCTCTCTCCCACTCTCTCAGTAGATTTCCCTGAACTTCATACAGAAAAGCTAAACACACACACACGCGTCTATTTATAGCGCCAGCAGCGACAGCACATCCGCGTCGTCGTGCAGTGTGTGTGTGTGTGTGAGTGTGTGAACTTCCTGTTGCTGCAGCTTGCGCGTCGGAGTGAGAGAGATCACGGCGCGCGCATGCTGAGAGAGAGCGAGCTTTTCTACTGATGTTGCGCTCCCCTCGCTCGCTCGCACGCATGCGAAGCTCTCTCAGAATGCAGTTCTCAGTTAAAGAGTTGTGTTGCTGTCTCTGTTGTTATTTGTAATGGCTGCTGCTGCTGCTCTGCTGCTCTCTGCTGCTCTGCCGCTCTGCTGCTGTTGTTATTATTGACCTAATCACTTGTGGAGCACAAACGAACATTGAACTTTTACTTCCGCATGCAATTTAATGCACTCGCTCTGCTCTTGTTGCTGCTCTTGTTGTTGTTGTTGTTGCTCATATTCTATTGATCATTTTGCCATTTTAGCCGGCAGCGCCCGCCCAGTGACATTAATTAATGCACAGAGATTCATCAAATATGCGCAGGCCGTTTGCAAAATCATATTTTATGGCCCCATCGGCAATTTGTTGTCTGCGTGAGCCGAGCCCTAGGACAACCCGATCGAGCCTGTGTGTGTGCCTGGAAAATTGTGTAATTAAATGCGACAATTTTCGTAGGCCCTCAGGGGCAGCGCGTTGTTTTTCCCCATCAATAAGAAAGATCTTTCGTTGTATGTTTTAAATACGATTTCTTTTAATATTATATTCATGTGTTTATGTCTGTGTGGTGTTTTTTGTATGTGTTTATATAAATAGCGTAATATACTTAAGATCTACAAATATGTTTATGTAATAGTTCTCATATTTCTCATACTTCTTTCTCACAAATTGTACAATACAATAATATATATGTGGGGTAAAACGAAAAACTAATAAAAATGAAAAATGAAAGAATGAAAGTAAATCGAAAATGTATATCGAAAAATGCTCAACAAATGAAATATGACACTAAATTTAATACTTTTCGAATTGGTATTTTCAAGCTAAGTATTTGCCTAACTATGGATGAGAGCGTGTAGGATATGCGTGTGAACAATTAATTAACTCGATTGATTATAAAATAATAATAAATAATTTAAATATACGTTTATCGAACTGAATAGAAAAAAACACTAAATACAAAAGTTGTAAGAGCTCTCTTTCTCTCTCTCTCTCTCTCACTCGCTCTCTCTCTTCTCTACTTTCTTCGTCGCCGGCAACTGGAGGTCTCCTCGCGTCCACGCAGGCGCAACCAACGCGCGCCCCCAATCATGTCCAGCGTATTTTGGAACTAAGGCAAAGGCGGTGTGTGTGCAGTGTGTGTGTTGGATTTCTCTCTCCCTCTCTCTCTCTCTTTCTCCAGCAGGCTAGTATTGTCCTGTGGGATCCAGCGCCAGCTGACGCTGCTTGTGGCGTGTCTCGCGCGTCTCACGTGGACGGCGATAGGTGCCCGTAGGATCGAGATCGAGTACGTGCATTTTGTGTGAGGTTTTTCTGAACTTTTTTGGATGAGTTTAAAGAGTTTTCTTTGATTTTGTGGGGGAAAGGCAGCTGAGCGGATCAGTAGGTGCCGGTGGGGTCCAAAGCAAGCGACATTTTGATAGATAAGTAAATGTTTCTTAGTTTCAAATTAATTTCTCTCTCTCTTTCTCTCTCTTAGTATTGGCCAGTGGGATCCAGGTAGGCTGCCATATTTAATGTTGAAAACTTTTGGTAATAGTCGGGAAGCTGTTGCTGCTTTAGCTCTTTTCTCCTCTCTCCTCTCAGTACTGACCAGTGGGATCCAGGTAGGCTGCCATTTGTATGCCGTGTAATTAGCCAAAAATACTTGAATGATTTCAGAACGATTTCGTATTTCTGCTGCTGCTGCTCCTTTGTTTAATTTAAATAAATTGATATTTATACTGGTTCTCTCTCTCTCTCTCTCTTTCTCTGCTTCTGCCCTTGTCTTTGTCGCCGTGTGTTTGTTGTAAGTTCTTTTATTATCACCAGTTGTTGTTGTTGTTGTTATTGACTGATTATACGGTGTGTGTGTGTGTGTGTGTGTGTTTATATTTTTAGCTCGTCTTTTGTTGTTGTTTTTGGGATTGTCAATAGTTTTTGCCGTGTGTTTTCTTTTTGTTTTCGAGTCACTGACACTTGAAATCCATTAAATACGCTTTGTTGTACGAACTTTATTGTTTATTAATTTAAGCTGCTGCCTGTCTATTGTTCTTAAATTGTTTACTTTTGCTTATGGAAACCGAGCAAAATGTATTTCTTTTTTTTTAACTTTTTAAAAAGACAAGTTCACAATGTTTTAACAACTATTTATATATGTTTTGTAATTGTAGCGATCTTAACTGATCTCTCTGCTTGCTGATCTGAGCTCGTCGAACGTTGTCGATCTTATGATTCAAGACGTTCGCCATACGGCGTTATTTATATGAATCCGAACAGAGCCAGAGAGCGGAAGAGACAGAGAGAGAGAGAGCGCGCAGCTAGAGAGCCCACGGAAGCTTCACAGTTGCGCTCTTTGGCATGCGAGCAAAAGAGTACGCTAGCTGGCAGGTGTGTGCTCTTAGCTGCTGCTCTTGAAATCTCTGGCAAACGAGTGAGTGAGTGAGAGTGCGAGAGAGCGAGAGAGCTTCGGCAATTTCATTCATGTGATCAGTGCGCACGCTCTCGCTCTCTCGTGCTCAGGCGCTCTCTCTTTGTGGCTGCACGAAGGTATGAGGGCAGCACGCACACACACACACACACAATCGCACAGAGAGACAGACGATCGTTCGCCTCCGCCTCCGCCTCCACTTGGGTTTCATTCAAGAAAACAGCTGTTTTTGTCAAACTGCGAAACGATCGAGTGCCCTCGTTATGCCGTTGTCTCTGTGTGTGTGACGATCGGCTCTGCCTATGCGTGTGTGTGTGTGAGCTAGCCAGGTAGACCGCTTGCCTATTGGTTGCATTCCTTGCTGATCCTGACTCCACCTACATTCTGTGCCGCAGCTAATTGATCTCGATCTGCAGGCATGACTTGGCCAAAATTAACTTGGCCTTTTTGCTTGGGCTAACAACAAGTAGTAAGCAGCCAAGGCAAATACACATGTTAACCCTGTCTGTCGCCGCTGCTTAAACAGCGTGATCCTGCCATAAGTCCCAAATTAATGATCTTTTAGCCGCAGTTACAGCCCACTTTACGTGACATTTGCCAAGGCCTAAGCCGGCGGTCGGCAAGACAGAAGGAACAGAAGGAACACAGAAGGCTTAAGCCGCAAGCAGGCAGCTCATAAAAAGGATAAACGCACACACAATCGCCATGAGTCAGCAGCAGCAGCCTGAAATCGACGGATGCTTCCGCGAAATGCGACACCCAAGACCCAAAAAAAAAAGAAGAAACTCGAAAAAAGAAAGAAAATTGCAAAATTCTGTTTGCGACATTTTTTTTTGTTTTTGCCCAAAATCCTCCAAGTCAGCTGGCGCACAAGATTACAAGATATGCAATTTACGACAAGGCAGGACACAATAGGAAATATAAATCCTTTCGTTTTATTACGCGCCTAGAGTTGAGATCATAAACGATCGACTTCCGGCCACTTGGAGCGGCTGTCGTGCCAGGCACGAGTCGAAAAGATCCGAGAACCCTTTGGCACGAGCTGCCAGCCGGAGTGAGGGGCGTCTCCACAGATGGATGTTGGCCTTGAGATCCTTGAGAGACTGCCTGGAAAATATGGCGCAGCCTCCGTTATTCTGTTTGGCCAGTTCCACTTCCCGCTTGGAGCGGATATTTAGCAGCCGCCACGCATTTTGGCGCTTCCGTTTTCACTTTTCAAATGGTTTTTCCTTTTTTTTTTTAGCTATCGAATTCGTTATGCATCATTTGGGTTTTCCTTTCCGTTGCACCTTTTGTCTCGGCCACGTGCCACGTGCCACGGAAAGGTAAAAAAGAAAACACATTATGAAAAACTCGCATCCAACATTTGTTGGCACAACTGCTGTCTGTCTATGTGTCTATCCCCCTCGCTCTGCTGACTCCTGTCTCTCTCCTATCTTCCCATTACATTGGTTTTGTAATGCGATCCAGAGCGAATCTACATACCTTTCTTGGCCAGCAGATTCACTTTTAACGGCTGCTTTTTTTTGGGGAAAAACCTTATGCAATGTTTGAAGTTATACGATCTGCGATCTTGAAGCGACAAAAAAAAGAAAAATAAATATAAAACATAAGGAAAATATGGGTCAATGTTCCGGCGCGTATTTCGTTTATTTCTCTCTATTTTTTTTTGTCAATATAACAGTAAATCTGGTCAGTTTCTGTCAATTTCCGCTAACCAAGCTCGCTCTTGGACTTGGCCATGCAACTGCTGCAGTTTCGTTTTACCAACTACCAGTTCTTCAGTTCTCGAGAGTTAGCTGTTTTTTTTTTCCTCTTCTTATATCATTGGCAAATGGCAATGCCAGAAACTCGTTGCGTCGACAATTTCGGAAAACAGCTTCGTTTTAGTCAGTCAAGTGACACAAGTGTGGAAAGAGTGGAAAATGGTGCCACATTTTCCAGCACATTTTTAATTAGTTGGCTAAGTTGGGAGAACCGTTAGCAATCACGTTGATGGCCGCAGATGATAAGCGAAACGCTTTCATTGAGAGAAACGCTGACATCGACTCTGATTTGCACTTGAAGTCTGGAAGAGTCGCTAAATTCTATACGAAATGGGTTTTTTTACCTGTTACTTAGAGGGTAGAATGCTATAAAGCGAATAATAATAATAATAGACAGTTTTTTGTCTGTATGAACAACTAGATCTCAGAGTCCATACGAGCTAGGGCTAACAAATTGGCTGACAATATGTCCAATTAATTCACGCATATCAAGTTGATTTTATAATTTAGCAAACTGCAGTCAAAGCTAAGATATTCTTTTTTTTTAATAACTATCTTTTTGTACAATAATATTAAATTTAAAAATTTATAATCTTAATTAATTTTATATATTTTTTTTCTTCAATTTACTCAATTCAATTCTTAAATTTTTCATCTTAATTTTATTTAATTTTAATTTAAAATCAAATTTTAATTTCAAGTCGACTGTCTTAGGTGACGTTAAATAAATAAATAAATACGTTACAAATGATTTATAAAAATGTAAGAAACTTTACGATCAGAAGAAATAGTACCTAGTGGTAATTTCTTTGTGTAGCATATTGAACATTTGTTTTAGGGATGCTAATTAATTATTAAATTAAATTACTATACACATAATTAATAAAAATGTAATTGTGATTGTATTATAGATATAAATGTAATATAAGAAGTTTTGCGATCAGAAAAAGTTTTTTCCATTTTTTTTAATTGTGATATGCACAGTAATTTATAAATTAAATTACCAAATTAAATTAAATAATTATAAATAATTAAATAATTATAAAATAATTAAAAAAAAAATTCTTAAATAATATCCTTACTTTTAACTTAAATTATTCTTATATTTTTAATTTAAATTTATATTTGTAATTTTATTATATTTTATTCTTTGAGTCGACTGCTTTTAGTTGACGTTAAATAAATAACTATAAATGCTTTCAGAAAGTTTGATTTTTATATCTAGTAACTACAGCAAAAAAATATTAAACAAAATTCTAGAGTATTTCCGAAAGTGAAGGTGGGTTCTTACAAAATGAATTAATTTTAGATTAAATTCAAATGAAATTGATTTATAGGTAATCAAGTCGTACCCTCAACATAACATGGATACTATTTTAAGAACTCGCCCGCAATATTGTTTTGAGGAAACCCCTATAAAGTACTATATAGTACCCAAGCTGTGCACAGGTTCTTTTCCCGCGATCCACGTGCTCTGTGCAGGTTCTTGCGCCAGTATAAATTACTGATAAATTGTGAACTTTTACTCCAGTTTTGACAGTGCAAGAATTAAATCAAATAAAACGTGATTGAGCCTTGTGTGATGATCGAACTTTTCCGTGATTTCCACATACCAAACCATCACCATACCACATCAGAAGTGGAGAAAATGAAAGAAGCAGTGCGGCCAGTGCACGACGAAGATATCGCTCGGTGGGCCTGGGTCTGGGTCTGGCCAGTTGTTGTTGGGCGGGGGATATGTTAAGTGTGACACAGCTGAATATGCTAAACGTAGTCCCCTCCCCCTGCCTCACTCTCTTGCACCCCTGCGCCATAATATGAGACGCAACCAAATTGACGCAAAATGCAAATTCCAAATTCGATGCCGTTTTTTATCTCTCTTTGGGTTTTTCTTTTCTTTTCTCTTGCAGCAATTGCCGAAACTCAATGAAAGGAACTTAGATAAGTGGGGGGGGGTACACCCCCGTTAATGACATCAATGTGGAGCGATACTGCGCGCATAAGAATCTACATATGGACGAGGTGCCAGCTGCGCTCTCTGTGATTGCGAATCCGCATCCACATCCACATCCACATCTAGAGATCATTACACAGCGGTCAAACGGTCATTGGCCTGCTTCTGCCTGCGCTAGGTATCTGTATCTGCATCTGTATCTGTATCTGTAAATGTATCTGTATCTGTGCGTATTTGTATCTGCAGGTCTATATGAAGCTGTATCTGTATCTGCAAGTCTATATGAAGCTGTATCTGTAGCTGCAAAGTCAATCTGTATCTGTATCTGTATCTGCAAGGTATCTGTAAATGTATCTGTATCTGTTGCTGCTGCTGGTGGCACGTAAGCAGCCTCGGCATCTTTCAGCATGTGTTGTTGGCGCTGCTTACGCAAAATTATTTATGAAAACAGCAAAAAGACTTTGATTCTTCTCGCTCTGTCGGCTATCAATCGCTCCCCCTCACTTCTTCCCCCCTTCCCAGCTCTCTGCCCATTGGCCATGCTAATTGTCGGATGCCGTCGCGTTCTGTGAAAATTCCGCATCTATTTGCATACGCGAGCAACCCGCGCATTTAACTATATCTCTCTTGATAAAGAAGCCAATCGCTTAGGCTGCAGATAGGAAGCGCACACACAGCCATATAGAGGAGGGGAGGGGGGAAGGGGGGTGTAGGGGCAGCGGCTGATGCATTGCAAACTATGAACCTTGTTACAGCGTTTGTTATTGATTTCATAATTCGCCAGTCAATGGCCTGAAAGATACACAGATACACATGCACGACCATGCAGATACCCTGTACCAAGGGGGGTAGGGGGTAGCGGGGTGTTATGGCAAATTGCAGGCAAATGACAAATCAATCTGTGTGCAATCAAAAATGACTTCCCTGGCTTGACGCTGGCGCTGTGGCATCGCTCCGCTGCGCTCTGCGGCGATTTTCACCCAATAAGGAAGCAAAACAAGCAGCGGCAGCAGCAGCAGCAGCAGTGGCAGCAACAACAACAACCAGAAACTGCAGCCAAGCAAAACAGCGGAGCAGGCAGAGAGAGAGAGGAGCAGCAACAACAATCCCTATAAATCTACTGCGTAGACTAGAGACGGCAGACTGAAGACTGAAGACTGGAGACTGCAACAACTGCTGCGGCCTCTCTTTGGACACGGCCCAGACCAGACCGGGCCAGACCAGTTGCTCTGCCAGCGACTAGTTGCTGCTGCTGCTGCTGCTGCTGCTGCTGCTGCTGCTGCTGCTGCGAGGTAAAAATAACCTCAGCTAAGTTCACTGGGGCGAGGTTGAATGAACTCGCCGGCCATGTGTGGTTGTTGTTGTTGTTGTTCTCTTTGTGGGGAGAAAGAAAAAGAAAAAAATCCTAAAAAAAAAAAATAGAAGAAAAATGTTACATTTTGTTGCCATGTGTAGCTGCTGCTGCTGCTGCTGCTTGCAACTTGTTGCAGTTGCAACGTGCAGCGGATATGTTTGCGTGGGCTGCCCCCGGATATATCAATGATAATGCCCTTTTACTAATTCAATCTGCCAGTGCAGTTGCAGTTTCCATTTCTCTCAATTAAACATGCGCGAAATTGTCGCAGAGATTCGTAGTTCTCTCTCTCTCTCTCTCTCGCTCTCTCTGGGATGACAAACAATTAACTTATCGCGAAAAAGTTTCCGGAAACGAGACAACCCACACACACAGAGAAGGAGGCACTAAGAAAAGCAGCGCATTGCAGTTGCAATGGGGCAGGGGCAGGGGCAGGGACAGCGCGCAGAGATTGCCCAGTGTGTAGAGGAGGAGGAGGAGGAGGTGGTATTGTTGGGGGGTATAATATGTTTGTTGACATCCAATTAGAGCGATTTCCTTCCTCATTAACAGAGGCCGACGACGGAGACGGCGACGACGACGACGACGACGACGTTTTGAAATTTAATTCAAGCGTCAACAAAATTATAGCAAACACTGTGCACACACACACACACACGCAAAAAGAGCAGACACACACACACACACAGAGTAAGACACACAGCAGACACACACACTGAGTTTATGCGAAGCAATGTTCGTGATTTAATAAATAAACGTAAGATCAAAACTGAATCCAAAAAATATTTACATCGTCAACCCGGCGACATAGTAAATCAGTTTTTCCCTAAATTTATGAAGTTTAGTTACATTTATTATTTGTTTTTATTTTTTATATTATTTTTAGTATTTTTTGTTATAATATAGTTAACTTATAAGTTTTACTCTTTGCTTTTGGTAGTTACAAATACAATTTTAATACATTTAACATTTTGTATTTTCTTTTTTTTTTACAAAAAAAAGAGTTCCCTAACATATATAAAACTTATTAAAAATAATACCCAACTAATAATAAACGTCGTATAAATTGTCCTCTTCGCTTGTGTTGAATATAAACACAATAGAATAAGAATAAAGGCTACAAAATTCTGTTTAACATATTTCACACATTCAAGAACTCATGAATAATCGTGGCAGAATTAATTAGATAATTATAATTATAAATATAATTTTATTTATTTTAGATTGTCAGTTTTTATTTTGTTCACTTCTACAAATCTGACTAGATTTGTCAATACTATTGCCCGAAAAAGTTTCTTTCGTATAAAGAGAGCCTATTTACATATCACATTCGTTTATGATGATTATAGATGAATAGTATAATATATTATTGATGCTGATTATATATGAATAGTTTAATATATTTTAAATTACTAATAGACTATAAATATTGTCGGATCATTGCAAAACCGCGTTTCTTTCCCTCTTACGTATTCGTAATTTAATTTCACGTATTCTTGAATTCATGTAGCACATGGCATAAACGTAAAACACACACACGAAGCTCAGTCTGCGCTGCACGACAAACAATTAGAGCTGCTGTGGACATTGTTAGTGATGGATGCATTTTCATAGACATGCCATGGTGATCATCATCATCATCATCATCATCATCATCATCATCATCATCCTCTGCTACGTCGCAATTAGAGCTCGAGCTGCAAAAGTACAATAAACCCAGTTGGCAGTTGGCAGTTGGCAACACCGCAATAAAGCCGCGTCGGGCGGGCATCGTGGGGTTTTTGAACTTGTGCCGCGGCGTAGGGTCTGCCCGATGATCGCTGTCTCCGTCTCAGTCTGGCGCTCTGCTCTGACTCAGTGTGTGTGTGTGTGTGTGTGTGGCGGCTTTTAATGCTGGCGCCGGGGCCAGGTTTATGGCAAAACATTTAGCGGAGCGTTTAGCAGCCAAATGGCTTTATTATTGATGCCAATGGGAGCGAGCGAGCGCGCAGGAAGCGAAAGTGAAAGTTGCAAACAGCTGAGCATGCCACAGGGCGGTCGGAAGGGGGAGAGGGGGAAAGGCAGGGTTTATTAGCAGTTGCATCTCTCTATAGATACATATGAGAGTAACTGAATCCCCGTCAATCTATTGGCGACTTCTCCTGCTGTTTCTCTCTCTATGTACATTACGTTTAAGCTGCTCTCTCGCTCGCTCCCACACTCTGCTTGTATCCTGCTGTCCATGTGGCACACTTCAAGGGGTCGCATGTATCGCCTCACATAATGTCATCATCTCCTGCTCGAGCACTTTATGTGGCAAATCTAAACATATGTATTACATGCTCACAGAGAGAGAGACACACACAGAGAGAGAGAGAGAGAGAGAGACAGAGAGAGAGGGAGACAGTCCTAAGTGGTGGATTGGGCACAAATAAAAAAGAGGAAGGAGAAAGAGAAAAAAAAAAGAAAAAAACATAGTCGGAGGCGCAGGGTACCCCCTGGCTGGGAACTGGAACAGCTAGACACATGCCACACAGCACATGCCACAACATAGACAGGCAGAGGGGGGGAACGGCAGCAGGACAGACACAGATACAGATAGAGACGGCAGGCAGGCAGGCTCGCTTTGGCACGTAGAACAATGTTAAACAACAACAGCAACATGACGAGGGGGGGCAGGGACAGGGCTACCTCCAGCTAATCCCTGCCTGTTCCCCGGGGTACTTACTCCCCCTTTACTGTGCCTTGTTGATGGTGATGATGTTGTTAATACGACACACACATAAAAGCTCAGCTCAGCGTCGACTTGCGCGCACATGCTGCGTACCTATTCGCATTTCATATACTTACATCATTGCGCTGGTGTTGGTGCCCCCCCTCGTATGTGCCACGCCACTGCCCAGTGTGTCGCTCGCTCTCTTTCTCTCTCTCTCTCTCACACACTGGCGAAAAGAATTACATTTAAATACATTAAATTGTGTAAATAATATGCTACACATGTTGCCCGTTGCCAGTTCATTAAATACATGCCACAGAGCGAGACAGAGATACATGCCCCGACATATGTAGCACACACACACACACACACACACACACAGTTACAGCTCCGTTACATGTGTATCATGTCGTCGGCCTCTGCTGTTCCGTTTGACCAGCGATTTTATTTATGGAATTTCAGTTTGTTCGCCATTTTTATTTTGTTTCCTCTTCTCTCTTTCTCTCCCCTCCCCTTTTTTGTTGTTGTTTTTATTAATTTAGTAGCTGCCTGCTCTGTGCTGCTGCTCGCCTGCTGGCGTATCCTTTAAATACAACTTGTGTGGCCCAACAGCAACAGGGGCGACCCCCCCATCCGCCTCCCGCCCAGCGCCTTTTGATCCTCTTAAGCTAATTACGAGCAGCGACTGCGACTTGAACTCAACATCAAAGCCTGCACTTAAGTGAGTTTATAATCTTCAAAGCTCCAGAAATTCATATGGAACAGGAGCGCAGCGCGGAAGCGCAGCACGTTGCATACTTTGCGGCGCAGCAAGGTGCTCCTGCTCCTGCTCCTGCTTCGGCTTGATGCCAAAGGTTGATTGTGTATTTGTTTTTTTTTGTGGTATATTTAGTTTAACTCTCACCGGCGCAGAGGTCACGACCCCGCAGCAGCAGCAGAGTCACCCTAAAAAAAAGAGGTGCAAGCAGTGTGTGTGTGTGTGTGTGTCATGCGCACTGCAAGCGGCGACTGTGCTAATGCTGAGCTGAGTCTGAGCTTGCTGCAAGCTTCTGTGCTCCCATTAGCTTCTAATATTGAAATTCTCGGCACGCGCAAAAGTTTAGAAATTTCTAATATGCGTGAGAGTGTATGTGTGTCTTTGTGTGTGTAAAGGTATTTGAAATGTTTCACCTTAGTTTTTACATTTCCATTATTTAGTTAGAGCAAGAAATGCCGCGTGTAATGTCACCTGCGGGAAAGGGCGCCAAAAAGTGTGCTACACTTTTTGCTGCGTGCCGGTTGAGCTCAGGTAAATTATGCAATCTACGGCATTGTGGCATGGCAATGCCAGCAGCGACAGGTGAAAAAGGTGTGTCAAATAGGGGAAGGAAAAGAGGGTGGGGCAGGCAAACAGACAGGGAGACAGACAGGCAGAGAGACAGGCAGACAGACAGGCAGAGAGACAGGCAGACAGACAGACAGAAGCCGAGAGGCAGCCAGTTAAACAGACAAAGTGACAGAGCAACAGAGAGAGAGGCAGGCAAAGCCGAGATACTGAGAGATATAGAGGCAGACAGAGAAAGAGAGAGATAGAGAGGGAGACAGAGAGAGATAGAGAGTGGAGGCTACTCAACTTGGCGCTCATAATAGTGGATGTTTCATATATTACAACAAGGCGCACAGCATTTTTATTGTTGTTTGTGCCGCACAAAGAGCATAGCAAGCGCATGAGAGAGAGGGAGAGAAAGGGGTGTATACATCAAGTTTTATTTAATATTATGTTCTTAGTTGCAGTGTGCGTGTGCTATAACTAAAACTATGAAACTAGAGTGTTTCAAAACTAACAGTATTACCATACCAGCCTAACAGGTGCACAGCTTGGGCAGGCAGCACGACAAACTATCTCTCGCTGGGATAGTTCTCTCTCTCTGCCGCTCTCTCTCTCTCTCTCTCTCTCTCTCTGTATACATGCATATGTGAGAGGGAAAGTGTCCTGCGCAAACTACACATGTGAAGCGGACACAAACAGGCAGAGGCAACTAAAAGACGCTGCCCAAGACGCTGCTCCACATGCCACAAGCCACCCCCAATATGGCTGAAACTGAAACTAACCCCCAGCTGGGCACAAGTGAAAGTTACCCTCGACGCGTCGAGGAGTCGGGCGCATAGAATCCATCAATAGGCAGCAGCGGCGCACAATTTACGCGCAAGTTTTACTCGTTGTTCCAAAAGCCAGAAGAATTTTTGGAGCCAGCAGAAAAATACCGTCATTAGGCCAGCAGCGCAGCCGAGGCAGCTAACGCCGCATTCCGATGTGATGACGTTGCCAAAAAAAAAAAACAACCCCAACGACCTCAACACAATATTGGGGCAGCACATGACACGAGCCGGGCTTGCCCCATGGCAACATTGGCCAAGGCGAAAGTTTAGAACGCACACTGACTGGGCAAGCAGAGGCGCCACAGCAGCTGCCACATGCCAGCACAACGCAACGCCGCAAGCCACCTGCTCCCGCTCCCGCTGTGAGTCCGGAAGTGGGTGGATTGGAATTTACTTCCGGTCGCTGGGCTGCTGCGCAAGATGGCCGCCTGGTAAGTGAAAATGCAGCAGTTCCGCATGTGTGGCAACATTGGCGCGAGACGGCAACCCAAAAGCGCCGCTCACGGGCGTGGCCCGCCAGCTATTGATCCACTGCATCTGCCTAATGCGGCGTCCAGAATGAACCCGCAGAGAGTTGCAAAAAAGGAAAAAACAGGGAAACGCCCTACTCTACTCTCCGCTACGCAACGCGCATCTTAAGCTGAAGCTCGACTCGCTCGCAGAGAGAGAGAGACAGGGTTGCCAGGGTTGCCAGGGTTGACAGGGCACATTTTGCAAAATGGCGCCGCTTCTTAAAGTGCCAACTTGTGGCTTTGGGCGAACAGGTGCACAGCCTGGCGCAGAGCAACTAAATCCCGCTCCCATTTTGTGGCAAAGTAAAAATTGTATAACTTAGAAAGCAATAGTTGCGTGTGCTCGACTGTTTAATACCCGCTACAAAAGCAGCTCATTTTTTGTTGCATACTTTGCAGGGCTGCTAAGAATTTGAATTTATTTGTAAATTTATTATATTTAATAACATATATTGCAGTGTGAATCTTCCAACATAAACCTAAATATGGCGAAAGAGTTGCAGGGTTGCTTTGTTAATTTCTTCATTAATTTCTTTGTTTATTATCCTATCTCAAATAAATTAACTGATATTATTTGGGTAATTATAATTATTGTAAATATCTAAAATTATTGTTTTAGCCTTAGAATTATACTTGTTCTCTCAGTTTTTAACTATTTACTACCTACTTTGCTTATATAAAATAACTTCCTTGTTTATTATCTTAACTCAAAAAAAATAAACATATATTATTTGGGTAATCATAACTATTTTACACAATGAAAATGAACTACGCTCGTAATATCAATTTTTTTTAGAATTTTCTCCTAATATAAACTAATAGATTGAATCATTTTTTTTTAAAGGGACTCATGCATATATAGATATTATTGGGTTATATACGCACTGAAAACTGAAACAAATGTAGCCTTAAGGAAACGCTTGTAATATCAATTTTATACTATTTACTGGACAAATTAAGGCGCGGCTAAATTCAAATTTTAAATCAAGATTTATTTTCTATTGTTCGATAATTTACGAATTTTCAAATTTGATAGCCTTATCTATTAAATTCTATTAGATCTAGGTTATTATATAAATGAAAAAAGGACAGAAGGAAAGACAGAGGTAGAGGTGGCTATATCGATTCATCTGTTGATACTGATCATGAATATATAGTATGCACATTATGAGCAGAGAGATGCCACCTCTTTTTTGTTACACATGCATTAGCTTAATATACCCTTCAGCTGTATGACTATCGGGTATAACAATTACTGCAAGTGGTTGCCGGGAGTTAAAGGGAGTTACACACACACCCATAGTATGCCTCACACACACGATAAAAATATTTGCGACGAGTTTCTAAAAAAATACTTTCGAGCTGCGTCGAGCAGGGCAACAGCTCTGATTGCAGGCAGTTTGGGGTGCTGCATATGTTACAAAAAAAAAGCTGAAAAGAAAACAAAGAGAAAAAGAAAAGAAAACCCGTAACACACACACACTCACACGATGTTGTGGCGGCAATTGTCAGTGACTTTTATAGCCACATTTAGCACATCATTAAAACGTCAAGTCATCAATCTTCTTACACATTCGAACAGGCTCGCAGCCCAAGCGGCCCGTGGGCTACCCCGACTGAACCCAACACATGTATGTAGTACCCTATCCCAGTTTTCGACCCCACGCGACTTGAACTAGTTACCAAAAATATTTTCGGCAACTTTTGGCCCAAACTGGCCTAAACAGGAATTAGAAAATTTCCATTTTCGTCACACGGTGTCAGGCCAACAGGCGCCTCAACCAGCTGAGCTCAGCTGAGTCTCGCCCTGCTCCAGTTAGATGCCACGTCGTGGGGCACGTCGTGGGGCACGTGGCATTAGTTTGCCACATTCCAATCTCCATCTGCCGCTTGCTTGGCGCCTGTGCCATAGATATTTCCTCTCAAATGTTAGAAAAAGAAAATGCTGCTTAGGAAAGTGCTTAGAAGCAACACGTGACGCTGACGGCGCTGCCAACGTCGCGTGTTGGCCATAAATTTTGGTTTTTAATGCGAAAACAGTCAACTTAGCGACGTCGAATTGCAGCAGGCGCACAGCAAACTGGGAAGGCGCGTGTTGCATGCCACGCCCGCTGGCTGAGTGTGCCGTCCCGTCCAGGACACATGCGCAGTGAGAGGAAGAGCGGGAGCAGAAGCAGGAGGGGCAGGGTGCAAGTAAAGAGCGAGCGTGGGTGCGCTTTGCCCATGAGAGTTGCAAGTTAATATACGGTCCATTTGTCTCGCCTTGTCGCCATGCGCCGGATCCGACTTACTGCCCAACTTTGGGTGCCTATTACCCTTACGATAATGATAAGAAATTTTTATGCTCGCACACGTGCGGCACGCAGAGCGACCCCTACAGAGAGCGCTGTATATAATAATAATAATAATGGCGGCACGTACCGTTAACGTTCACCAATACACACACACTTTATCAACGCATTTTGGCGCCAAAAATATTTTTAGTACATTCGCATTGCGTGGGCGTCGCATGTCAATGGAGAAAAAGAAATATTGTAGATTCTGTTAGCAGGCGAACAGAAAACGAGAGAGGCGCCTACTCGCCCCACTGCGAACCCACCCCAGGGCAGGCATTGGGAGAGTGTCCTTAAGGACGATCTATTGCGCAGCTGCAGAGAGATGGATGGGTAAATAGGGGAGAAAGAGAAGAGTAGAGAGAAAGAGACAGAGAGAGTGGGAGTGGGAGAGAAAGGGTAGGTAATTGAGAGAGAAAACAAGCCACACACAGTGGAGCCAAGCGGGTAGAAAAAGTCAGAGTCATCCATCAAGAAATATAAACATTTTGTGCCCTTTTAATAATTATATTTCATTAAAGAACTAAATAATAAAAAAAACATCTGGAACGTTTAAAAATGTGTTGGTAATTATAATTTAGGATTGTATGCGTATTTTGAGCTTAATAAAATTTTGACAATGTTATGTTTCTTTGCGGGTAGAAAAAGTCAGAGTTTCTAATGAAGTTCATCAAGAAATAGACACATTTTGTGCCCTTTTAATAATTATATTTCATTAAAGAAGTAAATAAGAAAAAACCTTGAAATTCTCTGGAACGTTTAAATGTTTAATGTGTTGGTAATTATAATTTAGGATTGTATAGGGTATTTTGAGCTTAATAAAATTTTGACAATGCATGATATCATAAACAATATAATATATGGATATTTACTTCTATTATTCTATTCTTTATTATTGTGGCAAGCACTTGGAAAATATCAAAATTTATAAATAAACTCAATTAAAATCAACAAAAATTAATTTATTTACTTTTCTACCATTGTTTTGTACAATATTCCGATATCTTATTATAGACTTTCTTATTTTCCTTTATTCTTTATTATTTTTGTTTGTTTTAAATTATTTGTATTATTCATTATAATATACAGAACTATACATTATATTAGCATATTTTGCTATCCTTTCAGGATTTTAATAGAATTAAATTTCAATGTTTTTCATATATTGACCCACTGTGCAACACCCCCACATTAACAGTACGTTCTTATCCGTGTGAGTGTGTGTGTGAGTCACGTAGACACACTCCAGGAGGCGGGACCCTCAGGCTGGGCTCCAACATTGTAACGACTGCGGCCCCTGTAACTGCGTCGCTTTGATGCAGACACTCCACTAAGGAGCCTGCAAGCCTAATACCTTTTACAGGGATTCGTACTACGAACACACCGCAATTTACATGTCACGCATGTGGGGCAACCCTAACGGCCACGGGGTACACACATGTACAGTGTACACGCATGTGACTACTTGTAAGTGCTCGACATGCACGAACATGTCGCTGTAATTGCTTTCTCGATGAGAGTGTGCGCGTTCTGCTCCACGGCTCGCTGCTGCCCTAGTACAAGTTTGCATATTTCTAAATTCTAAGCGCATCTGTTAGACCAGTCAGCAGGGACCCTGCAGGGTTGCCCTGCCCTACCCCTACCCTAAACACAGAACAAAACAGAACACAACTAAAAATCGAGAGTGGAAGACGAGCTGCAGACCCTGCGCACCCTCGGCAAATTATGATGTTTTAGCATACGATAAAGGGCAGGTACTAAGCAGCAGGCCATGCTCAACGAGCAGATACCCTTGAATATGAATATTTTTGATTTATTTTTATTAAATACCTTTAAATCTCTCTTAGTTTATTTAGTCAACTTAATTCAATAAAGACCATTTTTTTTAGTTATGTTTATTTATTCTATTTATTTAAAAGTATTATACGAAATATGCATACGTAAATAAACCATATTAAATTAAAATTGTTTAAGTATGAATTAATTTTTATTAATTAAATAAGTAAACAGATACCCTGCAATATGAATATTTTAAATTTATTTTTATTACATACCTTTAAATCTCTCTTAGTTTAGTCAATTTAATTCAATAAAAACCATTTTTGTAGTTTTGTTTATTTATTCTATTTAATAATAATAATATAACATATAATAAATTAAGATTGTTTAATTTTTATTAATAAAAAATAAACAAACAAACAAATAAACAAACTTGCTTGAATTTATTTAGTTTTTTCTATTTACTACCTCAAAGTTTTCGAAATGTTCATCATACCCATTGCATCCCTTATTACGTGATATCATAAAGCAATCGTAAAAAAAGAAGAAAACAAAATCATTTCCTCGATAGGAATCTAAAAGACCGAGGCGCTACCACAGACAATCGGCACCCCGACCGCAGATCCGACAGGATCTTTTCACTTTTTTTTTTTCTTTTGGTCGAGCCTTCTTTAGGGTTTCGTTTTTTTTTTTTATTCGCGGCTGCCACACTTCCTGGCTGCCACAAGATGCTGCAATACGAGGGTGCCTCCTACATCTTTCACTTTCTATAAAGAATACAAAAAAAAAGTAGAACAAAAACAAAATAAAAAACCACAAAGAAATTATAGAAAAAAAAGTGAATAGAAAAAAAAAACGTGAGCCTCTCGATAGTTTTTTTTATGCAAAAGACGATGAGATGACGAGATGAGGTTGGGGGAGACACAGAACCATCAGCTGAGGGCGCCATGTGGTGCGTGCCAGGAGCGAGGTTTTTTATGCCAGGCGGATATGCGATATGCTTGGGCGTAACGCGGGACAGCAATCTTTCTATTTCGTCAGGCTGAGCAAGTCGATGGCTTTTGTGGTCGTTTAGCACGCGTCCGCCGGAGCAGGAGCAGGGGGAATGGCTGCAGCAGGAGCAGGCGCAGCTGTGGCCCTTTTGCATATGTTTTGTGCATGCAGCTGCCGTCGGGGCATGGAAATCGAGCGAAAGGACAATCCCCCACCCACTCCACTCATACTACCCCCAACCCCAATTGCAGCTTATGGCCAGCAGTAGCAGGCTGCAACCAGAAAGACTACTCAATCAGTTGTCCACTTGAATCCAGCCAGGCTCATCCAGCCCGCTTCCTACCTACCTGCACGCTCCTTTCACCTTTCCAGATTTCGATTTAAATGTTAATTGTTGTCAACGCATTCGTCACACTTTTGCCCATTGCAGTGGACAATGGGCGAGCGGACGGACATCATGGTCCGAGTCTGTCTGTCCTGGCCAATACCTGCGTTAATAATGCGATTTACATTCCCTTTCCGTTGGCCTTGGACCTTCTGCTGCTGCATCGGCTGCTTGCTGTTCCGTGTCCTTGTTTAGCCTGCTGTTTGATTGAGCTGTGCATCCTCCTCTATTCAACCTAATCCTCACCCTTTGCATGCCTCAACCCCCCCGCACCACTCTCTTCGGCTCCGGATGATATTTGCTTCGCCGGCTTAGCCCGATTTTGCGAGCCTCTTTTGATTGACAGCCAAATGTCGCTCTGCCGCGATAATAACAGAAACAATTGATGGAGCTTTTAAAATACATTTTTGGAATTATACATGTTAATTATAAAAATATCTAAAATCTAGGAGTTTCTTTATAAAACCATGTAGTGTGCTTAAAAGAGCTCATTCTATCAATACCAATCGAAATTTACAGTATTTAAAATATCGGATCACATTTTATCTATTAATATGAACAAACTGCTAAAAATAAAATTTTTCATAATAATGTATAGCATTAAAATATATTTTCGTATATATTTATATTTTATATCTATTATTTTTTATATATTTATATCATATTTATATTTTATATTTTCACTTAATCTAAAATCATTTAAAACAAATAAATATTTACCACGGTGTTAATTCTGCATACAAACACTGATCCTCATTGAGTCCCTAGGAAGTTTAGCTAAAGATCCGTCATTATCGCATGGGAAAAAAAATAAACAGCACGTCAATATTAAAAAATAAAAAACAAAATAAAAAAAATTTCAGATTGCCGAAACCCGGGATTGAACCGGGGACCTTTAGATCTTCAGTCTAACGCTCTCCCAACTGAGCTATTTCGGCTTCGTGCTTGCTGTCGTCCCAAATGTTATGTAGATGCGCGTCCCCGTTCGTCTCCGCCACCACAAAACGTTGGGGTAGCGTGTGCGAGCTTATCTAATCGCTAAAGCAATACAGAAATAGAAAATTAAAAATTAGAACTTTTGCCCCGGACCACATGACTGTGAGATACATATGCATTTGTATGTGTGTGTGTGTGTGTGTGTTTATATTGTGTGCGCATGCCCGCGTTTCACATGCAAAAAGCTAAACACACAATCATAGAAATTACATGTACGTAGCACAGAGAGAGAGAGAGAGAGAGAGAGAGGGAGCTATGCTGCGTCTTCGGCTTAGTCCGAGTCTCAGTGTCAGGCTCAGTGTGCTGCCAAATCATGTTTGTTCCGCCATGATAGCACATGGCATCTAATGAACTGTTGGGGGCGGGGAAGGTGTGTGGTTAGTAGCAGCATGGCAAAGGGGTGGTGGGGAGGGGGTTGAGTTGAGTTGAGTGTGTGGCGTGTGGTGGGGCGCGCAGTGTCGCGCACAGCTTCGCTGGGCAACAAATCAGCCAGCGACCAAACCAGAAATTTAGCTGAAGCTGAAGCTGCCGTCGCCACTCGCAGCGAAGCTGAAGCAGAAGCAGAGGCTGAAGCAGAAGCAGAGGCTGAAGCTGAAGCCGAAGCAGAGTCTAAGGCTGAGGCTGAGGCTGCGACTGTGGCTTTAGTTTCGTGTTGTCGTTGTAAAAATGTTTGCTTGCACGCTTTCCAATGGTTGCTGCTGCCGCTGCTGCTGCTGGTCGTGCTTCGCGGTCGTTGCCCTGCTGTGACGTCACCGGTTCAATGGCAAAATGTGACCCAGATTGTCTGAGCTGCACAACTAAGCTTCGGCTCATAGCACCTTTCTGTGTGTGTACGTGTGTGTATGTGTGTGTACACTTGTGGCTTGTGGCTCTTTAGAACAAAGAGAGCGAAAAGAGAGAGACACAGCAAGAGCGCGCAGCAGTTTGCTTAAGAGAGTGTGCGCTGTAAGCCGAACTTGCCCTTGGGGCTATGTAACCCTTGAATATTTGGACATGGCAGCAGCAGCGCTTTCTCTCTTCTCTCACTGCTTTCTGCGAAATGGGGCCATGCCTTCTTCCCACCGCCTCTTACGCTCTTCTCCTGCCATTACAGCGTCGGCGGTCATTCAATTGTTTTTGTTTTTGTTGCCGTGTGTGTCTGTGTAATTATCGGACAGCGTGCATGCCCATGCATGAGCTCATGCCACAACCATACAATGCACTGGGAGTAGGAGTCACAGTCGCAGTCGCAGTCGCAGTCAGAGCCGCAGCCTGAGCCAGAGCCCAAGCGGCAGTGTTGCGTGTAATTTGTTATTTTATTTTATTGTTATTATTACCGCATGCGACGTGCACTTTATTTTCATTACCAGTTTGGATTCTTTTCATGCCGTGTACCCGTCGCTCCACCCTCCTCTTCCATCCCCACATATCCCCTGTAACTTTGTATGGGTCCACGTTGTATCTGAAGCTGTTCCCACTTGGGGATATGAGCGCATCTAATGCATGCATCGCTATTTCTGGGATACCTGGTGTGCGCCTGTGTGTGTGTGTGTGTGTAGCTGGCGCATAATGCACGTGTGAAGCTGCACTTTTCACTTGGGGGCTGGGCTGATTTCCAGCCTAATTGGAAATTAAGAAATTACAATTAATGAACATAAATAAAATTCTAATGAGGAATATATATTTGTTATCGACTTTTATTAATTTAAGCGTATTAAGTTATCGATATGAGGCAGCCCTGGAGTCAATTACAAGCAGAAAAAAATAGGGTAACACTGTTACTGGAAGCAGTTGGAAGCAGATATTCGATTATTTTATTTTAATTTAAATTGTATTTAATTTTCTTATTTATTATATTATTGAGTTAATTAATTAGTTGCATTAATTATTATTATTATGAGTTCATAAGTAATAAATTGAATTTTTAAAAATATCTATTAAAATAAAGTGTTATCATATCTGCAGTAATGTGCCGCTTTCCCATATCAAATTATCCCACTGTCGCCATGTCAATTGAGTCTAATAATGTTCGCTATTTAAATGTGCGTCAATCCGAGCAATTTTCTGCAATTCATTAAAGCGATTTCGATTCTGATTTGATATTAGTACTGAGCAGTTAATTGCGCTTTTAACGATGCCCCCGCTCTTGCGCTCTTTCATCTGTGCTCTCTTCCACGCACACACACACACACTCCTCTAAGCTTGCCTGCTCACATAGTAAACTTGTAATATTCATGGCACAAGGCAAAGTCGTGAGAGCGGCGCGCTAAAGAGAGAGTACAGATAGAAGAGAGAGAGAGAGAAAAAAGTCGCTGCCGGCTGCAGCAGCAGCAGGAGTCCCCTGAGTGGGGGCCAGTTTCCACTCACACGAAATTAACAATATTTATATAAACAAGTTATAAACAATGTTTGTCTAAACAGTGACAAACATTCACACATACAAACACACACGCACACAGTGCTCTTAAGAACACACACACTCACATACGCACAGCGGCTTAAAAACCAGTTCGCTCCTGCTGGCGCTCAGTCGCGCGCTCCCACAAAGTCACATGGCGCTGCCGCTGCCGCTGCCGCTGCCAAATGCATTACATGAACGCGTCGCGACGTTGACGTCGGCATCGACAACATCGCCATACTTCCGCATTACTGCAGCCTGCAGTGCTGCTTGTGCGCTCTCTTTTGAAATGGGAGGGGGCTCTCTCTCGCTCTCAATCGTCTCTCTGTCTGCGTTTGTGTGTGCGCCTCTCTCGCAGTCAGCTGATTTTGTTTTGCTTGAACTTTTGCCGGCTGCTTGGGCGATCGCGGCCGCGCAGTAAGCAGCAGCTGCGGTTGCGCTCAGTAAGTTGGGCCACACTGGCGAGTCCCGAGTTTGTTTGTTTTGGAGTCGAAAGTCGAAATCTGAAGCGCTTTACACATTAGCATGTCGACGTCGACGTCGACGCTGACGCCGATGGCAACGTCGACGGCGACCCTGCCCAATGTCAATCACAGCGCTGGCCCTGGCCCCGCGTGAGTTGGCTTACAGAGAAGAAGAAAGAAGCAGGGCAAAAGCAGGAGGAACGTGTTTCCAAAGCCATTACAACAAGCTCTTGGCGCTGCATGTGTGTGCGTCTGCTTCTCCCAGTGTGTGTCTGTGTGTGTGTGAGTTTATGAGTGAGCTTTACTGCTGCTGCTGCCCGCACTCTTTTGTTGCACGCTTGTACTGACAATGAAACCCAAATACATATAATAAATACACTCACACACACACACTCACGTGGGCCTGTACATGCCTCAACAAAGCCGCCAAAATGTTTCATACGCACATAGAATCGAAACGCACTACACGTGAAGCCATTGTCCATCATTGTGTGTGTGTGTGTGGCTAAGAGAGTGTGCGTGCTTTTGGCCACCAACTAGCGTCCAAAACTTGGTTACAGCGTGTTGGTATTGTGGCTGTAACACGCTGCATACTTACACACACACACAGTGAGAGCCAACTCACATATGGTTTTTTTGGGAGGTGAATGGCCGCAACTGTCGTTGCCACTTTGGTAACACCGTCGTGGCGCATTAAACGTAGCAGCCGCGACGGCCTCTTGTGGCCAAAAGCGAAGAAGTCGTCATCAGCATGGCCAATGGACAGAGGATTTTTTTTTGGCAAGGGGCCCAAGGGGGGAGCTGGAGAAGGGCCAAGCGGGAGAGCAATGTTTAATTTACTTTGCATTTGTTTGGCCAAAATCCAGCAGGGCTCCCACTTGGCTTATGATGATGACGCTCAGAATGGACTGACTGGGGGGCAGACGAGGAGATGGACAGATTGACTGACTGACAGACTGAGGGACTGACAAAGTCGGAGACGTAACTCACGCGTTTTTATGACCACACAAAAGTCGGATTGCCGTTTTAGGGTTTTTCTTAGCTTCCCACACTCTGATTCCCATTCCCACTGTTCCTTGGAGTCGGAGAGTCGTTGTATGTGTGTGTGTGTATATATGTGGGTGTATATGTATGTGTGTGTGTGCATGAATTGAATAACCAAATATGATAATTTATTCGATTATTGAAAATATAGAACACTTTTTTAAACATAATTCAAAATAATGAGAAATCCCCTAAAATATTTGAGCTCTTGATAGGTGCTTATATCTTATATTCTTCATAAGCTTACACTTTTTTAGAATCCCAAAATTATCATAAAGAATGCCAAATTATCATTTAATTATCTTGATCGATTGTATTTTAATATAAATATATACATACATATATAATTTAATTTTCACTTTTCGATTTTAAATTGTGTGCATATTTTTAATAAGGATAATATGCAATATTTAGCTGTGTCTATCGGCCTGTCTACCTGTCTTGCCCTAAGGCATAGATCTTAGAGACTATATGAACTACATATGTCTATCACATTTTGTAATAATATGTCTTCAATGCTCAAAAAAATGTAGGCTTATCAAAATAAAAAATAGACGAATCGCACTTTTAATTTTAAATAAAAAAAATATTGTAATAAACTAGAATTATAGGTAATAAATATCAGTCGATATCTGTTTTTTATTTTTGTTGCATAGAGACTAAATAAAGTATTATCGATTCGAATTGAAATCGTGGGATTATGATGTATAAAAATATGTATATATTATTTAATTTTTTATATCCTATATGAAATGGGCTCACTTTCCTTATCAGGACTGTAGACTTCTTCGTCTCTCAGCATTTTGTGCAGTAAAAATCTAACGCTGTCGCAACAGCTGACCTCATAGAACCATCCATATGTATGGTATGGTATGGTATGGTATGCTAGGTATAGCTGTGTGCATGGGTCTGTGGCAAATACAGAGATAGAGAGATACACATAGAGAGCGTGTAAAGTAAAACTAATTTGGTTTTAATTTCTCCTTTCAACACATGTTCTTGGTTCGCGTGTAATTTTTAGCTCGCCCCAAAGGTATTTGACCCTTTGGCTCACAGCTGATTTATGGGAATTCATACGTGTCCATGACTCTCCATCTCCAACTCCAACTCCATGATGTCTATTGCCACTCCCGGTCTTTGTGGGTCTCTTCTCTATGGTAACTTCTGGCCACCGAGTTACTTCTCTCAGTTCTCAGTTCTGGACTCTGGATTTTGCTTCTGGCCTCGGCACTATCCCAAGTTGAATGTACGTTTTGCGTGAAAGTTTGTGAGTCTCATGTGTGTGTGTGTGTGTGTGTGCGTGTGTTGGTTTTGTGCTTTGCTGTCTTTGTTTGTTGCTTTGTGGCCCAGACAACCAGTCAGAAGCGCAGCTATTGAAGAGATACCTAATTCATGACATGCTGACCATATTAATTTATCTTCTTTGTGCAAAATTTCGTGCATGATTTGGCCATTACCACCGCCAGAGCTCCAGGTCTATCTGTATCACACTGTGATCAGTTGCCCATATGCTTGGATCGTCTATGAGTGTATTCGTGTGTATCTGTATCTGTGTGTGTGTAGTTGAATGAACCCGGTGCGATGCGTGAAATGTTTAAACTTTTGTTAACGAGATCATTGACACTTCTAACGCGAAATGCAATAAGTTTGTTACCATGTCAAGCGTTCCCTATCCCAATCGAGAGTTACCATTCTATTCTATTCCATTCCAGAGACTACGCTACGCTTTTATTGGCATGATCGTGCACTTTTGTTGATAACAAAATTCGTAGAAAGATAGAAAGAGTCATGTCCCAGAGTCGCAAGAAGCTTGCGGGATGTCTCCGCCCGATCAAGATGGACAAGTTTTCTTTTTCTTTTTCTTTTTCATTCTTTTTTTTGTTTCTTGTTTCATTTTTCAATTTGGCCACGTGTAATTGATGTACTCAGGAGAAGATCATGACTTTGTGCATGCAGAATTACATAATCTCTTGTATTCAGAAAAATGCTTTCACACACATATAGATAGAGAGTATACTTAAAAAACTATTTTTATATCCATCCGCATATAGATGGAAAGAATACTATAAAATTCTTAAATATAGTTAGGAATTTCAGTTATTATCTCAAGATTCCTTTTCATGCCATACAAATACTATAAATATAATTTTGACTTTAAAGCAGATTCCTTTCTATCCAAAATCAAATTTTATTTTCAATTTACCACGCTCCACATTTAGAATTATATATTTCTGAAATTCCTTTGCCAAATATCTTTTCAATATTTAGATGCTTTTATTTTAATGATCGTGCTAGGCTGGGGATGGTTCTAAATGTTATCATCACTTTGCTGGCTTGTGTGAAGCATTCACGAATCATTTAAATAATTTAACCATTCTTAAGACTCTCATAGAAATTAGCATCAATGATGTTGTTGATAATGAAGATTTGAAAATATGAGAAATCAAAACAAACACTCAGACCGATCGGGTCAATAACACCTCTTATCAGATCAAGCTGCGTATACATACATATAGTATGCTTTATATAGAGTACAAACTCATATAGAGAACTCAAGATAACACTGAAATCAGTGCAGAATTCTTGACAAACAGAGCGTAATTACTTCATTATAATGGGCGGCAAGAACTGAACGATGAGAGAGAGAGATGAGTACAAGTGAGTTAATGATAATGGTTTCAATTACATGGTATGCTGGGGGGAGACATCGGGAGAGACTCTCAAACGGAGAAGCAAACAAAGTGGAGAAGGGGGCGGGGTAACGCATGAATCGAACGTAGGAACGAGGGGAACGGCCCACAACAAACAAAAGAGTAAACAAACATTTTTTGACTTTTTAGTGGTGTAAAATATGCGGAAATGCATTTCTATGGTCTTACTTACCCGAACCCGAACACACTACATGTTCCACACACACACACACACACACACCCTCAGAGGGAGAGACAAGTCAAACACCACAAGTCATGCCAAGGCATCAGCCGGCGCGAACTTGCAGCTCGAGTAGCTCTCACAGCGTGTGTGTGTGTGTGTGTGTGTGTGAGAGTCGCTCTCAGTCACTGCATGTGTGTGTGTGTGTGTGTGTTGGCCCGAAGATGACGATATTAATGTGGCTGCAGAGGTAATGATGATCATGATAATCACGTGAAAACCAAACCAAACCAAACCGAGTCTGGCCAAGAGAGGCCGCTGCAGAGTGGGGAGTGGGATGGGGTGGGGTGGCAGGCGGTCGGCAGCGCAGCGGACCTGTTTGTGGGCACATAATAAGAACACGCTGCAATGCAACGCAATATGCAGCTGCTGCTGCAGTTAAGGGGGTTGGTCGAGGAGCAGGAGGAGCGGGACGGGAGCAGGCGATGGGCGGGCAAAGTGGGTGCAGGCGGCAGCAGGCAGTCAAAATGGCAAACAACAATAATAACAACAACAAGAAAACTGGGCTAGGGCGGTACGAGGCGCCGCACTGAGGTGTCCAGCAGGATGCAGCAGCGAGACAAGACGAGAGGCAATGCGGCTGAAGCTGACGATCAACCCATAGCCCAAGTAAATTACGACTGCAAGTCAACCAGTCAAGTTAGTCAAGACAACCTCTCTCTCTTCCTCCCTCTCTCTCTCTCTCTCAGATGTGTGTGTGAATGTTAAGAAAGAAAGCAAGTCGCCAGCAGAGCCAGCAGCAGCAGCAGCAGCGACAGCATCCTCCATTTCGCCTCTTTCGCTGTGCTTTTTTCTTTCGCTTTATATTTACAAACGGCCGAAAGGTTCGTTGACCGTACAAATAGTGACCCACTAACATCTGCGAGGTACGTTCACCCTAGTGACGTATTACTTCCATGATCGAAAACGAAGCAGCAGCAGCAGCCACAGCGACAGCGAAGCCAAAGCCGAAGCTTAGAAGACGAGGCCGAGAGCGTAGCAAACCGGGCTCGAACCATTTGAGCCCGGTTCGGCTTGGTTCGAAGCGAACCGAAAAGTTAAGAGCGCGCGCTCTACACTAAACTTAAGAGTGACCGATGCGGAAATGTGTTGCACGAGCAACTCCTCCAGTTGCATGCTAGTCTGTGTGTGTGTGTGTGTGTGTGCGGCGCTATTTGCTTGTCTTATCTATGCAGACATCTTCATCAGCGGCGGATTAACAGCAAATTATAGTGCAAACATCTGAGAAGACTTAACGCAGCTCAGCTGCGACGGCCCATAAACCCGTCTCGGGCGGCTGCTGGCTTTATCGCTGGCCTTATCTGGCGGACCTCACACCTTGGACACCTTGGAGTGTAACCTTTGCAGCCTTGGCAATCGCAAATTGCCGCCTCAAGTTCAAATTCGGGCGAAAACCTGAAAGAAAAAATGCCACATGCGGTGAAAGTAAAAATTCATAATTTTTTTCTTTTTTTGGTTTTCTTTACGTTTTTCGCTGCGCTTGTTGCCTTCTGCTGTTGCTGTTGTTGTTGAGGCCAACATAAAAATGGCTAACCAACTGCGGCGCACAGCACGGCTGCTCAAGCCCCTTTTTACCACTTCATTAGAGGCTGAGGCTGCGGCCTGGACCTGCATGTGAGATACATTTGTATCTGTATCTCGCTGTGTGAAACTCTCTCTGTGTGTGTTGTATCTTTCTTTTACTTTCGTTTGCTTTTCCAAATAATTTTGCCAGAAAAACGACGCCGCCGCTGCTGATCGTGAACATGACACAATATTATGGATTATGAGCCTCCTGTTGTTGTTGTTGTTGCTTGTGTGTGTGTGTGTGTGTGTGTGGTTGCAAGGAGAATTGGTGTGGCAAATGCAATTCGCTTATCTCGTTTTGTAGTTCATAATTTACGGCTTATTTATGGCTTGTCAGGCGGCCTTTCGTTTGCGTTTTGAGACGTGACACACGGCCAAGTTCAAGGTGGCGCCTGGCGCGTTTAGATCACTTTCATATTTATGAGTTTATGCAGAAAATTGTCTCGCTGCAAGATTTGCCAGAGCCCACACAGAGCGAGTGGGATAGAGAGACCCATGTCGTGTGGGAGACTTTCACACGTTATGAATGAAGTGCCGAAGATGTTGTCAATTGCAGCCGGGGACATTCAATACCCGCACTGCATCCTTGAACCTCGTCTCGAGGGCAGCTGTGCGTCGTTTAGGGACTCTCGGCTGCGACTGCCTTCCGGCTGATTGGGCACATGAGAAAAACCTGCCGAGTGTTTTTGGGCCTGAAGCCGAAAAATTCGGCTAAGCTTTCAGCTCGGCAATTTGGCTATCAAATAACTTTTGGCTGCCAGCTGTGTGTGTACAAGATTCACACGCTCCCGCTTCAGGCCAGGATTTGTGGCTGCTGGGTGCATCCCAAGTCAGCCATTTGAGGCCCGGCCAAATTGGCCAAACAATTTTTGCCACTTTTTGCAAGTGCTCCTCGGCTCGTCTCGGCTTGGCTGCAATCATTGGATTAATTTTAATATGTCCATGGCTATAAAGCGTTCACATCGGGCTCAATCTCGGCCCGACTGGCTGCATCTATGATTATGGACTCACGGCAATCGACTCGACGTTGCACACACAGATACAAGCACACACACACACATACATAAATGTAGCAACGTTTGGTTGCCAACTTGGCTGTGGCTGCCACTGGAATTGCGACCTCTTTGGGAGCGTTGCTGCCGCTGCTGCTGCTGCCGCCGCTGCTGTTGCTGCTGCTGTAGCTGGTTACGAAACCCCAAGAAAAACTTCCGCATTCATTTAAGATCATTTCTGTCGTTGCTGCTGCAAGTGGTTGTTGTTGTTGTTGCTGCTGCTGCTGCCGGTGCAGATTTGCAACAGCCCCCCCTCATTTGGTGTGTTGCCTGTGTGTGTGTGTGTGTGCATGTGTTGTCTGCTGTTATTAATGCCGCCGCCGCTGTTGCCACTAGCCTCTCCTCCTGCACCCACCGCCAACATCTGTTGTTGTTGTTATTGTTGTTTCTCTCATGCGTCGCGGGTTTTGTGAATTTATGGATCAACGTTGCATACCGCACAACGAGGAGCCAACTGCTCCCGGCTTCCAGCTTCCAGTCAGCCTGACAGCTCTCGGCTTCAGCTCCCTCCCAGCTGTGTCAGCCAAGCCGTCTGCCAGTGACAAGCATCAAAATGGACAAGGTGTTTGCACTGTTTTTGTTGTGTTTCTACCCTGTAATAGTTAAGTAGGAGTATATTGATGTATTGAAAATATAAAAGGCGAAATGGAAATGAAAATATATGCCTCGAAATAAACTCAAATGATTTAAAATCAGCAGACTGGTCACTCTGCTTAATAGCGATACTCCTAAGTTATTCGATATACCAATTAATCGATTAATAGTTATCAATTCGATGTTCAAATGACACGATACGCTCGTAACGAGATAAAAAAGACAATTTGAAAAATAAAGGAAATATAAAAATAATATTAGCGTTATTCTGGAAATTAATCTGAATATCAGTTGATGAAACAAAGCCCAAGGTATTCTAGATAGTTGGCTCGAAGCTTGTGTTTTATTTAATATAATCGTTACTAATTCAGTTCTTTTTTTTACAGGCAGCAGTGGAAGCAATATAGAGAAGATTCAGCATAGCCCTACACCCCATATAATACTTAAGATCGTGGCCACACTTAACTCAGCTCTCCAGCGCCTCCCCATCATCTGTGTTAACAAATCGTCTCCATCTGAGCGAGTAAACCAGTCCTGCCATAATTAGGTCATGCCTTGCCTTCTGGCCAGTTAGCGGACAGCGCAAAGAAAGAACAGTTCCGGGCAAAGAAAGAAAAGCTGTATAAACTCTTTTGCCCAGCTTCGTCTTGCCAATAAAAATGCACACTAATGGTAAAATAAAAAGCGTTTCAAGTTTTGTCGCTCATCAATACTGAATACCGTTAGCTTTGTGCAGAGCACGCAATGGGGAGGCGTATCCCTCCTTTCTTTCTTTCTCTCTCTCTCTCTCTATCTGTCTTACTGGACTGGCACCATGACCAAATGCAACTGGTTGTCATTGTCAAATGTGGAGGCCTGCGTCAATAAATTACCTAGAAGCGCACCCAAGAGCTTTGTTGAGAGCAAGCCAAGAAAGAACTTACAGCAACAGCAACAAAAACGGACAATGGACAACTGGAAAAGAGGCAACTGGCAGCGGGCAACTGGCAGCGGGCAACTCGCAACTGGCAACTGGCAGCGGGCAACGGTACATTATGCAATCACGGCATGAATGAGACACTCTTGACCGAGTTTCCAAAGCCAGGCAATAACGGTACCACAACGTAAGCGACAGCTGACAACTCGGCCGAGAAGAAAGGCGAAGCGAAGACGTCGCACGCCGACTAACGGGTTCTCAAAGCGAAAGAAATAGAAGAAAAGGCGAAGAGCAACAGAAGACACTAAAAACGCAGGGCGCTCTGTCAGTTCTGTATGCATAAAAAAAAAGAAAGACGGCGAAAAGACAACAAAACAAATAACGAAAGCTATAGTCGAGCGTGCTTGACTATAAAATACTCTGCGCCCAATTTTAAATAATCATTACAACACACTTTGTAGGGTGTATTCTTCTAGTATTCATATATATGTATTCCGTATATACATTTTACTTGATAATCTAAATTTTTCAATTTGAGGTCTGCCTTCCCCACATCTACACATCTTTGACCATTTTCAATGGAAATGCAATGCACAAAATTAGCAACAAAAACAAGTCCGTAAGGCTACAGTCGAGCGCGCCCGATAGTAAGATACCCTTCTCCCAATTTTTACAAACGTGTAACCATAATTTTAAGCAAAGTATTATACGAGATATGGCTCACACACACAAGCGAGTGAAGCGACGCATTACGACGTCGACGTCAGCTGCTACCCTTTTTTGACCATTTTCAATGGTCCGAAGGGTATAAAAAGTTAACGACTGCAGTAAAGTTTTGACTGCATACGGGCATGAATTTTCGGTCTATAAATAACTTCCAAGTTGATCATCCAACTGTATAGGTGATGTGATAATTATTGTATACAACAAAAATAAATGTTCTAGCTATTAAATATTATGTGATATGCACAGATAATTACATTGCATTATATATGTATGTATATATAGGAAGATCATTCATATATTTAAAATAATGTAAATAAAAAAAAACCGAACCATTCTGAGTTTTTTCAATTATACAATGAATAAATAATATACACAAAAAATATGTAATAATTCATTCACTTCACATGCAGATTCGTTCTGTTCATTCAGAGTTGGCGTCAATAAATTATTTTGCATAACGGCATTTTTAATTACCATATATAGAGGTAAGCGTAGCACTCTGATTACTCAAGCCAGCTAAACCTGTAGCTGTTGTCATAGTGCTTATTTTTGTATTGTAATTATACGAATATGCTGAAAGATGCAGCGTTACAATCTTGATCACACTCGATCCATATTTAAAATAGATTGTTCTTAAAAAACTATTCAAGTTTATGATAAACAGGAATGAACGCTTTAATTCACAATAAATAATAATAAACTAGATATCTTGACCAGAAATATTGCAGAAATATTACGAAATGGACAAATTATTATTAAAAATCAATAAGATATTTCCATAAAACCTTGGTTTTCGAATCTATGACAGCCATGGAAAGACGTCTATGATAGTACAAGAGCTTTATTTATTTTGACATTAAGTGATTGATTAGTGATGCATACAGTGGACTTATATAAGGTGAATAAGTACGGGGATAATATTGTCCGCATTCAAACTAATTGCTCAAATGGGTCTTCACCAGAGCAACGATTGGCGCTGCAGTGGGCATTTCTGGATATTCACCAGCGCTGCCGGCAATATCCAAATGGGTATACTTCAGTGGCTTCTCTGACTCCAGACCATGCTTGTCCAGACCTGTTGCCTTGATCATAAATGCAGCTGGCACCTGATGACCACGTGGTGTACGTACCGATGGCAAGTTATTGGATTGCACCACATCTTCGCCAATGACCTTAGCATCATTGAAATCAAAGTCGCACTGACGCAGCACGGACACCTCGAATGGTTCGCCATATGCTTCACCGGCAGCCTGCAACTTGCGAGCATGATCCTCGCTGGCGGCCACACTGTTGTCTACAATGATGGACTGGCCCTCGCCGGCCGAGATGAATGCGTGTCCGGTCAACGTGGCAATGGTGAAGATATGCGGATCGGGCAGGTTACCCTCGACGGCAAGCTCCTTCATGCGGCACAGCACATCCGCCATGCACATACGGCCCTCGGCATCGGTGTTACCAACGCGCACACGAACTCCAGCACGTGAGGTGATCACCTCATCGGACACGTAGCACTCCTCACCCACAGAGTTGCGCACTAGACACAGAGCACCAATGACATGAATGTCCTTCGGTTGCTGCTCACTGACCACCTGCAGAAAACCAGCTACAGCTGCTGCACCGCATTTGTCACGCGACATGCCGGCCATGACGCCACCTGCTTTGATGTCAGCGCCGCCAGTGTCATAGGTGACTCCTTTGCCGACCAGTAAGAGAGTTTTGCGCGCCGGATTGGGAGGATTGTACTCCAGAAAGATGATGCGACCCTGGTGACGCTCTACAGATTTGGCAGCACGATTAACTGCGGCAAACAGTGGATACTCCTTGTTGAGTGTCTCGACATCGTTGATGACTGTTACTTTCAGATTGGAGAACAACGGCTTGATGTAGGCCTCCACTGCAGGTGGCGCCATGCGCTCCGGATCGCCGACACCAATGTCACGTGCAATCAGACGACCCGATTCAAGCACCAGGGCTTCCTTGATGATCTCCTCCGCCTTGGGATTGTCAATCAGAACTGACAACGAGCTGATGCGTTGACTCTTTTGCGGCACATCTTCGCGCAGCTGAATAGGCTGAGGGATGGGAGTAGAGTTGGTTAGGAAAACATATGACGACTCCAGCAATCCCCAATACGAACCACATACAGTTCCTGCAGTGCACCCAGAACAGTGCAAAGCTCTGTCTGCGAGAAGCGTTTGCTTTGTGGCACCACCAGCAATGGCGACTTGAAGCCAGCCTGCAAATCAAGATTAATCATGGTCAGCAATAAATGTAGATGGAGTTGGTCACTTACCTTGATGGCGCGTTTAAGAGACTGCGCGGCCGCCTTCTGATAGCATCGCACATCATCATAGTCCGTTAGCTCCGACACAGGCGCATAGATCACGGGCAGATCCAAGCTTGGGGACTTGAAGCAAGAGATGTGACTATCGAATCCCTTGTCGAAGCAGCGGTGCTCCTCAAACGTTTCAGCCAGCTCGGCTGGCACCGAACGATCGATGACACAGAGGACATCGCTGCCGGACTTAAGCAGATACTTGGACAGATTCACTGTGCATGGCAGTAGTCTGGACAGGACAAAGTACAGCAAAACAATTAATCAAAATAAATGGGAAGTATGTGCAATATATCAATTGTGACAAACAGCTGCAAATTGATTGAATTGCAGTTTTATCACGTCTTGCGCGACGCTTTCAATTGTGCTGCTAATCAAGCGTGCAACGCCCCTATATAATCTACAGGGAGAGCTGATAACGAGATCTTGCCTTAAAGAGATTAGGTTATCTAAAGTTCCAGTGCAATATAAATAACTGCGATTGCGATAATGGCGCGTAATGGGGGCTAATAAAAATTACTCAATTTAAGTTTACACTAATGCGCTACGAAAGGAAAATTACGCGTAAATAATGTCAGAAAGAGATAGAAAGATACAGAGAAAGGGGGACGAAAAGAATCTCAATGGATGCTGGGGTTATTGCTCACCCATCCTATGCCCGATATCATATCATATCTGTGTCAGAGATTGTACTTACTTGTCGAGTCGACTCATTTCGTTAGTCAGACAGAGCTGGGATTCAGGGAACGGCAATCAGAATAGAACTGCAGCGAACGGCAACTGGAGAGCCACTGAATGCGAATGTTGAAATTGAAATACGACGACAATGGAATACTGGAATTGGAAATTGCGATTAGGCGCCGATAAGTGATTGCTTTGTGTGTTTGTACGCTTTGCTTGAAATTGTTTAATCAACAAACCAAGCAACAACGGTTGCAGCCAATTTGTGTTTTTAATTTTCAGCGCGACTACCTTTTTATATCGCGTAGCACTTGTTTATAATAAACAACTGCTGCTGCTGCCCACGAGCAATGAATAAGCGTAGGAATGTTATAATTGAAACTGCAGTTCAGGTGTACACAATAACAACCAAATGGAAGTCGACTCCACACACGTTGTTGCACAGCAGAGCACACGACACTTGGATGGGATATTCTCTTGCCAGTCACGTCTGAGGCTTGTGCTCGCTGAGTAAGTGAGGTGCGAAAAACAGCTGATCGCTTCCCAAACGCCGGCCAGCTGTTAATGCGGCAGCGTTGCCAACCAATTCGAAAAAAAGAGTAAATGATGTTCAGCTTTTGTCAAGTGAAATTTAGAGAGATGCTAATTTTAAGTTTTTAATATTTTTGTATTTATTATTCACCATTTATAAAGCTCTGTACATCTTTAATTAACTGTGGCAATTGCTTAGCCTCCAGTGCCAGCAATTTTCTGTATGGGGTCATAACGGAATCTCCCTCAAGCCAATCACCGGACATGCCCGAGTCACATTCCGATGCCACCGAGTACTCAAAACTGAACTTGGCACGCTCAGAAAGCAACTCATCCTCCGCATTGGTGTATTGATCCTCTGCGGGTTTGCCCTTTTTCGCTTCCTTGCGATAGAACTTAACCAGCAGCAGCAGAGTACCGAAGTCAAATTTCATTTTCTTGCCCTTGGCTGCTTCGATTTCCTCCTGCAAATTTTGCAATAGCGGCACGGATATCTGTGCGGGTATATTGATGAAGCGTTCGTTGATAAGGAAACCAACATGTCGCTGCTCGTTGTCCAGGAGCTCACGTAGCTGCTGCTGTACCTGCTCCGTGGCGTGCGTTTGAGCACGTTCTAGCAAATAGCTGCGGAGCTGTGTAACGCTCGGCTGATCCTTCTTAGCTGATAAATTAAGCACGGACGTTATGCCAAATATTGTGCCTTCCTCAACCATGTTCTCATCGTCAGTTTCGCTCTCCGCACCGTCCTCCTCGCATTGGCAAATAACGCTGCCCACATAATTTTGAGCTGTAATCAGAAAAACATCTTAGTACAATCGAAGCCGGTACAAGCAGTCGCCTCTTACCAATGAGTAAATCTGCCATCTGATTGCAGTTGATATGTGCCCGGAGAAAGAGCCGCTGCAGTAGTTGGGAGATACCCTGTGCATCTGGATCTACCGGGGCTCGTCCCTCAAATTCAACTTGTACCTCCTGCAGCAAGAATTCATTATTATTACTAAGGGAATATCGCTTGGTAACCAGCACCTACCTCGTTGCCTCTGTAGGCGTCGGGATGCGGTTCATCGTCATCTTCATCACTAGAACTTGAATCGTCATTGTTATCCACTTCCATGTTGTTAAGGTTTTTGCGCTTGCTTGCCGACATTTTAAATAATTTATTAAAGAGAAGCAAACAAACTGTGCGCTACAACCAGAAACAGCTGTTGGCTCAACACACGTGTTGCACAGCGTTGCCAACTTATTATAATGGAAACTAGTTCATTGGAACTGAAATGGTTCGCTGTTTATTTAAGTTTTCAACGGACTTAACATTTAAGGGATTAGTTTTTTGTGTTTGGCTCTTCAGCAGTTTTGTCATTGTGCATTTGTTCCTCGTATTGCTCCTGCGTCAACAGACCAGCCTTGATAGTGTCACAATTCTCAATCTTGGGCAACAGAATAGCAAAGTAACCAGCTCCCTCTGGCGCCTTCTCCAACAGCTTGGGATCCGTAAGAAGTGCCGTATTTACTTCTACTAGCTTTCCTCGTATGCAACTAGGTATTTTATAAGTTTTTCCTGTGTCGGTCTTGAGCAACGCAAGTGTTGTGTCAGCCTGTAGAATCATGCCTCCCTTTTTGGCCTTTCCTTTGACCACATTTTGGCTTCGATCCACGTTTCCCACGTCGAAGCTAATCGACTCAATGCCTTCCGCCAGAGCTGGATGTGTGGGCGCCAAGCAGACTAAGCAAATGCGATTGGAGTGGTAGAGCACTTGGTAGGGAGCTTGTGCTTTGATATAGTAATATCGCGTAAAGAAGCGATCTACTATGCTGGGATAATTTTCATCGTAACTATCAGTAATTGGCTTTACCAATTGACCGCAAATTGTTTGTTCTTCATGTTCGAAGTAGAAGGGTTCCAAAGGATCTGTTGAGGGTGCGGGTGCGGGTAGCGTGTCCAGGGCTGCCATGATTCTAGTTACTTTCTTCTTGCAGCAGTCTCTCTTTGTACCTAGCCTGTCGCTCCCGGGCGTTAGCACGATTTGCGGCGGAGCGAGCTACACGCTCTGCCTTAAGGCACTTAATAACCTGGTCGTCGATACTGTTGCAAATCCCGATGAATTTGGCGAATGTGTGCTGTAGGACAAGTTTTATGTTAGGTCTTGAGACGAGTGTCCTGGATGAAGTACTTACATTGTCGTGACACGCTTTGAGTTCTTCGATTAGTTTGTTACAGGCCGGAGAATGCAAGTGTGGTGCCAAGTCAGTGTGCATCTTCAATTCTCAAGCTATATTATAATACATAAGTTTTATATATTTATTTTGTTCCAGTTCTCTTACGCAAATGTGACAACAGATATAAGTTATCGTTGTCGATTGCCGGCGATAGGTATTTTAGTGTCAGCTGTTTTCCCAGCTGTCAGAAACCGATAAATACAAAATGTTAAACATCTGTTAGCCAAAGCAGTGCGCCACTGTTGATTAAACAGTGAAAGCAATGACACGCGCCTGCGCTACCAGCACCGTTATAACGCGCGCACTGCTTGAATCGACCCCTTAATCACGCCTGAAAGTATACAATGGAAATTGCAAATCTATATTGGTGTGTGTACTGGGTGCCGCGCCTTTTAGTGCTGACACGAACCAAGCGAACGCGTTACAAAAATAAAAAAAGATACCCTACAATTTTTGCGCTTTTCGGGCATGTCCGTGAAGCAAGAAACTCGGAAATTTTACTGAGCTTGCTTGAAAGTACAATTAACAGTTTGCAAAATATTTGAAAAACATAACGCCCACCACATTTTAGCGAAAATTCGGCTAACACAGAGTTGGTTTTCCCTCTCTTTTTGCACTTTAGGCGCGTGTGCAGACCGCAATTTGCAACTTTTCGGGAAACCCTCGCGCACACACGAAGCTGCGGCTTTTCTGAAACGGAGAAAACTCGAATTTTCCGTTTTCACTTTTCCGTTTTTAAGAAAACTAGAAAAAACTTTGACCCCTTGCCAAGGTCGTCGTGCACCCGCTGTGACCTTGTGGGGGTGGCTCATAAAGGACAAAGCAAAACTGAATCCGTTTCAAAAAGCCACATTGCGCTAGCTGCGTGCGTTTTCGAAAAATTCAAAATTTAAATTTAAAACAAGTGGGTAGGGCTACAGTCGAACGCCCGACAGTAGGATACCCTTCTCCCAGTTTTTAAAATCCGTTACAAAAAACGTGTAACCACACTCATAATTTCAAACAGAAGTTTTGCACAAATACCTCTACTACATATAGCTTTCTCGCTCACACTCACACAGCGACGCACGTTAAGAGTGGCGTCGACGTCGGCGTCAACTACTGAAAGCAGCGCGCAGGCTTGCTGCTCGTGCATTTTGTACTGAAAACGTTGACTTCAATAACTTCTGTGTTATTGGTTCGATCAGATTGTAATTTGAGGGATATGTTCATATGGCATTTAGCATTATACATACCAAAGCAGAACTTTCTAAGTTTAATACTTTGCTTAATAATCGTAAATTACCGATTTGCTGGGGCGGTGAGTGTGGCATCAAACATTTAACATAAACTTCACCTGCCTATTATATATAGGAACTTCCATACCAAATTTGGTGTCTCTAGCTTTTTTAATAGCTGAGATCTCTTTCCTCATACAGACGGACATGTCTCAATCGACTCGGCTAGTGATCCTAAGCAAGAATATATATACTTTGTGGGGTCTGCCACGCCTCCTTATGCCTGTTACATACATTTCACAAAGTTAGTATACCCTTTTTTTAACCATTTGAGGTCGAAGGGTATAAAAATAATGCATTTAATGTGTTTAAAAATTTTGACCTTTTCACTCGATTTGAGTGAGTACCTATTTAGAGCCTCTAGTATGGAAAACTTCGTCAAAAATCATCCGATTTCCTTGAGAGATGACATTTTATCCATTATTTGGCCGCTAAATTGATTCTGCATCAAAAAATAATGAGTATAACGCTTTTCAAATTTTGAGTCTTTCGCATGTCTTCCATACTATCCCTTTTCTCGATTTCAGTACCCCTATAGAGCCGCTAGTATGGAAAACTTCGTCAAAAATCATCCGATTTCCTTGAGAGATGACATTTTATCCATTATTTGGCCGCTATATTGATTGTGCATCAAAAAATAATGAGTATAACGCTTTTCAAATTTTGGGTCTTTCGCATGTCTTCCATACTATCCCTTTTCTCGATTTCAGTACCCCTATAGAGCATCTAGTATGGAAAACTTCGTCAAAAATCATCAGATTTCCTTGAGGGATGACATTTTATCCATTATTTGGCCGCTATATTGATTCTGTATCAAAAAATAATGATTATAACGCTTTTCAAATTTTGGGTCTTTCGCATGTCTTCCACACTCGATTTCAGTACCGCTATAGAGCCTCTAGTATGGAAAACTTCGTCAAAAATCATCCGATTTCCTTGAGGGATGACATTTTATCCATTATTTGGCCGCTATATTGATTCTGTATCAAAAAATAATGAGTATAACGCTTTTCAAATTTTGGGTCCTTCGCATGTCTTCCATACTATCCCTTTATTCGATTTGAGTACCGCTATGTAGCATCTAGAAGGGAAAACTTCGTCAAAAATCATCCGATTTCCTTGAGGGATGACATTTTATCCATTACTTGGCCGCTATATTGATTCTGCATCAAAAAATAATGAGTATAACGCTTTTCAAATTTTGAGTCTTTCGCATGTCTTCCATACTATCCCTTTGCTCGATTTGAGTACCCCTATAGAGCATCTAGTATGGAAAACTTCGTCAAAAATCATCAGATTTCCTTGAGGGATGACATTTTATCCATTATTTGGCCGCTATATTGATTCTGTATCAAAAAATAATGATTATAACGCTTTTCAAATTTTGGGTCTTTCGCATGTCTTCCACACTCGATTTCAGTACCGCTATAGAGCCTCTAGTATGGAAAACTTCGTCAAAAATCATCCGATTTCCTTGAGGGATGACATTTATTCATTATTTGGCCGCTATATTGATTCTGTATCAAAAAATAATGAGTATAACGCTTTTCAAATTTTGGGTCCTTCGCATGTCTTCCATACTATCCCTTTATTCGATTTGAGTACCGCTATGTAGCATCTAGAAGGGAAAACTTCGTCAAAAATCATCCGATTTCCTTGAGGGATGACATTTTATCCATTATTTGGCCGCTATATTGATTCTGCATCAAAAAATAATGATTATAACGCTTTTCAAATTTTGGGTCTTTCGCATGTCTTCCATACTATCCCTTTATTCGATTTCAGTACCGCTATGTAGCATCTAGAAGGGAAAACTTCGTCAAAAATCGTCAGATTTCCTTGAGAGAGGACATTTTTATCCATTATTTGGCCGCTATATTGATTCCGCATCAAAAAATAATGAGTATAACGCTTTTCAAATTTTGGGTCCTTCGCATGTCTTCCATACTATCCCTTTTTTCGATTTCAGTATCGCTATGTAGCATCTAGTATGGAAAACTTCGTCAAAAATCGTCAGATTTCCTTGAGGGATGACATTTTATCCATTACTTGGCCGCTATATTGATTCTGCATCAAAAAATAATGAGTATAACGCCTTTCAAATTTTGAGTCTTTCGCATGTCTTCCATACTATCCCTTTGCTCGATTTGAGTACCCCTATAGAGCATCTAGTATGGAAAACTTCGTCAAAAATCATCAGATTTCCTTGAGGGATGACATTTTATCCATTATTTGGCCGCTATATTGATTCTGTATCAAAAAATAATGATTATAACGCTTTTCAAATTTTGGGTCTTTCGCATGTCTTCCACACTCGATTTCAGTACCGCTATAGAGCCTCTAGTATGGAAAACTTCGTCAAAAATCATCCGATTTCCTTGAGGGATGACATTTATTCATTATTTGGCCGCTATATTGATTCTGTATCAAAAAATAATGAGTATAACGCTTTTCAAATTTTGGGTCCTTCGCATGTCTTCCATACTATCCCTTTATTCGATTTGAGTACCGCTATGTAGCATCTAGAAGGGAAAACTTCGTCAAAAATCATCCGATTTCCTTGAGGGATGACATTTTATCCATTATTTGGCCGCTATATTGATTCTGCATCAAAAAATAATGATTATAACGCTTTTCAAATTTTGGGTCTTTCGCATGTCTTCCATACTATCCCTTTATTCGATTTCAGTACCGCTATGTAGCATCTAGAAGGGAAAACTTCGTCAAAAATCGTCAGATTTCCTTGAGAGAGGACATTTTTATCCATTATTTGGCCGCTATATTGATTCCGCATCAAAAAATAATGAGTATAACGCTTTTCAAATTTTGGGTCCTTCGCATGTCTTCCATACTATCCCTTTTTTCGATTTCAGTATCGCTATGTAGCATCTAGTATGGAAAACTTCGTCAAAAATCGTCAGATTTCCTTGAGGGATGACATTTTATCCATTACTTGGCCGCTATATTGATTCTGCATCAAAAAATAATGAGTATAACGCTTTTCAAATTTTGAGTCTTTCGCATGTCTTCCATACTATCCCTTTGCTCGATTTGAGTACCTATGTAGAGCCTCTAGTATGGAAAACTTCGTCAAAAATCATCAGATTTCCTTGAGAGATGACATTTTATCCATTATTTGGCCGCTATATTGATTGTGCATCAAAAAATAATGATTATAACGCTTTTCAAATTTTGGGTCTTTCGCATGTCTTCCATACTATCCCTTTATTCGATTTCAGTACCGCTATGTAGCATCTAGAAGGGAAAACTTCGTCAAAAATCGTCAGATTTCCTTGAGAGAGGACATTTTTATCCATTATTTGGCCGCTATATTGATTCTGCATCAAAAAATAATGAGTATAACGCTTTTCAAATTTTGGGTCCTTCGCATGTCTTCCATAATATCCCTTTTCTCGATTTCATTACCCCTATAGAGCATCTAGTATGGAAAACTTCGTCAAAAATCATCCGATTTCCTTGAGGGATGACATTTTATCCATTACTTGGCCGCTGTATTGATTCTGCATCAAAAAATAATGAGTATAACGCTTTTCAAATTTTGAGTCTTTCGCATGTCTTCCATACTATCCCTTTGCTCGATTTGAGTACCGCTATGTAGCATCTAGAAGGGAAAACTTCGTCAAAAATCATCCGATTTCCTTGAGGGATGACATTTTATCCATTACTTGGCCGCTATATTGATTCTGCATCAAAAAATAATGAGTATAACGCTTTTCAAATTTTGAGTCTTTCGCATGTCTTCCATACTATCCCTTTTCTCGATTTCAGTACCCCTATAGAGCATCTAGTATGGAAAACTTCGTCAAAAATCATCCGATTTCCTTGAGAGATGACATTTTATCCATTATTTGGCCGCTTTATTGATTCTGCATCAAAAAATAATGAGTATAACGCTTTTCAAATTTTGAGTCTTTCGCATGTCTTCCATACTATCCCTTTTCTCGATTTCATTACCCCTATAGAGCATCTAGTATGGAAAACTTCGTCAAAAATCATCCGATTTCCTTGAGGGATGACATTTTATCCATTATTTGGCCGCTATATTGATTCTGTATCAAAAAATAATGAGTATAACGCTTTTCAAATTTTGAGTCTTTCGCATGTCTTCCATACTATCCCTTTTCTCGATTTCAGTATAGAGCCTCTAGTATGGAAAACTTCGTCAAAAATCGTCAGATTTCCTTGAGAGAGGACATTTTTATCCATTATTTGGCCGCTATATTGATTCTGTATCAAAAAATAATGAGTATAACGCTTTTCAAATTTTGAGTCTTTCGCATGTCTTCCATAATATCCCTTTTCTCGATTTCATTACCCCTATAGAGCATCTAGTATGGAAAACTTCGTCAAAAATCATCCGATTTCCTTGAGGGATGACATTTTATCCATTACTTGGCCGCTGTATTGATTCTGCATCAAAAAATAATGAGTATAACGCTTTTCAAATTTTGAGTCTTTCGCATGTCTTCCATACTATCCCTTTGCTCGATTTGAGTACCGCTATGTAGCATCTAGAAGGGAAAACTTCGTCAAAAATCATCCGATTTCCTTGAGGGATGACATTTTATCCATTACTTGGCCGCTATATTGATTCTGCATCAAAAAATAATGAGTATAACGCTTTTCAAATTTTGAGTCTTTCGCATGTCTTCCATACTATCCCTTTTCTCGATTTCATTACCCCTATAGAGCATCTAGTATGGAAAACTTCGTCAAAAATCATCCGATTTCCTTGAGGGATGACATTTTATCCATTATTTGGCCGCTATATTGATTCTGTATCAAAAAATAATGAGTATAACGCTTTTCAAATTTTGAGTCTTTCGCATGTCTTCCATACTATCCCTTTTCTCGATTTCAGTACCCCTATAGAGCATCTAGTATGGAAAACTTCGTCAAAAATCATCCGATTTCCTTGAGAGATGACATTTTATCCATTATTTGGCCGCTTTATTGATTCTGCATCAAAAAATAATGAGTATAACGCTTTTCAAATTTTGAGTCTTTCGCATGTCTTCCATACTATCCCTTTTCTCGATTTCATTACCCCTATAGAGCATCTAGTATGGAAAACTTCGTCAAAAATCATCCGATTTCCTTGAGGGATGACATTTTATCCATTATTTGGCCGCTATATTGATTCTGTATCAAAAAATAATGAGTATAACGCTTTTCAAATTTTGAGTCTTTCGCATGTCTTCCATACTATCCCTTTTCTCGATTTCAGTATAGAGCCTCTAGTATGGAAAACTTCGTCAAAAATCATCAGATTTCCTTGAGAGATGACATTTTATCCATTATTTGGCCGCTATATTGATTGTGCATCAAAAAATAATGAGTATAACGCTTTTCAAATTTTGGGTCTTTCGCATGTCTTCCATACTATCCCTTTTCTCGATTTCAGTACCCCTATAGAGCATCTAGTATGGAAAACTTCGTCAAAAATCATCCGATTTCCTTGAGAGATGACATTTTATCCATTATTTGGCCGCTTTATTGATTCTGCATCAAAAAATAATGAGTATAACGCTTTTCAAATTTTGGGTCTTTCGCATGTCTTCCACACTCGATTTCAGTACCCCTATAGAGCCTCTAGTATGGAAAACTTCGTCAAAAATCATCAGATTTCCTTGAGAGAGGACATTTTTATCCATTTTATCCATCGAGCGCTCGACAGTACCCTTTTCCCAATTTTCTAAATCTGTTAGAAACACTCACACAGCGACGCGCGTAAAGAGTAAAGCGCCACGACGCAGATTGTAATTTGAAGGATATGTTCATATGGCATTAGGCTTTATTTATACCAAAGCAGAACGTTATGATACTTTGCTTAATAATCACAAATTACCGATTTGCGGGGGCGGTGGGCGTGGCATCAAACATTTGACATAAACTTGATCTGTCTATTATATATATAGAAACCATGTCAAATTTGGTGTCTCCATCTTTTCTTAAAGCTGAGATCTGTTGTCTCTTACAGACGGACAGACACACGGACATGGCATACATTTGCACAAAGTAAGTATACCCTTTTTTTTACCATTTTCAATGGTCGAAGGGTATAAAAATATTTATTTATATATTTTTTAAATGTTCCTTGTTTTTCACTAAGAGTGGTTTCTCTTTACTGATTTAGTTTAAAACTCTTGCAAAAGGCCAATACGTGTAAAGAGAAGAAATCATTGGGTTTTTTGTTTATTTATTTAATTAATTGTGTATTTACCTGCTCTCTCACAGTTGATTTTACATATATTCTCAGTTTGTAAAGGATATTATGTATATATGATTATCAATTTCATTAACATATTTATATATCTCTCACATGCCTTTACATATCATTTATGCGTAATTAGAAAAATTGATTTAACGTCTTCACTGTTCACTTTTTTGTTAGCAAAAAAGTCTTATCAACTACGACATCGAAATAGGGGTTTCCTCAAAAATAAAGTAACATCTGTTTGCTCAAAAAATCGTTAATAAACACTGCTCTAAACTCTCAAAATTGTGCGCTGTTGTAACAACTAAGTTAAAAAAGGTTGGGAATTTCCAAAAAGCTGCCAATAAGTGGATAGGGCCATTCATTGCGTTAGATATCGTCAAATGTGGTTCGCATTTTTAATTTGGCTTTGCTCGTCGATCGGTAAGTTTGATTATAAAAAGCTGATTTACTCTTCTATAAAGGCTCCATGCTACTCTCTACAAATCTTGTGGTTGTGTGTGTGTTTATTATGCTCTCAGTTGTGCATTAGTTTTCTCTCATATGGCTCTCAGTTCGGTTATATTATAATTTAAATAAAATAAAAGATTCCTAAAACTTGACGCATTGCTGCTGTCTCAAAAACTCAAAAAAAAACTCTCCAAATAATATTAATCGCTCTATTTCTCTCTCTCTCTCTCTCTCTCTCATTCTCTTTCCTTCTTAATCGATTGTCGTACGCTGTTGTTGCTTCTACTGTTGTTGTTGTTGTGTATCGTCGACAAGTACGTTAACAATAGTTTGCTCTCTTTTGATTGTGGCTGATCGGGCTGTGTGTGTCTATCTCTCTCGCTCTTGCTCTCTCTCCCTCTCTCTCCTTATTGATGCAATTTTAATTGTCCCTAGACGGTTACCGATGCCGATGTCACATTCTCTCTATCCCTCATTAAAACAAACTAATGGCAGGTTTTCTCCTCGACGGAGCTAACAACTCATCTCGTTTTTTTGGGCTCATCCTGTGCAGCCTCGGCAGCGGACTTCTCCGCCTGTGCCTCGATGCTGGCCAAAGCGGACTCGGACATTTTCTTGTACTTGCCCGCCAACTCGGGCAGTTCGTAGGCAATGGCCAGATCCAGCTTGGTGATCGGACAGCCGCGGAAGTAGGTGCAAGTGTCGGTGAGCTTCTTGAACTCGTACAGCGGGTTCAGGCGGAAGAAGTCGCGATAAACCTCGGGATCGGGTAAATCGTAGCGTGAGATGTTCGTCAGCGTCGACAGACCTTCGTAGATGTGATAGTTCTGTGGATGATCGATGATGTCGTCCGAGATGCGCTTCTTGTTGCCAAACAGCGTCTTGTGGTTGTAGTAGGTGTTCAGATAACAGTCGACCATCTTGGCGTGGTTACGTACACGCACCTAAAAATATCCCAGAGGAATTAATCGAGATCGGTTTATCGATTTCCTCTACTTACGGCAAAGCGACGTGCACTGGCGATCTTGTGCTCGATGCGCTTATCGATCGCGGTACGCAAGTCGCGCAAGAAGGCACGCTCCTGGGCCAAGAGCAGACGTGCCGGTGCACCATCCTGGTAGGGATGTGTCCACAGCGATGTGGTGTACATCAGTGGCGGTTGAGCCGACGACATCAGTGGCGAAATGTTCCAAATGAGAGCGCCCTGAACGCGCAACAGCTCTTCGGGCTTTACCGTGTCCGCCTTGTTCAAAATGATGCGAGTCTGGTACTCGCGCCCCTTCAGCTGGTCGAGAATGGCCTCGGTCTCTGGGCCGACATCCAACTTGGCTGGGTCGTACACCAGAAAGATGATGTCGGCGCGATCAATAAACCACTGGCAGGCGTCGTTGAAGGGGAAGACGCGCGAGACCTGCTTGCGTACCTCGAGAATGCCGGGTATCTCAACGATGTTGACCTGAAAAATTCATTTGGTGCGGGGATCGTATGAGCACACATAGAAGATAGGATAGATAATATTGCATTAATTTAGCCATTGTCTCTCGCTGTGTTCAACATTCATTTGTTAATAACTAAATACTATGAATTGCTTCTGGGCAGATTGCCAGGGCATTCAGGCAGATACCATATATTATATTAAAACAGTTTCTCAATCGACGAGCTAGCGTGCCAAAAGCTATTTGAGAGACAAGTTAATGCACTTAATAACTGGGGATGGGGATGGGCATGGGGATTCTATTAGACGATTACCTTTTCGAGCAGCTTGCTCTTCATTTTCAGGCCACGCAGACGCTCCTCCAGGCCTTGACCGAATTTCTGTAGACCCGAAAAAGTATAGTCGGCGGCCAGTTGAGTGCCATCCAAAACTTCGGTCTCATTGCCCCACATCAGGATGTTGAAGTATGCCGGAGAGGGTTCCGCTCCTAGAAACGAATATTTATTACAGAGGGCCTTGTTAGATCTTTTTTTTGCGGTTCTTACCGGTTCTCAACGAGTTGGGCGTGTATTCATTGTCAGTCAAATAGTTAAGTATAGACGATTTGCCACCCGACCATGGACCCATGAAAAGAATCAAGGGCTTGGAGAAGATCTCGGGATCGCTGAAGTGGCGATTGCTCAAGTCGCGATACTTGTACAGTGTCTCCAATGGCTTAACCGCATTCTCATAGATTCGCTTGATATCGCGCAGGATGATCTCGGCCACATTGTCGGTGGCTTTTTCGCGAGCGTTGAATTCCTCATCCAGTTGCAGAAGTTCCGTGATGTGTTGACGGCTACGACGGTTCTGTGGGATTTCTCCTTCCTGTGGAAAATAAGAAGGAACATTTACAGAGAATTCAGAACTAGGTAATTGTCTTTAACCTACCCAAAGCAGTTCATCTTCCGGTTTCGTGTCCTCTTCTTCCTCGGCAGCAACTGCTGTTTCATCTGCTTGGGCTTCATCCTGAGCTTCTTCGGTCTCCACAGCGTCTTCCTTGGCTTCTTCGGCAGCCTCGGACTCGATGGCTTCCTCTACTGGCTTTGTTTCTACTGCCTCCTCTTCAGCCTCTTCTGCAGTTGGTTCTTCTTCTTTCTCTTCCTCCTTCTCCTCCTCCTTCTCCTCCTCCTCCTCTTCCTTTACCTCTTCCTTTTCCTCTTCTTTTTCCTCTTCCTTTTCTTCTTCCTTCTCATCTTCCTGCTCCTCAACAGCCTCAGATTCTGATTCGACTTCTGCCTCGGCAACTTCCTCGACTACAGGTTCCTCAACCTCAGCTGGAAATTCCTCGGCGGGACTAGCAGGAGCTTCAATGTCAACAATTGGAGCAGCATCGACTTCACGTTTACTACGCTTCTTGACCTCCTCCTCCTCATCATCATCGTTTTCATGGCTATCGTCATGGGCATTAGGAATACCATCACCATCCACATCATTATCATGTTCGTTCAGGATTCCATCACCGTCCATATCTTCGTCCTTTTCGTTGACTTTGTCGTCTCCATCAATGTCATCGTCCAAGTTATTGGGGACACCGTCTCCATCGATATCCATGCTCTGAGGTTCTTCCGAATTTGACAAGCCATCTCCGTCCACATCATGATCCTCATCATTGTGCACGCCATCGCCATCAATGTCACTGTCCTCTGAAATAATCAATGGATTACAATAGGGAAAATGAAGTTATAATTATTTTTTTTATAGCTTACCGTGATTCAGTTTGCCGTCTCCATCGATATCTTCGTCCTCTGCAAGAAAAGGTATTAAATATGGACTAACTTTAAATATTTTACTCAATTACCATGATTTGCCTTGCCATCCCCATCTAAATCTTCATCTTTCTCGTTGGGCAGACCATCGCCATCCAGGTCACTATCCTCTGAAATTGGAATAATTGAATATTATAAATATAAAAATAGATCTGAGAATCTAATGTTTAATATGTGATCAATTCAAAATGTAGGGCTCGAGTTTTTCAGTCTTTGGGGTATTCATCATACCGTGATTCAGAGTACCGTCACCATCGAGATCCTCATCCTCTGCATAAGTAAAGTTTCCTTGAATAATTTCCTACCTTTTTTGGTAGCCAACTCACCGTGATTCTTTTTTCCATCTCCATCTAAATCTTCATCTTTTTCGTTTGGCAACCCATCTCCATCCAAATCGCTGTCTTCTGTAAGATAGAACTAGGTGAATCCTGAGAAATATCTTTATAGTTTGCAGACTGTACTCACGTTGATTTGGAATACCATCTCCATCAATGTCGGTATCTTTTTCATTTGGTATACCATCACCATCGATGTCGTCGTCCTCATCATTGGGTATACCATCGCCATCGATATCATCGTCCTCATCGTTTGGAATACCATCGCCATCGATATCATCATCCTTCTCGTTGGGGATGCCATCACCATCGATATCGTCGTCCTCCTCATTCGGTATACCATCGCCATCGATGTCGTCGTCATCTTCATTAGGTATACCATCGCCATCGATATCGTCATCCTTCTCATTGGGTATTCCATCGCCATCGATATCGTCGTCCTCTTCATTTGGTATACCATCGCCGTCTATGTCGTCGTCCTCATCGTCCGGTATGCCGTCGCCGTCAAGGTCGTTGGCGCTTTTCGCATCTTCTGTGGAATCCACATCAGTAATTTCAACAGTTTCTTTTTCATCACGCCCACCATCATCATCGTCGTCATCATCCCTACTAGGCTGATCGGATTGCAGTTCTCCAGAACCATCTTTACTCGTGACACCATCTGGACATGCGAAAGCATATTTGAAGATCTGATCTTTGGGAGAATGGCCAGGGCCATGAGAAGGTACTCACCTGTTTTCAGTTCATTTATCGCCTTCTCAATGTAGGGTCGACATTCTGATTCGCTTGGTCCGACATCGGCATTGGCAAACCCAACTGGAAATATTTATATGTATGTATGGTCGACAAGAGATTAAGAAAGTATTTTAAAGATAATTCCAAAGCTGACCCCTGCACTTTTCGGACTGTTAGAAAGATTGCGGCATTTTTGAACGCCTCCGTTGTTTATGTCAGCGCCGAGGTCACCTCATCTTTTCAAACTTGACATTATTTATTGTAGTATGTACGCGCAACACACATACACACACACATACACAGCCAGCTAAGCGCACTGTGAAATATGTTCGGCAATTTATGAATTTTATTTTTAAAAGATGAAAACTCAAACACATTTTCGCTGGCCTGCGAATCTGAATGGGATGTACGAGTAGAAATTTGTTGGCCGCTCGCCCACTGAACATTTTCTTATTTTCTCATTCTTTTTTTCCATTCGAATTTTTTTTAGTACTCGGTGTTTAGTGACGTGAGTGCATAAATACATATGCGAACCGATGTCAGTATATATAGTCTCACTCGCAGTTTTTTAATAATAATCTAAGGTCGTGTTTTTGACTGATTGACAGGCTCATTTGGGGTCGCTTCCTAATTACTAACCTAATCGAAGAGACAGCTGCAAGGTTTCTTGGAAAAGTCGCAGACAACACATTAGAGAAATATGAAGATTAGACCGATTTTAGGGCATACACCGAATGGGTTTCACAATATGCAATCCACCTGTCAGCGGGTCATTCTTGTGATTTATTTCGATACGCTAGTCTGTCGAGGAATCTATTTGGGAATTTTCTAATTTCATTCCCGTTCGCATAAACAGAATTATTTATACAAGCCCCACCAAACGGTGGCTGCCTGCATATTGTGTTTATGTTGCCTGCAACCCCATCTATTTGTACTTTATATTATATGGATCATTTCTCTTTTTGCAATCTATTGCAAACCAATACCAGTGCAATTGCTCTGAGAGACAACAGAGAGACAGATTTCGACACAGCGACAACGACTGCTAAAGATACAGATACAGATACAGCTACGGCTACGGCTACAGTCTGAGATACTTGCTCAATACATAAAATAACTTAAAAAGTCTAAATTTAAAAATATTACAAACGATGACAACGAAAGCGACCAAACTGGCAATCGCTAGCGGCGTTTCAACGAGCAATTTTTGAAATTAAAAAAAAAAAAAAAAAAAAAAAAATGAAAAGAAAGACAACAACAAGAGCAAGAAGAAAGAGTAAGCACCAGATGACCAACAAAAGTGAATGTATCTGTATTTGCGTATTTTCAAATGTATTTGTATCTACATATATTATCCGACGGGTGTACTAATGCGCGTATATCATGATGCTAGGCAAAATTTAAGATAGTATTCTCAAAGTGTCGTCGCTGACGTTTGCACACATACACAGCAGGCTCACACACTTCCACACTCGCACTCACACTCACATAGACACAACCACGCACAGCTCAGCCAAATATTTTTAAATATATATGCTCAGAGATATACCTACATATTTATTTTTTCTCATTCTCTTGGCTTTTTGTTATAAAAATTGCATAATGCCCCAGAGTGCGCGATACTCTGGGAAATCGGGAAAAGCGGAAAGCGGATTGAAAACGGGCAAACGGCACTCTTTGCTTATATAAGACGAGTCCTTTAGCATGTATGTACATGTATCACTCACCATTATTGGATACGGCGATTAACGTAAGTCCCAAAAGGAACCAAATTGTTAGCCGCCCCATAATAATCAAATCAACAAAATATCCTTGAGTTTCCCAGTCACGTCATAAATTCTCCTTTTATTATTTCGAATTTTTCCGTAATTATGAATAATTAGGAAAAATTTAAAAATCACTTGCTCGTATTCCGCATATATATCCGTAATATATGGGCTCGTTTAAATGCACTGTATGAAAGGTAAGAATTCGATACGATAAAAGATTATTATTATTATTTCATTTTTATAGAGAGTGGGCTACTTAAAAGCCGTATACAATGTGCTTATAGATTTATAAATATAACTAATTAGGCTCCTACAAATTTTGTCACACTTTTTGGCACTTCGTTATTTTTTTTTCACTTGGAAGCTTAATTTTTTAATTTATTTATTTTATGTTATTCATTTTACTTCGCGTTAAGTTTGATTTTGAAGGTTTTTCTTGTTTTGCTAGCCGTTTGCAAATTTAACCAACAATCGTCGGCTGGGTAATCCTTTGTGTCCCTTTCGACGATTGTCAGCTAAATAATTTGCTTATTTTTGGCTCGTCGTCTGTGCACGCCGTGTGCGGTTCGTTTTTTGAACAAGCAATACGATTTGGGCTATATCTATCTATATATTTTGCTTCAGCTTGCTAAAAAGCCAAAGAACAAATTTTGAATTTGAATGTTGCGTACACGAGTATACGAGACGATCTCTCCCGGTCCAAAACCAATTCGTAACTCAACATGCATATACCATGAATTTACCTTGTGACCGCGAAAATTATTTTTCATTTTGATATTTTTGTAGCAGAATTTTTGTCAAAAGCACAGCAAGCACTCTGAGTAAACGTATCTCTTACGCTGCCGCCACTCTCTCGCTCTTGCTTCTTCTTCTTCTTCTTCTTCTTCTTAGCAAGATCGGGCATTTGCTAAGATATTAGGGAAATGATATTTCGTGAAGAACCGGAGAAAGTAGCGACAAGTGCAAGTGCAGACAGAAAGTGACATTTTCAAAATAAATCCAATGGTTTTCTAGTTCAACTCAGAAATTTCTTTATAAAACAAGATTATATTATTTAATTTACATTACACATACTATACCTCGAGTATAAGTTCCTAAGTGTCCTCCATAATCTCCAAAGCCCAAACGTTTTGGAACTAAACCTAATTATAGATCTGTTTTGCTCTTTATACTCTGCACATTTTAAAAACTAATAGAAAAGGGTATATACCTTTGAATGTTTGAGTAATTATGAGACTATGTATTCAGCTTCAAATCATACGATTTATGTTTGATAAGTCAGTAATTTTGTTAAAAAATAAGTAAGATAAAGGAGAGTGATTAATTTTGGGTGTTCCATAAGTCTTATTTATATGCCGTACTGTTTCTAAGCAAAGGGAAAAGAAGAAGGTAAATCGTTCCCTTACCTCTCATGTGCATATGTACCTTAGTTTGTATAGTATAACTATGCATGCATTTTTAGTGTAGATCCCGCGAACTTGGACATATCGTTGAGATGTGCGATTTGTTTAGTGTCACAAGTGATTTAATCTGATTGCAGTTCTCTATGCCGCTCCCTCTCTCTCTATCTGTTGATCTCTCTGTATTCATGTGTGGAATATAAAAAGAGATTTCATGTTGCATTTATCATCGTTGGGTTATTCGTATGCTTGATTGCCTGAACAGCTGTTGCAAGTGCGCTCGCTGCGTTGCGATCTCAAGGCGACGTCAAGAGTCACAGACAAGTGCAAAATGCTTGAAAACCTTTTCGACTTTCCTAAAAATCTGTCAGATAGTATTGCGCAATCATCTGGGAATAAAGGATCCACGAATGAGAGCAAATAAAAAGTAATTTCCATTTTATTTATCTATGACTAATACTAAAGAACTTAAGAACATATTTATGTTTTATAATTATATTTTGCTTTTAACGGTACATTAAACGCAGATTTTATGTTATTCGAGTTTTTATTGCTTTCGTCTGGCAAACAAAGATCTTATTCTTTATGGTACGAAGCATCTGTAGAAATGTATAGTAGGGATCTAAGACTAAGCTATCGCTCGCATTGAGTTCTAATAATAATATGTCTCCACTAATATATTTAATAGGATTTAAGCAGAGAATTCCTTTCTATTTATTCTTCTTGTTCTTCATGCGAGTACAATAGTATCGATCGCTATTCTCAATCCAATCGCAAACGTTGAGTACAGTGTGGAACGCGGTGCCCTCTTTGCACTCGAACTCCACGGGTTTTCCATGTACGCAGCGGAAATACTATCAAAACAGAAGATATGGAATTATTCAAAGAGTTCTCAATGTGGAGGATAAGGTTACCTTTCGGCAGTTGGGATGTGGCACAAAATCACGATTGGTGCAATCGATTTCGCTGGGATCAAATGAAACTCCACTCGAACCGGATTCCTCGGGATCCACAACTTCTTCGGGCTCTGTGGTGGTCTTGGGTGGCGGTATAGTAGTCGAAGTTGTTGTTGTTGTTGTTGTGCTAGTTGTAGTCGTCGTCTTGGGCTTTTTGGGTTTCTTCGTTGTAGACACAGCCGGCACGGGCGCTGACGTCGGGCTGATTGGGGATGACGATGGTTTTGGCTTCGGTTTCGGTTTTCGCGTTGTCGTCGGCAGCACGACGTCGCCCTCATCGGGATTTGGCGGGGTAGCAGGCGGTTTTGCCCATTCGGGCTGCAAATACACACACACACACACGCACACAAACAGACTCATTAGTTTTCAATGAGAGGAGGAGGAGGAGCGCACCTCACTTGGCAACGAGCCCACTTACCCGTGGCGTTGTCTCACGCGTCGGCTCTGGCACCCGGTAGTCCCTCATGTTGTTGTAGAGTATTTGCATCAGGCCATTCTTCGGACCGCACAGACCATGAAAATCGTCCATGTCAATGGCCCACGTCATGGCACCGGCATAACCCTTGGCCTTGATGAAATCCATTTTGATCTGTACCGATGCCTCGTTCTCGTAGCCCACCCACTGGGTATCCTTGTAGGTGTAGGGCACCATGCCCGCATCATCCCACTCGACAGTCCAGCCCCTAGATTTGTCCATCACCTCCGTGCATATCTCATAGTATGCCAAGAAGCCACTGGCATTTGTATACGGGCCAGGAGCACCGCCACCTGCCTCCTTGTTGATGTAGGTGCCCATGTTGTAGTTCTTGTTGGAGCTGCTCAAGGTGTAGGTGCGCCCGTAGAAGGGAATACCAACCACCAGCTTGTTGGCCGGGCAACCCATCTCCTCCCACAGCTCCAGGCCGTCATTCTGCAGGGATACCAAAAAAAGGAGTTACCTGCTCTCTCTGTCTCTTCCCTTCCCGCTCTACTCACCACATTGAGACGCTCGTAGGCGTACTGATCGTGCTTGCGCTTGTACAACGGACTGTGCACATCCGCGAATCCTGCCCAGTTGCCTCGCAGATCGTAGGTCATGGCGTGAATTGCATCGAGTAGTCTGATGTGGGGAATTAATAAGTAAAAGATCGGAGTTGATTCACTTCACTTGACACTCACTCGCACAGCTCGGGCACATGGTAGCCCTCCTGCAGCCTGAATTTGGCCACAGGCACCGCCATGGTTATCTCCCAACCGCGTCCCTCACGATCGAAGGCGCGTCGCAGCTCCTGCACAAAGTAGAGAAACTTGTCCTTATCGCCATAACTGCCGCCACGATCCGTTGCTCCCGGATACTCCCAATCGAGATCGAAACCATCAAAGTCATATTTCTTCATGAACTGCACCACGCTGCGTATGAAGCTCTGGCGGCGCTCACGCACCGCTGACATCTTCGAGTACTTGGAGCCACCTTCCGCCCAACCACCGACGGCAATTTGAAGTTTGAGATTGGGATGCGATTGCCGGAGTTGTGTGAACTTGCGGAAACCCTTTTGATCAACATCCAATTCTGGATCTATGACAAGCACATCCCAGTACTTGTCGTCCACACCGATGAACGAGTAGACGAGATGTGTGCACAGATCGGCAGGCACATCCTCCAAACCATATCGCCCGATGCCCGGACGATAGACAGCCCAATTGCTGAAGTAGCAGACAATGCGTGCCGGCTGATCACTGCCCTGAATCAGGCTAGGCCCAATGCTGAGCATGCCCAGTAGCAGCAGCAGCAGTGCCTCCATAACATGTCGATGATGACGCACTGGGAAGAGAACACAATACATACATATAGAACTGTTTATCAGATGCTCGCCGGGATCGCTGCCACGTGACTCGCATGCAAATCGAAAACTCTGAATGCACTTGCCACCTCTCCTGAGTTTTGGATGTGCTAAGGTTGTGGGTCCATAATGCTGCATATGCGACATAATCCACCTTGAGTTGAGTCGGCTCAAGCTCGAGCTCGCACTCATTTATGAGTTCATTCACCGTTTCCCGCTTAGATCGCAATAATCCACTTAATATGCATGGCCAGGCTTACCCATTTCAGAATGCGCTAGTCCGAATGGTTGACTTCGGCTTGGAGAAGATTCCACGAAGGCAAAGGCGACGACGTTGTCGGACGCTCGTTTGGCGTCAAATGACAGTCAAAGTTGCGACCAACGTTGCTTTTATAGTGGGAGGTGCTGGCTTTGGTTCTGGCTAAGTCAGCTTGGGGTCCGGTTCTTGGAGCACGCCTTTGTTCCTGCCCGAAGTGCGTGAGACGTGCGAAGTGAGGCAGAGATTGTGTTGTTTTGATTTTGTCTGCTCTCAATTCCATCTACGGCTCTCGACTTTCTTTCGTTAAAATATTTTTTTTGTTCTCTCTTTTTCATTTTTTTCAATTCTTTTTGCTCTGCTTTGTTTTGCATGCGCTTCTCATCTTTTTATAGAGAGAGGCACACACTCTTTCTGCGACTCTGTTTACGTTCTAAAATGACCATACATAACCCGTTTAATGTTACACTTCCGCAGCCCCTGGCATCCATCCAGGATGAGGCAAGTTCGTTGGCCTCGCAACGTTGCAGAAATTTAATGGACCCAGATAAAATGACAGTTTTAATTTAGCTTTAATGCAATATGTGGCTGGAACTTAGGTCTAATCTTTGCCAAAGCGTAAGTCAATGCCCAAGGTGGGGTCCTCTGTGGTAGTGCTGGTTGTGGTGCTGGTGCTAGTGCTGGTGCTAGTGCTGGTGCTGGTGCTGGAGGGAATGGTGCTTGTTGAGGGAGATGTTGGCTGCTGCTCTTCTCCGGAATTATATACATCATCATCTAAAAATGGCCATAACTTTTGTAAATATAACTTAACTTTGGAAATATCGATCCGACCATTAAAAGGGGCCAATGGAGTCCTGGGATTATTTTCCCCGAACGGCACAAAGCCGAATGGTGGTGCTGGTGGGGGTGGACCATGCCAGCCATCAAAGCCAAAACCAAAGCCGCCTGGAGGACCATGTCGGTAAGGTCCATGATGATGTCTGTGGTAATGACAAGATTCACCCGAGAACTCATGTCCATAACGACGTTGACGCGTGTGCTGAGGAACAAATGCAATACTCTCTGGAGCTGACTCATCTGCCAATAAATCCAGATTGGTGTAGGCACTGCAACACAAACAACAAAAAGAGAGTTCAAAACGAACTGCGTCCAGGCACAGGCACATGGCATACTGACGGATTGTTTAAGGTGGGTGCAGCCAGCAGTTGCTCCAGTAGGCTTAGTATAGCCAGCAGCGTAAACTATATAAGGGATAAGAGATAAAAAATATTTAATATTTAAAATTCGCTTTTACCGCGACTTACGATTCTTGAGCTGCCTGAAATCCTCATTATTCCGTGTTTCTTTGAGCACCTTACACCTTGAACAGATAATGCCAACTGAACTGGCAGCTTCCGATTCACTTTATTCCGCACAATTAATGCGTCAAAAATGTCGTTGTGTTTGGGGTTTTTTCTATATATTTCACACTCACTCGAACTCGTACTCTCAGAGCCCTGAACGGAATCTGAATCTGAATCTGAGTTGAGTTTGAGTTGTTTCATTCGCATCAACAACAGACTTAACAACATCAGAAGAGACAACAACAAAATTACAGATAAGAGAATCAAGTTTAATGTAGTTTCAGGTTTTTAATATTTGATTATTTTCCATTCCAGCTTGGTATATAGTACATTGGTATACACTGCGAAAAAACAGGTATGGCAATAATAAATTTAATGTGAACTCAAATTTAAATTTCTTTCCTTTAGTAATATCATGCAGATCTGGAAATGCCAAACTTGTCAATCACCCTGTAACTAAGTGGTTTTCAAATATATACAAATATCTTTTTAGAAAAAAAATGGAATAAATACAAAAGTTTGTTCACTCTAATATAAAACATAATAAAATTATTAATCCTAAGCACTACAAAGAAATACCTCTTTTTTTCAGTGTACACTACTGACGTATGTATATTAGCACTTAATACTCGTTTAGTCATTGAATGTTTAGCATATAATTAACTTAAAGGGAGAAGAACATTTCTCGCTCAGTTTGAGTCAAATTGATGACAAATATGACAAATTGTTGCTAATTCCATTCGTGTGCAGTCTGCAACAACTTTTGCGGTTCTTGTTGTACGATTCGACTCTTGAAAGTAGGGAGAGCAACAATTTTACGTTTGTGTGTATAGATAGATGTCTGTATTTCGAATAAATTAAAATATATGTAGGCGAATTTTTTGTTTTTAATTTGGAAATGCTGCGTGTGCCTCATGGTCACGATTATGCTAATATGATATCACAATTTGATAACGAAGCTTTAGAAAGTTATTGAATGCTCTACATTTTTCATAGCCCCCCGAGCCCAGGCCCGTCTTCCCCCGGTTCAACGCCCACACATGCAATATTCGCTATGCGTTACTTGACTTCTGATTCTCGAGCTGCTACGATTCGGTCTGTGGGCTTGTCTCTTGTTGTTGTTGTCCGAGTATGCCTGACACGCCTGTTGTGTATATTCACATTGTATTCATTGTGATTCATGCGAGGCTGCTATTGTCACTGGTCGCCTCTATTTTTAATACCCTCAACATTGATCTTGAATCTTGCCGCCAATTGACGCACAATTCCCATAACTATTGCCCAGTTAGGAAGCTCGCCCAGTGTGTTTCCTGTTCCGCGGAACACCTTGGGGAACCTTGGGGAGCTGTAAGTGAATAAATAATTTCTAGATTTTCGATTCGAATTTTCAACTATATTCTTTATTGATAACATTTATCTCGTCTTTTCGCAATTTGCTTCTTTTCTTTTCGTTTAAACATTGTTCATATTATGTCATACAATATGTATAGGTATATATGTATATATAGTATATGTATGTGTGTGTATATACGTATGTATTTATGCAATAAATATTTGTGTCTTATGTTTTGCGATATTTGGGGAATAATAATTCAGTGCAATCCACACAATTGTCAGATACGTGTATATATGTTAGCCTGATACTCCAGCTTGAACTAGCATAGTATAAATTGACTCGGCTGAACTAAGGGCATAAATCGTAAGAAACATTTACATATATGTATACATATAGCACCGCGAAATATACAAATTATTTGTGTGATATAATAGCATTGCAATAATAATCATAATAATAATAGTAGTAAATATCAAATACAAATACAGATATGTATGTACGAGTATGTAGAGAACTTGACGCAAATCAAGATGCTATTAATGTAGAAATAACTTAGCATTAAATAAAACTTATAACTCGTAACAACTAAAAGCTAAGAACTTAAGATATTTTTGTACAATTTTCTTGTGTTTTTACTTATTTTTCTCTTTCTATATACTATTTTTTAACAATTTCTCGTTGTTTTCTATTGATTTTTAATTTTTTATCATATGCATTATCCATTATTTTTATAATTGCGTAGTTTGTATAATTATACTGTGAATTTCAATAACTTTTTAAGTTACACAGACATCAACTTTCAATTGCATTTGTGGGGGTGACTTTGCGTGGTCTACAAACATTCGATAACGCCGATTTCCTCCATTTAATTGCCTGGCTAATTGACCTACATTTAAATAATTGTATATATATTTATATGATTCTTCTTAGATTTTTTTCGTAATACATATTTCGCATAACGTATGCGTAATTTAAAATTATAATATGCATTCTTCAGATTCATGTGGTTTTTTTGCTCGCTTTTTAATATAATTTGATTATATTAAGTTCCAAACTCGATGAAATGCATTGCCAAGGGCTTTACGGCCTCTCAAAGTGACTGACCTTAGATCTTAGTTACTATCTATTTATTTGGTGCCCTTTGATTTTGCTATTGTTGCGCTTTTGCTTTTGATTTTAACTTTTGCCGTTATTGGCCAAAAAACGTATTCGTATCAAATGCAATAATTGGCTTCAAATTTGTTGACATTTTACCGGTTGTCGGATTTAATTTGCTATTTATTGGAGGATGGTTTTGATCTCTGATTTAAATACTGGAGAAATGCGCAATTCTTTCAAAGTCTGTTGTTGAAGTCTTTAAAGTTATTGTTTTTTTTTTTTTAGTTACCAAGACATACATGAGTTGACTCCTTGCAATATATTTGTGTATATAGAGAGAGAGAGTCTGCACAGGAACGTGTACACATTAATTATATAACAAGTATTGATGTCGAAGTTAGTGATAGAATATACTGTATATATCGAGCAATTTGGATACTGCTGCTATATTAATCCACAACAGTCAATAAACTGTTAGCTATATCTGAAGAGAACTTTAACATCTGTGTTGGTTTTATTCGATTTTTTCGTTTTTAAATTGATTATTAACACGCTTATTGATATGTTGCATCTTTAACACATATGTATACATACATACGTATGTGTCTTTTGTGTTCGTGTATATAGGCATGTAATATATGCAGTGTATGAGTATGTTTGCATACTGTAAGCAATAATCGTTTATTTCTGCTCCTAAAAATTCGTAAATCTTTACTTCATATTTATTTTATACCATATATTGATAAAATGTTTCTTTTGTTTTCAGTCACTTAGCAATTGATACGATTTTTCGATTTAAACTTTTAGCAAAGATTCTATAGTTGTTGGATTTTAAAGATAAATGCAGCTGTTATTGTGCTTATTTATAATCGCTTTATCGGAGTTTTATCGTAGTATTGTAGAATCATCATAGCACGGCGACAGCACGTGGCATTTAACTGTAAAAATTGTCGCGTTGTTGGTATATCGGCAGTGAATCGGTTGGGGATTCCGAACGTCTCTCCTCATCGCTACCCTGGTTCGACTTGCCGTTGGCCATGGCTTTCTCTGTGGGTTAACAGAACAAAAAGTACAAGTTGTAATTAGTTTTGAGTTCTCTGAAACAATGGCAGGCCAAAACCTTCCCAAGCGTGCTGTAAATGTTGGAGAGAAAAAAGTACATACACGTACATTTATCATAAACCGATTTGCATATATCTTTAAAAGTACCATATATGGAAAATCATAGAATAAAATAAGTGTCTGTTGTTCTGTATTCAATGTTTAGTAATTCTTTCAGTCACCGACTTATTGGTCTTATACTTACTCGTCTTTTGAGCGGTTCTACGCATTTGCGACTGTTTTTCATTATTTTTATGCAGATTTTGCAAGTGCAATAATTTTGTTTTTTCTAGACATTAAGCAGTAGCATTTTTCCAATAGGACCACACAAAATGACCAAAGGAGAAATCTTGAAAACTATTATTTTGAAAAAGGGAGTGTACTGATTTAACTCTTTCCTGTCTATCTGACAAAAGATAAGAGTATTATTGAAATGAGATTTATGTGCAATTTTCAAATTTATCTTTTTTCAGCTCTGTAGCTCTGCATAGCAAATAATTTTATGGGGGTAACGTGAAACATGGAATGCCTTTGCCTTTTCTATATACCATATTTTTTTTATAGTATTTTTGCTCAATGGCTTTGCCAATTAAATTGCACTGTGAAGCTCTCAGTTAGATTTACATGTGCGCTTTTTGTGCAATGCGTTAGTCAGGTTCGCTATTATAATATAATAATACAATCAAATAGATTTCCTGATTGTGAGTGGCAGTGTAGATGTGTCTGGGTTTTTTTTTAGTGGAGTGAATCAGGTGTGGAGGTTTTTGTTTTTATATTTTAATTATTATTACTAACGCGTGCGTGTTGATTAGTTGGGGCCAATCCAAAGCGTATAAACTAAACTTTGTATGCCAAATTTAGCGTAAAATACTCGTAATACTTGTAATAAGGCATAAGCTAACTACATATTGTATGCAAATATAATACATATATATGTTACATATATAGTTAGTATTATAAAATCAAAATGTGTACAAACCTTGACTTACGCATTTTGTATTTCTGTTGTTAAACTTGTGCTGTTGTTGTTGTTGTTGTTGATGTAGTAGTTGTACATATGGTTGTTGTTGTTTTTGAAGTTGTTGCAATTGCGTTGATGTTTTTGTTGTCGTTTAGTATTTTCTGTGATTGCATTGAACTGTTTGTTGTGTGAGCTTAGCATGCGGTAATCTCAACATCGCGTGAGTTCTTGCTGTGCTGTTGTTGTTGTTGTTATTTGTTTGTTTTGTTTTGTGTGTTTCTATGTGTGTACTAGTTGCGTTGCAGTTGCTGTTCTTATTATTGATACGTATTGTAGGTGTAGCATATGGGGAAAACACACTCGCAACATTGTCGACAAATCGTGAACTCATGAACAAATTAAATGCAAATCAAATCAACACAAAATGTGAACAAAAACATAAACGATACACGGACAGGTTAAGAAGATCGAGTTAGTTTTGACTAGTGGGGTTGCCTAAAAATATGCAAAAAAAATAAAGGAAAATAATACATAAGTAATATAATTATAATATTAAAAAAAACAAAAAATTAAACATATACAAATTTGAGTTCAAAAAGGCCTTTAGTCGATATCGCTTACAGTAACCGTAATTAAAATTTAATTACACTCAATTCCGATTAATATATTTTTAAAAACAAATATCATATAGTATACTAGTGCTATATGCATGATAGGGAGACTTGGAGTATTTTGAAGTGTTTTTCATGTTTGAAAGTGTGAGTTGACTGTTTGTCTGACTGTGTTTGTGGACGGGTAAATGAGTGTTTTGAGTGCACTACATGAATATTCGTACGCCTTGGATGGGCTCACTGAAGATGAGAGTGCGTATGATCGGGATCGGTAATTAGACTTGGGGGGCGTAACACATTATTTAAAATGGTATGCATATGATATGTTTTTATTAATCGTCTAGAAAATTAGAAAAAGTTAAGAGAAGATATTTAGATTAGAAAGAGCATAGAGATAGTTTGGAATGGGCAGGGTCACAGTCACAGTATGATGGAATCGCTGAGATGATTCGACAATATGTTGAAATACAAATACATATACACAGTTAAATATGTATGTATGTGTATTCATGATAGTTAGAACAGAAAACGATTTAGAGTTAGAGCTTATTATAAGTAAGTTTAGAACGAAAACATAGAACGAAAACTGAACTCGCAAGCCATCGCATACAATCGAATACTTATTGAAAATCGAATTGGACATCGAATGGAATTAAACACAAATGATTTAACGTAACATCGAACTGAATCTCTCGAGGTTTGATTCACATACCTGCAACAATCTTGCTAACTTGCATCACTTGCTGTGCCAATATCTGATTGAGTTGCAGAAGATGCTCGCGTTGTTTCTTCTCCGCATTGATTTTGCTAGCCGGCACCGTCTCGTTCTCCTAGAGAAGATTATAAAATATGATATTTCAAAATCGAATTCATTGGAACGTATAATCAATTCACTTACGTTGCTACTAATTGGAGCTTCAGCCAGCATCTTCTTGATCGACTCAACCTTCTCCTGGCGCCGCTTTTTCTCCTCAGGCGACAGTTCGGGCGTCTATTTGGAGTAGTTGAATGAATTTAGGATTATGTTTAAATTTGAACTTAGGAGATATCTACTCACTGTTTCGGGTATGTAACGTTCGGGTATGACTATTTTATTGGGGGCCAAGAGCAGATTATCAATGGTATTCTCTGAGATCTTCTCACCCTGTCCCAGTGCCGAACGCACCACATCGGGTGCATTGATGCGGGGACGCAATGCCACCTCCATATCCAGATCATCGCGTGCTCGCCAATTGGTATTCTAAAAGTTAAAAAGTATTTCAGTCAAGGATGTAGAAAATGTACTTCACATCTTACTCACATTGCGATTCATGTCATTCTCGGCCTGCACTTTCTCCATGGCCTTCTGGTTAACGTTGTTGGGCGCTGTGTAGTGGCGCCTCTTCTCGCGCGGCACAGCACGGCGATGCTTGTGGGGCGGTGGTACGCGCTCAACAATCTTCTCAGTATCCTCCGATGCGGAACCAGCGGACATTTCATTAATGATCTGACGTGCAGCGACACTCTGGAACACGGGCTCCGGACTTATGTCAGTTAGACTCTTGTTCAGACTCTGCATCGAATCTGTCTTGGTGCGCAGTGCAACGCGTGCACTATCCCTGGTGGGATGACCCTGTTGCTGTAGCTGCTTGGCAAAATATGCATTGGCCAATGGATTAAGATGCTCCTTTTGCTGATGTTGTCCATTGCTCTGTGGAGCTGGTGGCGGTGGCGCCTGATGTTCGTAGTTGCTGTTGCGATCATAGTCGCTACCTCCATTATAATGGTGTCCATTCTGGCGGACACTTGAGTGTCGGCTGTGACGTAGCTTCGGCGGTTCGTTGTAATTGCGTGGCAGCGACTTGGATCGACTGTGACCGTGTCCATTGCTCAGCTGCTCCTCCATGCTTTGCGCGTAGTGCTGCTGCTGCTGCTGCTGTTGTTGCTGTTGCAGCGCGTACTGCTCCTCCTCGAGCACCTGATCCAGATTCTGTATGGAATTGCTTAGGCCACGCTCACTGCGATCGCGATTACGACGCTCCGATTCGCGTTTTACAATACGCACAGTTTTTATTTCCTGTTTCTCAAGATTGCTCAGATTAGCAAAAGGATTGCTGTCGAGGAAACCATCGCTATCCACGCCACTCATCTCCAGCGCATCGCTGCTGCCGTTGTAACGATTATAGTCGCTCAGCTTGGCCGAGCTGTTTGTGTCCACATAGAGGGGCGTCGACAGGTTCAAGGTTGAATCATTCAAATGCTGCTGGCTGCCACTGTGCATCATATTGGCATCCAGATCGGTCTCTGTCCAGCTTGTTGAGTTGCTGCGCTTCTTCAGGCTGCCATTCGAGGTGCCGTTGGCCGGTTGCAGCTCCTTATTGCCAATTTCCTGGTACAGGCGCGTCGAGTTCTCCGTCAATTGCCGCACTGCAGAGCTAAGCTCATGCCGCTGGCGTTGCATATCGCCCACCAGCGACTGCACACGCTCCAGTTCCGACTGCAGCACAGCCGCCGTCTGATTGCCATTTACCTGGCCAGCATCGTTGCCGGCTCCATTGCTGCGCGAGGCTTGCACCTTCTGCCGCAGCGTAAGCAGCTCCTGCTCTAGCCGCGCATTGCCAGCCACCGTCTGCTCCAGTTTCTGTGCGAGACAAAAGAATGCAAATTAGATGTTACTAGGTGTGTTCTACAGTGAAATCATGGCACATGCAGGCGGCGTAGCGTAGAAGTCTTTTGCATTCCTTATACGCTCTAAGATTGCTCACTTGACATCGAATTATCGAATCTTTATGGAATGGAAAGTTAGTTGATTTTCACAGTTTTTTAGTTACAAAAGCGACATGCGAAGCTCTGCCACATAGGGCTAAAAGATAATGCAAAAAACTTCTACTAGGCACCTGGGCTACCTTTGAGTTCTCGGCCAGCAGCTGATGCACTCGCGATAGCTCGCGTTCCAGTATGTGCTGCTGCTTCTTGGCCGCTTCCAGGGCAAGGGGCGTGGCATTGTTGTCGTGTATGCGAGCACGCAAACCGCCCAGAGCACGCTCCAGATCCTCCTTGTCACGCTGCAGACTCTGCAAGATGCCCGATTCCTCCTGCAACAGCTGATCCAACTGGTACAACTCACGCACCTTGGCCTACAAATAAATAATATTAGTTTTATTTGATCAAAATTCATGAAAAAATCACATTCTACTCTAGTTTCGCGCAACAGTGTTGCCCTATTATTTTTCTCTATCTTCACTGCCTATCGATAACTTTATAAAGACGTAATTAATAAAACTTATCGTTCAATCGCTGCCTTATTTATGTAAATATAATCCACACATTCTGGCATATCTGCAATTCGGTCTGATTGGGACTGAGTCGATCCCTGTGTTGCAGTGTTGCCCTATTATTTTTCTCTATCTTCACTGTCTATCGATAACTTTATAAATACGAAATTAATAAAACTTATCGTTCAATCGCTGCCTTATTTAAATATAATCCACACATTCTCTGGCATACCTGCAATTCGGCCTGATTGGGACTGAGTCGATCCCATTGCTGCTGTTCCTCCTGCAGCATTTGACGCTCTTGCATGCGCTGATTGAACTCCATGCGGTCCAGCGTGGCTGGCTGCACTCGTCCGTTTGCATCGTTGCGATAGAGCGAACCCAGTTTAACCATGTTATCCACCAAATTGACCAGTGGCTTGCTCTTCTCGTACTGCCGTTCCAGGTCCAGCAAATGCTGCTTCAGATAATCCAAGCGCTGAATGCTCTCCGCCCGTGTCAGTCCCTCTGCGCCACGTAGCCGATTCTGTGTGTGGACAAGAGATTGCTCGTTAGTTCGGGAGCTCGGTGAAGGTTAGGTGTTAAGTTAGAGAGTTAAGATTAGGATTAGTGTGCGCAATTTAGTCACGAAACCAACACCAGGCAAGAATAACCTGCACCCACAAAGAATTGTTCACATAGACAAGCTAACAACCTGGACATGGTGAATATCGCTGCAGCATTGCTCGATGGCACGGGCCGTTTGGCTGCTCTGTCGCCGCAATTGGATCAGCAGCAGGACCAGCTCCTCGTGGGTGCGACTCAACAAGTCGCCAGCGGATACATCCAGATTCTGAAGAAGTGTGTGTGTTGCAATGAGTAAGGTACTCTAAGCATTCTTTGTTTGGCTAAGGGAAAAAGGTATTTCATGTGCCCCCCTCGCTGACCCACAACTTACCCTTATTTGAGAGCTTGTCTCACGTTCCAGCATATCGATTTCAGCCCGACTTCCAGCACGTCGCAAACCCAATTGTTGCTGTTGCTGTTGTTGCGGTGTCGATGTGGTCATTCCACTTGACCTGCCATAGAGACCACCGCGATCAGTGAGCAGCGTCGCCTTGGCGTATTTGGTTTCTGCCACATTGCCATAGTATGGATCGTACTGAGCGAACGCGGACTGGTGATGATGCTGACCATCCGAGGGATCCGGTTTGACCGTCAGATTTCCCTTGGGCAGATTGTTAACATTGCGCACAGAAATCGAGGCTGCAAAAGGTGCAATACAAACTTGGTTAGAAAGCGAGACGGGCTCGTTCAGGCTGAGGAGATGTAATTATTATAATGCGTGCGCGAAATAATAAGAAAAGCGTTAGGAAAGAAAAAGTAAATTGTACTGCGGGTTCAGATCTCTCTCTCTCTCGGGTGGCGCTACCTCCCTCTCTCTCTCTCTCTTTCTTTGGTTGTTAGACTTGCGGTTGGGTTGGGTGTCAATTTCGTTGCCCGCAAAAGTATGCTACAGTTTTGTGGTCTCAAATATGCGAATGATTGTATGTGCGTGTATGTGTGAATGAGAGGGAGAGAGTGAGTATGAAGTATGTGTGTGTTTGTGATGGATGTGTGGGTGTGTGGGAGTGAGTGAAATGAATGTAATGTATTTACAAGCGCATTAATAATTACACAAGATTAGGACAGGTGTGATTGATATAAAAATAGAAAATTGCTTACCATTTTGTTAATCAAACAAAACAACACAACATGACATGACAACAACAATAACAAAGAACAAACAAAAACAAAGCAACAACAAATGTGCCTCTGGCAATCTCTCTCTATATATCTCTATCTCTGTGTATCTTCAACTGAGCAACAAACAAACATAAATTAAAATTGCGCAATCCGAAAATATGAATAAATAAATCGAGCACACACACACGCAAAGCTCTAGTATACATGTGAGTGTGCGTGTATTTGGGCATATGTGTGTGAGAGTGGGCTCTCCTCAATTGTTCCTGGCAACGGACACCACCGGATTACCATTGCCATTGGCCTCATTGTTGCCATTCAGTTGCTGAATGATGGAGCGCACATTGCTGGTCAGTGGAAATGTGGGTCCTACCCTGGCCTCCCTGGCCTCTCTGGCTGTGGCAGCATTTGTTACTCCAAGCGTGGTCGCTGCTGCCGGCTGCTCCGGCACGTTATTGTTGCTCTTCATTAGGCCACTTGACATGGCATCCCATTGCCGTATGGTTTCGCGATCCAACTCGTTGGACTTGTGCGATAAATTGGAGCCAGTTTCCTCGCGCAGCACCTCGTACACATCGGAATCAATTGCACCAGCAGCAGCAGCAGCAGCAGGATTAACAGCTGAACTATTGCCCAACAGCTGCACATACACATCATGCTCATCGCTGCCGGGTGAGGGTGTTGGTGATGGTGACGCCGCCGTTGCCGCCAGCAGTTCACCGAGTCGCGGCTTCAGCGAATCATTCACATAGGTTACATCACGACTCAGCTTTGTTTTCGTTGCATGACTCGTGGGCGTGGTAATGGGAGCAGGTGTGGGTATGGGTGCCGGCACAGTCACAGTCACCGCAATGCGATCGAGATCATCCAGGGAGCGTGCATGACGCTGCGAAACACGACGCAGACTCTCACGCCACAGCGCATCCTCCTCCCAGAGCAGCTCGCCACCTAAAACTGAGAGTGGAGTTGCATTATTGCTTGCATTTCCCGCTGCCGGCCTTATCTTTGCATCTTTCTCATTGCCATTGGCATCACCAGCATCGTCATCAGCATCGTCATCGTCACCAACACCATCTGCATCCAAGAGGCTACCACCAGTAGTCAGCTTACGAGCAAGATTTGTGTTTTTAGTAGTTGTAAGATATGAATTGAATGTGCTGGCTTGGTTTAGTGAATGATGACTCGGATCGCCGGCATGCTCTGGCCGGGATTGATATACCTGCCCCTGCGTGTTCATCAGCTTGAGGAGCTGCTGCTGCTGCTGCTGCTGCGGCTGCTGTGGATGCTGCTGGCCCACCTTGAGATTCTTGTTGCAGCTGTAGCTCAACTTCTCGTTGTTCGCTTTGACGCAGTACAGATTCTTGCTATCGATTGCCTGATCCTTGTCCACCAGTGCATCCATATTGAATTGCAGTCGATCGATGGGATTGTGTATGTGTGCTATATTCAGTCCATGTGCGTGTATATCCCGCTGATTGTTCAGTGGCGGCGGAGCAGGCAACTCGGAGTAGTAATACGGTGCGGATTGAGTGGATATGTTGCTATTGTTGCGACTATGCAGCGGGGTCAGATAGGCTGCACCCTCGGCGACACTTCCCAGCTGCTGTATGGAGTCCGTGGAGGAGAGGAAGTGTATGTTGCCATAGAAATGTTGCTCATCGCCCTCTGCATTGCGGAATGTCTTTGGTGGCTTGATAAGATTGGTCAATATATTCGCCCCAGCGGCCGCATTGGCGTCTGTCAACAGATGCCTTGTGGGCGTGGCCAGGGCAAGGCGAGCAGTGCGCATATCGCTGCCCTGCAAGTGACTCAGATATGTGTCCAACTCGTGACTACTGAGCGTCTCCTCGAAGTGTTCGCTCATCGATTCTATCTCACTAATCGATTCCTGCGAGAGCGGACGACGTGAACGCTGCCGCTCCAGCTCCGAGTCGGAACGTTGTCGGAACTCTACGGACTCGGACTCACTGCTATCACCCATCACAGAGCGCATCGGGAGAGAATTGTTGCTTGGACAACGCGCCGGCGAGGGACGCTGCTGTAGCTTGCGATAAACATCGAGATCGGAGGAGGTGCGGGATGAACTCTTGTCTGTCTGGCAACTGTAATTGGAGTCCGACAAGGTGCGAGCATGCTGCTGCTGGAGTAGTGCCAATCCCGGACTGCCTGTTGGCGCTGCATGTGCCGTGACTCGACGTTGTTGCTGCTGCTGCAGCTCCACACCTGCTCCCGTCCGTACCTTGGCAAAGTGATCTGGCAGCGAGAGGCGACTACTCTTCAGCGTGGTGCTGGGCTCTGTCTTGGGCAGATTCAAGGATGTGTTGCTCGCATGCATCTTGGGTAGCTGCTCGTATGACAGGTGCACCTTGCTGCCGCTGCTGTCGCGCCTCTTGACCGTGTCATAGTGCTCCGACGAGAAGATTTCCTCGGTTTTCAGTTCCTCCATGGGCGGCGGCGAGTCAGGTATGGGCGGTGGCGGTAGAATCTCACTATCCGAGCTCTCCGCATAGTTGTTCAGCGGCGTCGATGCACCCAGGTAATACGAGGCGGGGCGGAATGTGTCCGAGAGGCTAAAACGGGTGCGGGAACGTAGTCGCTTCGCTTCCAGCTGCTGCTTGCTGCTCTCATCATCGGCATCCGAACTGTCGCTAGCCATGGCGCTCTTGGTCGGCTTGAGAATGTCGGGCATGTCCTTACCCTGGCGTTTCTTCGACTTCTTCTTCAGCGTTTCTGTGCCACATTTTTTGTTCTTCTTCAGGGTGGAACGACCCGACGAGCAGTGCGCATCCTCGGCAGCAGCTGCTGCAGCTGCAGCCGCCGCTTTGACAGCAGCCAGTTCCATGTATACAGGCTCCGCCTTGCCGGATGCTGCTGCTGCTGCTGCTGCTAAGCTGCTTGTCATGTGGCTGGAGATGCACATAATCTCGTAGTTACTGCGATTGTCATCATCGTGTAGGCCCTTGGTCATTTCCACATAATGATTCTCCTCCTCGTTGTAGCTCTCATGGCTATCATGGGCCACCAGCGTCAGTGTGCCCGGCTGCCCCAGTTCCATCTTCTTGGGTGTCATGGGCAGATAATGACTCTCGTCCAGCTGCTGATCTGTGGGTGTAATGGGCTCATTTACATAAAGTTGTTGCAACTCCTTGTCGCTAGGTAAATTGGCATCCTCGCTTGGATTGGCCTCCACCTGCCCATTCACATCATCATCCTCCACATCATCATCGTCGTCGTCCTGCGCCAGTGCCTCATCAATGTCATCATCCGTATACTCTTCACAGGCAGTGCTGTCATCATCGTCATCGTCATCATCCTCAACCTCATTATTATCATCATCATTGACTCTTTCTTCGCTGCCCTCCACATCTTCATTCCCATTTGCATTCTCCCGCCGCCGCCGCCACTGTTGCTCCTCATATTTCGTTTCTAAAGTATCCAATGTAGACGCTCCCAAAGTGGGCTTCACTTCCGCTGTTGGCGTCAAATCCTCCTCCGCCTGCTGTCGCTCCTGCTGCTGCTGCTGCTCCTGTTGCTCTTTGTACAGTTTCAGTTGCATTAACATGGGCGTCTCCTCGGCATTCTCTATCGCCCCCTTGGCCCCCTTGGTCTCCTTGGCTGCCCCAAACTCAACGTTCTCATAGTTGCTGGCGCTGCTGACCAGCTTGTTGCTGTAGACGGGCACATAGTTGGCATTCTGAGGGGATTTGGGTGCCGTCTTCTTGGGCAGAATGGGCACAGGCTGCTGCGACTCATCCTTGTCCTCCTCCTCCTCATCGTTTGCAGCTCTCACTGGCAATGGCAGCTGCAGTTTCAGTTTGGGTCGATTCGGGTTCGGCTGCACCTGGATGATGGGGGTTCTGCTGGCCTCGTGCACTTTTAGAATGGGCTTTAATTGGAAATTGAGGTTACTGCCGGTTTTTGTTGCTGCTGTTGCTGTTGTTGTTGTTGTTGTTGTTGTCTGCTCTTTGGCAGACGCCTCTATTTGCTTTGGTTTCGAATTCGAGCTGAAGCTCGTGTTTGATGTTGCTGCTGTTGTTGCTGTTGCTATTGTTATTGCTGTCATTATTGTTGTTGTTGTGTTTTGTGTGCTTATTGTTGTTGTTGTTGTTGCTGACCTTCCTGCCGTCACACCTATGTTATCATCCACAGGCCCAGCTGCGCTTTGTGCGTCTTCTTTAATTTTCAATGTTCAAACATTTACAAAAATTTACATAGTTTTGTTTTTCGAATTCGAGTGTGAAAAAAAAACCAAAAAACGCATACACAAATATATGGAAAAGAAAGAAATATAAAATATTGTTCGGAGTTTTTTTTTTTTTTTTAGTTTTCTATGTGTTTAACTTTCGAGCCCATGAGTAGAGTTTAAGTTTTTTTTTTTGGGTTTAAGTGCGTAATTTACAGCGGCTTTAGTAGTAGACGAAACACCAAGCACCCATTTATTTTATGATGATTTTAAATGAAATTTTCCCAAGCAAACCAACTACTCAAGGAATACTAATTGCTTAAACAACTTGAGACAGAGAGAGTGAGAGAAAGAGAGATAGCGAAAGAGATGGGGAGATATATAACGTATGTAAAGAAAAACAAAAGTGAAAAAGCCAAAACTTTCACAAACTGCAACATTATTTAATTAATTAATTAATTAAAAAATCGCTACTCTGCTGTGGATTTTTCGTTGCATACTTTTAGGCTTGGCCTGGAATTCCGATTTGAACTAAGGAATGAATTTATGTTCCATCACATCTGTTTCAACTCCAATTTAACTAATCTGCGTATTCCGAGTCGTGTGTGTACGGCAGGAAGGTTATGGGTTACAGTATTATTGATTGATTGTACGTTATTTTTAATAAAAAAAAAGAAACAAGAACACAAAACTATACTACAGCTCAGAGATAGTTGGGTTTTAGTTGGGTTAAGCAATGGAAATGGCTGGAAAGATGTTAATTCAGCGACGAGCAACTACATACTTAGCCCAGTTAAGAGTCGACTGCAGTAGTGAGCGAGAGAGAGAGAGAGAGAGCAAAGCTGCAGCTCAAACAAAAAATGTAAAAGTATTAAGTAAGATACACAGAGAGGGGGAAAGCGAGAGAAGTTAGGTAAATTTGGGAGACAGGATTACATAGGATGTACAGAGAGCACAAAGACTTAAAGCAAAGCATAATGTGGGGGATAGCAGCATGTGCAGCAGAAAAACTGTCCGGATACTCCGGCTTCGACTTACCCTCATCGTCCGATGAATAGTTGTTGTACACTCCGCCTGGTCCGACATTGGCATGTGTCTCCGATCTGGAACGTTGTATACCACCAGCCGCCGCCGTCGTGGAGCTGGCGTTTGGATTGCCGCTAGCTGGTCCGTTGGCCACCACCAGCCCCGTCTTGCCCGCGTGCGCCGCATAGCGTGCTCCACTTGCCACTGCTGTGGATGCCAGCAGAATGTTAGGATTGCTGCCCAGCTTGGACATCGCCGACATATTGCTGCCGCCCTGCTGGACACCCTTGCGTGTCAGCGGCGACTGCAGCATGCGCTGTTTCCATTCCAAAAGTCGCTTCATTGACTCCTCACGCTTCCGTTCGCCATCCTGTGGATGTTGGGAAGGCGAAGCCGCTGCAGCCGAAGTGGGCGACGTGGCCACCGAGTTGCTTGCCGAGTAATCATCGTCCATGCCGCCGTTGCGCTTGGGCAGGCGTGCGCTTGCCGAGCGCAAGAATTGCTCGTTCTTGCTGATGATTTCCTGCGTGGACATTGAGGGTGGGAATATTGAACCGGGATGCACATTCAGGGGTGGCAAGTCATCATCCGGTGACTGCTCTATTTCCTGCTGCTGCTGTTGCTGCTGCTGTTGCAGCTGTCGCTGCGTAGAGGCCGATCGTGCCGCCGCACCAGCACCGCCTGCACCCTGACTGGCCGAACGGCTCATGCGTGGCATGCTGCAAGCAGCGCTGCCCTGCGCCTGTGCCTCAGCCAGCAGCTCCTGCCGCTTATAGGCACGCTCATAGGGATTCTCATAGCCAATCGTATGCAGACCGCTGCCAAAATCTCCGCCAGGCACACCGCTAGCGGTGCGATAGTTACCCGCCTGCTGTGGCTGAGCACCTCCGCCTCCGCTCTGCAAGTAGAGCGCACTCTTGCGCATCTTGTCCGCATAACTCGCCTCCGAGTAGTAGAAACTATCGGGTGTGCGATTAATGTCCAAACTTGATTTGGGTCGTGGTGCACGTCCGGTCTCGTGTTTGCTCTGTGCCATCGCCGTAGCGGCAGCAGCTGCTGCTGCCTCGGCACGCGCTTCATACTCCAGAAAATCGGCCGAATGTGGACGCACAATGGCGGCCGCGGAACGGGCACGCAAGTCCATGGTATTGATTAGTTGATCGGCGCCCGATGGCTGCGGAGAGGGAAGGAAGAAGAGGAATATATGAAAAGCGGGTTAACAGCAGTTTGGTATATGGTTGGGTTTTCTTAGCATTTTGCATTTTAAAACGTCCAAATTGGCACGCCAAGTGGCGGCTCCGGCAGCAGCTGCTGCTCCTCCGGCCCAGGCATATACATAAATCATGCACGCGACTCGACTCATTTCCTTGCTGACCCACAAAGCAGCAGCAGCTGCAGCAGGGCCAAAAGGCGAGCAGACCATAAAGTTGCACTTTAGACGGCGCCAGCCTGGGCCTGGGCCTGGGAGATGGCCCCGACAGGCTGCCAGGCTGACAGGCTGTTAGGGGCAGTTAGGAGCGAGTGCAGCACAAATGTCTGCAATTTAGCAACCCACTGACACACTAAAGTCTAATTAGTGGGCGAGGTGAGAGTTGCCAGAGAGTCTTTGAGAACAGGCAAAGTTCGCCATCGCAAATGTTGAAACAAGCTGCTGAATTGGCCCAAGTCAAAGCGTAGTGGCTCACACACACACACACACATATACCCTGTGTGTGTGTGTAGTTGCCACAAAGTTCCGCTTGCAACGAACAAGGCAAGAAACTATATAAAATACACATGTTTTATAATTTCTCATTAGCCACGAAGTGAGAGGGAAGCAAAAAAGCGAAAGTTCGCGCAACTGTGGCTTGAATATAACTGTACTATGATATGATATAATATACTTATTATATATACATATGTACATATACTTTAGTCATGTATTTTGCTTGTAAGTTTTTCTTGGTTTTCTGTGCCAAAAACTTTATTTCAACTGCGTGTGAGCTAAGTTTGCTTTTAAAAACATAATTCTTACTTAAGAAATATGTTTTCTTATGCCTATCCTCTTCAACTGACATATGTGTTAATCTGTGGTTCTTTTAAATGAAACAACCTATGCCTATTTTCCTTGTCTGTCTACTTTTTAGACTTATCGTCTTAACTAACCCAGTTATAGTCCAATTTGCTATAGTTTATAGTAGTCTCAATCGATGTAGTTCTTGGAAACTAAAAGTGTCCTATTTCTGCGCTATTCTAAGTTTGAATTGATGGCAAATTTATTGTCCCCCTCCCCCTTTGCTTACCGGAGCTGAACTTTTTATTGAGACCCGTGAGATTTATTTGGGGAGTAGGGCGTGTTCTATATTTGAACTGCTTTGCTGGTCAGCAAATTGCAATGAGTTGAACGATGATCATGAGGTGAAGATGCCTCGAGCTGACCCATGGGAACTGGTGGAGTTGATTGATTACCGCTTGGAAAGCATATTTGATTACCTGTGCGGTTACACGCTGCGTATACGTTATTTGTCGAAGCTTTCACTCTCGGTGCGTATACGTAATTTGCTGCAACTCTGCCCTGCGTACGAGTTATGCATCCCAACTAACATGGCGTATACGTAAATAATAATATTCTAACTTTTAACTTAAATTATTCTTATATTTTTAATTTAAATTTATATTTGTAATTTTATTTTATTTTAATCTTTGAGTCGACTGCTTTTAGTTGACGTTAAATAAATAAATAAATAAATAATTAATATTTCGCAACCTATATTGCGTATACTTAATATCATTCAACTTACAGTGCGTATACGTGATTTTTCATTACTTACCTCCAAGTGATTCGGTGTGTAGCGCTGTGGCATAGCCGGCAAATTCTTGCTCCCATCATAGCTGGGCGGACTGAGTGGCCGCCTGTAACTGGCGGCCTCCTGCAGCAGTGCCTCGTGCGCGGAGAGAGGAGCACCCGATCCTGGCGCACCGCCCAGCTGAGACATATTGTAGATGTCCTCATAGTCTGCAGCCGCTGCAGCTGCTGCAGCAAACATACGCTGCTTGGAACGTCCATAGGCATCCGGTGTGCGTCGCTCGGCCTGCAACTGCTGCTGACTGGGATAACCGGCGACTCCGGCGGCAGCACCACGCTGCATCAACTTGGCCATATAGAGATCACGCTCCCCGTACAGCTCCTCCACGGCACGTTGCTGCTGCAGCCTGGCTATCTGCTCCTCCATATCCAAATGCTGTGCCTGGAACTGCGCCTCCAGATGATCCAGCGAGTACTGCTGCTGCGCCTGCTGCAACTGCAGTGCGCTGGACACATGACCCGTGCGTGTGTCGTATATGGCATGATGCTGCTGCGGCTGCTGAGATCTCTGCTGCTGCTGCTGCTGCTGGTGATAGAGCTGCTGTGTGGGCGACATGACAGCCCCGCTGCGGCGACTAGGTGGCATAGGCTGCTGCTCGTTGTGCTCGGGCGATGGCGATGAGTAGCCGCCGTCATTGATGCGTCGCGGTTTGGGTGGAGCATTCGCATACAGTGGCTGAGCACCGCCTCCTCCTCCTGCTCCTCCTCCTCCATTCCCATCCGATGCAGGCGTCAGCTGCCCCTTGCCCCCCTGCTGTGATTGCATTGTATGTATACCCGAATCCGAGTTCTCGCCACTGTGATTCAGCGAGGAGCTGGCCACACTTGGCTCCGATTCACCACTGCTCGGTGCCTGCATCATGCTTGCCGCGGCCAGAGCACGTACCCACTGCATCATTGCCTCCGCATTGTCCGCTGCCAGCCAATAGGTGCGCATATTCTGATGCTCACACTTGAAGGCGAACTTGCGATAGATCTTGTCCTCGGGCAGGCAGGCGGAGACGCGATACGAGGGCAGCAGCACCGAGCCCAGCAGCTTCTCCTCCTCGGGTCCCTTGTAGTAGTACAGACAGTACTCGGCCAGGACGAACCAACGCTTGCGCCACACCTTAAGGCCATCGGAGCCCTGCTTGTGCAGCCAGCCGGAGAGGGTCACTGGCGTGGTAGGTGGTCGCTTGGTAATGGGTGACTTGAGGGCTTGGATGGATCCCACGCTCTTCTTGCGATCCAGCGGCGCATGTGTTGGACTGCGTGTGGAGGCCGATGATGACTCCTCCGAGCTGGGCGTAGGCTTAGGCTTCACAGCAGAGATTTGTGTCTGACATGCCTGATTGACCACATGGCCAGGATGATTCTGTTGTATGTAGACAGGTCCATGCTCACTGCCGGGCGTCTGCAGCTCAGGCTTGTGACGCTGCTGCTGCTGCAGTTGCTGCTGCTGCTGCAGTTGCTGTTGCAGCTGTTGATGTTGTAGCTGCAGCTGCAACTGTTGCTGCTGCTGCTGCTGCTGCTGCTGCTGCTGGGCGTAGAGCTGCTCCTGGTAGTGTTTGGGCATCTGTTGCTGCAGCTTAAGCGGCCCCGAGGCAGCCTGATACTGATTCGCCAGATTAAGCGTTGAAGGCGGAGCTCGTTGCTGCTGCTGCTGTTGCTGTTGCTGCTGCTGTTGTTGTAGGGTCATGTTGCTGACCATGCTGGGGGATTGACTCATGTGGAAGTGAGCTGTTGGGGGATTCATGGCCTGCCGCATGGCAAAGGTGCGTTGCTGCTGCTGTGCCGCCTCGCTTTGCGTGGCCATTTGGGCATGCAACTTGGCCTGCTGGAGCTGTTGGTATTGTGCCTGCAGCGCCGATATTGGATGCTGTCCGGCGGTGGCATTGCTCGCCTGCAGTCGCCCTGCAGCGGCCAAGTAAGCACGCTCCGTGGGCGACTGATAGATCTGCTCCGTGGTGCCAGCGGTGCCGCCGCCGCTGCTCGAGTATGACTGATGATACGGAGAGCTGTGTGAGCTGCTCGAATTGCCGCCATGTTGGCCATGTTTGAGTAAGCCATGTTTCGCCTGCGGCTGCATATCGATAGGCGACAGCGGACCGCCGCCACTCGACGATGTTGCTGTCGGGGATTGTTGGTACAATGCCTGTGGTGGCAGATGGTAACCCGCCGGCGAATGTGTTGCGGTGCGATAGTCAATCAGTTGCGTCTGATAGGCCAGCGGCAGTTTCTTCTGCAGCTGCTGCTGCTGCTGTGCCGTTGCCGCTGCCGCCTGCAGTTGCTGCAGCTTCTTGGCGTCCATGGTGCCAGCTGTGAACAGTGGTGGCGCCTCCAACCTGCAAAAAGAAAGGGGGAGGGGGATTAAACAAGTGCAGCGTAGGCAGTTCATGGTGTGGATTCAATTAGCAAAGGTCGCTCGGCTTAATTCAATTGCTGTGCTAAATCCGCTTGATGCGAACCGACTGAACTGACTGGCTCAGCGCGTAATTGGCGGTAATTGATTTAGTGCAGGGCGGAAGCCCAGGGGCGTGAAGGGGCACAAAAAATCTTGTTCATGCCAATTTCAGCATTTTCCCGGGTACAGATTTGCACCCGCTCGGCGGTCACTTATGCAACTACACTCACCAGTCCCATAGCTGATAAATGCAGCCAAACATGTTGATGTTACTCTCGCTGTTGCCTCTGGGCTTATGTAGATTAATTTATAATTTAATTGGCCTTAGCAATAATTCGATTGAACGATTTTCCAATTTTTCCTTTTTTTTTTTATTATTGTTTTCACTTTAATTATTTAATTATCGTATACAAAAACTCAATTATGTTTTTCATTCTCATTTTCGAATTGGTCTCTTTTGGTTGTTGTTGTCGTTGTTGTTGTTATTGTTGTTAGTTCTTATCGATTTGTTTTATTTGATTTTGTTCTGTTTATTCATGATATGTTTGGATTATTCTTCGTCGCAGCATCGCAGCACATTGAAAACATTGCGTTGCCCCAGTTCCAATGCAACTGCATGAAAATGTCTATTTTTATTGGGGACAGCTGAAAATATTATGCATTGCGAATACAGTTGAGAATCGAGAGACACAGAGAAAGACAGAGAGAGCGAAGAAAATAACAACAAGCAGACCGAAAATGTAAGAACGAGGGCGGCCGAAGTGGATTCAGATATCGAAAACAGAATTTAAAATTATTACACCCAGCACTTGGTGTGTCACGTTAAAAAAAAGGTATATTTGAGGAGTGTCTAAAGGGCATGAAAAATTGGAGTAAAAATAAACTAAAACGATGTCTTAAAAATATCGATGGAACGAAGCTTATTAATATTTCTTGCAGTTCTAGTGGAATATACAAATTTAAGTGAGCTATCGATTAAACGATAAGCTTCAGTAGCTCAGTATTAAGTTATCGAAATGAGGCAGCTCTGAAGCAGTTGAGAAATAGGGTAACACTGGCACAGAAGAAGAGTGAAGTGTTTTTAAAATTCGAAGATCATGCGAATTAATTTAAACGTTACTTAAAAAAATACTATTTAAAAACGGAAGAGGTACGCACTAAAATTAATGTAATATCCTTCATAAGCTGAAGTTCCAAAATTTTGTATTACTTAGCTGATATTAAATATGAAAACTGCTGAGAAACATATTACATAATAATGAAAATCATGTATTTATACCCTTCGTTTCAACTCTAACAGGATGCACTCAACTACAAGCTTTTTCCAGTTAAAATTAAAAGAAAAAAATCCACTACAACTGTCCATATTTGATATATATGCTCATTAACTTAAATTGAAACTCTTCCATCAGCAGAATAAATTCGACAGGGCGACTTTTACAACAAGAAACCGCAATTAAATATGGCAACTTCTGCTTGAGTGAGAGAGCAGCTGTAACTGCAGACATATTTGATGCAAAAGAACAGCTGGAAAAGTTGGACCGCAGATGGAACTACATCAGATATACCTATATATATATATATACAGGTTGCCAATGGCTAACGAAGTTAACTGTTTTAAATGCTTTAATGCAATCGACCGTTGGCTCTTCAATTATTTGACACAAATGAAATGAAAGTCTCACACACACAGATACACACATACACACACACACAGACAGCAGAGAGAAGTGTACACTGTGCTGCATGTAAAATGAGCTGCAATCGAATGCATTCGCATTTGCATTTGCCAAATGAATAATGGATAGCAAATAATTTATTGAATTCAATTCACAATCGATGCCAAAATGTGTGGCCTACCCAGGAGGCGTAGAGAGCAGCCCCCGCTATAACGAGCGTGTCCTAAGATGTACATAACTTGGCTCAGTCGTCGTCGAGCATTAAAAGCGAAATCCTGTTGAAAATGTTGCGCAATAAATAAACAATTGATCCGGGGCATTTACAGCAACGTTTACTCTGTGTGGGAGTGGCATCTCCCTCACTCTCTCTCTGTGTGTGTGTGTGTGTACGTTGTTGCCAACAAATGTTAAATCAAGGCATTAGCTGCCCCTGGCATGGCTATTTCACGCTACAATCAACAGCAACCAGGCCGAGACCAGGAAGGCAGGCTAAGCCAAGCAGGCAAACCGAAGAAAGAGAGAGAGAGATAGGGAGTGAGCGAGTAAGCCAGTTTATAATTGCCTTAAAGCCAGCACACACACACACACAGACAACACAATTTGTATGGCTTTCAATTAACGCTTCGCAGTGCTCGTACAAAATAAAATATTACCAGAACGACAGGAACAACAATATCAACGGGCCAAGTAGGAACGTCACAATAAAATCGATGGCGATTTAACAGCACACAATGTCTGCTCAGGACTTGCCACTTGCCACAGCCTTTTACCCACAGTGCACTGGCCTTACCCCCCCCCCCCCATGCTCAGCTACTCCCCAAGCTTTACCTACGTCATGAAAAATTGAACGAAAAGTGTTTTTCATGCACGAACTGAGGCAAATGTCGAGCGAAATGTACCAAAAATTATTATGTGCATATAAATGACACTGAATTGTGTACACACTCACACACACACAAACACACACACATGTGTGTTAGTGTAAATAGTGGGAACTCTCATCATGATATGCTTATGTATGCAGAGCATTACAATGCAGCCGATTAGAGGTCAATTCTGGCAACCAACTTGACCAAAAACTGTAGTTGGGTTTGGTTTGATATTTGTTGGCTCTGGAACTGCTCGGTACGATATAATCGTATTGATAACAGCCAGGGAAACTGCTCGGTATTGCGCATACGCAGTGTGTGGAAACGTATAAATTAGCTATGCTATAAATAGCTCACATAGAAGACAAACACTTGGCTGCAATTATTGCTATGTGGCAGGGGTTTATTTAGCCAACTTGGTAAGCGAACATAAAGGCAAACAGTTGGTAGTTACTTTAAAATCGCTGTAATTGCCGTGGAACATGCAACAAGAAGAACAACAACGTACATGCTCGCTTTGATATTGAGTACGAGTGTTGTCCCGGCCAGCCACAATGACGTCATTACCATTGGTGGCAAGTGGACACGAGCACAAAAGAGAGCACAGAGAGCACAGGCCAGCCAAGAGCAGGCGAACCGCTGTCACAGCCAATGGGCCACTTAAAGCGGCATTTCACTTCAAGCCGCTCGAGAGTTCGAGTAGTCAAGTGGGCGAAGGCGGAGGGAAGCTGGAAGAGCAGGAGCAGAAGGGCCAACTACTACTGCCTAGTTGGCCAACTTAATTAATATGGCCAAGATACGCCTACAGCCGCAGTTGCCAAGCTCCACTCGTAAATACGTTAAGTGCAATTATGAATACTCATCAAGTCGAAGATTGCGAGAGAGTGGAACGGCAACTTGCCAAGAACTGAGCAACAAATAAAGGAAGGAAATATATATATAAATATGTGTGTGTGTGTGTATTAGTGGCAACAATGGCAGCAAAAATCAATAAACTTTTTTATGAATCGAGTCGCAAATAACTTGAGACGTTGTCGAATCGCTCTCGCAATGGCGACAAAGTTGTTGTGCCACACACACACAGCATACATACAACATACACACACACACACATACAGCTCACACACACATACATAGTCAAGCGCTGCGGGTGAGCAGAGCACGATAAAACCTTTTGCATTTTTTTTCTTTGCTTTTTCTTCTTAAGCGCCTCTGGGCTATTGGCACATGACCTTGCCCCGAACCCGTAGCCGAACCCGGACCCACTTGACAGACGGACAAACAGACAGAGAGAGAGAGAGAGACAGATAGACAGACGCTTTGATGAGTTGTCAACGGACAGCGGACGTGTGTGTCAGTCAGTCCCGCTGTGTGCGATTGTGTGTGCCCTTTGGGGGCATAGCATACTTATTGGGGTGCGAAAAGTGTTGCATAATATTTACGCTGGAAAATGGCCAACAATTTACAACGACACATCGTTTTTTTTGGCCAATAAAATGAATTTTCTTAATGCTTGGCAATCTCGCAAATTGCAATTGCCAATAGCCAAAAACAATCGAACTTAATTAAACGTTTTGCAATACGCTGTCAGGGTGTGTGTGTGTGTGTGTGTGGGTGTGTATTGCGATTGTGGTGTGCGTGTGTGTAACGAGAGTGGACAGCAATCTGTTTTGTCTCGTGTGCAAACGATTTAATTGAATACGAAGCCATTTCCCTGGTTGGCATAAATCATTGATATCCTTATCCAAAGTTCGCCGCGCCCCAGCAGTCTCTCTTCCTCTTCCCCCCTCCCGCACTGAGCTGATTATTAATTGCCCAAACAGTTCCATCGAGCCGTGAGCTTGACCAATCCGTAATGTACACCCTGCAATTAACCTGATGCTTGCAATTTGCAAAATCGACAGATTAGACAACATTTTGGTAAAGGTTTTGAGTTCTAAATATATGTAGTATAATCTGCTAATTAACAGAGTTGCAAGTTGAAGTAGATTTGATAGACAAAATAAATATAATTTTAATTTAAAGGTTTTAAAATTAACCTGCTTGACTTTGAAGGTATACCCTATAAATAGTAAAAATGGGGTACACTAAATTTTTGCAAATCTATGTAAGTGGTGGAAGCAAGCTTAGTAGACTCGATAAAGTAAAAGCAAACACATGTAATATTAACTTGTCTGTATGAACACGTTTATCTCAGCTTTTATAAAAGCGAGATTTATCAAATTTGGCAGACAAGTTCTTTAATATCATGTGCAGTGTGCGAATAATTAAAATTTCTTTACTAGATATTTCGTTATTAATAAGCATTGTATTCAAATCTAAATTTACTGCAACTTTCAATCTATACCAACTTTAAACAGAGCAGATATTCAAGTAATTATTCAAAATGCCATGATGAATAATTGCTATAAAAGAAAACCTTGTGAACATTTGGAAAACTCTTGTTTTCATTTATTAAAAGCAAATATAAGCTGCCCTCCTAACTCCCCTGGTTATCAAACATTCTTCATTGTGCCCACTCTGACCCATTTGTTAAGATGTCGCATGCAAATGTCGCTCTGTCGTTCTGTCGTTCTGTCTGTCTGCCGCAGTATGACAACAATTCAAAGTTGCACACTTGATTTGGCCGACAGTGCACTTCAATTCTTTGGCAGCGCAAACAATGTCGAGAGGGCTAAGGGCAGGGGGTGTAGGGGTACTCTCTCTCTCTCAAAAATCCTCAGTTTATAGTTCTGTCAGTGGGCAAACGAAACAAAACATGGGGGGGGGGAGGCTCAACTACATACAACAAGCAAGCAAACAAACATAAATATTCATTGCGAGACACCGAGATGGAGATAGACAGACGCCACACACACACAGACACACACACACACTAATAGACAGCTGTTCGTGTGTGTGTGTGTGTGTGTTGAGTGCATGCCAACTTCCGCCCAGAATGACACTTGATGATGAAGATTTTGTTGCTTTCACTTTTGCCCACATTGTGCCCCACAGTCGTTGGCCTGATTGGCCCGACGAGTGCACTGGGATGGGTATAGGGTAGCGGGTAGAGGGGGGGATACCCATTCGTGCATACCCTGTGTGTTTGTATGAGTTATTGACAAGCAGCTAGAGCAGCTTTAACAGCAGCCATGCCCACTGGCAACTGGCTGGCTATTAGGCTGAATCCTTCTTCTGCTGCCATGTCAGGTGATTATCAAGCCAGAGAGAGAGAGAGAGAGAGAGATACAGGTGAAAAGAGAGGGAATCACACACGTAAATTGAGTAAACAGGATGATGGCGCTGCAGCGGAAGCTGAACAAGTCGTTGCAGCAAGTGCTGCGCGCAATCACATTATGTGACAGCTGCAACACGAGGCACGAGGCACGAGGCACGCGCTAATACTCGCATTCATTTGCAGCCGTCAAAAGTGAAAAATTCAAATCAAGGCACGGCAGGGTAAAGACACGCCTCTAGCTAGACCCTATACACACACCAGCACACCTTACACACACACACACACACCCAAACACACGTAGGCAGTCGGGACTTTTATCACACAAACATGAGCAACGGCGGCTGTCATTCATGTTGCATACCAATTTAAATGGTTTGCACGCACACACAGACACACACGAGTAGGTGTATATGTGTGTGTGTGGCAGAGAGAGAGAGAGAGAGAGAGAAAGAGAGGGGTAGCTGTTACCCATTTCCGCTTTTGGCAGCACAAAAGCCACTCTCGGGTCTGGCTGCCTGCCTGCCTTGTGCCTGCAGGATGTGTGCCATGTTTATGGCCATTCCCCTTGCTTTCTCGCACCTCTGCTCTGCTTCCCTTTTGCCTCTCTCTCTTACACTCTATTTCTTTCTCTTTTGCTCTCTCTCTCTCTCTCTGGCGCTCTTCACGTGTACAGCTTGTGGAAACAAAAGGCGAGCAAAAATATTTTCCTCTAATAGTTGTCGCTAAAGTTTGCTCGCTGTGTGTGTGACTGTTTGTCTGTGTGAGTGTGTGTGTATTTGTCTGTGAGTGTGTGTGTGTGTACATTTGTCTAGCTGTGTGTGTGCACTCTTATTTATAGTGTATTTGTTTTGCCATGTCCGAAACTGAAGCGAGAGTTGTGCCAGAATTGAATTAAAATGCGAAGAAGAAAGATGAATGAAGAGAACTAAAAAAAGGAAAATAAATGGGAATAGTTGCCTCCCGAAAAGGATTCCAATTGTGTTGATAGATGTGTATATTCTTTAGAGAGAGAGCACAAAGCTTTAAAGTATTTTTGCATTTATATTTGATTTATCTCTTTTATATTTGATTTTTGCGTCTTACTCTATTTTTGTTTGTCTTTCAGTTTTTGTGTCTTTATTTCATTTTTTTCTTTAATGCAATTCCAGCTTGTTTAATGTATTTTTCTCAGGATTTTCTTAGATTTTCCTGAAATCTGCACTACTTGCTAAGCCACCCTCGGGCACAGCCAGAAACATCTGCGATACATTGTTATTTTTATGTGCTATTTTGTTTGCTACGGTTGCCTTTTTTGTTTCCCTTTTTTTCCATTTTGTTTTCCTTCTTGTTTTTTTTTTTGGCTAGCCAAGTTGGATGAATTCATTTGGCATTTGATATTTTTCTTGTTTTCTTTTGTTATTATAAATATTTCTACTCCTGCTCTCTGTGTGTATGTGTGTGTTTTCGCCTTTGCTTCGTGCCACATTCTTCGCATAGAAATGCAAATTGTTATTGATTATGCCAAGTTTTCGTTGCCTTATAAACTTGATTATTTGCAACACACCCGCTTAGAGGATAATACTATATGATACCTTTCAAGCCAAGTTGGAGAAACTATTTTAATTTTGCCGCATTTGTTGTGGGGCAACAAACAAAACTGAAATATTACGCATACGCCAAGTTGGCTTTATATGGCAATAAATATGGCCAGTAAAATGCACTTTGACTGCTTGACTTTGGGCTTAGAAGTTTCTGGTTGGAGTTGAAGTTGAAGTTGCAGTTGCAGTTGAAGTTGAAGCTAAAGTTGAAGCTGGTAAAATCGTTTGGGCCAATCCCTGCAAACAGTTTGCCTGCGGCAACAGAACCCAAACAGTTTAACAAAAAGTTTTGCACACCTCTCTCTCTCTCTATCTCCCTGTCTTTCTTTCTATTTTTCTCTCGGTCTATTTCTCTCTCTCTCCCATGCAGCCTGATGTAGCTGCAACTAGCTGCGGCACAAAGGCGCAAGACACGAGGCAAACTTAATGAGTTTTGTAATTATGTGACATGTCCTGGCATCGCATCGCATCGCATCGCGTGTCTTCGTCCTTGTCGCGTCCTTGCTGCTTGCTGCAATTACCTGCCACATCGAGTGTTGCAACTTTTAATTGCCGTGGCATGCGAAATAAATGCAAAGACAGCGCGCAATGGAAGGAATCATCCAGACCGACCGCAAGATTTCCCCCATCATTGCAATTTGCGTGCTGCGCTCTCGAGTAATTGCGCGCTTGCTGCATGCAAATCTCATTATGCATTTAGCTGGGGGAGTGGGGGGAGGCAAAGCAGCCTCCTCGAGATTAGGCAAAGACATTATGTAATTATGATTTGAAATGAACGAACGAAGCAGGCAAACACACACATGATGTGCGCCCGAGCAAAGCATTTGAGTAATTCCCCCATGCAGCTAAGAGGGGGACAGGGAGAGGCAGAGAGAGAGAGAAGAGAGAGAGTGCGCGTGATATGTGGGAAATATGAAATACTTGAGCTGCGTGGTTTAAACACAGTTAGGTATTGCGTAAGGTAAACAAAGTCAGCTGCAGACTCCACAGAGAGAAAGAGCGAGAGATGGAAGGGCGCCCTAATTGTTTAATTAACCAATAACAATGGGAACAACCAAGACAATAACCAAGATTTCTAGCTCTTTTATGCCATTAGTTTCATTTCGGCCTGTTGACAGGCATTCGTTTGATTCGTTAACACATTCAGATGCAGATTCAGATTCAGATTCACATGCAGCCTAAAGTTGTGAATATCGTTGGGAGACAGAAAGAGACAGCGCGTTGTTGCTGTTGCTGTCCTTGTCTCGACTTGATATGCAAATGTGCAGGATACCGTTTTGAATAACTTATTCATTAGACGCGCGTGTGTGTGTGTGTGTGTGTTAAATAATGCGCTGCTAGGCATAATAAATTGCTTTAAAAGCGACCAAAGATGGCGGCACACAGCACACACACACAGAGACAGACAGACAGAGATAGGCAGACAGAGAGAGAGAGAGAGGGACAGACAGGTAAAGTTGGCAAAAGAATTTAGTTTCTTCTGCTGCTGCTGCCTTGTTGAGGTTCTGCTGACTTTTTCACGTGCACCCACACACACGCACGCACACAGGACTCATGTGAAGGCAGCCGAAAATAAAAGCCAAGAGGAAGGAGCAGGTAGGAGGAAGAAGAAGCAGGCCAACACCTGAAATGATACAGTTTGCCAAGCACAGACTGAGGAGAGAGAGCAGGCCGAGGCAGTCAGAGACGCCAAGACGAGGCGAGACTCGGAACGTGTAAGAAGTGGACTCGCACATGGACACACAAGAATGTGAACAGGAACGTCAACGTCAAACTGAACGTGGACAGAGGCGCAGTCTCTGGCCAGGCTCGCGTTTGCCTCGTTGCTTGCCACATAATAATTTACATAATATACGTGTGCGCAATCAGCAGCAGCAGCAGCAGAGGCAGAAACAACAACAAGGAGCAGCAGCAGCAGCAGTAGGAGGAGCAACGATATCAACGATTCTCAGTGTCGCACACACTTAACCAGAATATTTTCACTCTCGCAGGACGCGCAGTGGGTAACTGCTTTTGCTCACTGTGTTTTATTCTCATTTCTGTTTTGTGTTGCTGTTGCTCTTTCTGTGTATTTTTCTTCGTTTTTTGCCTTCTCTCGCATTTTTGTTTAGCTTTACATAACACGCCGCACACACACAAAATTTCTAATTCATTTTCGCTTTACTTTTATTATACGCGTTCTTTGGCTGCGCACGGCCGAAGTGGCCCACAAAGTTTTTGACGCCCACCACAAATGACGACCCCACGCCCACTGTAGCTGCTGCTCTCTCTGCGTGTGTGTGTGTGTGTTTTTTCTGCCTGCTTTACTGTTTACTGAGTTGCCAACCAAACACACACGCGTCGCGTTGCCAAGCATCCGCCTGGATATAAAGGCAGCCGTCGCTGGCGAAATTCGTGAAGAGACTGCAGAAAATCCATTCGTACGCAGCTCAGCAAAGGACACGGCCTGGAGTAAGTAGGAGCCGAGCCAGAGAGAGAGAGAGAGCGAGTGAAAGCTTAATGAGTGAAAGCTTGCGAAAGCTGCGCGTGGGTTGCCCAAGCAGTTGTGGCCTAACAAAACAAACATGGCTGCCCAAGTCAAGCTTTGCCTTTGAGTGAGTTAGTGAGTGAGTGAATATGTGTGTGTGTGTGCGTGTGGGTGTGTGTGAGTGGGTTTGTGTACGTTTTGCCTTGTGTTTATGCATTAAGCCAAAGAGCTTTTATTTCTAATTTGGCACAAGCAAAAACACCGGCAGCATAAAAACTGCAGATAGCGCTGCCAGCGTTGCCAGAGGGCAAAGCTCTTGCTGCAATCCAATTGATGTGCTTAGGCTAATGAAAATGGCTTAGAGCGCCGCAAGGCGTTATTGACGTGCGTGCAAGGCCATAAAATCTGTGCTAATGTCTATTATAATATAGTCCCCTTTTCGGACCCCTTCAGCTAGCCCGCTCTAATCATCGTGCGCGCTCAATTAGCCAAACTTAGCGCAGCAATAAACCAAGTCTCAACTCACCTCTGGGTTCCAAATAGTCTCTCTTTTCGGCGTATGTTAATCGATGTGTAGCCAATAAATTTAGACGCTGCTGCTGCTCCTCCGCTGCTGCCACTGCACGCTCCTCATTGTCAGCTGCAGGAAAAACAAAGTGAAAAAAGAAAAGAAGAAGCAGTCATTAGTATGCAGTCGGGCGAGAAGTGAGCTGAGAAATCGTGCCAGAGACGCGTATGTCAATTAAAAGCCTATAACAAGCCAACAACAAGCAACAACAACACGGATATGGTCAAAAGACAAAGCACAAATCGTCGTTGTGGTCTCTTCCAGTTACACGCACAGAAATCGCTGCACGCAAATGCAGAACAAAGGCAGCAGCAGCAGATGGGGGAAGGCAGTAGATGGCCAAGTGTGGGGGGAGGCGTTCGTTGGTCACACAAGTCACGTGCTGGCCAAAAGGAGAAACGACAAAACACGCCGCACAATACGCTGAATTGGAATGGGAAACGAAATCGAAATGGGAATCGAAGGGGGTAATCGAAATGTGTATCGAACTGGCTCGATAGATCAAGGAATGTGCTAGGGCAGGGCATGGAACAGCAGATTCAATAGAAACAGCTAAGTAAAGTAAGTTGTGGGTCGATCTTCTAGAGCAACTAATTGGTTCATACTGCAATTGGAGGATTACTAAGCGAGCTAATTAGCCTGCGGGCACAGGCCTCATCAAATTGCAATTACTTTTTCTGCCTCTCGCTCTCTCTCTCTCTCTCTGATGCAATTGAAAACAATTAGCAAAGTGTGCATGAGATTTAGAGCGGAATGTCGTAGCCCTAATTGCCCAGGCACACACTTACACTCACACACACACACTCGCACAGTCCTCACACACACACATGCAGTCACAATGAGGCGCAAATTTAATGCCGGAGACATGCAAAAATTACATCCTCAATTGCAGTCAGAGTCGCTCTATCTCGTTCGCTTTATTGCTGTCTCTCTCTCTCTCTCTCTGTCACTCTCTAGCTGTCTCTGCTCGTCTACCTCCCTCGTTGACAGCGCACAAATTCAATAAACAAGGCGCCCGTGCGAGAACGCAGGACACTCGTAGCTCCCTCTCCTTCTATCACCCTTACCTACTCCCTCTCACACATATCTTTGCCTCAATTGCTCAGCTGGGCTACGCCGTGTGGCTGCAGCGAAGCGTGCAGTGTCTCCAGGGCTCTCTCTCAACTGACAGAGACAGCGACAATGTTGTTGCAGCAGCCCGAAACCAAAACAAAATCAATTGCCAAGCTGCCTCTGCCTGCCTGCCCCCGAATGTAGGCAATATAAATTTGGCAAGCAGCAGGCACACACACACACACATGCAACCATTACACACTGTGGACAGTTCAGTTCAGGGGCAGCAAAGCAAACACTCGCAATAAATTCAATTGAATTCCACACACACTGGCCACATGCGTGGGTTAGGCCCATCAATTGAAACAACTTCGCCCCCACTCTCCCTCTCTCCACTCTTCCTCTCCCTCTGCGCACTGAAGTGTAGCCACCTATTCCTCCCCCAGTTCGCGATTGCATGCTCCATTGACTTGCCACATGCAGATTGTACCAGCAACAGCAGCGTGCATTTCGCCAATTACATTGCCAACAACGAGGCGGGAGTTGGCCTGGAGGAGGGAGCTGGGGAGTAGACCAAGCCACGTGGCAGCCGTTTTAAGGTGCGAATTGATTGTCATTTGGACGCTAATGAAGATGGGCGTCTGTGAAGCCGACTAGGTGTGGCGAGGACACGCCTTAAGCTCCTTCCTGCCTCCAAGGCAGAAGGGTTCACTGAACCTCGCTCTGCCTAATGCATAATTAAGTGCATAAACTGGGCGTGTGTTTGTTTGTCTCTGCTGTGCTTGGGCTTAACTATGCGTAAAATATGCTTCAGTGCGCCCTCAGAGAGAGCGAGAGAGAGAGCGAGAGCGAGAGAGGTAGACACAACTGACACACTTAAAGTTGCAGCCTCAGCGACTCGATTAAAGCTTCTGCAAATGCAAAAGTCACGTTCCCCGCATTTGACATTTGCCATGGCCGTAGACGACTCATCCCATGCTGCTTGGACTCGTCTTTCCTCATTGTAAATTGTGTTCGATTTGTGTACACAAATTGCTGCCAACTTCCGTTCATAGTTCGTTCTTCACACACACACTCGCACACACACAACTTGATTGATTTGTCGCAAGTTGCGGTTGAGCATTTTTGTTGTTTTCTATGCACATCAAGGTAACATCATTTTCACATTATGCACAAAACAGCGACAAGCGACAAGCCGCAGGCGACGTAAGAGAGTTAAAGTGGGTCAAAAGGTGATTTCTGCACTCCTCTCCCCCCCTCCCCTCCCGCTCCCGTGCTCATTTTCCCAGCTAATAGACACTTTTTGTGCGCCTCTTCGGCAATTTGCCAACCGCATCAAGGTTGGTTTGTCTCTCTCTGTCTCTGGTTGCCATTTAACCTGGCCAAAGTGCTTTGCTTTTGTGAAAATGCCAAAGCTCTGTTTCCCATCATGATTCGATTTCGTTTGGCCGCCATTGCAATTTGCTGCTACCTGCTACCTGCTACCCCCCTGGAGTGGAGTGGCATAAATCATGCTGCATGCAGCTAAACTTGAACTTGATCTTCACCATAAGGTTCCGTCTGCCTGGCCATGCATGCACAGGCACATCTTCATAGACATATAATATATATGTCTGCCCGCTGTGTGCGATTATATCATATTTTCCTACGCATTTCCACTCCACTTAATGCCAAATTACATATAGCTCGCATATGGTAGCGTGTTGGATAAGTCACATGACTTTTTTGAAATACTCTACACGCGTTGGCATTGTTGAAAAATAAAACACTAAAGAATTTGAAAGAAAACTATCGATACTTGTCATTAAATTAAATTAAACTAATTTAAATTAAATTCAATTAAATTTAATTCATCTTAAATTTAATCTTCCTTTTAAACTTATAAAAACTTACGCTTAATTATTTCAAATTTATTACTTTTAAAATTACTTTTTGTCAATTCAGTCGACTGCATTTTAGTTGACTTTAAACTAATTAAATAAATAAATAAATATATAAAAATAAATCATATTGAGCTTCAAAGCTAGTTAAATCTTAGATTTTTATATTATAAGTGTTGCAGGCGCAAACTAATTCAAACTGTTTTGAAAAAGCTTTAAAAATAATTAAAAGTACTAAAAACAATCGACGTCTCTATTCAATTTAATAAGCCAGCGCAATTATCGATTGTACAACGATTCGATATACTCTTTCGATAGATCAGCTTTTAAATCAAATACTTTAGCTCTTTATAGTTGCCACATGATTTGACATAACTCAATATGGCAACTCTACAGCAAGTGTATGCAATATGCGGCTTTATGCAACACTGTTTTCCATTTTTTTTTAGCTGCTTTTCAGCACTGTTAAGCGCTGAAACGTCTGTGCAGTGTTGCATGTCGCCACTTTTGTTGTTGTTGTTGCTGCCACTTTTGTTGTTGTTGTATATAGAAATATGCATGTTTGTACTTTTGTGTAAGTATATAAACCAAACAAGTGCACAATTAGAGCGCTCAAAGTCGCGTAACTCGCGCAAAATGCCGGCAACTTGGCAGCTCACTACATACATAGCGTGCCAAATGAGTTGTTGTTTCTTTTTTATAGAGAACTTTGCATTTGCAATTAGATTTTTCATTGTGTGGTTTTTTTTTATTTGTAGAATTTTGTGAATGTGTCGCCTGCTGTGCCAGTTGTCGCTGCTGCTGCTGCCATTTACCTTTCCATTTCAACGAGCGCGACCACGCGGCGCATACGTAATGCGCGCAAAAAACAATCGACCGTTCCAGACACGATCTGGTTTACCCGTAGTTAGTTGTTTTTTTTTTTTTAATTTAGCCTTCTCTACTTGTATTTTTTTTTTTTTCATCTCGCGACTCTCTTGCACAACTTTTATTGGCTGTGGCACCTGCAGACGACGCTGGATTGGATCGATTTAGCGATCGATCGTGTACGATAGTGCAGTTAAAATTTCGCAATCTTATAGCGATGTTTGCAACGTCAACGGGTTTTTTTTTACCATAGCAGGTCCGTTATTTTTCCATGCGCCACGCTTCATTAAGCAGTTTCATGCTTGATCAGCACTCGCGGCCCTACTCGTGTTGAATTACGCTAATGTAGACAAGAAATGCGCTTTAGCCAGCTTGCTAGGCAATAAGTCACCATTTTGGCCAAGTTAATCAGCAGCAGCAACCTCGACAAGCCAGAAAACAAGTGCAACAGCTTGGCTAAGAACCAGAAATTATAATCAAATCCATCTGTATAGAGATAGAGGCGCCAAAGATCTTATCTACTTCTTCTGGCTGCACTTAACCCGCAACCTGCATTACAAAATAGTTGGGAAAATACTTGGCTACTTGAAAAGCGAAAGTGGCAGCCACAATGAGCTGAGAAAATGCACCCAAGTCCCAGTGCAGGGGTCATGGGGGAGGGCAGCCACTTGTCTGCCATTTGTCATGCGATGCCGACGCCGACGCCGAAGACGCTTTGACTCCGACTCGGACTCCGACACGGACTCCGACACGGACACCCACTTGAGAGCCAGAATTGCCAGCAATTTGAGCCGAGCAGCTGGCTGACTGACTATTTAGCAATCTGCGGCAGATTCGTGTCAGCATTTTAGAGCTTGCAACATGCGACGAGGCACCACAGCGCAGCGCAGCGCAGTCACTTATCAACGCACACACACAGTGTGTGTGGGGGCAAAAACGGTGCCAAAGCTGATAAGCGAGACAGGCACAACATTTTGAAATTTCATCGATAGATTTCGTAGTATATACTAAACACACACACATGCACACATATATATGTATACTAAGTAATATACAACACAAACAGGCAGACAACTTAATAATGTAAAGCGACGAGCGATATTTCCCTCACAACCACAACACGACCGACCAAGCCCCTTTCCTGCTTTATGTTTGCCCAGCGGTGCAGTGAATCAACCAGTCGAACCAGCTGCCCTCCCCATCCCTGCCCCTGCCCTGCCCTGCTCTTCCATCCAACCACAACTGTTACAAACTGTCGAAAGCAGGAGGGGAACACGGGGCAGATAGAGAGGGAGACAGGCCCAACTGCAGCAAATCGATCAAACTTCAGAGTTCTGCGCCTGCAATTGCCAATTGAACTAGACGCAGAGAGAGAGGGAGATAGAGAGAGAGAGGGAGAGGGAGAGAGCCTGTCTGGGCTGTCAACATTCATAAACTGAAATCCCATTTGCTTGTGTGGGTTGTGCCACCAGATGAATTTTATTCCATTCGCATTTATTGAAATCCCAAAAATGTGAAATGTGAAAATGAAAATCTCGGCGAATGGAAAGTCGCTGTGCACACACATGTGTGTGTATACAATTTGTGTGTGTGTGTGGTATTATATGGCATTCCCATGTGTGCTCAAGGGTTTTGTGCGCCTAAACTCGTTGTGAACGTGAAACGACAACGGGGACGGGGACGGGGAGAGAAGTCGCTGTTGCAAGCGCCAAAAACGAGTTTTGCCGCCGTTTAAGCCCAAAATCAATGCTTACGAGGCGTTACCAGAGTGGAGGGCAGGAGGCGGGGCGCTGCATTCCCAACAACAACACAACAACAACAACAGCAGCAGCAGCAGCATAAATAATTAACGTTTATACGGGCATTTTGGGTGACCCAATTTATGACACGCCCGCTGCGCGTATTTTGAGGCGTGTTTTGTGTGTTTCTTATTGATTTTGTCGCACCAGCAAGTACTCGATACCCGTTACCCGTTACCCGCTACTCGTTACCCGTTACTCGTTACTCGATACTCGATACTCGTGATAAACTTGAAAACACGTTGAAAGTTTTCATTTCATTTCGTCGTTGCGTTCATAACTTTCAAATAGCCAAGTTTGAAAGTTGGCAAGCGGCCATTGAACGTCTTATTGCCAATTACAAGCTTGCATTGCATTGTCCAGTCCAGTCCAGTCCCAGTTCAGCGCGAGGCAGATTCAATTAAACTTTGGCTTCACGCTTTCGATCAAGCATACGAAGCGTTGGCCCGCTGCAGTGAAAGCGTGCGCGGTCCAAGCTGTGGCAACTTCCAGTTGCAGTTGCAGTTACCACAGCTGCTCCAGCTGCTTGTGTTGCAGTGTCAAGTGCAATGCCAATTGCGGCCAGTGAACCGTCAATGAGCCGCACAGACGATGCCTTTCAATTTCCATTTGATGCCCAACGCACACCTCTTCTCGCTTGACCTCCAAGTTCAACGGCATTCTGGAGTAACCCAAGATGCAAGTCCAACACAATGAATAGTTCCAACCATGTTGTTTCTATGAATTATGAATGAGTTTGTCGGCAATTAAGGCCTACATCCGCCTCAAATTGAAATCGAAACCAACACAGAGAGATGAGATGAGCTGAGCCGGGGGAGGGAACGGGAGATGGAACTGCTCCGGTTTCCTATGCTCAGGGTCTGTGTGCTCGTCTGCCGTTGCATTAATCTGGCACAAGCACGAGCTGCACAAAGAGAGAGAGAGAGAGAGAACAATGGGAGTGCCGGACGGGCAGTTGTTGCCCCTTGGCTGTTGTTGCCGCTTTGTTGCAGCTGCTACACGGCGGCACGCATGCAACTCATGCCTCAGACGCCTCACGCTTGGCCAGCACTGCGTGATGAAGTGGCCGTGTCTCTGCTGCTTGTTCCTGCTCCGAAATTGGCGCATTTTACTCTCGTTTCAGTCGAGAGCTCAGCGAAATGGAACACACGACAGCGACCCCCCAAGAGAGCGACTCGGGCTGTTCCCAAGTAAACCCATGTAGGTTAGCGCCGAGAAGGTTGATCAATCAATAAAACACGATATTAATTAGCACACGAATCACTCACGAACTATCGCAACTAACGGTGCAGTAAATCGCGTATTAACCCAATTCTGCGCTGTCATAGCCAGGCTAACATAAGCGGCTTTTAGAGGCAAACACCTGACGATCTTAACTCCGATTGTTACTTGCTGCCTGGCCAAGACATCATCAAGAGTGCCCCGAGCATCAAGGGCCACGTATTGCAGTGTTGATTTCCGCCCGGACTGTTGTTTTTATGACTCTGCCAAGACATTCCCACAGGGCTCTCTCCCTCCCTCTCTCTCTTTCTCGCTGTGTGTGTGCTGCGGCACAGGGAAAACAAACGCAGTGCAAACGGGTCAGTTTTGAATAATTTATGATCGGATCCAAAACATTCACCACTTTGTGTTTATATTGAAATGCTAATTTAAAAAACGAAACTGAGACGTTGTCAAAAGAAAGTTAATTAGCCGCTGCAGCATGGGGCATGGGGCATGGGGCATGTGGCATTGTCTAGGAACTGCACAGACAGGCAAGTTCAAGGGTTCGGACTCGGCTCGTCTTAATTGTGAACAGGTGAGCAGTCAGTCAGTCACAATGAAGGGGGAGTAATTGTGTGAATAAAAGTCAACAACAATTTGTGGCAGCAGTTGTGGCACGTCAACAAATCTTGACAACAGTTTCGCCCTCTTCTTTCTTCTTCCGTGAGCGAAAATGAATTCATTTTCGACGCGATGGAAACCAGAAGAAATTAGCATAGTTTTGTTTTTTTTTTTTGTTGCTTTTAGAGGCCAACTGTGCTAATGTTACGTCGTACAGGCTTCCTGTTCCGAGTGCTGACACAGCTTCCCCCACGGCCTCCGCTCTGTTCGTTAACTTGGCCAGTGGCCTGGGTGAGTGAGTGGCAGAGACGGAGACGGAAAGTGAATTTCACTTTTTGCTCGCGCAATTTGAAGTTCAACGAGCGAGCGCGATAAAAATTCAAACCGTACCCGGCGACGGGTAATGCATCTTTGGCATACTGAGAAACCAGTTGAATAATAACCAAGTGAGCCGTGTCTCTCTCTCTCTCTCTCTCCCTCTCTCTCTCACTCTCGAGTGGAGGCTTCTGCAGGGAAATTGCAAATTACAGGCACATAACCCGCGGCACTAAATGCCCAATCCCCCCACTTTACCCCACCCGCCCTCACGCTCTCTGGATAAGGCCCTTTCAGCTGGCACAGGCATTAATTTAAATTTCTGAAAATACTTTCACTGAGGAGAGTGCGCTATCTGCGGTTTATAATTATGAAAAACTAATTTCAACGATTTATCACAGGGAAAGCACCCAGCAATGTTTAGATTTGCATCACAGCAGATTCAAGTCGATATTTAAATAAGATATTTTTGTATTTAGTTATCGATATCTGGCAACACGGAAGAGAGGCAGGCCTGAAATAGGGTAACACTGTTAGACGGAGCATAGTTTGAATCACAAGATCGTACGAATATACACTATACGTCTAAAAGAAATAGTTAATTGAATTGTATTATCTTGAAAATTAAACATTTAATTTAATTTAATCGATATTTAAATAAGAGATTTTAGTATTTTTGTATTAAGTTATCGATATCTGGCAGCACGGAAGAGAGGCAGGCCTGAAATATGGTAACACTGTTAGACGAAGCATGGTTTGAATCACAAGATCGTACGAATATAAACTATACGTATAAAATAAAGTTAATTGAATTGTATTATCTTGAAAATTAAACATTTAATTTACCTGATGCCCGTGTGGCGTCAGTTCTGGTGAAACCTGCACATAATACTCGTAAAATTAGTAACAATTTCTACTTTAATTGCGATTCCGATTTCAATTGCGAGTGTGCAACAATAAAGGTGTATTATGCGCTCATTTAGACCTCCCTCCCTTCCCCCCTCTAATAACAAAAGGCCGTGCCACGTAATTAAATGTAAAGTCTGCCCCATTATGGCCTCTGCTCCCAATGCGTCTCGCCCCGCAATAAACTCAACAAAACGATATTAAAAACCAAACAAACAAAAAAAATAAAATAAACGCAAGTTGAGGTTCAGAAAAGTTGGAAAAAAGTCGAAACGCTTTTCGTAAGCAAACGTGCTGTCATTAAATTTAATAAGCACTTTTTTAGGCCAAGCTTGGATTTTTCAAGCCCGCCCGAAGAAAAGCAAAAAGTAGTAAAAATAAAAAACACAACAAAAAACAAACTTAAACAACAACAAAAGCGAGACAAGCATTTTACAAATGAAATGGTCTGGCAAAATATGAAAACAAAACAGAGAAGATAGAGAGAGAGAGAGAACGAACAAAAAAGCAACACAATGAAAAGAAATAAAAACTACAAATAGCATTTGTCTTGGTTCTTTTTCCTGGTTTTTCCATAGAGTTTTCTTTGGAAAGTAAATGAACTCTGAGCACGCCGTCTAACGGCATCTACTATGCCTAAGATCTTTGCCAAAGAAATCCCTGAGTTCCCTCAATTACTGAACCCGTTGAGGCACAAATTGAGTTATTAACGACGCCCTAAGAGCTCCCAATCAGGCCAGAGCTGGCTTAAAGCCACGCCAAGTGCGCTCTTCAACAACTGGCCACAATTGGAGCACGGTTGACGGAAACGCTCATTACGGACCACACCCGGCAGCACCACCAGCAGCAGCAATGCGACGCGGCATCTTTGTCTCTGCACCAGATTTGGATCTGGATGTGGACTGTGCTATACAGGGCGCCTCTAGACTTGGCCAAAAAGGTAAGCGCACAAATGCGCGTCCGTTCTGTTTGTCGTTGAATATAATAAAAAGAGAGAAAAAATATTATTATAATTATAAAACGAGTAGACCTAGAGTAATAATGCCTTTAACTGACTACAGCATACCCTGTTGAGGTTTTTTCTTTGCTTTTCAACTTTATATCCAATCTTTCCATTGAAAGTCCCATCCAGGAAATATGAAATTTTCCGATAGGTTTCCTTACAATGTTTTCGTTTAATACACCCTCTTTTTCAAACTCTACTACCTCCCCATAGCAAGCATAATATCCCGGAGCAGTGCAAAACTACAGAATTCTTTCGCATTCAATGCACATGAGCGCACATCAACATGCACTCCACTACACTACGACTCCGCTCGTTCCGTTCCCTGCTGCAACTCCAGTTGACTCCCGCTCCTCCTCCTACTATTCCCGATCTAGCACCGCTGGCTGCACTTGAAAGCTGCGGGGGAACCAGGGAGGAGGAGGTAGCCCAGCTTGGGGCACGCCAACTGCGAACTCAATTATAAAATGGGAAAACGCATAAAACACATTAAAACTGCACGTGAAAAAGGTTTTGTGTTGCAATCGCTTTGTGCAAGCGCTGCAATTTATATAGTTCTCTCTCTCTCTCTCTTCCTCTACCCCCGGCCGCATTTCGACTTTCAAGCGCGTTCTTCTATGCGGAAAGTATGATAAATAATGGCAAAACTTATGCTACTGGCAGCTTGAGAGTTGCCCGTTCTTTCTCTGGCAAATGTTCTGGCTTGCAGCACAAAAATAAATTATTTTACACGTTTTTGTTTTGTTTTTGAATAATAATAATTATAAACTTACAAGAAAAATACGAGAAATAATTTATAGTTCCGTGAAAAAATACGCATAAAGTGAGCGCTATCGATTTCAGGGTAATACAAAGATTATTAAAATACAGATATTTCAGAAAGTCGATAGTAGTGTTATCGATACCTGGAGATTTGTCATGGACTTCAGCCAAAGATTATTAAAATTAGGCAAAACGATACTTTGATTTCCATGAACCAAATTGAGTAATATCAAAGATAATTAAAGATATTTCAGAAAGCCGATAGTTGTGTTATCGATACCTGGAGATTTGTCGTGGACTTCAGCGCAAGTCGTGTTGCCTCACACCAAAGATTATTAAAATTCGTTGAGTGTTTTTGCTAATTTGCAAAACGATACTTTGATTTCCATGAACCAAATTGAGTAATATATTTTTATCGATAACTTCTTTTCCAACTAGTCCAATAAGAAAACACTCGAATTGTATTTATAACAAGTGCTTGGGAAACGGGGAAGAGAGCAGCTGCCTGCAGTGTCACAGCTGAGAGAGAGAGAGAGCGTTGTGTAAGCTGACTCGTTGCGATCAGGTAGAGTTTCCACCACCAATAGACACACTGCAGGGAGAGAACAGCAGTTTGAAGAGCGAATTGAAGCCATTCTCGATTGATCGATGCCGACAGCTGCTTGACGAGCATGAGTAGACAATTTTAGGCACGCAGTGGCAGGCTGCACCTGCTGCACAACCAAAAACGAACTGAAGAGCGTGGGCTCAGTTCGACTAGTTCCGACTGGTTCCGAGTGACCAACAGAAGTTCGCGTGATGCCGGAAATGCAATTGTCGCAGTGGGAACTACGCCCACGATTGCTTTAAATTTCAATTTGTATGTGTGTGTGGGTGCCCTAACACGCTGATAATATGAAAATCAATTAAAGAGTGTTTTATCATTTAGGCGCGCGCGACACTTCAACGAAATGGAAATTCGAGTTGCGCCTAATGCTGTGTGTGTGTGTGTGTGTGTGGCACTCAAATGTTGCACATTGTTTATAATTTGTTGTTGTTGACTTGTGCCTGGCACAGTGCAACAACATGTGGCACTTAAATATGGGCATGCCACGCGCTCTCTGAGCAGCAGCAGCAGCTGTCAGACATGTTCGCCGAGCAGCGATATCCCACAGTTCTATATAGTATATATATATATGTAGTATATATGTGTGTGTGTGGCACAGTCAGGCTGCCTCTGTGCGCCTTTTTGTTCCGTCAAATTGGAATTGCACTCGGATTTAGTTGTACCCATTTCCTAGTTCTGCTCCTCGACTTGAGGCTGCTCTCTGGCTGTGCATGTGTGCAGATGTTGTTGCTGCATTTGAAACGCAACATTTGCCAGGTAAATATTATTAAAGTGCACACACACAGACAGACACGCACACACACTCACACACATGTTTTAGGCACATGCAAAGCTCGAGGAATTTGTGAAAATTGCAACATGAAAAACTTGAAAAACCGGCAACGGCAACAGCAACGGGCAAAAGCGACTGGCCCAAGTGGCAAACTGGCTAAAAAGACATTAACAATTCACACATTTGCGGCAACATAATTTCAGTTAGCGATATAAAGGCATGAGGGAATTTCCATGCCAAATACCATATGCAATTGCCAAAGAGGGGGGAGGAGAAGGGAAAGATACATACTTGTGGTCTATGAGTCTGCAGAGTGTGACTTTTCTTTCTTTGGCCAACAGAGCAGCAAAAACGCTGCTTGCAACAATGTGGCTGCATTCATAATTCAAAAATGTGCAACATCCAACAGACACAACAACAATAACGAGTTGTTGCAACAACAATTGCTATCTGCATGTGGCTTTTTGTCTAAGTTGACAGTTGAAATGTGCCAAATTGTCATGGTAATTAATCGAATATTCGAAAGGAACGATAGGAAAGGAAGGATAGAAAGAGACAGAGAGAGAGAGAGAGATGTGTTGGAATTCCCAGTTCAATGTGCTTAAAATCTTAATTAAGCTACACTTTTTAGGTTATGTATTTAAAATTAAATACAACTTTATAAATTCTTCATAAATAACAACAAACGAGTCAATGTAGCCAGGTCTATTTGTCTCTCCAGGAGTATCATCTTTCAAAATATAAACTTGTTGAATTTTCTGGATATATTTAGATTTTTTTTCCCCCGACAACGTATTTGATGCATATGTGCAACAAATATATATTCATCAATAAATCGGCTAAAAATCAAATTCTTAAAAAACGAAAAAGAATTGAATTTTTTATTTTCTATCTATCGAATAAAAAAAACCGCATCAAAATCCGTTTTCATGCCGGATAAAGGGTTAATCTATTCTATAGAAGCCTATATCTCAAAGCCTAGCAGAGCTATAGTCATCAAATTAAAACACTATAATGTATTGCATGGTATTAAGTTTCTTTTCGAATTAAGCCACGCCCCCTTAAAACAATAAAACTCGTTTAGCAAGCATTTATTTAAAGATAACTCATTTAATTTGGTATATTGAATATTTATTACCAATCAAACTATATCTGCTTTCTTTACTCACAATTTCAGAACAAATACAGTAGTTATTTATAATTAAAACTTTCCTATAATCTTTTTTTTATTTTATTTGCTTTCTTTACTGGCAATTTAAGAACAAATACAGTAGTTATTTATATTCAAAACTTTCCTATAATCTTTTTACTCGTTCCGTTGGTATACCCCCCTCTGAGTCTACTGTCTACGAACTATTGTAATAAATATTGAAGCTATCAATGTTAGTTGGCCGTAGCATTCAGCGTAGCTAGGCATCGTACAAATTGTACAAAAATTTCCGAAAAATAGAAAAAGGCACCAAATATCGAGATTTTTGAACAAAATTGCAGTGAGTAGTCCCGTAGAAGGTACTGAATCGGTACTGATAATGTGACCGAGCGTACGTCTGTCTAATCATGGATCTGATATTGATCCGATAATTTTTCTTTTAGCTAGTGATATGTCCGAACTGCAAGCATCGCTGCTGCTCAAGCGCCAACTCGCTGAGTTGCATCGCAATCCCGTCGAGGGCTTCTCCGCCGGCCTGATATCCGACGATGACATCTTTAAATGGGAAGTGGTTATAATTGGGCCATCCGATACACTCTACGAGGGCGGTTGCTTTAAGGCACATCTGATATTTCCCAAGGAGTATCCATTGCGGCCGCCATGCATGAAATTTGTCACCGATATCTGGCATCCCAATATAGAGAAGAATGGCAACGTCTGCATCTCCATACTGCACGAACCCGGGGACGATAAGTGGGGCTACGAGAAGGCTGCAGAGCGTTGGCTGCCCGTACACACCGTCGAGACCATTCTGTTGTCTGTCATATCCATGCTGACCGATCCCAATGACGAGTCGGCGGCCAATGTGGATGCGGCCAAGGAGTGGCGCGAAAATTATGCCGAATTCAAGCGAAAGGTTTCACGCTGTGTGCGCCGCAGCCAGGAGGAGGTTTAAATAGATTGGATAGAGAGATGGATAGATAGATAGATGGAGCCAGAGAACCAGAGCCAGAGAACCAGCGCCACATCTCCATCACCGCACAGCCAGATACAGATTTAGCGAATAAACAAAGCGAGTACTTGCAAAAATAGTCGAGGTTTCCCTCCTCCTCCTCCTGGCGAAAGTGTTGACCGACCGACAGCTGCAGCTGCTTGCCCTGCTAATTAGGCCAAAAGCTTGTCCCGCCTGATTAGACGACATTGCCCCACTCGACTCTTCCGATGCCAACGCCTCTGTCAGCATTAATTGTGCTTAATCGCTGCGGCTGAGGCTTGCGTGGCATGGAAGACGACACACTGTTGCCACGTCGTGGCTGAGATGGGCGGCAGCTGCTCCGTCTGGGTCAATCTTAAGCCGTGTGCTTAATAGGCTTAGACGCGCGAGTTGCCTGACACACTTCCAAGAAGATTCGTGCTAACATTTTGGCTTGACCAGCAGCGCGTTGGCTTCATTCACTTCCACTTCACATGGTTAGAGAGAGATGTCTATGCCCGCCTCTCTCTCTCTCTCTCTCTCTCTACCCTCTTTCTCTTCCCTCTCTCACTTGATCTGCGACAGCACATGGCGGCCAAACGACTCTGAAATCTGTTTGCCAAATGTTTTTTTTGTTCTTGTTTTTTCTGTTGTTGTTTTGCATTTTGAATTTGCATTGTTCCGGCTATAAGGCCGGGGAAACAGTCCCCCCCCCTCAAACAAACCGCCAATTCCATCACATTGTTCGTGCATGACTCAAAGCGTTCGCAATGAACTTTTTAGACTGGCTACGGGGGCTACGGATTGCTTTGGTTTCTGGGTGTGGCCTTGGTGGTCTGGAAGTCTCTAAAATATTCAAACGGTGCCACCGAAAAATATTTATGAATCAGCATTAATTGCTGGTCAAATCGGCGAATGATTTAAGAAACTGGGTAAAGAAGGCCATGCACCTACTTAGAGCGAAAGAATTGGTAGAGTTGGAGAAGAATCCACAAATCTTGAGCAAGAGAACACAAATAGAAAAGAAACGAAAACGAAAAGCCGAAGAAAACAGCACACACACACACAGACACACACACAGAAACAAAAACCTGCTTGAAAGATGGAACGAAAGACGCTTCTTAAGTCTTCTTCGATGACTCCAATGAGGAGGTTCTTCTTCTCCATCACACGGCAAAACTCACTAAGCCAGTAGAAATTGAATTGATGTTGGTTGTGGCTCTTGGCCAAGGCAAAAACCGGCTCTGCCTTCGACTCTGACTGTGTCTTGTCTGTGGCTTCGCACAGACGCACAAGCGTAAGCGGAGACTTCGTAGGACTTGGACTGGGGGGAGCAGGCAGAGCTGCAGCTTGGGCCAGGCACGATCGAGGAACTGAGAGAGAGAGAGAGCGAGAGCAGGGAGCGTGTTTATAAATAGCATTCAATATGCAGTAAAAATCTTTCAACTGCAGCAGCGACAGGGCTCGCTGAGGGTCAACGTGGTGGAACAGGTAGCGCGGTGCGGGTCAGCTTCATTAGGTCTAAGGCCGAGGGTGGAAAACCCGGTAGACCCAGTGCAGCTCGTGTATTTCTGGGAAAAGGGCGCCGCCGCCAGTGCACGTATCTAGACAAAGTATCTACCATTTGTATCTGTGAAGTACTTACCTATACGATCCGAGTACAAATCCAATAGACTGCTTTTATTCCCAAATGCGTGTGTGTGTGCGTGCGTTAAATAAATTCCAATATGCGCTGGGGCTGCGTTGTATCTTACAGATACATTGGCTCAGATACTGGTTTTGATTTCGTAAAGTTAGTAGTTGCTGTAACACTGCGAGAGCGAGAGAGACCGCGCGCGCACAACAGAAAGAGAGTGTGAGAGTGAGACGCGATCTCTCTGGGATCTCTTGGTCGTTGCTCCTGCAATGAGATGAGTAATCCCAAACCAAGTCCAAGTCCAAGTAGATCGTATTCCACAGAATCGGATGCCGGGAGAGTCGTATGTACACTTTGTTTATCTTGTTTCTTCTATGCACAATATAATACTAATATCTTCTGCTTGTTAACAACATTTACACGCTCGTTGATTTTGTCAGACATTCGAGAGATTCGGAGATTTTGAGATTCACAAAAAAAGAACAAGCAAATCGAAGAAAACTACCTGACTCGACCGTTGCCGCGTCATAAAACCAAACGCAAACACTGACGCTGCTGCCTTCTCTCCCGTAGTTGTTGTTGTTGTCGTTGTTATTGCTTTGTGTGCATGAACGTGCTTGTGTGTGCGTGTATAAAAACACGCTACGTTTCGTTCTCACTCACGTTTTGTATTTGTTATTTTTCGTTTCGACCGCGCTGCCGCTGCACACGTCCACCTGCGTTGCCGTCTCAAAGTAAACTAAACCCAAACTACGCTGAAAACAAGTTTCTGAACCGACGCCGCCGACGTCTCTGCTGACGCCGCTGTCGCTGTCGCTGCCGATGCCATTGCCTCTCCCTCGGCCGGCGTCGCTGTCGCTGTCGCTGACTGCCGCACATTCAAGCAACATAACAAGTCGATGCACGCAGACACTTGCACTCGGCGCTCGCCAACTGTCAGGGGCGGATTAACCAAAGGTCTGGGCCTAACTCTATACTCATTTATGACTCTCAGACTGATCTACAATAAAAAGAAACAGCTTGCTGACTGTAATAAAAAGTTAATAATTAAAATGCCATTGCTGTTTTATCACTCTCTATAAAAATTATGTTTATGTGAAATGAGTTCTTATACTGTATAGTATAGATTAAACAATGAGTATTAAGAGATTATATGAAAATATTATCGATACAGATTTAGAAATTTTACAAAAATATAATAAATAAAATGTGATACCTTTTCAAACCCAAAACCAACTGAGCAAACACTTTTCCATACTTCACGCATTGAATGCGCTCCTGAAAACTGTGCTGGCAACGCTGTTGTTGCTTTCGTTTGTTGTTGCCGGCATTTTCACTGCAGTTGGCAACATGAAAATGTTGCAGTACTTAGCAAACATGTTGCTAAGCGAAATCATGCAGTATTTTTGTTGTCCGAATAACGGAATTTAGATTTACGATTTACGGGAAAACTAGCCAATATATCGCCATATCAATATATGAGAACAAAAAGTATTAAAGTGTATATATTCAGCTCGAGAATTAATATTTTTCAAATTTTTAGTAAAAATAAACTATCTACTCACTTTATATTTTATATTTATAAATGCAATTGAAATTTGAGAAAACTTTGAAGATTAAAATTTATTTAAATATATTATTTTTATATAGTATATTCAATTTTAAAGGGGTAAGAAGGGTGCACGTAATTCGCCAGCCACAAAATATCCCTGCAGTTGGTCGTTGCCTTCGCTGAACTCCCACACCTCCCCTTGCCCGAGGAGCGCAGCGCAGGGTAGTTTGTTGGAGTTGAGTATGTGTGCGCTCATGTGTGTGTGTGTGTGTGTAAGTTAGTATATGTATTCCACCACTTCGACGTCCGTTTCGTATTTACATTTTACAATATGTACAATGCCTGGCGCTAAATATTTGATGAAGCTGCATGCCAAAGAGATAGAAGAGACAGACAGACAGACAGAGAGAAAGATAGATAAAAAGAAAGACTGCCTGTCTGTCTGGCAGTTACTATTCGCTTTTTCGCTTTTCATTTTGGCCATTTGGAAAATGACTCTACATCTGCCACGGGCCATGTTTGTAGGCCTTATGAAAGGTAAAAACATCAGTTGCTGCCTCATTTGCACTTGAAATCCACACACTGTTGGTACATTCGTATTTGCACTCACTGTTTGATTGTTTGCCCCGCCTGCCTGCAGATAATGCAGCGCGCTGCCAAGCTTTATCTTATCTATGCAGACGACAACGACGACGACGTTCTCCTCCATCCGAGATAGAGCAATGTCAACGCCTACAAAACAGACTGAGTGCTTCACTTGTTCTTGATTTTTATACCCTACGACCATTGAAAATTGTCAAAAAAGGGTATACTAACGTTGTGCAAATGTATATAACAGGCATAAGGAGGCGTGGCAGACCCCATAAAGTATATATATTCTTGCTCAGGATCATAAGCCGAGTCGATTGAGCCATGTCCGTCTGTCTGTCTGTATGAGAAAACAGATCTCAGCTATTGAAGGAGCTAGAGATACCAAATTTGGTATGAATGTTCTTGTATATCCGGGGCAGAACAAGCTTATGCCAAATTTTTGATGCCACGCCCACAGCCCCTAAAAATCGGTAATTTGAGATTATTAAGCAAACTTTTGAACTCATAACATTCTGCTTTGGTATGTATAAAGCTGAATGCAATATGAACATATCTTCCAAATAACTATCCGATCGGACCAATAACACAGAAGTTATTCAAGTCAACGTTTACGTTTACTCTGCTTAAAATTCTGTTTACACGTTTGTAAAAATTGGGAGAAGGGTATCTTACTGTCGGGTGCGCTCGACTGTAGCCTTACCGACTTGTTCCTGCTGGAGTTGTTGTTGTTATTGCTGATGTTGTTGATGCACATGTCTCGCTGCATTTCATTTGCATTTTCAACAATTGTCAATTGTCGAGGATGCACCCAGAGAAGGTGCCTCAGAATTTACATACTGGCTAGAAGCAGGGTGCAATATGAGTTGTTGTTACAAGCTCCACTCCTCCCACATTCTATTCCCCCTGCGACTGCGTCTGCTCCTGCTCCTGCCACTCCTCCTCCTCCTTAGTGTTGTTGATGTGCGTCTGTCTGGCAGTTGCTTTTCTTATTGCAGAGTAAAATTTGCATAAAACTTTGTTTTTTTCGTCCCTTTTGCACTCGACAACCTGCACTTTGACCGCTCCGGCAAGTCCAGACTTAAGAGGTTCAGAAGAACAGAAAACAGAAAGATGTCGTCACCATCATTAAGAATTTCAGCTCGAGTCCACCTTGAGGCTGTCACTCGCTGCATATTCATGAGCTCCGCATCATCTCTCGTGGCAATGCCCCAGCCTGGGCAACTGAGAACCTTCCAATCTTTTTAGAGCGCAGTAGTTCCGACCAGGAAGTGCGAGATGTGTGAAGTCAGGCCACTTGAAACGGCATAAAAATAATCGTGTTTAGAAGGAAAATAATACTTGAGAACCCCGAAAGGAAGAGCTCGTAAGCAGATCATGAAGCCGGGTTTGCATCCAATTGTTTACCTTAGTCGAACTCATGTTAACAACTGATAAATATACAGCAACTGGTTAATACCCTGTATCAGTTCTAGTATAGGTTTAATTACTTGCTATAAGAGTGCATTATCCATACATACGGTTGATCTCTGTTCCCGCTCATTTCATTCTTAAATATAACTATTAGAGCTGGAATAAACATCGGCGATGTATCAATACATCGATGTTTTCAAAAAATCGGAAATATCGACATTTTCAAACATCGAAGTTAGATGTTTCCGCTGCAACCATTACTTCTTTGCAGGGAAAAAGCTTAGTAAGCTAAACACGATTTTTTTTATCAATTCAATTAAATAAGCTAAAAATAAGATCAAACTTCGATGTATCAATAAATGTTTAATTCTAAAAAACATCGAATCATCGATGTAGGTAAACATCAATGTTTTTCCACCTCTAATTTGTAACAATTGTAAAGATGGTAAAAAGGGAGATCGAATTTGTTATCGATATACAAATTTGTGATGCAACATTTGAACAATATATTTGATGAGTTCCGCAACAGTTTGCTTTTGTCATCTATCTTAGCATCAATCATTTGCTGTATAAGTTAGTGTTTTCTGTCACGGTAGTCTAGGAAAATTCATATACGTATGTTATAAGTTAAATATATTATGGCCAACAGAATTCCAAGTACAAACAAATTTGATAAGTGCCACAAGCCTACGTGTATACTGATGGTCAGCATGGGTGTGTATTAATGAGATCATACGAGTTCATTAAGTTATTTTTGGGAATTAACTTAGATAACGTTTGTCGCTCTCCCATCGCTGAGGCTGTTATGCGTGCGGTTATTAGGAGACTTAATCTCCACAACGATTGGTTTGTGGACAGTGCGGCGATTGAGTCCTGGAATATCGGTGCAAAGCCAGATTCGCGTGTTATGAGAGTGCTGGGTCGACACAGTCTGAATACGACTTGTTGTGCGCGTCGGATCATTATGGATGATTTTGAAAAATTCGACTATATCATCGGCATGGATCAGAGCAATATGGCGTCACTGAGGCTATTGAAACCGCATTGTTCCAAAGCGAAATTGTTGTTGCTGAGCGATTTCTTATTTGGATCACAATCAGATATTCGGGAAATTCAAGATCCATACTATGTAAAAAAAAAAACATTTAATTCATTCATATCATAATATTCTACATTTTGTTTAAGGAACTGGGAGATGCCCCCATCGAGAATATATTCGAGCAGTGCGCGCTTGCATGCACAAACTTTTTCAAACAGGCGCTTGTCAACAAAATTATCGCATAGTTGCCAATCGGCTGGCACCACTGCAAGGTTAACAACAGTTGCCAATCGGCTGGCACCGCTGCAGGGTTAACAACAGCTGAGCCTAGCCAGGGCTGCCAACTTGTGTATCAGCGTCAGTGTTGTATAACGGCTAAATAGAAGCAATTCACCTAGAAGAACAACAAAAGCGTACAAATTATTATTTAAAAACGACAATGTCACCGAAAATACTAATGATTTGTCTGGGTAATAAATTAATATGTTTACAATGCTTACACAAGTTTTACGCATAATTATCTCTCCTGCTGCTGTACAGGCAACATCTGCCGCTCGCCCATTGCTGAAGTTGTTATGGTGGACACATTGGCCAAGTTGAAGCTGGATAATATTGCTGTAGATAGTGCCGCAATCGGATCTTGGCACGTGGGAAATCGTGCCGATCCCCGTGCTCTGAGCACGCTGCAGAATCATGGCCTGAAGAGCACGCACATTGTGCGGCAGATAACGAAGCAGGACTTCAATGACTTTGACTACATCTTCGGCATGGACGAGGAGAACATGAGCGAACTGCGTAGACTGGCGCCAAAGAATTCCAAGGCAGAACTACTTATGCTCGGTGACTTTGGCTTGGCCAAGGAGAACCGCATCATTGAGGATCCCTACTATGTAAGTACTGTGTATATATATATATAAATCTACTGTAATTTGTTCAATTTGCAGCAAAGAGGCGCCGAGGGATTCGAGGCGGCTTATCAGCAGTGCGTCGTGGCCTGTGAAGCGTTCGCCAAGCAGCGCCTGCAGAAGTAATCTCGTACATGTGTGTGCGTGGGTAAACAACTGTGTATATAGTTAAATAAAAAACGATTTAATTGAGAATGCAGCCTAACTTTAACTTGTTCTTGTTCTATACTCAATCTCAAGTAAGTTATCAATATATTTTATATAGTATACCCTATACCCAATTGCACCAGATGTCGTCATTCCGCTGCTGACGCTACTCGATGTCAGTTTATGGGAACAAGTTTTCCTCTCAGCAAGTCAGTCTGTAAATCGAATTGGAAACCTCAAGTTAAGATAGAACCTGAAATAAGCCTGTTTGATTAAATATAGTTTGTGCTCTGTAATTTAACAATTTTTACAGACTCTGGTGACACTACCCTAACGTATATATTATAAGTTGATCAGCTGATTGGGAATTACACACTACACGTAGACAATATGAAAGTTTTGTTTGTTTGCCTCGGTAATTAAAATAAACTCTATATAATTTACATATAGTCAAATAATTCACAATTATTACTCCTCTAGGCAACACATGCCGTTCTCCCATGGCCGAGGCAGTAATGCGTAATCTCATACAAAAAAAGCAATTAACCGATTGGCAAACGGATAGTGCGGGGCTACGAGATTGGAATATGGGACTGCCAGCGGCAGGACGAGCTCAGCATCTGTTGAAACAACATGGCCTTAAAACCAATCATCTAACCCGTAAGGTAGCAGCCCCAAAATCCTTCTATGGAATTTGTTCTTATACTTAAACATTTTTGCAGATTATCGATCGGGATTTCTACAACTTTGATTATATACTCGGCATGGATGAAAGCAACATTCTGGAGCTTGAGAACATGGCATCACAGTTGCAGCCACAGTCTGAGTGTAAGATTCAACTCTTGGGCAGCTATATCGATCGCATCGAAGATATGATCATCAAGGATCCCTATTTTGTAAATAGCATATAGCAACAAATACTATATATTTAATTATTAGCAATCCATTTTCATTTGCAGAGCCATGGAATGGGCAGTTTCCACGCCGCTTACGTGCAAATTCAGGAGAGCTGTGAACGCTTCGTGCAGCAACATGGGAATAAATTGTAGAATTGTAGAATTGTTCTGAATAGTTCTTGAATTTATTTGTGCTTATCGGCATTAGAACACTTTTCCGTCGAGTACTTTTTCTATGAATCTTGCCCAGCTTTGCTCGAGCAGCTGATACGCCCGCCTTTGTTCCAGCTCCGTCAGTACGGAGAAGCGCACCGAATTAAAGACGAGATTTTTGAGCATACGCAGACCCGCATTGTTGGGCGCCATACTCATGATGGCGTAGTAAAAGTCATAGCTCAGTCCCTTGGCATTCCAGAAACCAGGATCATCGCTGCATATGACTATGGGTATGTCCAAGGACAGATACTGAGCTCCCGGATGATTGCGCATATCCCAGACCAGATGCAACACCTGATTTGAGATCGGACTCAGCTCTACGGCAATTTGACGTGTTTTCACTGCATTCATGAGTATGGGATGTTTGACCAGAGCGAAGGCATGACCAATCCTTGTGGTGTTCAACAGCAGCGCATCCAGCAGATTAATGTCCGTCGAGGCACTGAACCAATCTGCAAGTGGGAGAAGGCTTCATTACATACATACACCATTATATTTAAACTGGATACTAACTTGTTTCGCCGGCATGCAGAAAGAGACGTGAAGTGGATGGCAAATCTTTCAGTATGGGAAGATGTTCATACAGCGGCTTACCCAAGTCTTCCTGACCCACCAAATCGAAGCCAATTACAAATTCCGGAAAGGCTTTACTAAAATAGGATTGGTGAATGTGAATTCTAAGCTAAGATAACACAACTCGTTCATCGCTTACTGCAAATTACCGAACTCCTCCACTTTTTCACGCATCTTAGTTGCGTTTGAGCCACGCCACACGGCAACGATAATTTTGATACCCAGAAAATTGGGATGCAGCCTGACGAACTTATCATTCAGTGCCTGCAGCTCGCGTATAGTGTATTCCAGAGGGAAAGTGCGACCACTGGCGTCATAAATCTGACGGAATAATAGACATTATATGGAAATACTAAGGATGATGTTGATGCAGATAAACCCACATGCCGCATACTGATGCGCAGCTCGGCATACATCACATTATCGTGGTAAAGCTCTTCCAGCAGTTGCCAGTGATAGGCTCTAAAAGCGGGCAAGTAGTAAATAGCCTCAGTCAGGGTATTAAACATTCCTTGGAACTTGGTCCACACCGAGGTGATTGTGGGATACTCCACTGCAAGAAATTGGAATGAGAATACGACGAGAGTTTTCCTTGGACTACTTACACTCGGGCACGGGTGTATACAAGTTGATGAGACGCTCAAAGTTTTCATCATACAGTGCTGGATCAATGGAGTTCCTTCTCTCGTCTGCCACTCGCACATATTGGGATGCACATTCGGTTATCTTGGGCGCTCGTAGAAACGTCAAGCGGCTACGACCTGCAGAGTCGGTGCAGCGTAGCATACCTGGCATATAGGACAAATTCTGGACCACCCACTTGGAGCTCACTGCCGCCGTGTTGTGCAGATGGAGCACAGCTCCTTTGGGCATTTGCTGCAGGAACTTGAAGATTGCACTGCGATCGATTAGCGGTTTCGCCTTGAAGAAATGCATTGCAGCCGCATTCTGGTCCGCATTGCGATAACCCTGTGCCAGCTCCCCCAATTTGTATTGCATGAAGAGATCATCTACTTTGGCCTCTTGACTGTTCAAGCTGATGCGGCCACCGGTCATGAGCTGCTCCTCTGCATTGAGCACCGCCTGACGTGCTCTCTCGTAGCCTAGTTTAGGAAAATTATGTTTTTAGTCTACCAGACTAAGTTGCGGGCTAATCTTAGATCTTACTTAATGTGCCTTCCGGTTCGGCGGCAAGTGCGCAGTGTATCAGCCATACCCAAATCAGATATTCCCACTTCATGTTAACAAGCCGCCTATGTAAATATTGATTGAGTCCCTTGTTGACACGTCTTTGACTTGCCGAATTAGCTTTGCCGTTAGAATAATCTATCACATGTAAGTACATATATGTGTTTCTTTACTAGCCTGTACTCTCCAATAATGCGGCTGTCTTCGGCAACGTCTCGCTGAGAACTGTGCTCCCAGACGGAATTCATTGTGTGTAGTTGACAAATTATGAAACAGTTCTGCAAATTACTTGAATACGACGATTATTCACATTTAGAAATGTTTTTTTTTTTTTTTTTTATTTATCATTTGTAATAAGCTCATTTGGGTCCTCAGCCATTTGATAAATTTGTTCTTGGAGTGAATATTTCGCTATTTTTTTTGACGAGTGGTTGTGAATACAAAGTGAATTATACAAAGTTATTAACATAGACGCGCGTCTTGAGCTCTACTGTTTTTAACTCGTATACCCTGTGATCTATTACTTCAAGAAGAGTATTTATTGAGTGACCTCATCCAAAGAATATATTTTTAACGGAATTCAGGGAATTAATCTGTACATATGTGCGTATTTTAATGCCATGTGCGTTTATAGCGTGTCTCCCAGTCGAGCATTATTCTTTTAAGTTTTCGTAAATTATCACTGACGTTTGCGGACGCGCTTTGCTGGTCTCTAATCGCATACGAAATGAGCTGTTTCAACCTAAGCTCAGAGGGTTTCCTGGGGAGCTGTATAGTTAACGGTAATTGAAGACGTCAATTGTCACTTGCTGAAAAAAAAATTGCTAAAGAGTTTATTTGTTTTAATATTAATAATTTGTTATTTTTTCAAATAAATGGCGAGTCATCTGAGATAGTTCTCTAATGCAGTAACCCAAATGTGTTTATTTTTCTGAAAACTTTTAGGCATATATAGTTTGTTGTACAAGTAACGATCGTGCACATCCGACAATAAAAATCACTATGCCTAATGTTAAAAAAACGTTAATATATAAAATTTCCTATTGCAAAACTAGGTATACTTTTTTGAATAATCGAAGGGTAATAAAAACAATTTACTACGTACACTGATGTATCCACTAAATAATAGAAAAATACTAGACCTCTTTGAAAATTCGATTATTACAAGATTTAATCGATATTTTTTGTCTTAACGAAACCTTAAAGAAGTTGACAAAATAAAATACAAATAGAAATTACAATTTATGATTTCCGGCTTAGTTAAGCTCACCGATTTTAAAACATGTTTGCCCGCCAAATTACCCAGTGTGACCAGATCTCAAAAAGTATATTCAGCATATCAGTATATATCGAAAACGCAAAGTTGCAAGGCTATAGTCTGGTCTCACTGTTTATCAGCTGTGTTTGTTGACAGTTTCTTTTGAAATATTTTTTTTAGTTTGGTAAACATATATCTCATATAAAACCACTTCTGTATTATGTAATGAATGTACTACAATATGCATTTACATATGTATGTATATTAGATACCATATTGATTATTAGCGAATACCTTTCGACATCCTTTACTAATCGTTTGAGAATCGCTTTCGCTTTGGGTCATACATATTATTAATTAATTTTATTGCAATACAAATTCTACAAATTATTTGTTAAAGATTATGTAAAGTATTCTTTTTAATACTTAAATAAATATGTACATGTATCATTGAAAAATATATAATATTAGGTTTGATATTCTTTATTTTAGGGTAACATTTAAAATTACCGTAATTTAAACATTCGACTCAGTTCAACTAATAGAGCACAAATCCAAGTTTAACACGGGTTGTTAACATGAGAGAGCACCACATCGTTGATAAAGAAGAAGAGACAGAGAGAGTAAAAGGCGGTTCATAGAGAAGTAGATAGAGAGAGAGAGCACTTGTCGAGAGAGCAACATAATGTTTGTGTGTATGGGTATTTTTCACACATATTTACACAGCTATAGATACTCTCTTCTGCTTCTTCTCATGCCGGAACGTTCGACAAAGGAACACTCGGATCTATTTGTGCAGCTCCAACGTATAGCTGGTCAGATACTTTACGACGATCGGTCAGCGAGGGAGCCTTGTGGTCAATCCACCAAGTCATGAATTATATATACAAGTTGCAAGGTCTGCAAGTGAATGCACTCAATAACACAACGAGCCATTTTAAATTGATTGCATTGAAGGTTTTTTCCGCTAACTACATGAAAAAAAAAACTACGCAATATAGTACAGTTCTCATTCCTCAATTCTCTGGTAGTTTTCCATAGCATGAGCGATCGACCGGTCTGTAAACAAAAAAACCATGACGAAGTGGCCTGTGTCACTTTTGAAATCCCAGTTCTAATGAATTCTATTCAATCACAGCGTAGATTAGAAACATGGCACCAGGTAGAGAAGGCATAGACCACCACGTGCACCTACGTACAGGGTGTGTGGTATAGAAACAAATATAACAGCAGCGAATTTAGTTCTATGATATAGGCCAAGTTTACTGGCCTTGTAACACTCTCTAAATACGTGTATATACGTATTATCTTTGGAGCACACTCACACAGTCTTACAAAATGTTGCTCTCTTTCTGATCTCTCACCAATACATTGAAACAATAAGCAGCTCTCTCTCTGCCCTATAACAAGTGAGCGTAGTAAGCCACACTAATACTATTAAAGCAATAGAAGTTCTCTTTTTTCGACTCTCTGTTTATATTATTATTATTGTTTGTTTCTGGCCTAAGTCAATTTAAAATATGTAATGCTGAAAGAGTTCACTCAGACACCCTGTATATGAAATGCATTAATTGTCGACACACTTAGCCTCACGCCTTGTCTCCGCTACCCCGCTACCTGCTTGGGTTCTAAAGTCTGTTTCTAATCTACAATATTCTCGAAGATAGACAGAAACACATGCCGCATACAGAAATCCGGGTTGTTTTTGTTGACAAGCAACGACGACGGAAAAGTACCAGGCAATTTCAAATGAGATTCGTTTTATTGCGTTGTTTATTCCAAATTCCAGACTTTCGAGGTCGTCAGAAATAACAAGCTGAGTAGAATATGTAAAAAGAACTTGGGATTTTGAAAATAGCTTCAAAATGTATTAGCACTCCACTTTCTTTATTGATTCCTTGGGCATCCACACTTGTCAACTGTCCATAAGTATCTGATCGCTTCTAGTTTGGATCAAGCGAATAGATGCGACTGTTCCAATGCCTAATGTTCCTACGATTCAGGTGAGAGCGTGTGTTATGGCAATAGTATTGGTAATGTGTATAAAACACACCAACACACTCACACAATCTGTTGCTCTCTGTAGAAAACGCTCTCTCTTTGTACACTATGTGCATAACCGTTTCGTGCTCACTTACACATGCACACGAAGTATCGCTCTCTCAGCTCTCTAGCAGATTAGAAGTGAGAGAGAATTTTAGTTACTAATACCATAACAATATCGAATGTGCTCTTTGCAATAACTCTCTCGGCGGAAAACAATCGTGATTGAACTGGAAAAGCACGAGGATCCCTCATCAGTTGTGGAGTGTACATCCAATCAATAAGTTTCAGTTTTTTTTTCGATTTTTCATATAATTTTTGTTTTATTTCACTTTTTTCTCACTTTTGGGCACTTTTCTTACAGTTCATATATTAAATGGTAGTTGCGCTCGGGACGCCACTTAAGCACTACGAGAACTTAGTTAATACTTTACAGCTACATACTTATATCATATCAGTTATCGAGAGTAGTTTGTGCTTAGTACTGCTAGGGCTACTAGAATTATTTACAAATTAAAGAATACAGCGAAGTTCATAGTCATATCCTCTCGTATGCCGTTGCGCACTTGAATATCCGATAATGTATTGGGAATATTCCACATATGGTACGTATCCTTTGTGGCTGAGAGACCAAAAAACCACAATCAAATATTCAGGCAGCGCAACTTCGTCTCCGGTATGCGCGATGTGAACTCGAAGGAGGGTGGGCGACGTACATCCTCGTGTGAATCGCGTCTAATGCGATCGGGATTGCGACCCATGATTGTTGACAGCGGTAGATTCTTGCGGTAGATCTCCTCCAGCACCAGACGCTCCAGATCGAAGAGATGTTCATCCCGTACACCGGGTATCTCCTCGTGCATGAATAGCGCCAGTCGCAGCAGATATTCGGCATTGTGTCCGCTTGGACCACGGCAATTAACGATTTGCCGCGCGATCACCGCCAGCGGCGCTTCCCCCAGCCAGTGGCGATTCTCCGGCGTGGCCACATAGACCAACACCTCGACAGCCTCGCCACTGAAGGGCGTGTCATGTGAAGCGACGCGTGGAAAGAATTTCGTATCGATAGTAGCGTAGCCACCTGCAAGAGAAGATTACGGGGATGGGGTTAGAGTTGTCACATACACACAAGTGTTTTTCTGCTTACCTAATGTGCACTCGCGCTGCTTGAGATACTCCAGAGCCGTAGACCCCGTTACTCTATATGCACAGCCCCATGTGATGCCCTGCAATCGAAGAGCAAATCAAAAATAAATAAATTAATAATGTAAAATAAAAAAAACTATTTATAATTAACAATAAAATGTTGCCCCACGCGTCACTTGAATTCTTATCTACCAACGGGTATTTTTTTTTTTGCTTTCTGCTTAGAATTCCCAAGTTGTTTTTCGGCAGGTTGTACGTATAAATAGCTACAGCTCGCGGTACCATCAGGCCGCTTTGAGTTTTTCATGCTTGTCTCTCGGGGTTACAAACGAGCTCCTGGTAGCTCTCATCTCTCACTGATGATCACCCTGGGTAAAGTCCCCGGGCCTAGGATAGAAAGTATCAAGGCGTGAAACAAATTTGTACTTCTCTCTCTCTCTCACGGGAAAGAGGGGGAGGTTTCAAAATCGCCTATATTCCGCGGTATTTCGCCTTGCGTACTCCAATGAAGAGAGACCTCTCCTGGTTTCGAATTGTTGCGCTCGGTTGACTGCGGAAATGTGCCAGAGTTTTCATCTAAGAAATGGACGGGTGGGTGAGGGAGTCTTACGACATCCCCCACCTACACTAAATGGGGCTTACGTTGAGAAATTCAAGCGCGCGGCGTAGTTACTTTTTTTGTCCCTGCCTGCCTTAAATGGACTATTGTGATTCAATATATGGGGCGACGTGGCCCGATTTTCTGCTTACCTCTTTGTCCTCCACCAGCGTTGCGACACGTCCAGGCTGCGCACAAAGAAAGAAAGTAAAGTTGTTGTTTCTGATAAGTAAAATACGTTTTCATATTGTAAGGGGACGGGGGCGGGTAGTTGGCAGTGCCCATAGGGTAGTGAGGGGGTTAGGAGGGGGCCTTTAGCTGGGAGTGTAATTTGCACGTTCGATTTGTTTACTTGTTGACGATTTATAAATGGACCTTGACTTATTTTTACATTGTTGCACTCTGATAGAGCCAGAGAGAAGTAGAAAGAGATGGAGAGTGAGACGACTCTTTAGAAGAAAGCGGAACTGCTTCTTTATTCTGAGAAGCGTGTCTAGTTATGCTAATTCCTTGTCTAGCCGTAACATTTGTTAGACACGCTGATAAGGCGCTCACAATTAGGTAATGATATATTCAGGGAATAAACAACAATAGAGAGAGAGAGGGAGAGAGACTGTCAACAGATGTCCCACTATAGAAAGTTTGCTTGATTAGTCAAGTGATCAATCGTGGGCGGGTGAGGGGAATGTTATCATGGCCAACATTGTCAGCTAATCTTGGTCTGGTAACTCACCTCTTGCTCGGTGCCGCGATGTGTTACGTTGCCCTGCCAGAAGCGTCGCACATAGCCGCGTATATAACCCGTTATGCACTTGCTGTATGTGAATCCTGGTATCCAGCACAACGAACCATAACCAAAGACCCAGCAGGCGGGCATATTATCGTTGTTATCATTGGCAGGATGATTCTCCTGATCGCTATTGTTGTTCCCGCTGCCATTGCTGTTGCTATCCTCGTCGCTGCCCAGTTTTCCATTGGTGAACAGATTCTTAAAGTGAGCAGGCACCTCAGATGGTGCCTGATGACCGCTAAAGTGTGCCATTTTTTATTCCCTAAGAAGTCTTCTCTCTCGATTGATAATTTCGCACTATAACAATTTAGTCCTTTGGCCGAAAAGTTTTGTTTATTTATTTTTTTTTTATTTTGTTGGCTTTGTTTTGGCTTTTCTCGGAATTTCAGATGTGTTCAGATGTGGCTGATGTAGCACACGGGCTTCTATTATGGCATGCTGGATGGCATGGAGGATATTGAGGGCATCCGAATGTGTTGAAGCGCTATCTGAGGTGGTGCATGGTTCGCAATGTTTCTCAGCACGTATTGCTGTATCTAGGGGGAAAAGTGGAAAACAAAAAAAAAAAAGAAAACAAAATTATTATTACAGGAAACTCATGGCTACGATCATGGAGAGCTTTTCACCCAGACCCAGGCTTACTTGGTAAATTGTCGGTGTTTTTTTTAAATTTATCGATTTATATCATAAGCGGGACCACGCGCTTTCTATATAGACCAATTGGCGTGTATGCGTACTAAGTTTGTTTATTTCAAATTGCTTTGTTATTGTTCGGCTGATGATTTTAGCTAAATAGTTCCGCTGCTTGCCGGGAACTCAACCGCTCGACTGACGATCCTAAGTTCAAATTAAACAGCCGAGCGACCAGCGCGAAAAACGAAAACATTTCTGAGCGAAAAATGGCATATATAGTATAATATGTATATATGTACATACAGACATGCATACATACATACCATACATATAGAATAAATATTTATGACGCTCCATCTAAGTCGTCTGCTGGGGCAACTTATCTGTGAATCTACTCACAATTATACAAATCTACTCACACACACTCTCTCGCGAGCAAGTGTATTCGATTTGTTGTTGTTTGCGCTCTCCCCTCGTTAGCGCCCAATATACCCGATTGTTCTCTCTCTCTCCCTCTCTCTCTCTCTTTCTTACATTTTCGCTGATAGTGAAAACGAGGAGAACAAGTTCTTTTGCTTTTTTTGCGCTAGGGTAGAGCAGACTTGCCTCAAACTCGATCTATAAAAGTTTCACACTAGTCTGTCGTCGACATATAGCCGGGTTAATTCTATATGTTGTTGAGCACCCTTAACTAAACAATAATTCACAAAATGACGCTGCGAAATGGCGTGCTAGACCGACACCTTGATAATATTCGGCGACAATCGACCGATTTCAAGTGGGGTGTTCGCACAATAAATGTGGCATAAATATAAATTAAATTTATTGAAATTAAGATTTGATTATAGTTATAGAAATGTGATTTTGCAAAATTTGTAATCAGCTAGAGATCGTCGAGCGATAAATAAATACTATATATAAATGTTATTCAGGTTTATTGCACTCACTCATTGAATGCTGCGCTTAAGTCTCAAGTGCTCCTAACCGAAATCATATTAATTTTAAACCAATTGCTATTATAATATGACAGTTATATTATTATATTAATATTTATAAATATTATTGGGGGTCTTGGCGTGAATAACATTTTATAGATGAGTTTCAGTTGCTTTCTAATGAATTATCTCAAATCTTTTGCTTCTAAAAACAATTGATTATACGATATTAATATACGCTCGAGCTCGGGCGGATGTTTATTATTAACTTAGTTTGTTTGGTTAAATTCGCTTCTTTATTTTCTTTTTAGCAAATAAATTTTAAGTTAGCACCACAATGTCTGGGGCGTTGCTAGAAAACTATCAGTAGCAGCTCGTCTTTACGGTATGTGAGAAATATTTTGGCACACTAATACACACACAGTTACACAGACACATGTGTGTGTGTAAATAAAGCTTCATTGAGAGAAGAAATACTCGCACACGCAACTTTGTTTCTTTTTATACCCTACGAACATTGCAAAAGAGGGTATACTATTTTATATATTCGTCTGAGCTGATACTCACAGTATATTACTGTATAATATATTAAGTTTATAAGAAAGTTTAGAAAGATTTCAGATGATCACCTGTAAAATGTTATGCTAACACGTAAAAGTGTTAGAAATATCTATTACACATCATTATTATAGGTTTAAACCCGAAGTTGAAAGGACTATCTTCCTGTGTCTGTCTGTCTCATCTATTTTAAAATAAAGTTCCTCAATACAACTTTTAAAAGTTTAAGTATCACGATTATTATGCCAAGTATTCCTAACTTTCTAAGATGTTGGTGGGAATTATAAAGTTTAGCAAAATTGTGCGTAGGGTATAGCACAGTCATTCACAATCAACTGTTCGATTGTTCATTTTCTGTTTGTTCCGTCTCTTTAGGGCAAACATGGTACGATATAGTTGGGTGCGAGCTTGGGGAATTGGGGATTAGGAGTTTCTGCAAACTGCGCAGATGTTATATAGGCAGTTGAAACGGGCAGTCAGAAATGCCGGTTGATTGGCACTTCTCTCTCTCTCTCTCTCTCTCTCTGTGTATGTGTGTGCCAGTGTATTTGTAGTTGCTATCATATAAGCAAATACACACACACCCTATAAGTTTTTATGTATGTACGTAAGCATTTCTTATATATTTTTAGCTATTTTATAGCATACATTAATATTTATATATGGATTGCATATTTATGTTTGCATGAATATATTTAAAATACTGTGCAGACTTTGTTTTGATTATGAATACACGCGAATCTTTTGAGTTTCTGTTGTGTCCACTATCTTTCTAAATATAAGCGGTTTTTTAGGCTCTTTTTCAGTTCGTTTTTTAGTTTTTTTTTTAAGATGGGTTTTTTTTATGATTTTCTCATAAGCAGCATCGATGACCCAAAAATTCGCACGGAAAATAACCAAAAAGTCGTAAATGCCTTCAGGGGGGGTAGACACACGCGCACGCACACACGCACACAGTCTCATAATATGTATGTATGTATGCTGTTGCGTATGTAAATATGTATGGGGAACGCTTTTCTTTCTTTGTCAGACATTCATTCGTTACGTATACGCAACGTTGCCGCTTGCTGCGTGCAAAGCAAATAAAGCAAACTTTTTGTTTATACCCCAAGAGTGTGAATATGTGTGTGAGTATGTACATGTATGTATGTATGTGTGTCTCTGCCTCTATCTATGCTCGCATGCCAGAGAGAGATACTGCCTGCTCGTTTCTGGGTCCTTGATACTGAACTTTTTTCATTGTGAAAGTTTTTTGCCAACGGTTCAAGGTTGTTTTTTTTTCACCTAGACAAGGGGGCACTTCGCTAGCAGGGGGCAGGTTAATTGCCTGCCTCTGTGTGGGTGTGTACGTGTGTGTGTGTCGTCTGCTAGTTCTTTCGTTTTTATTTTTGGGTAACAGGCGCAACAGAAAACTATCGGATCAGCCAGAGGCGCCGCCTGCCTTTGCACTATACACAGATACAGCTCGTTGTCTCTGTGTGTGTGTGTGTCTATATATACCGATGTATGCACAATATAAGGCTTAAATTCGTCAACAATAACAGAGGCAAACAGCAATAGAGAGAGCCATGTGATAGACACATGTCTCACTGCATATTACGACGACGCGACGTATCTGTGCGATTGTATCTAATACTATTTGCATCTCATAGCAAAACCACAGGGCATACTATACGATACTATGCGAATTTATTAACAGTAATTCGGATAGTTACACCTGATGAGTTATGTATGTATATAGAGACTACAACGTGAGGGAATGCCTCAGCTGGGCAAGGAATCTCTGAGGAGATTAACAGCTTGTTTTGTTATTATTATTACACGCAATCTCAATGAACATGACATTCGGTATTTACACTTGAAAAAATCAATTTAATAGGCATTTATTTTATTGTACCCCAAGCACGTACTCTATATGTAGTCCCAATGAATTGGCAAAAATAAATAGTAATAAAAATAATAATATAAATGGAAAGGCTATTAAATCAACCTGGAGAGCTGTCTAGCAAATGTGATTAATAAATTAGAAATTAGACGAAACAAAACTTGAGCTAACTCGCCTTCGAATGTTTGTTGCCTGATTCCGATAAGATTCGCTTTATGACGCGACGACGTGGCACTGATAAGCAAGCTCAACTCTTTCCTGGTCGTCGTCGAGCCAAGTGGGGTACCTGGTCAAAACTTACCCCAGACAGACCAGACAAGACTTTGTTGATAAAGTGGCTTAATTTTTGTTGACTTCGCGCTGCTAATGTAAACAACATTTAGCGCATTTTGTCTTAATAACTTGACTGTTTCGCAACTGTTTCCCTCAATTAACACAATTGGGCTAATTGAGGGAGTGTGTGTTGATGTGTATGTATGTCTTAAGTTTTCGGGTATCAGATAATCGCACACGAAGCCTTAAAAGCGCGACGTGAATTCGTTCAGCTTTCAGTATTTCCACTGAATATTTAATCGAATTATCTTCAATCATATTAAGCTGTTGTGCTACTTAATTTCTTTATCCATTATCCCACAGTAAATGTAGGGTATTTGCTTGTCAGTCAAATCGAGCTATTTCCTGTTTACATTCAAAACTGTCAAGAAGAAGAACTTGGCACGTGTTCCTGCGTTTCACTCTCCCAGAAAATATTTTTATAACGCCCACTGAATAATGATTAAATAGTAGTTCTAAAAATATTTACACGTATTTATCGAAGTGTATATGTATTTATATGTGTACATATTTTCAAATATTTCTAATATAAATCAAACAAAAACGGATTCCAAACCTGTTGAGTTAATTTGCATTGAAAGTGAAATTGAATAATCCTCTTGAGCTGGAATTTCAGAAATTTTAAATTCTCTAGAGCTGGAATTTCAGGTTAAATAAATAATTATACTAAATTATGATGTTCTGCAGCGCTATAAAGTACTAAGTTCTACAACTAACTGTACCCAAATACTGCTTGTACAATCACATCTGCAAGTTAATTATTTATGCGCCATAAAACAACTAGTTAACAACCTACTGGCTTACGCAGTAATTATTTGTCAGGTTATGTATTCGCATTGCAGCACAATATGTTTAACTTTTTTATGGCATTTAATTTTACTTTTAATTTTATAGTAAGTACTTAAGTCACGCCTTGAGATGTCCCCACAAATGAATGCGCATTCGTTGTATTTACGTAATTGGGTTAAGAGAGGAAAGCTGAATATATTGTATATATATATGAGTGTGTGGCTGCCTATATATGACACGTGCCATAAATCTCTTTATTTGGCGCACACTGTAGAACAGCATTCGGCTGCTGCTGCTGACCTTGAAATATTGCGCCCTATATCTTGTAAGTTCCGTTATTTGTTTAATATTTGAACAGCTCTTGAAAGAGCACTCACACTCGCACTCACTCACTCGCACTCGCACAAAAGCTCACATATGCTATGAATAGACCGAGGCTGCCCCTCGCGCTGCATCCACAAGTGGAGCAGCTGCTCCTGCTGATAGGGAGCTTATTGCATTAATAATGATTTAACTTACTTTCGAACAATAAAAATAAACAATTTTGTAAATAGATTTCGCGTTGTTTTGATGCACCGCTCCCATGGCGTGTGATAAGGAGAAACAGACAGCTAAAGTGGAGTGAGAGAGAGAGAGAGCGCGACAGTGAGAGCGCGAGCACAAGATGGAGGTCAGCGGAGAGAGCGCCAGCTGTTTAAAGCACAGCGCGAGGGCAACGGCGAGAGCGACATTGAGTGCAAAGTAAGCAACGATAACAGGTGTGCAAGCACGAACAGAAGACAAAAGGGAGAGAAAAAAAAACCAAACGACGAGCACGTTGATAAGAGAATGTGCGAATAATAACAAAAGTAATGAGAGTTGTAAGACAACAACAGTGTCAACAGACAAGCGCGCACACACACACAGAGAGAGGTTGACAATGAAGTCTGTATGTGTGTGCATGAGTGTGTGTGTATTAGTCGAGACCTGCCTATAAACTTTTGACTTGCTGACACATATTAAATCCCAATATCAAATCTCATCAAAATCTCGTTTGATGCTGCTTTACCTGAGCACTTGCGGCAGCTTTCACAGTTAGCTTTCGATGTGTTTGTTTTTATTGTTTAATTTCTTGTATTATTGTTGTTTATCAACTTCCGTTTAACTGGTAGCACTGCACTCTGCCTTTGCCGCCTTTTTATCAGCATCTTCTTTTCTTCTTGTGTTTATTTTACTTTGTTTACGATTCGCAATATAATTTCCACAATGCGTGCGCGAGTGTGTTCGTGTGTGTGTGTGTGTGTGTTTGTGTTTGTGCGTGTAACTGATTCACAATTGCAAAAGCAATCACTCACGAGAGAGCGCGACGTCCGACCGTCTGCTGCGACGGCTTTACTGTAACTGCGTACTTCGCGCTGTCTTGCCGCGCTCAAATAATGCCACGCAATACTCCGCCACGCTCCGCGTGAATCCCTTGCTCGAGCAGCGCGGCAGCGGCAGCGGCAGCGCCAGCGACAGAGGCAGCAGCAGCTCGTCGTCTCATCGTAAATATTTTCGCTGAGTGCACAGGCGAAATGTAAAAATGTTTTCGTTCATTACGCTTTGTTTTTCTTGCACAGACTTGTACACAATATCTAGAGTGAGACAGACATACATACTTGTACATAGACATGTACATGCTTGTAGCTGCTGCTGCTTTGTTCCGTTGAGCATGAGAATAATCGACGCCTTAATTGACAGCTTTGTGCCTGCCACAGTCTGTGGCACATCTCTGTTGCCAGGCAGCCGCAGCAGACAAAGGCGAGTGCACAGAATCCCGTGCAAGCGTAGCAAGGTTGCAACGTTGATAAGAAAAGTTTAAATTGCTGTAGAGTCAAGCAAAACAGCTTTACGCTCTCTCACAAGTGCGCTCTCCTCTCCCACTCACATTCTTACTCTCTCTCTCTCTCTCTCTCTCGGGCAGCACATGCGCCTCTTTCTTTACTCTCACCTCACACATTTGTTTGGCTGACGTAACATACACGCGCGTTTGCCGCATGTTGCACAAATTTTTATGAATGGAAAGCTGAAAGCAACAACACAAAAAACAACTACAATGCAAACACGAGTCACGAAAGCTAAAGCAAAGCGAAGAAAGCAAAAGCAATGAGTGAGCACTTTAATTGCCACAGTATTAGTGAACGAACACACACACACGCGAGTTCCGACTGTGACCTCGGACAACCTGCCAAAAGAGATGGCAAATTGATGGAGTTAGGTTGCATCAGCAAAAGCGGAATTCCAAAGATAAAAACCGAACGGAGGCAGATAAAAATAGGAGACAACTCATGTGTTGTATAGATAATAGCCAAAAATATTAACAATTTGTTGAAATCAATTCACTGTCGTTTCAGATGCTTTTTATAAACATAACAATTCAATTAGTTTGATAATGTAGTAAGTTTAAATTTTTAGAAATCATCTAGTTATAACAAGTCGGTAAGGCAACAGTCGAGCGCGCTCGACAGTAAGATACCCTTCTCCCAATTTTCTATATCCGTTACAAACGTGTAACTAAACTGAAAATTTCAAATAGAAATTCTGCACAAATACTTCTCTACAATTACCTTACTCGCTCGCACTCACACAGCGACGCGCGTAAAGAGTGAAGCGACTCGACACAAAGTCGACGTCGACGTCAAATGCTCGTAGCAGCGCGCAGGCTGCTGCTCGGTCATTTGTACGCAAAACGTGAACTTGAATAACTTCTGTGCTATTGATTCGATCAGATTGTAATTTAGACGATATGTTCATATTGCATTAAGCTTTATAAATAATTTTATCCATTATTTCGCCGCTATATTGATTCTGTATCAAAAAAAAATGAGTATAACGCTTTTCAAATTTTGGGTCTTTCGCATGTCTTCCACACTCAATTTCAGTACCCCTATAGAGCCTCTAGTATGGATAACTTCGTCAAAAATCATCCGATTTCCTTGAGAGATGACATTTTATCCATTATTTGGCCGCTATATTGATTCTGCATCAAAAAATAATGAGTATAACGCTTTTCAAATTTTGGGTCTTTCGCATGTCTTCCATACTATCCCTTTTCTCGATTTGAGGTACCTATTTAGAGCCTCTAGTATGGAAAACTTCGTCAAAAATCATCCGATTTCCTTGAGAGATGACATTTTATCCATTATTTGGCCGCTATATTGATTCTGCATCAAAAAATAATGAGTATAACGCTTTTCAAATTTTGGGTCTTTCGCATGTCTTCCATACTATCCCTTTTCTCGATTTCAGTACAACTATAGAGCCTCTGGTATGAAAAACTTCGTCAAAAATCATCCGATTTCCTTGAGAGATGACATTTTATCCATTATTTGGCCGCCATATTGATTCTGCATCAAAAAATAATGAGTATAACGCTTTTCAAATTTTCGGTCTTTTGCATGTCTTCCATACTATCCCTTTTCTCGATTTCAGTACAACTATAGAGCCTCTGGTATGGAAAACTTCGTCAAAAATCATCCGATTTCCTTGAGAGATGACATTTTATCCATTATTTGGCCGCCATATTGATTCTGCATCAAAAAATAATGAGTATAACGCTTTTCAAATTTTGGTTCGTTCGCATGTCTTCCATACTATCCCTTTTTCTCGATTTCAGTACAACTATAGAGCCTCTGGTATGGAAAACTTCGTCAAAAATCATCCGATTTCCTTGAGAGATGACATTTTATCCATTATTTGGCCGCCATATTGATTCTGCATCAAAAAATAATGAGTATAACGCTTTTCAAATTTTGGGTCTTTCGCATGTCTTCCATACTATCCCTTTTCTCGATTTCAGTACAACTATAGAGCCTCTGGTATGAAAAACTTCGTCAAAAATCATCCGATTTCCTTGAGAGATGACATTTTATCCATTATTTGGCCGCCATATTGATTCTGCATCAAAAAATAATGAGTATAACGCTTTTCAAATTTTCGGTCTTTCGCATGTCTTCCATACTATCCCTTTTCTCGATTTCAGTACAACTATAGAGCCTCTGGTATGGAAAACTTCGTCAAAAATCATCCGATTTCCTTGAGAGATGACATTTTATCCATTATTTGGCCGCCATATTGATTCTGCATCAAAAAATAATGAGTATAACGCTTTTCAAATTTTCGGTCTTTCGCATGTCTTCCATACTATCCCTTTTCTCGATTTCAGTACAACTATAGAGCCTCTGGTATGGAAAACTTCGTCAAAAATCATCCGATTTCCTTGAGAGATGACATTGTATCCATTATTTGGCCGCTATATTGATTCTGCATCAACAAATAATGAGTATAACGCTTTTCAAATTTTGGGTCTTTCGCATGTCTTCCATACTATCCCTTTTCTCGATTTGAGTACCTATTTAGAGCCTCTAGTATGGAAAACTTCGTCAAAAATCATCCGATTTCCTTGAGAGATGACATTTTATCCATTATTTGGCCGCTATATTGATTCTGCATCAAAAAATAATGAGTATAACGCTTTTCAAATTTTGGGTCTTTCGCATGTCTTCCATACTATCCCTTTTCTCGATTTCAGTACAACTATAGAGCCTCTGGTATGAAAAACTTCGTCAAAAATCATCCGATTTCCTTGAGAGATGACATTTTATCCATTATTTGGCCGCCATATTGATTCTGCATCAAAAAATAATGAGTATAACGCTTTTCAAATTTTCGGTCTTTCGCATGTCTTCCATACTATCCCTTTTCTCGATTTCAGTACAACTATAGAGCCTCTGGTATGGAAAACTTCGTCAAAAATCATCCGATTTCCTTGAGAGATGACATTTTCTCCATTATTTGGCCGCCATATTGATTCTGCATCAAAAAATAATGAGTATAACGCTTTTCAAATTTTGGGTCTTTCGCATGTCTTCCATACTATCCCTTTTCTCGATTTGAGTACCTATTTAGAGCCTCTAGTATGGAAAACTTCGTCAAAAATCATCCGATTTCCTTGAGAGATGATATTTTATTCATTATTTGGCCGCTATATTGATTCTGCATCAAAAATTAATGAGTATAACGCTTTTCAAATTTTGGGTCTTTCGCATGTCTTCCATACTATCCCTTTTCTCGATTTGAGTACCTATTTAGAGCCTCTAGTATGGAAAACTTCGTCAAAAATCATCCGATTTCCTTGAGAGATGACATTTTATCCATTATTTGGCCGCTATATTGATTCTGCATCAAAAAATAATGAGTATAACGCTTTTCAAATTTTGGGTCTTTCGCATGTCTTCCATACTATCCCTTTTCTCGATTTCAGTACAACTATAGAGCCTCTGGTATGAAAAACTTCGTCAAAAATCATCCGATTTCCTTGAGAGATGACATTTTATCCATTATTTGGCCGCCATATTGATTCTGCATCAAAAAATAATGAGTATAACGCTTTTCAAATTTTCGGTCTTTCGCATGTCTTCCATACTATCCCTTTTCTCGATTTCAGTACAACTATAGAGCCTCTGGTATGGAAAACTTCGTCAAAAATCATCCGATTTCCTTGAGAGATGACATTTTCTCCATTATTTGGCCGCCATATTGATTCTGCATCAAAAAATAATGAGTATAACGCTTTTCAAATTTTGGGTCTTTCGCATGTCTTCCATACTATCCCTTTTCTCGATTTGAGTACCTATTTAGAGCCTCTAGTATGGAAAACTTCGTCAAAAATCATCCGATTTCCTTGAGAGATGACATTTTATTCATTATTTGGCCGCTATATTGATTCTGCATCAAAAATTAATGAGTATAACGCTTTTCAAATTTTGGGTCTTTCGCATGTCTTCCATACTATCCCTTTTCTCGATTTGAGTACCTATTTAGAGCCTCTAGTATGGAAAACTTCGTCAAAAATCATCCGATTTCCTTGAGAGATGACATTTTATCCATTATTTGGCCGCCATATTGATTCTGCATCAAAAAATAATGAGTATAACGCTTTTCAAATTTTGGGTCTTTCGCATGTCTTCCATACTATCCCTTTTTCTCGATTTCAGTACAACTATAGAGCCTCTGGTATGGAAAACTTCGTCAAAAATCATCCGATTTCCTTGAGAGATGACATTTTATCCATTATTTGGCCGCCATATTGATTCTGCATCAAAAAATAATGAGTATAACGCTTTTCAAATTTTGGGTCTTTCGCATGTCTTCCATACTATCCCTTTTCTCGATTTGAGTACCTATTTAGAGCCTCTAGTATGGAAAACTTCGTCAAAAATCATCCGATTTCCTTGAGAGATGACATTTTATCCATTATTTGGCCGCTATATTGATTCTGCATCAAAAATTAATGATTATAACGCTTTTCAAATTTTCGGTCTTTCGCATGTCTTCCATACTATCCCTTTTCTCGATTTGAGTACCTATTTAGAGCCTCTAGTATGGAAAACTTCGTCAAAAATCATCCGATTTCCTTGAGAGATGACATTTTATCCATTATTTGGCCGCTATATTGATTCTGCATCAAAAATTAATGATTATAACGCTTTTCAAATTTTCGGTCTTTCGCATGTCTTCCATACTATCCCTTTTCTCGATTTGAGTACCTATTTAGAGCCTCTAGTATGGAAAACTTCGTCAAAAATCATCCGATTTCCTTGAGAGATGACATTTTATCCATTATTTGGCCGCTATATTGATTCTGCATCAAAAAATAATGAGTATAACGCTTTTCAAATTTTGGGTCGTTCGCATGTCTTCCATACTATCCCTTTTCTCGATTTGAGTACCTATTTAGAGCCTTTAGTATGGAAAACTTCGTCAAAAATCATCCGATTTCCTTGAGAGATGACATTTTATCCATTATTTGGCCGCTATATTGATTCTGCATCAAAAAATAATGATTATAACGCTTTTCAAATTTTGGGTCTTTCGCATGTCTTCCACACTCGATTTCAGTACCCCTATAGAGCCTCTAGTATGGATAACTTCGTCAAAAATCATCCGATTTCCTTGAGAGATGACATTTTATCCATTATTTGGCCGCCATATTGATTCTGCATCAAAAAATAATGAGTATAACGCTTTTCAAATTTTGGGTCTTTCGCATGTCTTCCATACTATCCCTTTTTCTCGATTTCAGTACAACTATAGAGCCTCTGGTATGGAAAACTTCGTCAAAAATCATCCGATTTCCTTGAGAGATGACATTTTATCCATTATTTGGCCGCCATATTGATTCTGCATCAAAAAATAATGAGTATAACGCTTTTCAAATTTTGGGTCTTTCGCATGTCTTCCATACTATCCCTTTTCTCGATTTGAGTACCTATTTAGAGCCTCTAGTATGGAAAACTTCGTCAAAAATCATCCGATTTCCTTGAGAGATGACATTTTATCCATTATTTGGCCGCTATATTGATTCTGCATCAAAAATTAATGATTATAACGCTTTTCAAATTTTCGGTCTTTCGCATGTCTTCCATACTATCCCTTTTCTCGATTTGAGTACCTATTTAGAGCCTCTAGTATGGAAAACTTCGTCAAAAATCATCCGATTTCCTTGAGAGATGACATTTTATCCATTATTTGGCCGCTATATTGATTCTGCATCAAAAATTAATGATTATAACGCTTTTCAAATTTTCGGTCTTTCGCATGTCTTCCATACTATCCCTTTTCTCGATTTGAGTACCTATTTAGAGCCTCTAGTATGGAAAACTTCGTCAAAAATCATCCGATTTCCTTGAGAGATGACATTTTATCCATTATTTGGCCGCTATATTGATTCTGCATAAAAAATTAATGATTATAACGCTTTTCAAATTTATGGTCTTTCGCATGTCTTCCATACTATCCCTTTTCTCGATTTCAGTACAACTATAGAGCCTCTGGTATGGAAAACTTCGTCAAAAATCATCCGATTTCCTTGAGAGATGACATTTTATCCATTATTTGGCCGCCATATTGATTCTGCATCAAAAAATAATGAGTATAACGCTTTTCAAATTTTGGGTCTTTCGCATGTCTTCCATACTATCCCTTTTTCTCGATTTCAGTACAACTATAGAGCCTCTGGTATGGAAAACTTCGTCAAAAATCATCCGATTTTCTTGAGAGATGACATTTTCTCCATTATTTGGCCGCCATATTGATTCTGCATCAAAAAATAATGAGTATAACGCTTTTCAAATTTTGGGTCTTTCGCATGTCTTCCATACTATCCCTTTTCTCGATTTGAGTACCTATTTAGAGCCTCTAGTATGGAAAACTTCGTCAAAAATCATCCGATTTCCTTGAGAGATGACATTTTATTCATTATTTGGCCGCTATATTGATTCTGCATCAAAAATTAATGAGTATAACGCTTTTCAAATTTTGGGTCTTTCGCATGTCTTCCATACTATCCCTTTTCTCGATTTGAGTACCTATTTAGAGCCTCTAGTATGGAAAACTTCGTCAAAAATCATCCGATTTCCTTGAGAGATGACATTTTATCCATTATTTGGCCGCCATATTGATTCTGCATCAAAAAATAATGAGTATAACGCTTTTCAAATTTTGGGTCTTTCGCATGTCTTCCATACTATCCCTTTTTCTCGATTTCAGTACAACTATAGAGCCTCTGGTATGGAAAACTTCGTCAAAAATCATCCGATTTTCTTGAGAGATGACATTTTCTCCATTATTTGGCCGCCATATTGATTCTGCATCAAAAAATAATGAGTATAACGCTTTTCAAATTTTGGGTCTTTCGCATGTCTTCCATACTATCCCTTTTCTCGATTTGAGTACCTATTTAGAGCCTCTAGTATGGAAAACTTCGTCAAAAATCATCCGATTTCCTTGAGAGATGACATTTTATTCATTATTTGGCCGCTATATTGATTCTGCATCAAAAATTAATGAGTATAACGCTTTTCAAATTTTGGGTCTTTCGCATGTCTTCCATACTATCCCTTTTCTCGATTTGAGTACCTATTTAGAGCCTCTAGTATGGAAAACTTCGTCAAAAATCATCCGATTTCCTTGAGAGATGACATTTTATCCATTATTTGGCCGCCATATTGATTCTGCATCAAAAAATAATGAGTATAACGCTTTTCAAATTTTGGGTCTTTCGCATGTCTTCCATACTATCCCTTTTTCTCGATTTCAGTACAACTATAGAGCCTCTGGTATGGAAAACTTCGTCAAAAATCATCCGATTTCCTTGAGAGATGACATTTTATCCATTATTTGGCCGCCATATTGATTCTGCATCAAAAAATAATGAGTATAACGCTTTTCAAATTTTGGGTCTTTCGCATGTCTTCCATACTTTCCCTTTCTTGATTTGAGTACCTATTTAGAGCCTCTAGTATGGAAAACTTCGTCAAAAATCATCCGATTTCCTTGAGAGATGACATTTTATCCATTATTTGGCCGCTATATTGATTCTGCATCAAAAATTAATGATTATAACGCTTTTCAAATTTTCGGTCTTTCGCATGTCTTCCATACTATCCCTTTTCTCGATTTGAGTACCTATTTAGAGCCTCTAGTATGGAAAACTTCGTCAAAAATCATCCGATTTCCTTGAGAGATGACATTTTATCCATTATTTGGCCGCTATATTGATTCTGCATCAAAAAATAATGAGTATAACGCTTTTCAAATTTTGGGTCGTTCGCATGTCTTCCATACTATCCCTTTTCTCGATTTGAGTACCTATTTAGAGCCTTTAGTATGGAAAACTTCGTCAAAAATCATCCGATTTCCTTGAGAGATGACATTTTATCCATTATTTGGCCGCTATATTGATTCTGCATCAAAAAATAATGATTATAACGCTTTTCAAATTTTGGGTCTTTCGCATGTCTTCCACACTCGATTTCAGTACCCCTATAGAGCCTCTAGTATGGATAACTTCGTCAAAAATCATCCGATTTCCTTGAGAGATGACATTTTATCCATTAAAATTTTCAAATTTTCTTCTTCTAGTATGGAAAACTTCGTCAAAAATCATCCGATTTCCTTGAGAGATGACATTTTATCCATTATTTGGCCGCTATATTGATTCTGCATCAAAAAATAATGAGTATAACGCTTTTCAAATTTTGGGTCGTTCGCATGTCTTCCATACTATCCCTTTTCTCGATTTGAGTACCTATTTAGAGCCTTTAGTATGGAAAACTTCGTCAAAAATCATCCGATTTCCTTGAGAGATGACATTTTATCCATTATTTGGCCGCTATATTGATTCTGCATCAAAAAATAATGATTATAACGCTTTTCAAATTTTGGGTCTTTCGCATGTCTTCCACACTCGATTTCAGTACCCCTATAGAGCCTCTAGTATGGATAACTTCGTCAAAAATCATCCGATTTCCTTGAGAGATGACATTTTATCCATTATTTGGCCGCTATATTGATTCTGCATCAAAAAATAATGATTATAACGCTTTTCAAATTTTGGGTCTTTCGCATGTCTTCCACACTCGATTTCAGTACAACTATAGAGCCTCTGGTATGGAAAACTTCGTCAAAAATCATCCGATTTCCTTGAGAGATGACATTTTATCCATTATTTGGCCGCTATATTGATTCTGCATCAAAAATTAATGAGTATAACGCTTTTCAAATTTTGGGTCTTTCGCATGTCTTCCATACTATCCCTTTTCTCGATTTGAGTACCTATTTAGAGCCTCTAGTATGGAAAACTTCGTCAAAAATCATCCGATTTCCTTGAGAGATGACATTTTATCCATTATTTGGCCGCCATATTGATTCTGCATCAAAAAATAATGAGTATAACGCTTTTCAAATTTTGGGTCTTTCGCATGTCTTCCATACTATCCCTTTTTCTCGATTTCAGTACAACTATAGAGCCTCTGGTATGGAAAACTTCGTCAAAAATCATCCGATTTCCTTGAGAGATGACATTTTATCCATTATTTGGCCGCTATATTGATTCTGCATCAAAAAATAATGATTATAACGCTTTTCAAATTTTGGGTCTTTCGCATGTCTTCCACACTCGATTTCAGTACCCCTATAGAGCCTCTAGTATGGATAACTTCGTCAAAAATCATCCGATTTCCTTGAGAGATGACATTTTATCCATTATTTGGCCGCCATATTGATTCTGCATCAAAAAATAATGAGTATAACGCTTTTCAAATTTTGGGTCTTTCGCATGTCTTCCATACTATCCCTTTTTCTCGATTTCAGTACAACTATAGAGCCTCTGGTATGGAAAACTTCGTCAAAAATCATCCGATTTCCTTGAGAGATGACATTTTATCCATTATTTGGCCGCTATATTGATTCTGCATCAAAAATTAATGAGTATAACGCTTTTCAAATTTTGGGTCTTTCGCATGTCTTCCATACTATCCCTTTTCTCGATTTGAGTACCTATTTAGAGCCTCTAGTATGGAAAACTTCGTCAAAAATCATCCGATTTCCTTGAGAGATGACATTTTATCCATTATTTGGCCGCCATATTGATTCTGCATCAAAAAATAATGAGTATAACGCTTTTCAAATTTTGGGTCTTTCGCATGTCTTCCATACTATCCCTTTTCTCGATTTGAGTACCTATTTAGAGCCTCTAGTATGGAAAACTTCGTCAAAAATCATCCGATTTCCTTGAGAGATGACATTTTATCCATTATTTGGCCGCTATATTGATTCTGCATCAAAAAATAATGAGTATAACGCTTTTCAAATTTTGGGTCGTTCGCATGTCTTCCATACTATCCCTTTTCTCGATTTGAGTACCTATTTAGAGCCTTTAGTATGGAAAACTTCGTCAAAAATCATCCGATTTCCTTGAGAGATGACATTTTATCCATTATTTGGCCGCTATATTGATTCTGCATCAAAAAATAATGATTATAACGCTTTTCAAATTTTAGGTCTTTCGCATGTCTTCCACACTCGATTTCAGTACCCCTATAGAGCCTCTAGTATGGATAACTTCGTCAAAAATCATCCGATTTCCTTGAGAGATGACATTTTATCCATTATTTGGCCGCTATATTGATTCTGCATCAAAAAATAATGAGTATAACGCTTTTCAAATTTTGGGTCGTTCGCATGTCTTCCATACTATCCCTTTTCTCGATTTGAGTACCTATTTAGAGCCTTTAGTATGGAAAACTTCGTCAAAAATCATCCGATTTCCTTGAGAGATGACATTTTATCCATTATTTGGCCGCTATATTGATTCTGCATCAAAAAATAATGAGTATAACGCTTTTCAAATTTTGGGTCTTTCGCATGTCTTCCACACTCGATTTCAGTACCCCTATAGAGCCTCTAGTATGGATAACTTCGTCAAAAATCATCCGATTTCCTTGAGAGATGACATTTTATCCATTATTTGGCCGCTATATTGATTCTGCATCAAAAAATAATGATTATAACGCTTTTCAAATTTTGGGTCTTTCGCATGTCTTCCACATCTCGATTTCAGTACAACTATAGAGCCTCTAGTATGGAAAACTTCGTCAAAAATCATCCGATTTCCTTGAGAGATGACATTTTATCCATTATTTGGCCGCTATATTGATTCTGCATCAAAAAATAATGAGTATTACGCTTTTCAAATTTTGGGTCTTTCGCATGTCTTCCACACTCGATTTCAGTACCCCTATAGAGCCTCTAGTATGGATAACTTCGTCAAAAATCATCCGATTTCCTTGAGAGATGACATTTTATCCATTATTTGGCCGCCATATTGATTCTGCATCAAAAAATAATGAGTATAACGCTTTTCAAATTTTGGGTCTTTCGCATGTCTTCCATACTATCCCTTTTCTCGATTTGAGTACCTATTTAGAGCCTCTAGTATGGAAAACTTCGTCAAAAATCATCCGATTTCCTTGAGAGATGACATTTTATCCATTATTTGGCCGCCATATTGATTCTGCATCAAAAAATAATGAGTATAACGCTTTTCAAATTTTGGGTCTTTCGCATGTCTTCCATACTATCCCTTTTTCTCGATTTCAGTACAACTATAGAGCCTCTGGTATGGAAAACTTCGTCAAAAATCATCCGATTTCCTTGAGAGATGACATTTTATCCATTATTTGGCCGCCATATTGATTCTGCATCAAAAAATAATGAGTATAACGCTTTTCAAATTTTGGGTCTTTCGCATGTCTTCCATACTATCCCTTTTCTCGATTTGAGTACCTATTTAGAGCCTCTAGTATGGAAAACTTCGTCAAAAATCATCCGATTTCCTTGAGAGATGACATTTTATCCATTATTTGGCCGCTATATTGATTCTGCATCAAAAATTAATGATTATAACGCTTTTCAAATTTTCGGTCTTTCGCATGTCTTCCATACTATCCCTTTTCTCGATTTGAGTACCTATTTAGAGCCTCTAGTATGGAAAACTTCGTCAAAAATCATCCGATTTCCTTGAGAGATGACATTTTATCCATTATTTGGCCGCTATATTGATTCTGCATCAAAAAATAATGAGTATAACGCTTTTCAAATTTTGGGTCGTTCGCATGTCTTCCATACTATCCCTTTTCTCGATTTGAGTACCTATTTAGAGCCTTTAGTATGGAAAACTTCGTCAAAAATCATCCGATTTCCTTGAGAGATGACATTTTATCCATTATTTGGCCGCTATATTGATTCTGCATCAAAAAATAATGATTATAACGCTTTTCAAATTTTGGGTCTTTCGCATGTCTTCCACACTCGATTTCAGTACCCCTATAGAGCCTCTAGTATGGATAACTTCGTCAAAAATCATCCGATTTCCTTGAGAGATGACATTTTATCCATTATTTGGCCGCTATATTGATTCTGCATCAAAAAATAATGAGTATAACGCTTTTCAAATTTTGGGTCGTTCGCATGTCTTCCATACTATCCCTTTTCTCGATTTGAGTACCTATTTAGAGCCTTTAGTATGGAAAACTTCGTCAAAAATCATCCGATTTCCTTGAGAGATGACATTTTATCCATTATTTGGCCGCTATATTGATTCTGCATCAAAAAATAATGATTATAACGCTTTTCAAATTTTGGGTCTTTCGCATGTCTTCCACACTCGATTTCAGTACCCCTATAGAGCCTCTAGTATGGATAACTTCGTCAAAAATCATCCGATTTCCTTGAGAGATGACATTTTATCCATTATTTGGCCGCCATATTGAGGTATGGAAAACTTCGTCAAAAATCATCCGATTTCCTTGAGAGATGACATTTTATCCATTATTTGGCCGCCATATTGATTCTGCATCAAAAAATAATGAGTATAACGCTTTTCAAATTTTGGGTCTTTCGCATGTCTTCCATACTATCCCTTTTTCTCGATTTCAGTACAACTATAGAGCCTCTGGTATGGAAAACTTCGTCAAAAATCATCCGATTTCTTTGAGAGATGACATTTTATCCATTATTTGGCGGCTTTATTGATTCTGCATCAAAAAATAATGAGTATTACGCTTTTCAAATTTTGGGTCTTTCGCATGTCTTCCATACTATCCCTTTTCTCGATTTGAGTACCTATTTAGAGCCTCTAGTATGGAAAACTTCGTCAAAAATCATCCGATTTCCTTGAGAGATGACAATTTATCCATTATTTGGCCGCTATATTGATTCTGCATCAAAAAATAATGAGTATTACGCTTTTCAAATTTTGGGTCTTTCGCATGTCTTCCATACTATCCCTTTTCTCGATTTGAGTACCTATTTAGAGCCTCTAGTATGGAAAACTTCGACAAAAATCATCCGATTTCCTTGAGAGATGACATTTTATCCATTATTTGGCCGCTATATTGATTCTGCATCAAAAAATAATGAGTATTACGCTTTTCAAATTTTGGGTCGTTCGCATGTCTTCCATACTATCCCTTTTCTCGATTTGAGTACCTATTTAGAGCCTCTAGTATGGAAAACTTCGTCAAAAATCATCCGATTTCCTTGAGAGATGACATTTTATCCATTATTTGGCTGCTATATTGATTCTGCATCAAAAAATAATAAGTATAACGCTTTTCAAATTTTGGGTCGTTCGCATGTCTTCCATACTATCCCTTTTCTCGATTTGAGTACCTATTTAGAGCCTTTAGTATGGAAAACTTCGTCAAAAATCATCCGATTTTCTTGAGAGATGACATTTTCTCCATTATTTGGCCGCCATATTGATTCTGCATCAAAAAATAATGAGTATAACGCTTTTCAAATTTTGGGTCTTTCGCATGTCTTCCATACTATCCCTTTTCTCGATTTGAGTACCTATTTAGAGCCTCTAGTATGGAAAACTTTGTCAAAAATCATCCGATTTCCTTGAGAGATGACATTTTATCCATTATTTGGCCGCTATATTGATTCTGCATCAAAAATTAATGAGTATAACGCTTTTCAAATTTTCGGTTTTCGCATGTCTTCCATACTATCCCTTTTCTCGATTTGAGTACCTATTTAGAGCCTCTAGTATGGAAAACTTCGTCAAAAATCATCCGATTTCCTTGAGAGATGACATTTTATCCATTATTTGGCCGCTATATTGATTCTGCATCAAAAATTAATGAGTATAACGCTTTTCAAATTTTGGGTTTTTCGCATGTCTTCCATACTATCCCTTTTCTCGATTTGAGTACCTATTTAGAGCCTCTAGTATGGAAAACTTCGACAAAAATCATCCGATTTCCTTGAGAGATGACATTTAATCCATTATTTGGCCGCTATATTGATTCTGCATCAAAAAATAATGAGTATAACGCTTTTCAAATTTTGGGTCGTTCGCATGTCTTCCATACTATCCCTTTTCTCGATTTGAGTACCTATTTAGAGCCTCTAGTATGGAAAACTTCGTCAAAAATCATCCGATTTCCTTGAGAGATGACATTTTATCCATTATTTGGCCGCTATATTGATTCTGCATAAAAAATTAATGAGTATAACGCTTTTCAAATTTTGGGTCTTTCGCATGTCTTCCATACTATCCCTTTTCTCGATTTGAGTACCTATTTAGAGCCTCTAGTATGGGTACCTTCGTCAAAAATCATCCGATTTCCTTGAGAGATGACAATTTATCCATTATTTGGCCGCCATATTGATTCTGCATCAAAAAATAATGAGTATAACGCTTTTCAAATTTTGGGTCTTTCGCATGTCTTCCATACTATCCCTTTTTCTCGATTTCAGTACAACTATAGAGCCTCTGGTATGGAAAACTTCGTCAAAAATCATCCGATTTTCTTGAGAGATGACATTTTATCCATTATTTGGCCGCTATATTGATTCTGCATCAAAAAATAATGAGTATTACGCTTTTCAAATTTTGGGTCGTTCGCATGTCTTCCATACTATCCCTTTTCTCGATTTGAGTACCTATTTAGAGCCTCTAGTATGGAAAACTTCGTCAAAAATCATCCGATTTCCTTGAGAGATGACATTTTATCCATTATTTGGCTGCTATATTGATTCTGCATCAAAAAATAATAAGTATAACGCTTTTCAAATTTTGGGTCGTTCGCATGTCTTCCATACTATCCCTTTTCTCGATTTGAGTACCTATTTAGAGCCTTTAGTATGGAAAACTTCGTCAAAAATCATCCGATTTTCTTGAGAGATGACATTTTCTCCATTATTTGGCCGCCATATTGATTCTGCATCAAAAAATAATGAGTATAACGCTTTTCAAATTTTGGGTCTTTCGTATGTCTTCCATACTATCCCTTTTCTCGATTTGAGTACCTATTTAGAGCCTCTAGTATGGAAAACTTTGTCAAAAATCATCCGATTTCCTTGAGAGATGACATTTTATCCATTATTTGGCCGCTATATTGATTCTGCATCAAAAATTAATGAGTATAACGCTTTTCAAATTTTCGGTTTTCGCATGTCTTCCATACTATCCCTTTTCTCGATTTGAGTACCTATTTAGAGCCTCTAGTATGGAAAACTTCGTCAAAAATCATCCGATTTCCTTGAGAGATGACATTTTATCCATTATTTGGCCGCTATATTGATTCTGCATCAAAAATTAATGAGTATAACGCTTTTCAAATTTTGGGTTTTTCGCATGTCTTCCATACTATCCCTTTTCTCGATTTGAGTACCTATTTAGAGCCTCTAGTATGGAAAACTTCGTCAAAAATCATCCGATTTCCTTGAGAGATGACATTTAATCCTTTATTGCATCAAAAAATAATGAGTATAACGCTTTTCAAATTTTGGGTCGTTCGCATGTCTTCCATACTATCCCTTTTCTCGATTTGAGTACCTATTTAGAGCCTCTAGTATGGAAAACTTCGTCAAAAATCATCCGATTTCCTTGAGAGATGACATTTTATCCATTATTTGGCCGCTATATTGATTCTGCATAAAAAATTAATGAGTATAACGCTTTTCAAATTTTGGGTCTTTCGCATGTCTTCCATACTATCCCTTTTCTCGATTTGAGTACCTATTTAGAGCCTCTAGTATGGAAAACTTCGTCAAAAATCATGCGATTTCCTTGAGAGATGACATTTTATCCATTATTTGGCCGCCATATTGATTCTGCATCAAAAAATAATGATTATAACGCTTTTCAAATTTTGGGTCTTTCGCATGTCTTCCATACTATCCCTTTTTCTCGATTTCAGTACAACTATAGAGCCTCTAGTATGGAAAACTTCGTCAAAAATCATCCGATTTCCTTGAGTGATGACATTTTATCCATTATTTGGCCGCTATATTGATTCTGCATCAAAAAATAATGAGTATAACGCTTTTAAAATTTTGGGTCTTTCGCATGTCTTCCATACTATCCCTTTTTCTCGATTTCAGTACAACTATAGAGCCTCTGGTATGGAAAACTTCGTCAAAAATCATCCGATTTCCTTGAGAGATGACATTTTATCCATTATTTGGCCGCCATATTCTGCATCAAAAAATAATGAGTTAACGCTTTTCAAATTTTGGGTCTTTCGCATGTCTTCCATACTATCCCTTTTCTCGATTTGAGTACCTATTTAGAGCCTCTAGTATGGAAAACTTCGTCAAAAATCATGCGATTTCCTTGAGAGATGACATTTTATCCATTATTTGGCCGCTATATTGATTCTGCATCAAAAAATAATGAGTATAACGCTTTTCAAATTTTGGGTCTTTCGCATGTCTTCCATACTATCCCTTTTCTCGATTTGAGTACCTATTTAGAGCCTCTAGTATGGAAAACTTCGTCAAAAATCATGCGATTTCCTTGAGAGATGACATTTTATCCATTATTTGGCCGCTATATTGATTCTGCATCAAAAAATAATGAGTATAACGCTTTTCAAATTTTGGGTCTTTCGCATGTCTTCCATACTATCCCTTTTTCTCGATTTCAGTACAACTATAGAGCCTCTAGTATGGAAAACTTCGTCAAAAATCATCCGATTTCCTTGAGAGATGACATTTTATCCATTATTTGGCAGCTTTATTGATTCTGCATCAAAAAATAATGAGTATAACGCTTTTCAAATTTTGGGTCTTTCGCATGTCTTCCATACTATCCCTTTTCTCGATTTCAGTACAACTATAGAGCCTCTAGTATCGAAAACTTCGTCAAAAATCATCCGATTTCCTTGAGAGATGACATTTTATCTATTATTTGGCAGCTATATTGATTCTGCATCAAAAAATAATGAGTATAACGCTTTTCAAATTTTGGGTCTTTCGCATGTCTTCCATACTATCCCTTTTCTCGATTTGAGTACCTATTTAGAGCCTCTAGTATGGAAAACTTCGTCAAAAATCATCCGATTTCCTTGAGAGATGACATTTAATCCTTTATTGCATCAAAAAATAATGAGTATAACGCTTTTCAAATTTTGGGTCGTTCGCATGTCTTCCATACTATCCCTTTTCTCGATTTGAGTACCTATTTAGAGCCTCTAGTATGGAAAACTTCGTCAAAAATCATCCGATTTCCTTGAGAGATGACATTTTATCCATTATTTGGCCGCTATATTGATTCTGCATAAAAAATTAATGAGTATAACGCTTTTCAAATTTTGGGTCTTTCGCATGTCTTCCATACTATCCCTTTTCTCGATTTGAGTACCTATTTAGAGCCTCTAGTATGGAAAACTTCGTCAAAAATCATGCGATTTCCTTGAGAGATGACATTTTATCCATTATTTGGCCGCCATATTGATTCTGCATCAAAAAATAATGATTATAACGCTTTTCAAATTTTGGGTCTTTCGCATGTCTTCCATACTATCCCTTTTTCTCGATTTCAGTACAACTATAGAGCCTCTAGTATGGAAAACTTCGTCAAAAATCATCCGATTTCCTTGAGTGATGACATTTTATCCATTATTTGGCCGCTATATTGATTCTGCATCAAAAAATAATGAGTATAACGCTTTTAAAATTTTGGGTCTTTCGCATGTCTTCCATACTATCCCTTTTTCTCGATTTCAGTACAACTATAGAGCCTCTGGTATGGAAAACTTCGTCAAAAATCATCCGATTTCCTTGAGAGATGACATTTTATCCATTATTTGGCCGCCATATTCTGCATCAAAAAATAATGAGTTAACGCTTTTCAAATTTTGGGTCTTTCGCATGTCTTCCATACTATCCCTTTTCTCGATTTGAGTACCTATTTAGAGCCTCTAGTATGGAAAACTTCGTCAAAAATCATGCGATTTCCTTGAGAGATGACATTTTATCCATTATTTGGCCGCTATATTGATTCTGCATCAAAAATTAATGAGTATAACGCTTTTCAAATTTTGGGTCTTTCGCATGTCTTCCATACTATCCCTTTTCTCGATTTGAGTACCTATTTAGAGCCTCTAGTATGGAAAACTTCGTCAAAAATCATGCGATTTCCTTGAGAGATGACATTTTATCCATTATTTGGCCGCTATATTGATTCTGCATCAAAAAATAATGAGTATAACGCTTTTCAAATTTTGGGTCTTTCGCATGTCTTCCATACTATCCCTTTTTCTCGATTTCAGTACAACTATAGAGCCTCTAGTATGGAAAACTTCGTCAAAAATCATCCGATTTCCTTGAGAGATGACATTTTATCCATTATTTGGCCGCTTTATTGATTCTGCATCAAAAAATAATGATTATAACGCTTTTCAAATTTTGGGTCTTTCGCATGTCTTCCATACTATCCCTTTTCTCGATTTCAGTACAACTATAGAGCCTCTAGTATGGATAACTTCGTCAAAAATCATCCGATTTCCTTGAGAGATGACATTTTATCTATTATTTGGCAGCTATATTGATTCTGCATCAAAAAATAATGAGTATAACGCTTTTCAAATTTTGGGTCTTTCGCATGTCTTCCATACTACCCTTTTCTCGATTTGAGTACCTATTTAGAGCCTCTAGTATGGATAACTTCGTCAAAAATCATGCGATTTCCATGAGAGATGACATTTTATCCATTATTTGGCCTCTATATTGATTCTGCATAAAAAAATAATGAGTATAACGCTTTTCAAATTTTGGGTCATTCGCATGAATCCATACCATCCCTTTTCTCGATTTCAGTACAACTATAGAGCCTCTAGTATGGAAAACTTCGTCAAAAATCATCCGATTTCCTTGAGAGATGACATTTTATCCATTATTTGGCCGCTATATTGATTCTGCATCAAAAAATAATGAGTATAACGCTTTTCAAATTTTGGGTCTTTCGCATGTCTTCCATACTATCCCTTTTCTCGATTTGAGTACCTATTTAGAGCCTCTAGTATGGAAAACTTCGTCAAAAATCATCCGATTTTCTTGAGAGATGACATTTTATCCATTATTTGGCCTCTGTATTGATTCTACATCAAAAAATAATGCATTTAATGGATCCCTACTTTTACATTAACATCTATGTTCATTTTTTCGAAATTCGTTTTCAAATTGAATTCGAATTTCGTTCGGTTGAGCGCCTACTGGCGCCATCTATCAGTCATTATTTCCATTGGGTTGTGTACTCGTAAGCGGGTGGTTGCTCAAAACTAATTGAGAAACTAGAACTTACAGAAATGCTGCATACTTTTGAGAGCAAAATAAAACAAAATTGAAAAACAAAACATTTTATATGTTATAATAAATAAATAAGCATATAACAGTTAGCATATTTATAAAAATCATGCTTAATTAGGAGCTGTCTGTTTATTTTATGAATCTGTCTTATCCAAGTTATTGTCCTTTTAGTGCTAACACGAACCAAGCGAACGCGTTACAAAAATATAAAATAAAAAAAAATATACCCTATAATTTTAGCGCTTTTCGGGCATGTCCGTGAATGAACCAAATTGGAAATTTTACTGAGCGTGCTTGAAAGTACAATTAACAGTTTGCAAAATATTTGAAAAACATAACGCCCACCAGTTTTTAGTGAAAATTAGGCAAACACAGAGTTGGTTTTTCCTTCTTTTTGCACTTTGGGCGCGTGTGCAGACCACAATTTGCAACTTTTCAGGGAACCCTCGCGCACACACGAAGTTGCGGCTTTTCTAAAACGGAGAAAACTCGAATTTTCCATTTTGACTTTTCCGTTTTTGAGAAAACTGGCGAAAACTTTGACCCCCTGCCAAGGTCGTCGTGCACACGCTGTGACCTTGTGAGGGTGGCTCATAGAGGACAAAGCAAAACTGAATCCGTTTCAAAAAGCCGCATTGCGCTAGCTGCGTGCGTTTTCGAAAAATTCAAAATTTGAATTTGAAAAAAAAAGCCGTTACTCGAAATTAAAAACTGCTTTATTTTTGGAAAAATTGCAAGTCGGTAATGCAGGGACGCGCACGCTGCTTGCTTGCTTTAAAATATTATTATTTATTTATTTTTTTTTAATTTTTTTGTTTATAACTTTTAAACCACTTAACTTAGCACTTCAGCGTAACCGGATTTGGATACAGGTGAATTTTTTACATTAAAAAATATCAAACCGATTTTTTTACGTCTCGATTAACCATGAGTCGGCTCTCTAGACAATTTTTAATTATAATTATTTTTTTATGCGCGAAAGTCGTCGGTCGGCGCTTGAAAAGTACGTTTTTATTAAAATAGTAAGTATTGCTATTTTCCTCGATTCCCTCGCTCCGATATATAATAAACGCGTCCGATCGCTGCTAAAATTCAAAGGAAAAAAAGGATTAATGCTGTATTGGTTAAAATTTGTTGTAAAAAGTAAATGACACAAAAAGTTATTGTGGGTTATCCATAATAGATAGACATATAACCATCACAGACAGACTGATCTTTTCAATTTGTACAAAATACTTAGTACATTATTTTAAAAACTCGTAGGACCTACGTTTGCAATGTAAGCGGGGAAAGTGTAAATAAATGAAGAAAACTAACATCCAATAAGTAAAACAACTAAACATAGTACTACAACTATTCTCTTGTTATAGAAAAACAGAGAATAAACACAAAAATAAAAAGTAGCACAATTTACAATTGGGATTATCGCGTGCTTATCATAAACAAATTTGGGAAAAGATCTTCCTCGCTGTCTACCTTTTCCACCCCAAAATTAAAATCACAAGAAATCAAAACAAATCATTTATCAACGCGAAAAGCGACGGGAAAAAAGCTGCGACAACCAAAAAGCAAAACAAAACAAAACAAAGCACAAGGTAAATGGGGATGTGGAAAGTGAAAAGTGTAAAGTGGAAATGGAAAATGAGAAAGCGGAATGCACAAAACCACGAGCCTAAGACAGAAGATTTACAATATCATTCGAGAAGATTTAGAGGTGATTTCCAAAGATATATATTTTGGCTGAGCGGCAATAAATAAACAAATTGTGCGCGACGCGAGGATCGACTATTTTTACGTCCCTCTCTCTCTCTCCCTCTCATCGTGCTTCGTTGCTTTCCGTTTCATTTTTTTTTTTTTTTGAGCAATTTGATGGAGAAAAAAAAACGCAAAAACAAAACAACAATGAGAACTGTATAATGTGGGGGTGGTGGTGGGTGGGAGACGCTCCGAGGGGCTCCATTAAATGTGTCACATTAACGAATTGTTTTCCCTCTCGAATTTATGCGACACGATGCGTTAATAGCCGTGTGTACAGGTAAAAACGGATTTATTTGACTTCTAATCGCAGCGTTGCCAATAAATAATGCAAGTGTATGGTATGGTAAGCCTTCCTGAGCGGATCTCGAGCAGGGGCGGGGCGTGGCCTATGCTCGCCCGGCCTGGCGCTCACGTCCTTCCACGCTCGCTCGCTCGTTCGTTGCGCCAATGTGGACAGTGTCTAATGGCGGGCCGCGTTATAAATAGATACGCCGCTCGACCGAGCAGCCACTCAGAACGCAGCAGCAAGATCGGCGCGAGAGAGAGCGTCGTCTCGAGCACGGGGAGCACAACATCTTCAGAGACACATGGTGTCTACTGCTCCGAGCAGTATCCGGGGGAGATGAGCTGAGCGTATCGTTTGGGTCGCACAAATGTGTCGCGTTTGTTGTGCGCGTCGGTTCGTCTGCAGCGCGTCGGCATAGTGATTGGTGAAGTGATCGGCGAAGTGATTAGAGTGAAGAGTGAAGAGAAGTGAACGAGGAAGTGAATCCTCTGCAATGACCAAATACAACAATTCCAATGACATGCTCACGGGCAGCAGTACGGGAACGGGATCGGGTACGGTCACGGGCACGAGCACGGGCTCGAGCAGCGGCATTAAGCAGGAATACGCCAATTATCCGCATCAATCGCAGCCTGTTGCCTACGGATATCACCACAACACAAACAACAACAACAACAACGGTAACCTGTCCCAACATGCCAACAATGTGACCAACGGTCACACTCCTCACCAGACACTGCAACAGTTCTTCAATCGCTTCAACGCCGTCGGCCCCGATGGCAGCATCGGTGGCCACAGCGCCTGCAACTTCTCCAACAGTCTCAGTCATCCGGCCGGACCGGAGTCGGGCAAGCAACAATCGCTGACCTCGTCGTCACCCATTTATACCACGGACTACGACGACGAGGACAGTAGCCTCAGCTCTGAGGAGCATGTGCTTGCCCCGCTCGTCTGTGCCTCTGCCCAATCCTCTCGTCCCTGCCTCACCTGGGCCTGCAAGGCGTGCAAGAAGAAGAGCGTCACAGTCGATCGCCGCAAGGCGGCAACAATGCGAGAGCGGCGTCGCCTGAGAAAGGTAAGAAGAGACAAGGATTACCAAGAGGATTTACTGCATTTTACTTGTTGGTGGGGAACTCGTAAGGGAGATAGAGCTGGAATATTAAGTTTAATCTTTTTTGGCGAACCAATCTTAGACTCGAGAAACTTAAGGATATGGTTGTTATTCTTTCTTAAGGAATTTATCGATATATATAGGTATATCACATATAATATTAAATTGATTTGGTGGATTAATAGAATATATTCCAAGATATAATAAATTTTCTCCAAATTTATATATGAGTATATGTATTATACAATATTTGGTATATGTATGTATTACTGAACAGATCAGGCTCATTTCGATATATGTAGATAAAAAAATTGAAAATACATTTGCTAATTAAGAAAACCGTTATATTATTCTTATGTTAGTCTTAATATCTATGGAGATGTATAGAATCCAATTTGTTTATATTTGAGGCTTTAACATCTCTCTATATACATATGTTTATTAATTGGTCTACGGAATTTCTTGTAAATTTCAATTAAATTACATTTTATATTTCTTTCTTACGAATCTACAAACGTCCCCTAAGATTGGATTTCATAAAGAAAACTGTTTTTTTTTATTTTCCATTTATTTATACTTGTAATGTATATAAAGATAAAATGACATAAAGGTTTATTTTGCTAGCTTTATTTACTATATTAATTATATAAAGGATCTAAAGAATCCCTAAATATGGGATACAGTATTCACTTAATGAAATTGACTCTTAACATATTGCAAAAATATAACAACAAGTTTAAAAATATACTAGAGTTTCAAAAAGAAAGAATTAAAAAAGTATTTGAAACTGTAGAAAATATAGGAGTATCTTGAAGACATGGTGTCATTAGTTTTTTCATTGTCATTTTAGTAGATCCCTCTGCTTAGTAGATTTTTCCGACTTCATATGTAAATCATCAAAAAGAAACTCCTAGTTGAATCTCCCAAATGACATAAGGAAGCGTGTGCAAATCCGCGTGAAGCTGTGCGAGATCCACAATAAGTGCAACTTTGTTGCGCCACAGAAATTAACACATCGTGGACGTAAATGTCACTTGCAATCAGTGGGCCCTAAATTAGGAGAGGAGGATCAGGGAACGGGGAACGGCAGTGGGTGATGTTGGAGAAACCACCCAACGTGCGTAAAAAAAGTGCAGGATTTGCCAAACATTAAAAAGGCAACAAGAAGGGAAACATTTATGAGCTCGAGAGTTCTGCGACAAATCGTAAAAGCGAGAACAAATCGTGGAAACGGGCCGATAGCAATGGGGGCGTATTTATAGATCGAGAAACCCCTCTGGCATAGCCATTAGCTCGGTGCATGGAGGGGTAAGAGAGAGAGAGAGAGAGAGAGAGGGAGCGATAGAGAGAGGGGGTTCGGCGACATCGTTAACACCCGCGCCCAACAGTTTAATTGTTTAAATTTTATGCGCGATTTAATTTAAAATATGTTTTATTAAAGAGCCACTTAAGGAGCCAGACGTCTGTGCAGCCAATAGGTAGGGGGGATGGTGTCTTTGGGCGGGTTTTATGACATCTCTAATGGATTTCTATGATTGCCAAGCATCCCGAGCCGATAACTCATCATCGGCCTTAATTGTTGATGGCGCATAACATTTTTGATTTTCTTATTTTCCCATTTAGGTTAACGAGGCCTTCGAGATCTTGAAGAGACGCACATCATCCAATCCAAATCAGCGATTGCCCAAGGTGGAGATCTTGCGCAATGCCATCGAGTATATCGAGAGCCTCGAGGATCTGCTGCAGGTAGGTTAAGGTGTTTCCACCTCCACTTTTTCACTCTACAGACTAAATGATCATTAAAATGGGATACTAGGGTAAATAAGCTTTGAGTAAAGGTATATAGCAGGCCGTGGTGGACTCTGAAAGTGCCGATATAAATATTCAAGTCGATTAAGTCATATCCGTTTGGGTTTTCCTTTGTCTGTCCGTATGAACGCACTGATCAGAGCAAACGTGACAGTTAAAAGCCCTAAATTTGGATTGAAGATACATATTCCCTATTTGCCGAAAGATAGTTATGTAAATTGAGGGATGCCACGCCCATAGCTGCTTTAAATCGATCACTTTTTCACTTCTGTTTATCGTTATAAACGTGCGGATCTTTGGGATAGTAATAGAAAGGTTTTTGCTAATATAAAGTGTATACCAATTTGTGGATGTCACGCCAACATTTAGCTCAAATCGATTAGTGTAGCATTTGAATGATTTTTATACCCTTGCAGAGGGTATATTAATTTTAGCCAGAAGTTTGCAACGCACCTTAGGAGACATCTCCGACCCTATAAAGTATATATATTCTGAATCAGCATAAACAGAGGAGTCCAAAAATGGATGTCCGTCTGTCCGTCCGTCCGTCCGTCCGTCCGTCCGTCCGTCCGTCCGACCGTCCGTCTGTTGCAACGCAAACTAGTCTCTCAGTTTTTGAGCTATCTTCATGAAACTTGGCATATAAGCTTCTTATTGCTGCGAGCTGTAAATAAGTCGGAACGAGCCAGATCGGACCGATATATCGTATAGCTGTCATAGAAACTATCGGCCGATTTTTGTTGTTTTTCAAGATATTGCAACAAGATTTGGCAAATCTTATTCTTATTACGTTCCTAATGTGCTGTCAAAATTATATCAAAATCGGACCACTATAACATATAGCTGCCATAGGAACAATCGGCTGAAAACAGGGTTTTTGTATGCAAACCTGTTTTGTTCTTGGAAATACAGCACATTATCAATACTTTTTAATGTTATACAGTAACCCGCCCTTATTTTTTCCATTTAAATATCTCAGACGTTTATATTCTATAGCTGTTATAGGAACAATCAGTCAGTCCATCTGTCTGTTGCAATTAGTCCCCCAGTTATTGAGCTATCTTCATAAAAGTTGGCTCACAAGCTTCTTATTTCTGCTTTCATTAAATAAGTCGGAACGGGCCAGATCGGACTGATATATCGTACAGCTGTCATGGAGCCTATCGGTTGATTTTCGTTATATTTCAAAATATAGCTATCAGGCTTACCACATCCAAATCTAAGTATGTCCTTAATAATAAAGTTTCATCAAAATCGAAGTTTTATAACTTATAACGATCAACGATCGGCCTAAGGAAGGTACCTGTTGCAATTTTATGAAAATCTGAGTACTATTACATATAGCTGTGTACAACTGCAAGGGTATAAAACCTTCGGCAAGCCGAAGGTAGCCTTGCTTTCTTGTTTTATTTTATATTTTGGCGAAGGATATCTTTCGGTCGGCTAAGCTCGACTGTAGCTCACATTGTTCTTGTTCTCACTCAGTGTTCTTCTTGGGTTCTTTCTCTCGTTGCAGGAATCGACACCCACGCGGGATGGAGACAATCCGTTGGCGCCCAGTTTGAGCGGCAAAAGCTGCCAGGCTGATTATCTGGTAAGTTTTTCCCTGCTTGTCCCCTCTGTTTGCGCTTAACGCCAATTAATATCAGCGGGATGAAACGCCGAAAAGCCTCAAGAAAACGTTCCGCAATTATTTTCTCGTAAAAACCTCATGCATGAAAAACATTTTGGTACATTTTTCTTTTTTGCCGACACGCACATTCATCAAAAATTCAAAATCTCAGGGCCTGGCCGAGTTAGCTCTCTATATATGAAAATAGAATACTACTCTATACACATCCTCCTCCTCCACTTGGTTTCGTCTTTCTCCCTCCCTCTTTGATTTGCTGGTCAACAAAACACACAAAGAGACAGAGAGAGAGAGAGAGAGAGAGAGAGACAATTTATGCGCTCGCTGACGTGCGACTTAATAAGCTCGCTTCTGCCTATAACGGTAAACTTATGAGTTATGATCGCCCATCCCTCCCCCTCTCGGCCAATATATAGAATATGCAAAGGCCCCCGGGCCGGCTAGGAAAATTATCGGAGTATACAAATGACTGGAGAACTTATGTCGCGAGACCCACTCGGGAGTCTCCGCCCCACTCCAGTTCCCCTCCTCCTCCTCCTCTGCTTCAGGCAATAAATAAATTTCCCGTTACAACCCTAAACTCTGCCATAGCATGATGCTATATGGTTCCATGGTACTATATGTGGCTGTAAATTAATTATAACAAATTCGAGCGCTCTGCCATACAAAATACCTTTCGGATAGGCCCGAGAATTGGAAGACACAATTCGTGTTCGTCGTGATAAAAGTTGAGCTACATTTGAATGTCGAAGGGGGAGAGGGAGGCGTATCTGACAGGGGAATGGGGCAGTGTGTCTGCTCAATACGATTTCACAATGAGCTCGTGTGCGAGAGAGCAGGGAAATGTGTCAGCTGACAAATTGCACAGGAAAAACATGACAAGATCGGGATCCGAGGAGCTATCGTGCTTCCCCCGAAAGGTGTTGCAAGACATGCTCGCTGAGTTGGGGGGAGGCATGGGGCAGGGCATGGTCTGCTCTGACAGCACAACAAATTGTCAACAATTACGCGAACATTTCTGCAATATGGCCCCGGCTATAGCTTTATGGATGCGCCGATCTCGATGTGATCTCCTTCGACTTTCGACTCTCGACTCTTGCTGAGTAATTTCCATGCAGTTTGTTTGAGTTCCTCGCATTTTAATGTACAAATTTGTTAATTTACCATAAAACCTTGCATATCTGTGCGGCGACATCGGCGCGCCCTCAATGGCAGATATTAATGTGCATCCATAGTTTGATTAAAAACTGGCAGAGTGCCAGGCTGCAATATACTGCAGGCATGACAGTATCTTAGCCAAGACGAAGGCACCCCCTGGCTGACGTCGATCCATCCATCCATCCATCTATCTATATATCTCCATCTATCCCATTCACGTTCACATTCGTCGTGCCACTGAAAGACCTACTACGTCAGACTTTCCCCGGGGGCTGGAGTTGATCGACGGATCGACTTTGCTTCCGATTTGCACTGAAAGCACACCTGGTACTTCGTACCTTATAGCAGCACCTCGTCCATTCAACTATTCCCACAATGCACTATCAGTTCTGCGTATCAGTTGAGTGCGTACTCAAGTAATCTCGTAATCACTTAAGTATTTTTACGGAACCATCAATAAAATATTCGCATAACATAAACATTTTGGGTGCAAATGATTCAACGGACTCGTCGGTCGTAAGGTCGCACGACTTTGGAGGTAGACTTGGCGTGTACTCGACGAGCATGCAGAAGATATGATTTTTATCTTTTAACGTATGACTTTGCTTTGATTACGAAATTTTCGATAACTGGAAATAGTTTTATAAGAAAGCCATAAAACCGTTTGCCACAGAGTCTTTAATCAGTTTGGGTAAAGCATAGTACCTCAGTACCCTCTTCGAAAAGTGATTTCGGATCTCTTGATTTAATATGTCTGTCTGTGCTTCTATTGATATTTTCTTTCGATCCTCCTTTTCCTTCTGATCTCATCCTATTAAATATCAAAAGTGCATCTCCTGAACTAATCTGATTATATCACCTGGAAATCGGAAAGTGATTTTCAATAACATTCCATAACAAGTTGGTTATAACTCTTATAGAATTAACAAAAGTTGTGACTAGTACCTAGGAACTTACAATCGAAATTTCGTAATTCCAACTTAAACAGTTCCACAAGAACCATAAGCTTCTAAGGCGAGCTAGACAGTTTAGTCACATTAATCAAATAAAGCATATCGATTTTTTAGTTTAGGCCTTACACACGCTTCCAATGGGTATGCAGAATAAATATAAAGTGCCTTTATAATGCCAGATAATGCGACATATCCGTTACAATCGAAAATACGTCAGAAGAGTTAAGATCTTCTAAGAAGAACGCGCTAAAAAATCGGCTTAAGTTCTTTGCGCAACTCATAAATGCACTGCATAAGGCGAAGGGGCTGGAGAGGGGCTGATAAGTGTCGTTATTCATTCAGATATTAACGCACACGATTTGTATACATATATATATGGTATATATAAACAGACAGACATATATAACATATTCATAAAAGTTGGCCGCGTCAGTCGAAGAAATAAAACAAAATGTTCATTTGAGCACTTTGTGCGTGTTTGTGCATGTGTGCACATGTCCGTGCATGCTTATGTGATAGTATCTGTGTCTCTGTCTCGCATAGTATCGGGCGCGCAGGCTGTCACTAAACGCTTGGAAAATGATAAATCGCTTTATAAAAGTGCAGTGTGAGAGCGCAAGTGGAAGAAGAAGAATGAGAAGAAGAAGAAGATCGTGTTGTTGGGGCGTTGTGTTCTTCGTTGTTGTTCCTCGAATCTGGGTGTCGTTTTCATGTCACACTGCGCCTATAAATACACACACAGACTCGGGGGCATCTCTCGATCTCTGGGTGCCATGTGCTGTGATCCTTGCAGACGCAGCGACGCTGCAACCCACCCAGAAGTGGCAATTAGAATGCGCCCAATGCAATTTTTCTAATGAAATCTATGCAGCACCCTGCCTCCTCCTCACCCTCCCCCTCCTACCAGTGTCGTCTGAGTATGTGCAAATTAATTTAATTGCTAACAAAGTTGCCCGGAGCTAGGAGGAGCAGGGTGGAGGAGGAGAAGTAGTGGCATGCCCGTCTCCGGGTCGGGTTCAGTGCGCCTTAATTGGCTACAATGGAAAATCTTCAGCTGCTGCTGACATACGATTTTGCCTAATCTCATCATTAGAGCACATTATCTGAGACATTTCTTAAAGTATCTTGCAGATGCATTTGCTAATCAACTGCTCTTCCTCTTCTTGCAGAGCTCCTATGCTGGTGCCTACCTCGAGGATAAACTGAACTTCTACAACCGCCACATGGAGAAGTATGGACAGTTTGCAGGTAAGCTGGAGATCACAGCACAATGGACTTCTCTTCTAACCCTCGTATATCGCTAATCCTTTCCAGACTTCGACACCAGCAGCAGCAGTGCGAATGGTTCCAGCTTGGATTGTCTCAATCTCATCGTGCAGAGCATCAACAAAAGCACGACGAGTGCACTGCAAATCCCAATTACGGGCACGGGCACAGGGTCCACTGCATCCGCCTCTGCGAACGCAGCCGTAACGAAGCCAACATCTTCCTCCTTGCACGCCAACTTCAAGAAGAAGTGCAGCACTTAGGGAGATGGGAATACTATAGATAATGCTAGACTAAGGGATACGCTTTAGTTGTTAATTTAGTAATTTGTAGCTTTAGTATTAAATTAAACGCTAATAAAACAGATCTACATGAAGCACACTAGTCCACCTCGAGCTTGCGAAAGGAGCCACTGGTGCCACTCAGCTCACCCGTGGCCCAGGCATTGGCTAGACCCACGCGCAGCTTCTCGTTGGTGCCCAACTGCGCATCCTCTTCGAAGTACGTCTTGCTCGACTGCAGCTTCTGGCGCCAGTGATCGAGTGCCTCTGCCTGGTAGCCATTGTTGCCTCCATATTCAATGGTCATGGCCTCAGGGGGTAGATGCTTGTACAGATCCTCGGATTTCTTGTGCACCACGAACTGGAAGCAAGAAGGAAGCACATTAGTGGCATTAGCTTGGGGCAGAATGGGCAGGAGACACACACCTTCCAAGGCAACTTGGCGGGCAGAAAAGAAGTGACAAAATTGAATACCGTCTGCCCCGATGGTATCATGTTCACCAGATGAATCTCAGTGAAGCGCAGAGGCAAACACTGATCCACAAACATGAAGGACTTCTTCAACAGAAACGGATCGTACTGCAGCATCTGCTCCATTGTCACGTCACGGGCATCGACAACCCAGAAGAGTCCCGCCACAGTCGCATTGTCACACTCCATGGCCAGCAGCTCGAGCAGCATGAAGAGTAGCTTGAAGGCTTCGCGTGGACTCGACTGTTTGGGATCCACCTTGCAGAACTGTGAAATAATCACACGCGCACCCTGCGCATTCACTGGACGCGAGGGAATCACATGTATGCTACGAATGAAAGAGGAGAAGCACATGAGCTGCTGAAGATTCCTCTGGCTGTTCTACTCCTTCCTACCCACGATCGTACAGTCGCAGCAGTGCCTGATCCACCTGCCTGCCGCATAGCACCTCCGGGAACACATTGCGCAGGGAGTAATAGTTATCGATGCGACGCTTGGTCTCCTCCAGACTGTAACGGCTACGGCGCAGGAACGCCAAGAGCAGCCGCTCATCGTTGCGTGCCCTCAGATACGGTGACTTGGCTATCCATGCCTGCAGCTTGGCTATCATCGCCTCCCGTTCCGCCTGCTGCTCATTGCACTCGCTCTGCGCGAGCGTAACCAGAGCCGGATCCAGCGATCGCAGTGGAGCCATGTTGACTCGCCGCCAGTTGCAATTCAAATGCCGCAGTGTGCACGAAGTCCAAACGGGGGGCAGGAAGTGATTTGCGAGCTGCTTATCTTATCGTGCCCAATAAAAGATACGCGCTTTGCTTTTCATATCTCATGTATCTATTTCTGATAAGCGAATTAGTTGACAGCGCCGCCTTATCGACTAATTGATCGACTAAGCAAAGAGAGGGGGGAGGGAGGGTTGCTTAGACTAAGCCAAAAGCAAACAGAATGCAGTGCAGGGCTGCCAGCTGACCCTCTTAAAAAAAGGATAGATCAAGACGAAAAAACCAGAAAAGAAAAGGATAGACCAACGAAAAAAAGGTCAGAAAACAGGACAATAGGTTTTTGATTTAAAAAAAGGCAAAATTTCTTATACCTCATATCTTTTATATGAATTTCAACGAGTTTTAAAGACTTTTACAGTAGGTGCAGTAGCTCCTGTCTTTATCTTTATGATTTCTGGCAACTCACTGTTAAAATCTTGCGATTTCAGCTACGATATCCGATATGTATGCTAAAAAATATCTCTTGGGATATTTTACAATTAATTGAAAATCGATAGGCATCGAATCGATACCGGGGGAAAACGATTTGTAGACAAATTTTGAGGTTATATTGCGAATATAAGGAAAATTCAACAAGAATACAAAAATGATGTAAAGATATGTTGAAAATTAGAGCAAATTAACAAAGATAAAGCTTTGTAAATAACAATTTATTGGGCACACCAAAAAAGGACAGATTTCCGGACAGTATGATATTGAAATATTTTCAGGCTAGACGAAAATAAAAAAGGACAGATTTGTCCGGAAAAAGGCTGACCTGGCAGACCTGCGGGTCATTCCTAATTAGTGCTTTCCAAAAATTTCTCGATATATCGAGTGTTTTTAAAGATTTTCAGCACTGTTTAATATAATATAATACCTTCGATAGGTACGAAGGATTAAAATTAAAAAATAAGTTATGCCTGAGAAAGTCCGATATAATCGATGGAATCGGTACTAATCCCAATTCAACCTGCGAAAAGATCCGTTCGCACCGAACTCGGCCTCATACATGGCCACCTCGCCGGCACGCAGTTCCTCGATGGTTCCATATTTGTAGTCCTGCTCAAAATAGCTGCGATAGCTATTCAACAGATCCTCCATGTAGGCAATGCTCTCGTTCTGATGACCATTGGTGCCACCGTATTCCTCGGGCAGGCACTCCTTGCCCACATGTTCGTACAGCTCCTCGGGCGTCTTCAGAACACGTATCTGCGGACGTAGAGATTTCTAAATCATTCGGCGTCACATTCAACTCGCAGAAGCGACTGCCGCCTTACCGGATAGTTGACCTGATTGCTGAGAAGATTGTAGAGGAAGAGTATCGTGTTCTGCACATCCTTGGACATATTGATTATGTACACCTCCTTGAAGCTCAACGGGCTGCAGTCGTGTAGCCAGTTCCACCATTTGCGAAAGAAAAACTTGTCGAAGCGTCGCATTCGATCCGAATCGCAACCCTCCAGATCGATGATCTCACAGATGCCCGCCACGGAGGCATTGTCGTTCTCCAGCGCAATGATCTCCATGGCCATTGAGGTGAAGTGATACACCTCGCGCAGACTATACTGATTGGGATCGAAATGACCAAAGCGGGCGATGAATAGTGCGGTGTGGTTGTCAGTTTTGGGCAGATCCGGATACAGGCAGATGCTGGCAAGGCACACACAAGTTATTTCGTCTCTCTTTCACTCTCTGCCTACTCACCCCAGTCGATTGATGTCCAGCAGTCGCTGCGTGACGCAGCGATTGTTCATAATCTCCGGAAAGAGATTATAGTAGGTAAAGTAACGATCGATGCATCGCTTGGTCTCCTCCAGACTGTAGCGACAGCGGCGCAGAAAGGCAATCAGGAAGTCATCCTCGGTACGGGCTCGCAGATGCGGTTGCTGACGTATCCAGACACGCAATATGATAATGTCCTGCTGTATGCGGTCGGGTGTTTCGTTCAACTGCTCCTCGGCCAGCCTGGCCAGCGTTGGCGAGAGTGGACGTCGCATCTTGTTGCGGGCTTAACTGCTTCTGCCACATATCGCAACGGATTGAGTTGATTGCACGTTGATATAATTTGACTATCTTATCTCGGGGAAATTACGACCCTTCGATTCGAACATGGCCAACTGCAGGCACGAAATATGGTTACATATACGATGTGCATGTGCGGGTGTGCTCGCATATCCGGCGCCCTTGTATTAGGGGCCACTTAAGTGCCCCCGCCTCCGTATACTCCGCGTAGTCCCCTCTGCCAACTGAAATGCGATCGCCGTTTTATGCTCGAAATAAATCCGACACTAAATGGTATCCAGTTTGCGTCTCTTTTGAGCATTCAATTTGAGTGGCACGTCACGTAGAGCTGGAGGGGAGCAGATGGAGATGGGAGCACCTTTCTGGGCACTTCAGCAAATTGCTTTGACATGGCGCTGTCAGCTGTTGACAAGCAACGACGCGACGCACGCCAGGAAACGGATCAGTGTCGTCAGCAGCAGCAGCAGCATCGGCATCGGCAGCGGATGGAACACGGATCTGCTGGCCGCCAATAACTCATAACACATTATGGCGCACCATGGGAATATGCCTGCTGTGGGCTGCTTTGATCTTAGGGCAGGCGTGTGTGTAGTTGTTGCCCTTGTAGTGGAAATGGAAAACTGCTTCTGACAAAAACATATCGCTGCCATATTCATAATGAGCCTCATTAACTTTATGCACTACAAACACCACAACAACAACACCAGCAACATCAGCAACAGCAACATCATCTTGCAGCAACACTCAACACTTTGGCTGCCACTTCCCGCAGCTCTGGGAGGAGGTGGAGGCGGAGGCGGGTAATTGACACGCTCATGCCTGATAAGTGTATTTCGTTGTAAGCACTTGAGAGCGATTCCCAAGATATATGGTATGTGTATCGACAAGATGTTGCCCCTGCTGCCGCCACTTGCTGCATCCAAGTGCATTAGCGCCCTAGCAAATGCCACCAACGCAGTGCTGGAAACCCTCGCTTCATGGATCCAACGAGCTGCCTACATCCTAGGCTACGATTTATACTACTTTCCAACTGAACTATATGCGATAATCCCTTGAATATTCGCAAATGCATTGCCTGATTTTATCTTTAAATCACAGTCAAAAATGTATAGAGTACTTTCCGTATATTGTAAACCAAATTACATAGTTCCTATACGATTATATAACTTTTTCTGTTGTTCTACTTTGACTCCCTGAATACATTAAAGTGAATTCATTTATTGAGGCACAGTAAACTTAAGGGCTTTATAAATAGATTCTCAAACCTACCCGATATGAACACAAAATTTCATAAAAGTTGATCTAACCACATCTAAAATATAATTTTGTATTTCTCGTAATATTTGTAGTATAGATTTAGTAGCTCTGTTACATTATAAATTTGCCGAATTTTACAATTTTGTGTGGTTTTTTTCCTTAATAATTTTAAATTAATATATTACCCCCTATTAGAAATATCAATGTAAAAATAAAAAAATAAAAAATATATTTGTAAATTAAAAATGAATATAGAAATCGATTCTAAAGAAGTTTCTAAGTCACAAAATATAAATAATTATTATTATTATTTTATAACGTCTATTTTATATTTTATGGTTGTTTCTTTAAAATAATTCACAAAAAGAGATATTTAGTACTTGTGATCATTCTGTAGGAATTGCATATGGCATGGTTTATGGTAAAATTTTGATCGTTTCATGTTTAATTTATAGATTTACATAAAACGCCCCATTTTGTGCGCCAAGTGCGACACAGGGACAGACCAAGTAGATGCCGGGATGAGGCAGAGGCAGAGGCAGAGACAGAGTCAGCAAATGCATTTGCTGTGCGCTCAATTGACAATCATATTTATAGAGCATATGTATGAGAGGGAGAAGAGGCGGGAAAAAGCAAAAAGAAGAACAACAAAAAAACTTGGGAAAACTAAGGAAAACACATATTTTTCGAAAGATCTTTGGTTGGACGTTGTAGTCGCTCGACTGCCAGTTGTCACTCAACTTGATCCAAAATTCCGTTTATACTTGCTGTACCGCCGTCACCATGCCGTAACATTCCCCTAGACCCTAGCCAGCGCCCCCGCCCCCATCCCCGCCGACTGGGGCGTGGTAGACACTAAACGCCAAATGAAATTTCATTGTAAACAGACGTGTTACGGCAAATTGAGCAGCTTAAACAAATTTCCGTTGTCTCCTACTCCTCCTTTTTCTCCTCCTGACAGCGTCGCGCATGGACAAATCTCTAGGGTCCGTGAGCATCCGCATCCTGTAGAGGATGAGTTAATTCAACTTGGCATCCGTTTTGTTTTCTATCTTCCTATCCTAATTGGTCCTTTGGGCAGCTGGACTCTTGGGTATTTTTAGATGATTATGTATCACTTTACGCTATGTCTAAATCGTATATCTCTTGTACATCTCGATTCGGGTCTCGGCTCATTTGTAGATTACGGTGTGCCAGGAACGGGCAGGCAGTTGCAGATTGAACTCGCCACGCTGACTGTCATCCAGAGCCACATTCAGTGGCACATTTTCCCTGCAAGATGGAATAAAGAGATATGTTTTCAAGTGCTTCTTCAAATGGATCTCAAGTGGCAGGGAGGGAGGTGGGGTTATACTTAGATAGCTCTCGACACCCGGTGAGGCAGACGCGTGTCACTTACCCATTGTACAAGATTAATGCAACGCTACCATCTGGTCTGCGAAAGCCAATAAAATTGAGCTGCCTCAAGGATTCGTTAGTCGCGTTGGTCCTGGTATCGATACGCACCGATTGGTCAGGTACAAACTTGCTGAAGTGGCCGATGGCATAGAAAATCGGTTGCTTATAGAACTCGCTGCGACTTGTCGTATTCACAATCACCGCAGAGTCCACATAGTTGTGCACATAATTGGGTCCACCACGCTCATCGAGCACGAGATTCCAGTCCAGCCAACCATTCACATTGTGCTGCAGATCCTGCATATAGGCACGCATATAGTTCTCGCCCCGCCCCCAGCTGCCCAACTCGGGACCATGCGTCTGCCATGGCTTATCGCCAATGCAGGATTCCGTATTTAGCATCAATTTATTTGGCATTTCCGCATGTGCCTCATCTATCAGATGCGGCCCAAAGATCTCGTCCCAATACCAATGCACGGCGAGTCCATCGAGATAGTCCAAGGAGTTGCTACGGGCAGTTCGCATCTGGGAATCGGATTAATAGCGTAAACTCAATATATTGCATGTCTTGAACTAGTTTGGGTATAATTACAATTTTAAAATTAAAAATTACCTATGTTTTTAATTAGTATAGAAATATTTATCACTTTTTAGATTATACTTATGATTTTTATGGTTTCTCAATAATGAGAAACGAGGAATATGTGTGTCATTAGAATATAGGAATAATATAACCAAAACTCACCTTCCGGAACCAATTTGGAAACGTATAACGCTGATCGTCGTTGCCAAAGATGAGAACATTGCGCTGCGATGAGTTCCGAATGGTTGGCCCAAGGTGTTCGCTCAGCCAAATGGCCTGGAAGGGATAAAGTACATAGTGATTACTCTGAAATGCGGATCAGTTGAAGGTAAAGATGCCTGCCCGAGCTTACCTGCTGCCAGGGCGTCCAGCCCATGCTCATGAAGTGCACGAAGAAGAAGCCAACAACGCCGTTTAACGGCTCATTGCCAGTGGATATGGCCCAGACGGGCATATTTATAGCCTGCATCAGCTCGAGAAATCTGCGGAAAGAGTGCGGCACATTAATTAGCATAAAAATAGACTTCGTGCGTGGTGCACCCACTTTAAATGATAGTCGGCCCAGGTCTGATAGTACTGCGATCGCAACTGACCAAATCCTGTCCAGCGATTGTTGGTCTTCATCCAAGGGGGAGCACTCCAGGCGACTGCCATAATCTTTAGCTCCTGCAGTCGCGCAACCTTCTTCAGGCGCTTCAATTGTTCCACCTTCTGAAGATCACGTGGATCCAGTGAGGTAAAATTGCTTAGCAACTGATCATTGTTTGGTTGCTCGTTATAGGCCCAGGGGCGCAGATCAAAGTCGGAACCGCCAATCGACATGCGAATTGAATTGTAACCAATGCCATCGGCATGGAAGTAGGATCTACAGATGGTTAAACAGGTTAATAGAGGGGAGAACTCGTATTGAAAAGATCTTTCCTACTTGTAGACATGATCCTGCAAGTCTTGCGGCAATTGCTTCAGTAGATGCGACACACTGCCCGTAAAGGCACCTCCGAAATTTGTTATCTTCTGATAAATCTGTTCACGGTTCACTTTAAGTTGCACAGTTTTTATACTGACATTAAAAGCTGATGAGAAAATGAGATAAGCCTGATTAAGAACTAGGGATCTTAACATGAAAGAAGCCCATCATTTTACCGAATCTTTGTGGTATATTGGCGAACTGCAGCCAAGCTCTGTTCTGCTCTACAACAATAGAATCTGCAACGAAGTTCTCATCGATAGATCGATAGTCCGATACCGCCAGGGGTTTCTTCTCCAGAAAGTTGCCTTCAGTTAGCTTGAATCGCAGTCCACTCTATAAAATTTGAAGTTTTCAATCTCTGTTTAATCTAGCTCAGCCGATCTACTCACCTGACTTGAACTTATCACCACCACCTGCCTATCATCTGTGAGCTGCGGTGGTTCCAGGTAATCGCAGTAGCTGCTGTTGCAGACGCAAACGCTGCCGTGCTTTGTCTCGCGCAGTTGGCACTCCGCCGTCAGGGCCAGTACAACAGCTGCAAGGGGGGGCAAGACGTGTGTGTGTAGATAAGCAGAAACTGCTAATCGCAGTCACCTCCTACTCACCTTGGTGACCTACGCCAATGACCGCAACAAGCCACAAACAGTTCAAAATCGCTTTCATTTTTCGCCACAGTGCACAGTGCAACGAATCGCGCGCTTCGAATGCGCCCGCTCAACTGAGCCGCGTCTTGAAATTGAGCACAGTGCGCACACTTGTTGGGAAGAGCGGAGGCTCGACAGTTTTGAGCAAATTTTGAAGAGCGTTGTTGTTGTAGATCGTAATCAAGCGTAAACAAAAATCGCTCGAAACGCTGCTCGCCACTTGACCCGGCGGCAGCTGTCGAATTGATAAAGCGCTCTCAGGCGAACTGGCGAACGAAATGAAGATTGACGAACGTTTCCGAAGACACTTGAAAAACCGCTCACGCATTTGGCAATCGGCAGAGCAACCTGTGAATGTTATGCAAGTCCAACAGTTGGAGTCGACTTTCAATGAGCTCTTTTTCGATGGAATCGCTCATTACTTTCGATTCAGTGGGAGAGCTGCGCTTTCGCTCATTTCGCATTGAGAACAAGTCGGCAAGGCTACAGTCGAAAACGCCCGACAGTAAGATACCCTTCGCCCTGTTTTTAAAATTCGTTATAAACGTTTAACCACACTCATAGTTTCAAACAGAATTCTGCATAAATAATTCTACTACATAATAGTGTTGTGTAACGACACGAACAAACTAAATTGAACTATTCACCAAACTGAACGAACGAACTAGGTCTGTCTTTATAGTTCAATATAGTTCGTAAGTTCAATTTAGTTCACTTAGTTCATGTCGTTAAAATTACTATATTTTCTGTTTGTAAACTCTTTATTATTTCTTATTATTTTTATGTTAAAGTGTTTTTGACATAAATTGAATAAATAATATTAATTGTCAATGACAGCATTGTATGAAATAAATTCATAACATTTTTTTATTTTTTTTGAAGCACCTTTAAGCAAGTTTAAAAAATGAACGAATGAACTAAATGAACGATCTAGTTCATTGATTTTAAAAGAACGAACGAACTTATTTCTCAAATTGAACTAGGATTACCCAACACTACTAAAGAGTAAGGCGACGCGACGCAACGTCGACGTCAACTGCTCAAAGCAGCGCACAGGCTGCTGCTTGTGCCAAACATTTATACTGAAAACGTAGACTTGAATAACTTCTGTGTTATTTGTCCGATCGGATTGTGATTTGGATGATATGTTCATATTGCTTTCAGCTTTTTTTATACCGAAGCAGAACGTTATAACTTTACTACTTTGCTTAAAAATCTAAAATTACCGATTTTCGGGGGCGGCGTCAAACATTTTATATAAACTTGATCTGCCTATGATATATAGGAATTTTCATACCAAATTTCTTTTAAATTTTTTTTTTAAATTCAGTTTAAATTTTTAATTATTTTTAAAAAGAATTGCTGTTTAATAATACAATAATAATAATAGAATTGACAACTCCTTCTACAATATAATCACTTGTTCAGTGTGTTTAGTTTTTTTAACGCTTTGATTTAATTTTTCGTGTAACAAACTGTATACATATGTGATATGTGAATAACGTTGTCCTTGAACTTTGTCCCTTCAGCTATAGAATATTGTGTGTATGGAGTGGGCTGGCACATTAACCGTCACATTGCCGCGTACCGTATCTGTGATAGAAATGTCCAGATCAGCGCGTCCGCTGTTAAAGAGTACCGCAACGACTTTTTCATCGGGTCGCAGGAAGGCGACAACATCAACGTTGACATTGCTTGCTTCTGCCTCGATGTGAATAGAACCAGGTGGCACTAGCTTGGAGAAGTGACCCATAACATAGAACAACGGTTGCTTGTAGAACTCAGTGAAGGCTATCGGAGTAAAAAAACAATGGAAATATTGATCAATCATGATAGCTGGATTGAATTTTCACTACTCACTTGTTGTATTGGCAATAACGGGAGCATCAACAGTATTATCCACATAATTCGGACCACCTGCCTCGTCCAGCCAGAGGTTCCAGTCGATCCAGGCATGGAAACCATCCTTCAAATGCGACAGATAGGAGCGTGCCAATTTCTCGCCACGATACCAGCTGCCAATAAGGGGAGTCTTTTTCTGCCAGGGCTTATCCCCAATGCACGACTCCGAAATGATCTGTATCTTACCGACCATGAATTCTGAAGTCTTCTCAACGAAACTACTACCAAATATCTCATCCCAATACCAATGCAAAGAGACACCATCGATATATTGAAGTGAATTCGGGCGAGTTTTGTTCATCTGGAAAAAGAACCAACCTAAAGTAACCCCACGGACAGAATAAAGTAGCATCCCCTCACCTGTTTGAACCAATAGGGGCTGGTATAACGCTGATCATCATTACTGAAAATGACAATATCCTTGTACTTGGAGTTGCGGAACGTGGGTCCCAGGTTATCATCCACCCACACGGCCTGTGTCTGTGGAGTCCAGCCCATGCTCATGAACTTGACAAAGATCATAAAGAAAACACCGTTTGTAGGTTCATTTCCTGTGGAAATGGCCCAGATGGGCAGATCATTGTTCTCCATTAGTTCCACCCACTTGAGATGATAGTCTGCCCAGGTTTGATAGTACTCTTTCTTTAGGCGCCCAAAGCCCGTCCACCTGTTGTTCGTCTTCATCCATGGCGGCGCACTCCAGGCAGCTCCCTTGATGCGAAGGTTCTCCACGCCAGAGATCTCCCGCAAGCGTTTCATCTGTGCCACGCGGATAACGTCGCGATCGTCCAACTTATCCATGCCAGTTAGTACAGTCTCGTTTTCAGGATTTTCGTTATAGGCCCACGGTTCGAGATCAAAATCACAGCCTCCTATTGAGACACGCATCAGAGTGAATCCCAATCCTTCGGGTGCATAGAAACTCTTGTACAGATGATCGTCTATATTCTGATCTTTATACTGCTCTAGTAGATAGGATACAGCTCCGGTGAAACTACCACCAAATCCCTCCATCTTCTGAAAATGTTTGCTGCGATTCACTTTGACCGACACCGTGCGAGTGATGCTACTCGTTGTGGAGGCCGTTGGGGTGAATATACTGGACAGAGCCTGATCGAACAATTTTGAGATGATTGTGGCATTTTTTCCTGTCTCCGGGGGAGTAATCTCCTCCTCATAATCCTTTATGGTATACTTCGTTTCACTGCCAAAGTTTCCCGTGTTCAGCTCGAAGCGAAGTCCTTCCTTGCTGGAGGATATCAAAGCAAATTCTGACTCCTCGCTCAATGTGGGATTCTCTAAGTAATCACAGTAATCCGCCGTGCACACACACACCTTTCCGTGCTCCGCCTCCCTCAGCTTACATGGCGCCGACTTTGACTGGCCAGCTGTAAAAACACCTTAATCAACAGGTGTTCTTTCGTATGACCAACTGGCTGTGGGCCTGGCACTTACCGATTACGGCTATCAGCAGCAGCAAGACTACTCCAAGCAGAAGGAAGTGTGGACACCTGAACATTGTTATGACCGATCCCCTGGACAGCAAACCGTCAACTGAACCACCTGTCCAGCCCGATTGGACTCCAAAACCTGAATAATCTTAATCTTAACTCATGCTGAGGGATAAGTCCACTACAATTGAGTAGGCAATAGATTACGTTTATTTATACCATGTTTGATAAGTGTTTATAATCCCTGGAATTCGCAAATAAATATAGCAATCTATCTTTGCATAATCTTTTCCAATTTTCCTTATAACAAAGTCTCAAACTATGGCTTTAACTTTAGCTACGTTCACTTCAATATCATTCATACTGACTGATTGAATTGTTAAGGAGATGAACATTTTCGAACTACAGAATATTCAATGTACTCTGATAATACAGATATATATAAAACTTTATGACGAATTACCTATCTTATCTTGCAAGTACTTGTATTAATGATCAAACGAGCGACACGACGTGCGACGTGATTACTTTCGGGAATTCAGCCCTGATTAGCTATATCTAATAAAGCAACAGGTGTCTAGGAGATTATCGCATAGGGAAATACTATGCAGTAATTGTTATATCAATAATGCAGCTTAAAAGAGTAATCCTAGTACGTATATCATTCGACCTATATAAAACTGGGTCACAATCTGTTTAAAACGCTTTCACATTTTCTTCTTAAATCCGTCACAGTTGTCTTTCATTTTCCCTACACATACTTCATGAAGAACGACAACAACAACAATTGGTTGCAAATACGTCACACATTTTTGTAGGCAGCTTTCTCTTGGTACTAAATTTAAACTGGGAAAACTCAGTGAAATGGAAAATGATTGGAGCGGCTAAAAAATCTATAGCTTGCTTATCAGGCAACTGACACAGACGCAGGCCTCGTCGACTCACTCGGCACATACTCATGAACTTTAAGCATGTTTCGATAAATGAGGGATGTGCATGGCATGGATGAAGGAGGTGTTACTACAGTCTGGTAAGTAGCCACATAAGGTACAACAGCGATGTGATTAAATATGATCGAAAGTAACATATCCTGTAATTGTAATGCTTATAAATGAATTACTTTTTTATAACCATAAACATATGTCTTTAAAACAAAAATACCTAAAGTTAAGTGAATATGGATCTCTTCTTTAAAAGTCCTTCACATAGTAATTTAAAACTATTTATTGATAAAAGTATAATTACTTTACTTACGTTTCTATTTTATTTTCATATTCTTTCACATTTTAAAAATAATAATAAATAACTCTTTTTTTTTAAATTTTTATAATAATTATTGATAAAAATATATTTACTTTACTTACGTTTCTATTTTATTTTCATATTCTTTCACATTTTAAAAATAATAATAAATAACTCTTTTTTTTTAAACTACACACTCTCTAATAAACAGTATATTAAGCCGATGGTATATTTTACGGAAAGTATAAGGAGTATACAAAATATATTTTTTTAAATCGGTGCAGTTCGTTTCCGTTTTTCATTATATAATTGAAAGATACTAACGAACATATAGATAGCATAGATAAATTTATTTAATGATATATATACATATTTAACGATTCAATATTTGTGGTTAATTACTGATAACAAACGTCCTGCTGTGTCGTACACGCACTCTTCCACACTTCTGGCACACGTTGGAGCCAGATGATTTACTTAGCTATCTTTGGGCTCCCTCCCGGCCCGAATGCGACCTCGCTTACGGTATCGGTTTCTGTTTCTGTTTCGGTTTCGGTCTCTGTTTCGGTTTTGGCTTCGGTTGGGCATGTTCGGCTGATTCGACTGGCAAAATGATGCGGCGACTTGCTGCAGCCTTTCACTAGTCACACACACGTTGACGGGACAGCAACACCACCTGTGGGTTCCAGCCGAGCCGAAGAAGAAGAGCTGTGTGTGTCGGACTGGGTTCTGCGTGGGCGTGTGTGAGTGCGCGCGTTCGAGATTGTGTAGCATATTTTGTGGCGCGCCTCTCGAGGCCATATGGCAGCGTAAATCAGCCTAACGTGTGTGCGTGTGTTGGTGTGTTGGTGTGTGTGTGCGAGTTGCCATTTTAATTAGCTTGTCCGTATCTGCGTCATGTCAGGGAAGGCAACAAGTAGCCAACAGGGCCAGCAGCAGCAACAGGCAGCTGCCCAGCTTAACATTCCAGCCAGACGCAGCTCATCTGCCCCGTCCAATGGCGTCGAGAACCGCTGCCTTATAGCAGCCATTGTATACCTGGCCCTGCTGCTAGACAATGTGCTGCTGACGGTAATAGGTAGGCCAAAATCGAAGCAGATTAATTGTAGCATAGTGTAAGAATTGTACTCTATCTCCAACTTGCACAGTTCCCATTCTGCCCGACTATTTGGCCAGTCTGGACAAGCTTTCGGATGAGAGCTACCACAGTGCCGATGATGCCGCTTTGCCACCGCCAAGTGCACCGATGTCGCATCACATGGCATACCGCAATGACGAACAGACGCAACTCTACATGACCAAACATCCCATACCAGGCAAATCCATGGTGAACTTCACTTTGCTGCAACTGCTGACGACCACAACGATGCCCCCGGCTGGTAGTCGTCACTCAGATGACACTAATGTGACCACAAGCACGCCCACAAACACGGCCAACCGCAACAGGCGCTTCAATAGCCTTGGCTTAACACGCGAAAATGGCTCGATTGGGCTGCTGTTGGCCATGAAAGCGCTGGTTCAATTGATTTTCAATCCCATTGTTGGTAACCTGTCCAGCAGGTGTGGTTATCGACTGCCCATCATGGTGGGCACCTGCTTCCTGCTGCTCTCCTCGCTGGGTAACAAACAGAAAGAACTCTGAGCTAAATTTAGCCATCGATACTGACTCCTTTCCCCTCTCTTTCTCTCTTCTCTCCCTCTCTTTCTCTCTCTCACTCCACGCCGTAGTGTTTGCTGTGGGCGAATCCTATTGGACTCTATTGCTGGCACGTGCTATCCAGGGCATTGGTTCGGCCTGCATTGGTGTCTGTGGCATGAGCCTTGTGGCCCAGCATTATCCAGAGGAGGCGCGTCGTTCCAAGGTCATGGGCATCATACTGGGCAGCATTGCACTGGGCGTACTGCTGGGTTATCCCTTTGGCAGCATACTCTACGATCTGGTGGGTAAATCGGCTCCATTCATCATACTATCGACAGTGATCTTTTTGAACCTGGTCCTGCAATTGCTCACCATGGACTTGTCTGTGCATCATGTCGAGCTTCAGCTTCAGCAGGATGCCAAAGCAAGCGAGACCAATTGGCGTGCCCTCATGGAATGCAAAATGATATTGGCCATTGTGGTGGCTATCTGGTTGTCCACCTCCACCATGGCCATACTGGAACCCTGTCTGCCCATCTGGTTGATACAGTATCTGCAGCCGAACAAGTGGCAACTGGGCACGGTCTTTATTCCGGACTCGGTGGGCTACTTTGTTGGCACCAATTTCTTTGGCAGCATCGCTTATTGTTATGGTCAGCTGAAAATTTCCTGCATCAGCCTGATACTCGTGGGCACAGCCTCAATATTGGTGAGACCACATAGTCCTCATAAAGAATACATATTATTTATATAATCATGTTTTTTTGCAGATTCCCAGCGCCACAACAGTGGCACAGCTTCTGATGCCCCACTTTGCGCTAGGCTTGGGCATTGGGGTGATCGATGCCGCCTTGGTGCCTCTGCTAGCGAACTTTGTAGATGCCACACTGGCGCAGGAGGAGAACGGCGTCAATGCGCCCAGTTCCATGTCCAGCTATGGCACAGTTTACGCCATTCAGCAGACCTCAGTTAGCTTGGCCTACTGTCTAGGTAAGATCGTTTCGGATATTGGATGAAGGTCAACTGGGATAACATGTATGGTGTATTCCCGACAGCTCCACTCATTGGCGGCGAATTGGCCCAGACCTTTGGCTTTGCCTGGCTTATGCGTATTGTGGGGATTTTGAACATCATCTACGGTCCCATATTGATTTATCTATATCAAAAATATGATCCCAAGGTACGTTTGCTTGGCCTTAAACAAGGATCATTCTACTTACCATATGCCTTTTGTTTTTGTATCATTCAGAGCCTGAGGGAGCATCACAACGATCTGCTAATGCAAAGCAGTGGGCGTGGCTCACGCTATAAGCAGCTCTACAACTCGATGGATCGGGAATAAATTCAGCTCTCTCTCTCTCTCTCTTTGTCTATAATCTTAAGCAATATTAAATTCAAACTTATCAAGTCATACGAATCTTCACAATACAATACACACAGATACACATATATACATAGATATGTTAATCGTTAAGTATTTGAAAAGCTAGCCATGATTTCAGTGTCACCTCGTCTCGCCTCATTGGGCCTGTGGGCCATAGAATTTATCATTACACTTCTACAACCCGTTCGGCCTACAACTCGAAAGAGTTTCTAAATTTTCATTCTATACTTTTCTTATATTGCAATAACCCTTATCATACCCGGTCATGGCGCGATTGCTTTTGGGTAAGGATGAGATCGGTTCTTGGGTGAAAGGGACCTTTTAATCCTGTTTCTATTTTTCAACGCAGGTCCTGGTCCCGGTGCATATGGATTGCCACCCACCATTGGCTACAATAACCATGACAACCGCAAGCAACGCTTGCCCCAATACTCCTTCGGTACACGTACCTTAATCTACGGAGCGGATCCTGGACCAGGACCTGGGGCTTATCAGGTGGACAAGCTAACCCGTTATGGTCCGGGCATAGGCCCGGAATACACAATGGGTGGCATTACAAAAATTTTAGGTAGGTTATCGGCTCAATTATTGCAGACCAGTTGAGATTACCATATATACCAAACCATCCATCCAACAGATAAAAGGGTCGGTCCCGGACCCGGTGCACACGCTGTTCACCTGAAACCCTGTTTTAAAGGGGTAAACGCACCAAAATATAGCATGGCGGCAAGAAATGACTTCAGTTTTCGTAAATATGGACCCGGACCAAGTGCCTACAAAGTCGATGTTCAAACTATAAAGCCGAAGGCGCCAGTATACAGTCTGTAAGTATTACGGTTATTATATAATTTTAAAGACTTTCACTATTTCGTAATTTTGCAGGGGTATTCAAACTAAAATGGCGGGAAAGATGAATTCTCCTGGACCTGCAGCATATGGAGCGGTCGACGTAAATACAAATCTCAATCGTGCTCCACAATACTCGCTTAGATCGCGGTTCAACATGTATAGCAATAACGTTGGTCCTGGTCCAAACTATTACGATTTGATGTACTACCGTCCTGGTAAAACCGGTCATGCATATTCCTTTGGTACGCGTCACTCCCCATTCGCACCACCCATGATAGTCCGTTGTGATAATATGTAATGTTATTCTGCAATATCAGAGAAATTTTATGATTGTGACAAATATAATTTTACAAATATCGACGATTAAATATTGTTTTTTACTATTATTTTACTAAAAATCAAAATTAATTTAATTATAAAGATAAAAAATTAAAATAAAGGATGTTTTGGAATAAAAAAAACTGTTGGCTATTTGGAAATAACATTAAAAAGCGATTCAGTTTTATTTCCGAAGAATGCATACTTTTCGATGTCTTATCAATGGTGAAAATTCAATGAGAAAATTGACGAAATATTGTTCTTTATATACCCTTACATATTCTTTAGTACATTTGTCAAACTCTGATAAAATCCACTTGGCTATGAATTTTATTTCAAAATAAACGAGCTTATGAGGGTCAGATGATAATGGAGTCATTCCCCTTCTAGGCATTGCTTCGGCAACAACTCGAAAGAGTTTCTAAATTTTAAGTAAACATTTTTTCAAATATTGCAATTAACTAAAAAAAAACATGGCGCGTAGGCCTTTAGGTAAGGATATCCCTTGGGGTATTGCGGCATTAAATTTTACGTACTACGCACTAAAGGTCCTGGTCCGGGAGCCTATGGTTTGCCCCCAACCATTGGCTTTGAAAATCATGATAAACGGAAACAGCGCATGCCGCAATATTCCTTTGCGGCGCGCACGGACAGATCAAAAGGAGAACCTGGACCTGGACCAGGAGCCTATCAGGTAGATAAATGGACGCGCTATGGTAAAGGTGGCGGTTTACAGTACACGATGGCCCCCATGACAAAAATTATTGGTAAGTTTCTTACGGATTAGCGCATCGAACATGATATTGTCAGTTTCGGTATAACACACAAATATAGACAAAAGGGTTGGCCCGGGACCTGGTGCACATGATGTGCACGTTAAGCCCTGTTTCAAGGGGGTAAATGCGCCAGCATACACCATGGCGCCGAGAAACGAGTACAGTTTCAAGAAGTATGGGCCCGGTCCGAGTGCATATAAGTTTGAGGTCAGCACTATAAAACCAATGGCACCAGTCTATAGCATGTAAGTAGTATACATAATAACTCTTTTTTGATTTAATTAAATACTAATTTATTTATTTTGCAATCTCAGGGGCATTCAAACAAAAATGGCAAATAAAATGAATTCACCTGGACCAGCTGCTTACGGTGCGGGAGATTTGGATCTAAAGTTAAATCGAGCACCTGTGTATTCTATGAGGCCAATTTGCAATAGGAAACAAGAAAGTGTCGGTCCAGGACCGAACTATTACGATCTAATGTATTATCGTCCTGGTAAAACCGGTCACGCATATTCGTTTGGTACACACCATTCGCCTTATGCACCACCTATGATTGTACGATGTGATAATATGTAAATTTGCAATATTGAAAATTCATACAAATTAGAAAGTGAAGTCTATTATGTACCAACCCAAAATTTATTTAAAAACCGAAATCTAAAATAAAAACAAATTGTGCATTGAATCATTTATTGCATTTTATTAGTTTTTATATATATATTAATATAATATGAAAAATTATGGGATACTAATTTTCAGTTATTTTATTTTATATTTTGTATATATCTTATATCCTTGCAGAGGGTATTTTAATTTTAGCCAGAAGTTTGCAACGCATCTTAGGAGACATCTCCGACCCTATAAAGTATATATATTCTGAATCAGCATCAACAGAGGAGTCGAAATCGGAAAATCGATGTCCGTCTGCCTGTTGCGACGCAAACTAGTCTCAGTTTTTGAGATATCTTCATGAAACTTGGCTCACAAGTATCTTATTTCTGCCCTCTTTAAATACGGCGGAACGGGCCAGATCGGACCGATATATCGTATGGCTGTCATGGAAGCTATCGGCCGATTTGCGTTATATTTCAAGATATAGCTATCAGGCTTACCACATCCAAATCTAAGTGTGTCCTTAATAATAAAGTTTCATCAAAATCGAACTTTAATAACTTATAACGATCAACGATCGGCCTAATGAAGATACCTGTTGCCATTTTATGAAAATCTAAGTACTATTACATATAGCTGTGTGCAAGGGTATAAAACCTTCGGCAAGCCGAAGGTAGCCTTGCTTTCTTGTTTTTTAATAAGTTATTTTGATCATTATTTCTTATGGTATATTCTAGAAATATACATACATATAAAATCCAGTCAATGCTTGCCGTACCTATTCCGACTAGTTGATTAAATTTTTAAACGAAATAAAACAAAATGTATCTCTTTTACAAATACCTACTAATGTAATAAACAAAATATTTTATATAGTTGCTAGGAACTCAGCGCCTAAAAGAGCAGACGTTGACAAATAAAATCCCTGAAGACGGTTACCGATGAGTAACCGAAATATATCGGAAAAACTAAAAATCAAAGTGCTTTTATTTAAATAGAACAAATTTTGACCTCGAGCCAACCAACACGCCTTTACCCTTTACAAAGGTCGCAACACCAGATAATATTATATTACTTTTTTTTGTTTTTAAATGAATTGGCAGGCAGCAGTTTATTATTACTTTTCCTAAATATCAAGGTACGCCGTGCGTTAAATTTCATTTACTCTGTAGTAATTTTTGTATGTCTACATAAACACTGACAAATTTTTGTGAATGCAACAAAAGAAAACTAAATTTTTAAGAAAAAGTGCAATCTTAAATAATTTTTTATTTTGCACAAGTGCACCGGTGTTTAAAAATAATAGTAAGTGATAAAATAAAGTTATATGACTTGGAGCTACACAAATTAATCATACACGTTTAAAAACTGCAAGATACTGTTATTTTAGTATTTCTTCGTTATTGCGCTAATTTCTACACCCAGTGTTTTTTTTCACCACAAGCAAATAGAAACAGCTGTTCCCTGTTAGCATTCTGTTAAAATCCAGACGACGGATGTTAATAATTTTAAATGAAAACAGTTTAATTCAATTTAATTTTAATTTGTTTCTTACAGTAGCTTCTTGTAATTATCAGTTTTAAAAATAAATGTATATTATTGATAAGTTTCTGCTAAATTCTGCGCACGACATACACTATATAATAATTAGCTTACTGTTATTAACAGCTCGACAATATGTTGAGTTGCCTATGTAAAGAAAATTAAACAGTGGGCCCAACTTAACTAGTTTTTGATGTTGTTATAATAAATTATAGTAGTTTTTTAGAATAAGTTGGCAAACTTGTAAAACTTCTCTAGAAGTTTTCAGTAAAAATTGTTTAATGTCTTACAGTTCACACAGTATTAATCATAAATAAATTCGCAAAGCACTATAAACATCTGCCAGTTTGTAATAAAATATTTTAGGGTCGGTCGAAGTACTAATACATAAAATACAAACGCAACTTAGGAAGCACAAAGTTTTGCCGACAGGCAGTGCATGGTAAATATATCCATTTAGAGCAATCTAAAACCAACACAAAATTCCTTGAAATTCAAATCAGAAGGCAGAAATGCCACTTTTCAATCAAATAACGTTCCGACGGAATAGTGGATAATAAGCAACAGAAATTTATTCTGGTCTGAAATTTCTTTTCTTATGTCGCAGTTCACAATTGGTAATATGTTGAGTCAAGTTGCGGGTGCTGCCAAGAGTGGCAGCGCCCATCTGGAGTCGGCAGCCACTCCACAATTAACAGATTTGGAGGCTGCGGACTCGAAGCCTTCCCAGCAAACGGCAGAAGTTCGCCAATATGTTGGGAGTGGCTCTCATGCCAATCGAAAAACTGGCGGAGGTGTGAATCCAGCCAAGAACTCGGGCAATACGGAATTTCAGTTATTTTTCGAAGATGAAGTGTTCCGCATCGATCGCAAGGGCCGTGTCCGCTTTGGCTTCGTGACAGGAACCGCCGAGTCAAACTCATCAGACGATGACGACGATGAGGATAACGAAGTGCTTAACAAGGGAGAGGTTCGCGTCGCCTTCTATCCAGATGGCAAGGAAATTGTGCTTGCAGAGAAATCGGTAAGTTAATTGAGGTTATGCAACTTCACATAATATGTTCTTATGGATATGATAGTATTTGTACATGTGTATGTACATACTGAACTGTATAAAACAGTTACTTTTGTTTTGACAACTGTTTTGCCTTTTCGGCACTTCGCTATCAACACGTGTTGATTGATTCTTCTCTTTAGTCTAGTCTAACGGAAACTTTATCCAATTTTTAGATTGGCCTCGTAGACCGTACATTAATGCCTGGCGATGTTGTACGACGTCACATTCCTGGACAGAAACACCTGTCAGGCCAGGCGGGTTATGTACGCGATGTAAATGTTCGTGCAGATGTCAAAATATTAGGCACCAAATATGTAATCCGAAACGTGCCATCGCAGCGTCTACGTCCGATATGCGAGTGGTCACGTGATGCACCCGTATGCTTTCGCAATTGGATAGGTTATATCGTTAGCGTGGATGAGTCTGCAGTACTGAAGTGAGTAAGCCATAGACGCAGTAACATCGATAGAACCGCAGAAGTATACTTTTTTTTTAACGCCCATTTCATGTTATAGATCGAACTATGGTGCTCTTCTCGAAATCACATCGAATGACTTCCATAAGTTTAAGGATGCTTATGGGTCGATTGAACGAGAGGTGTTCAGTCCCAGTATATACTATCCAAATAATGTTATCATTGGACGCCTGCCTCCATTAGATCGTGTCACCAATTTGACACCCGACGTGAACTTGCCTAGTAATTACAAGCGGCGGTCTTTGGTATGTACAAATCTTAAAAGACAATACTTTCAATATGTGTATAATATAAATTAATCATTCTCATTGTTATCGGAAATATTAATGTCTATTTTAAGAAACACCTTTTATGTATTTATAATATAACAATAACAATATGACATTCACATATTCGGATTACCGGATTTTTCTTTTGTGATTTTATGAATTGTGCTTTGCAACCTATTTTTATTTTATTATTTTAGTATACTGTGCAATCTGTCAAGACTACATCTATTAATGTAGCATGGACCTTTAAAACAACACCACATTGTGAAAACGGAACTGATTTGGATCCACTGAAGCCGCCAAAAGGTTGTATCGAAGGTAAAGACTTGGAGAACGTCAAACGCCTAAATATCTACGAATCATATATGCTGCAAATTCACGATCGTTTCTACCTCAAATATTCAAAATGTGATAATCTTGTAAAATATACCCTTTGGGAGCAGGAACGAGGTATATTATCTTTGTGGCTTTTGATTTTTCTTTCGAAGGTTATACTTGTATTTTTTTTTTATAGCTAAATTATACCAGTCAGTTTTTGAAAAGCAAAAGAACGAGGAGAACATGCAATCTGAACATAACAAGCAGCAAAAGAATAATACCGTTGCCAGCAGTGGCCATGAGGCAACACCTTCTCCTTCTGCCGCGTCAAGCTCTCGTCATATATTTAAGATACGCCGTCTAAGTAGTAAGTCCAGCAGTCAGCGACTAAATCGATCGCTGGTCGAAAACGATCCGAGTAATACATCATTAAAAGTGAACACTACAACAATCACGCCTGGAAAGAGACAAAGGAGTAACGACGAGACTTGGGAAACGCTCGAAGACGAAACAGAAGAGGAGGTGCAACAAGAATCACAAGAAGTCAATGATACAACGGAATTGGTTGGCGAGGATTTGCACAGTGAGACAAGTCGTTTAAATGCATTTGCTTCTCAAGCGGCTCGTATAGTTTCTCGAAACTTTAAGAGGCGGCCCAACAAGAAAAAGTCAAGGCCTAGCAAGAAAACAAGTGTGCAAAGAAAAGAAACTGATCCCAATTACGGTGATGAATTGGTAGTGGAAACATTGGTTGTATACAGTACGATGACCGTTGTCTGGCAAGATGGAACTGTGGAGACAGACATACCCTCAACAGAGCTCTACCCAATACATCATTTGGACAATCATGAATTCTTTCCTGGTGATTTCGTTAGCAAAGCCAATGATTGCAACACTTCTCAAAGTGATTATGGTGTAATACAGTCAGTTGATCACGATGAACGGATTGCCAAAGTTAAATGGTTTAACATCTATGGAAATCTTGATAACCCTGTGTAAGTAAAAACCATATTTAACCAATTGGACTGTTGTTTACACTCTACTCTACCATGATTTTTTAGTCCATCGTGCAAAGAGGTTGAGGAACTTAGTGTATACGATTTAAAAGATCACGCAGATTATCAATACCGCCCGGGCACCATGGTCATACGAGTGTCGAATTTTACTGGTGACGATGTCAATTCGACAGCTGGACAAGTATTTGATAATTTTCCTGATGGCCGTGTACGTGTTTGGTGGGCCCACGGTCTCATTACCATGTGTTATCCACAAGATCTCTTTGAGATACATCAAATCGAAACGCAGGATGCATACGAATCAGATGAAACGGATAACTCATGGGAAACACAGTCCGAGAACAGTCAAACTAATGATATGAGCATAAGTGTCGCTTCGCTAAACACCGAGGAGCACATTATTTCGGGCATTGATCGAGCCAAAGAAGCCATTCAGCGCCTGGAAAAGATTTTCCGTGTACTGCCAGAGCAGCGCAAAGCTGATGTTTTCAATGATTTGTTGGCTGTTTATAAGAATTGTCGTTATCTGGACCGGTTCCTGAAAACTGACTTCTTTCATGAGGATTACTTTAACGGAATTCTGTCCCAAAAAGATAAGAACGAGTGTCAAACTCCAACTAGTCCTGTGTCTTCACCTCAGGTTACTCTCGATGAACCGACAACCATTGAACAGGTACCAATTCCAGAAGGGATGTGTGCTAAAATTGTCAACTCACCAAAGGAATTAGTCGCTCCACCATTATTAACATCGACATCAACTCCAAATAAACGGAAGTCATCTACCAGTGTGGATGAGGTTCAGTGCAAAAAGAATAGCAGCAACGAGGTAATCAATGTTGAAGATCCAACAGAGCAGGCCATACTCCTGGGCAATGTTGAATTGACTGAAAGTGAATCTCAACTGAGCTACAACGAGCTGATCAGCAAGTATCGTAGCGAATACGCAGAAATGATAAGAACGGCACGCGCCAACATTGTAAAGGCATTTGAAAAGTCAAAAAATGATAAGGTACACATAATTTTTTATCATATTTATCTCTAAGTTATATTTCACAATCGTTTTTATTTTTTGTCCTTACAGAATGATTCTGGTACTTATTCACGAGGTGAAAACAGCTCATGCGATAATTTAGCTGGGGGAGAGACAAAGGATTCTACTGAAGACACCGAGAGTCCGAACATGAAGTCATCCTCTGACACCAACATTGAATTAGTTGCTAGTCACGATGCTGACGTATGTGAAGTATTCTGTTTCTTAATTAAAGAGCAAATGGCCAAATGCCGAGAAAAAATTTTGGAGAACTTCAACAAAAATAAGGAAAAAACGAAAATGACTGATGAAGATCCGACGAGTGATGTAGAGGAGATTGAGATCGGTGAAGAGGCTTCAGATCAAGATATACTCCTCAAGGAAAAAGAAGAAATTGTCGAGCAACCATTAAATCTGAACGCACTCTCCGAATCGTTACCACCCCTGGAAACTCCAAAAGCTTGTTCATCACTATCTCCAACACGTCCAATTACGCCCGTTAGCAATCAGGTCTTTGAGGTGTTACCAAATGCGCCACTTGCTCATCATTTCATTGGAAATGTCATAACTCCTAACAACAAGTCACAGTATCAGCGCGCTATTCAGCGTGAATATGTCATGTTGCAGGCATCTCTGCCTCCAGGGGTGGTCGTGCGTGCCTATGAGGATCGCATGGATCTCATGTCGGTAATGATGGTTGGCCCCAAAAGGACACCTTACCAAAATGCTCTTTTCTTCTTTGACTTTCAAATGGGTAGTGATTATCCAAAGCGTCCGCCCACCTGTCATTACATTAGCTACTGTACAGAGCGTCTAAATCCCAATCTTTACGAGGAAGGAAAAGTATGCGTTTCCCTGCTGGGTACATGGTCTGGACGCGATACTGAAGTGTGGTCACCCCGCAGCACAATGCTACAAGTGCTGGTCTCTATACAGGGACTCATACTGGTTGATGAGCCTTATTTCAATGAGGCCGGTTACGAAAAACAGCGTGGTAATTTATTCATTCTATAAATTGCGTTGTACCCAAATAAATTTAAATGTTATCTTTTTGCAGGCACTCAGCTTGGCAACGAGAACTCTCGAGTTTACAACGAAATGGCTATTATAAAAATAGTCCACTCAACCGTCAAGCAACTGCAAAATCCCCCAATCATATTTCGAAACGAATTGATTGAGCACTTTAAGGAATTTGGAGCTGAATTGCATGGACGCTTGCAAGCTTGGTCCGAGTATTCGGCTGAGGCGCAGCGATTGAAGATAACCAACATAAATAGTTAGTATAGAGACTTTATTTATAATTCATATATACATTTTTAAATTTAAATTTTTCACCTTCAGACATGCCGATGGATTTTAAAACACTATGTGAATTGCCTGAGTTTCCTTTGCTTCCCTGCAGTCGGGGTTTCTGTATTGCAGTCAAGGGTATCCTGGAAGCCTTACAAAATGAGCTCATCATTCTCCATAGGGAAGTAAACAATAAATCCCAGGCACAAACAGAGCCAACTATTGCTTCCAATTTTTCTGCTACAGCACCTCGTGCTGCACTGGAGGATGTGTAATGGGTGCAAATGCGAGCGTTTTTTAATTTGCCTTCGATGTGGTGCCTAATGTTAAATACAAGACTATCGCCGCCTACTCTCGGAACTGAGCCTTAAATAAGGCCAATTTCTTTTATATATTCAAATTCCACCAGCTCGAAATATTATATGCTACTTGGCAAACGGATTATTTGGATTATTTTCCAAAATTGTTCGCTAATTATGTGTAAATTATGTTTATTTATTTATTTAGTCACGAAATCGTTTTATGTAAATCAAGCTCAAGCGATTAAGCCTATGAAAATGTTGTTGCCTTTAAACTTTGTAATACCAATGAAAATGATTGCCAGAGTTCCTTGAGTGTCTGTAAATAATCGTGTTGTCGCTAACTTTTTTGGCGCACAACATTTGCACGAGTAAATTTGTATATTGGCAATAGTTTATCGAAATATTTAGAAAATTATGTTCACTTATTATCATTGAATTAGCTTGTTTATATTATATTTATTATTACCTATGTATATGTTAGTAGAATCTCGCTGGCCCTCAATGTGAGCCACCTTGGGCTGGAATCCTGCGCATTCCATCCTAAAATATAGTTTAGCTAATTCAATCGCATTGCCACATCGCTTACAACCTATTCAGCTAGTAAATTCAAGATAAGTGAATAATAAATAATCAATTTTATTTATCAAACTCTTTATTGTTATTATGCTTCTAATTTTCCTGTTATCCACTCGACATAGTGTCCTACCCGCGTATATACCCCTGGCCAACCCTGCAGACCACATGGCTGTGGACCATACGAAGTGACACCAGCTACAAAGAAAATTTCTTGGTCCCCTTCCTTGGTGGGCACCATAAGTGGACCACCGGAGTCTCCCTGACAAGTGTCAACATTTGCTTCGCCGCCGGCACACAGTTGTGATCTATTTAAATGCATTTGATAGGTGCGATATTTCTCCTGACAACGCTCCAGATTCCATACATGGACGGTTATCTTCAGCTTGGTATTGCTGGCCTTGCCATCCTCAGTAACACCCCAACCGGCAACGTCCATGGCCTTTTCTTCGAAATTATTGTTACGCACACCATCTCCAACTGGCAGACAAATTGGCTTTACGTATTCCGAGAACTGTACTGGCTGTTTGACACGCAGCAGGGCAATATCGTGCATTTGATCTATAGAATTTGGCACATACAGTTCGTGCAGAATCCGTTTCTCTATCTCAATGTCAATATGCAACGGCGCACAAACGCGCTTTTTGGTCAACTCAACCACGCAGTCTGGCGCTGTGCTGGTGTCCCACTCGCCCAATCGAACACTGTGAAGGTCCCAACCATATTTCTCCAACTTGTTGCTAGCCAAGCAGTGCCCGGCAGTGAGCACATAACGTGAATTAATCAAAGTGCCTCCGCAATGGAAGCCGAACTCGTTATTATCCGCTGTATTTGGGGAATAGAATCTCAACTGAGTTTATGGTAACAGTGGGTGATACTCACTCTTCTTATATTGCAGGAGCGCCATCCAGGGAAATTCGGAGAGCTGGGTCTTAGTCCCTCCAATAATGCGATTGGCCAAAAATGTACCACAATTTCCAATGTTAGGTAGTACATTACCTGGCTCGGGTTCATCACTGAAACGGTTATTTACGGTAGAGCCACCACCAGTTGCGCCACCTTGGGCTGTACGTTTACTATCCGGACAACAGACGAGAATACGCTGAACCAGCCCACTTTGGCGTGCATTGTCAAGTCCACATTGACTATTTGAGAGCAGCTGGCGCTGATCAAGTGTTGGTTCACTTATATTGAGTATCTCGTAGAGAAAAGGGCAGTCTCTTATGTGAATGCACAGCCCCTTCTCTTCAGTACCCTTAGTCACGCAATTACCATAGCTGAATTGCGCAGTAGTGGTGGCTGCCGGCGATTCGAGATTGAAGAATCAATGTCAATTTAAACTCTATACCAATCAGCATCCGGTTGAACCGGTCTGAAGCTGATAATGAAGACGCTTCCTCCAACCCCACTTATGAGGACACTCAACTGCTTACCAGCTATACAACCACCGCCTAATAATCCAATCAATAGGAGATGCAGTCCCAATGTCGTCAACATACTGAGATTCTCTATGGATTACTGTGTGAATCGATCGCCGAGAGCTTCGCTTTGAGACTAAACAAGCAGTCATATTGGCAACCAGTTGAAGCTTCATAAATCGTTTGTAGCCGGGCGTCGCAGGGCATTATCACGGACAGATGTCAGGGGTGAGAGATCGTTCATCGCAAAGCTGCATATATATTCGCGTACATTATAAAGCTTATCGATCTAGCTATGGGAATAAAAATACTAAATGTTTGTTTTCTTTCTGTGCTTTACTCGTAATTGGTTGCAACTTAATAAAATCGAATTGTTACAGTAGAACCAACAAACAATAACGGAATGGTGATTTGGCATTGTTTAACCGGTTATTGCTTTTATGATATACGAGTTTGTGTACGTTTCAATGTGTTTATATATATTTATGTATATGTGTTCAGAACGTTAGAATGTGCACAGAGTTAATTGTATAACTAAATCTTGTTGCTGTTGTTGGCATAGTTGTAGACCTGCTGGAAACCTTCACCATCATCACCTTCACCATCATCTGAATCGTCAGAATCAAATGTATTATCGGGTATATCATACAATCGAATAATTGGCTTGTTTGGATCCTTCATGATCAAATATTTGCCATCCTTTTGCTTCATCACCAAGTCAATAATACAACGCAGAATACCCCAAGCGTTGTCCATACTAAGATTTATCTGTGTGGCAAACTCATGAGGTTTGAACTGCTGCGTTCCCAGAATGACATGACGCGAATGATCACGGGGATTAATACGTGACACATAACCCAGCTTCAACTGATCGGATCCAGCCAGCACTGCTTGTACTGTCCACTTGGCCAGTTTGCATGCATTGTTTCTTAGCTCATTAGCCAAAACGGCACCACGTTGTGTGTCCAACTTTTGGCGCCACTCTACACCGTTGGCCAGCTTAGAATCCCATTCGTTCAGTGCCTTAATGGACAGGAACTGAGGCTCACCACTCGGCGTTTGCAAGACACCATCATGTTCGCAACGTGCCACAAGAACCTGGAGGATTATACAATTAAGTTAAGCAAAACCGTAAACAACTAATCAAAAATAGACTTACAATGTCGCTGCCGAGCTCCCATTTTTTATAGCGATAACCCACGCTAGCAACCTGGATATCTTCGTCCTCACTAATAAATGGATTGGTTTCCTCAAACTTATACTTGGCCTCCTGTTCACCAGTCTTAAGCACCTGCTGGCTGAAGTTGTGATTAATAAAGGTAGCCTCAATAGCCAGATTACGAGGCGAGTTGCATGAGCTGTCGTCATCAGTGGGGGGTTCAACACTTGTCTCGTTTACAGTCAACAAGTCGAATTCGGTATGGTCGCGCTTGTCCATGAAGATTTTATCACCTGCAACATATATAGCATTTTACTATAAGAACTAAGGATACATTAAAACAAAAATCTTACCAACTTTCTCGATGACAATATCCCATGAGTAGTTTGACCGAGTCGAGCACATAATGGTGGCCAAAATGGCATCAGTTGCAAAAACGTTACCAACAGTCTTTGACAGACGACGAATGACAGGATCGTCAGTGGTGGTTACCGTGTGGACAATTCGATCAATTTTCTGAAGTGGCTTCTCATTCTTAACGTTGATGCGATCGTACGTTTTGTCATAGTACTCCAGCGTACCGCAAGTGGCAATGTCTTCGCCGTCCTTGATATTCGGTAGTGAAAGCTTGATTAAACGGGGGAAATCCATTTCCTCAATGGAGGCCCAATCGGCACGCACGGCCACCGATGATTCGCGCATTTTTGGCGGAGGGCCACGGTTTCCAAATCGCTTGCCTACGCCGCGACGTGGATCACGGGCCTTCACGTTCTTGCTATTTAATGTGGTCATACCATGGCCATGGGTGTTAAGACCACCGCGAGCATTGCGCCCGCGTCCCGAACGTGAGTTACGCATACTACGGAAGCGCCCGCGTTGATGCGGTGGTTTCTGCACGCGCGCCGTATCCACCAAATGAAAGGTTGTCTCGTCCTCCTCGTGATAGTAGGCATATTGGTTGCCAGTGCCAAAGGTTGAAGCATACTTGTCTGTAAAATAATATTTTTGTTACAATTGGCTGCCACGACATCCACAAACAAAATACACACATACGACATAACCTCACTTTGTTATTTTGAAACATTTGTTTCACTTGGTTTTACTTACTCTGATACTTCTTATCATTGTTGGAGGTACTCGTCCAGTCGCAGATTTTACCCAAGCGGTCATTCTTGCTGAACGGCTGGTAAGGAACGTCCTTAAACGTGTCCGGCAACTCGCATGGTCCCCAGCCTTTTTCGTTAAATTGCACGGTCGGCTTCTCGAAGGTCGGAAACTGGACCGCGGTATTAATAGTTTCGCTCATCGCACGCTTGTAACGGAATGATCCAATCTAATCAATAATTGCAATACAAATTACAAAAAATTATGATGCCAGGCTGGGTAAAAAAACTGTGACGAGCTCGCGAAATCGGTGCGAAGGAGAGAAGCAGCGATAGCTTCTAGAGATGTGCCATTTTTTTCGTGCAGTACCTGTAACACGTAAAAGTATTTTTGCATGAAAACTAAGGACAAACGGTAACACTTTACTTATATCAGAACAGTTTTATATTATCATAAATGAAATATGATAGATTACATGTTTTGTGTAAATATAAAGTCAAACAAACTTCAGAATTGTAGTAACCGTCTCAATTTATCGATATATTTCGATAAAAATAATAAAACTAGTCATTTCATCTAAACAACTTTAATAGCGAAACATGATGATGTTAGAATTGGAAGATGATTACGAACACCAAGAATCAATTGAATATGTTTTAGAAAATGTTCTCATGCCTGACGACGGCAGCAGCGAATTTAGGCTACTGCAAGATGATTACAATTCTTTGCTAACAACTTCTTGTCGTTGCAGTATCACCTATGATTGTACCGAAAACAACAGAGCATGCTGTCACGGAGGAAGATTCAAATATAATGGAAACGCAAATGAATTGGTTTTAAGACAAAAGGTGTATAACTATTTACCTGCTCTAATTGAATGCAATGATTTCTGTCACTGCAGCGTGACTGTATGCAAAAACCGACTTGTTCAATATGGACCTCGCAAAAATTTAGAAATATTTGACTCGCCTCAGTTTAAGTCAAAGGGCCTGCGAACTAAGACTAATATTCCTTGTGGTGCCTTCATCTGTGAATATGCAGGAGAGCTGTTGACCCTATCCGAAGCCAAGCGACGACTCGACCTTATTGACAAACATGGCCAAATGAACTACATTTTATGTCTCAACGAATATGCCAACTCCAAAAGAAAGACAAAGACCAAATCAAAACATGTAACTTGTGTAGATCCATGTAAACGTGGAAACATTGGTCGCTACCTGAACCACAGCTGTAATCCAAACTGTGATATCTTGCCTGTGCGAATTAATTGTCCAATTCCAAAAATATGTAAGAAATTTATGCAGTACATAGAGTTATTATTCTGAATCATATAAATGCTATTACAGGTATCTTTGCTAAGCGGGACATTGCCGCCAATGAAGAATTATGTTTTCATTACGGAGGTGGAGATTCTAATGAGGAGGCAAGCTCTGGAGGCAAGCCTTGCCTGTGCGGTGCACCAAACTGCGCTGGTGTGATACCAAATACAACAATTTAGAAATAATTTTAGTGTTTAAAAATCTTGGTAAATTTAACAATATATTTGTATATGTTTATCATCCGTTATTTTAAAGTTTATGTTGCACTTTCTCATCTAAAGGAGGTAGTTTGGTTAGTATCCATTGTTCAATTTCAAGAAGCGATTTAATTTTAAGCTCGTGTAGCGTGTTCTTAAGAGGTGTGAAAGTTCCTGATACACCCAAACTTTTAAGAGCTTCAAAAGTCTCCTCGCCCCATTCCAAAGGAACCAATGTATCTCGCTCTCCATGAAACATGCAAAGTTCAGGCAGCGTTCCACTAGTTGACTTACGATTTTGAATGGATTCATAGACAACTGATTTACGATTAAGGAATGAAGAATGGGTAAAAATGCCAGCTAGATCAGGATTGAGGTGGTAACCAGTGTGCAGCGCAACCGCACCACCCATAGAAAAACCGCCAACAATTATGCGATTTACCGGTATGCCCTGGTCCACTTCACTCTGTATTATTTTCTTTACATTATCGTAACACTCAGACATGCTCTTTCTGCTTTCTTCAGCTGCAATGTTTAAAGAACGTCGATCGAACCATACCGAAGACAGCTCACCATTAAGTGGTGTATACTTTTGTTTTGGGGCAGTTGGATAGACAAATTTAATGTGTTCGAAGTCCAAATTACGACCCAGTAAGAACCGAATCCATTCCATTAGATTAGGTCCCGTATCACCAGAGCCATGAAAGAATATAACAGATGCGCTATATTTTCGTATTGCTGTGGCCGACATGACTTCGTTAAAATATAGTTGATCTATATATATAACTGGTAGTTATGCAAATGGTATAACTTTTTACGAGTCCAGTACAGTGTTACCAGTCTACTATAACGCTGAACGTGCAAAAACGGGTGCATAAGCAAATAACGTCGAGTTCTATAAGAAACAGTCGTTAGATCTTTACGACCCAGTTACCGCAGTATCCCCGTTTATAATTTATATATATTTATTTTTTATTATTTACATTTTTTTTTCTTAGGATTGATAATTTATATATTTTGAAAGTTACAATTGCAAATTTGGTATTTCCTCCATCGTCATAATTTATGGTCACCCAAAAAAATACTCAATATAGTAATTTTGAAATTTGTGGCAACACTGCATTGCCTTAGTTAAGAGTTGTACACGGTTGCGGTTGTTGGTACTACGAAAGAATAAAAACAAACGGTGGTTTTGTAAACTAGTACATGGTAAATTAATGAACAAATGAAAATTATTGTTCCTTGTGTTGTGCAGTGAATAAATCGAATTAAACAAAATGCACATTGATGCAAGCCAATATTAAAGACACAAAAAAATTGACCTAAAACACATTGCCCAATTTATCAGCTGTTTGATTCACATACAAATGAAAATTCGTCATTTGTGTATACACGTGATAATATAATTGCTTGAAAGATCCCAGCAAGTATATATTTATATATGAATTATTGTAAATACAATGTGGGGTGTATGGAATTGTGCTTGTGTAGGTTCATTGACAATTTACGTCTGAAGCATTACTTATCTATTTAAATTAAAAAAAAAAAAAAAACATCAACAAGTTGTTGACTTAACATGAGTTCAATAGAATGGACACCTAGCGGAATACATACATATGTATCTAATAGAAGTGTATGTTTATTTGTATGTATCTTGGCTTTAACAAAAACAAAAGTGCTCTCACACCACCGATTACGTTTGTAGCTCCCATATATATGTACATACATACATACATACAAGTGTGCACATGCATATGCACATTCATACAAATATTGTGTGCGTGTTTGTGCCTTCTCATCATGATTTGACAATATTTCTCTCTTTGGTTTTGTGTTTATCGCACACTTGATAAATCCAACGTGAAGGGAACTCCGAACGGCAAAGATACGAGTAGATCGTTTTTGCAGTGTCATTGTGAGAGCACGTCATCCATAGTACGCACATTTTCTTAATAGTTTGTATTAGCTCTTTGCATGAATATATTTAATAAACACAATTTCGCATGCTAAACAAGAAAACGTTTTCTTATCATCTGTCAAACTCGGACTATTAAATAGGGGTGGTCTGGGTGGAAAGCAGATGATAGATACAAGACACGAACGCTGTAGTAATCACAGATATGACGTTGATGTGTACGTGCTTTGAAAACTATATAAACAAACAATCATTTGCAAAAAATGTAGCACAATGTAGGACAAAAATAAAGCACATCTTAAAAGCTCGAATCCGGCATACTGCTTCATTTTTTCTGGCAAATCCTATAAATTCTGAAGAGCCTGTGTATTTTACATCGAAGTCATCGCCTTGTGAAGCCCTTACTCAGAAGCACACAATTTATGTATACTTTCCCATTAAAACCGCAAACATTAAATAAAAGTCAGTCAATTAAAACTTTGTATTAAGTTTTTGCCGCATCATGATCTTATTATCAATTAGACGAATATGAAGAATACCCTTATGTGAATTATAAACGACTAGATTTTAGCCTGCTCTTTAAATAACGAATGAAACTATCTGTTATAATACTATCGTAAATGTGTCTCCTGTTAAACTAACAGTATCTGCATTTCCTAAGTGCATTACTGATATATTGGTTTATCAGCACAGGTTTTTATTTTCTGGAATTTCCATTAATACCCTTCTAATCAAAATCACAACTTTATAAACTTGATTATTTACACCGCACTGTAAGTCCAATGACCAAAGACAATTTTTAAAGTGTCGGAACTGCCTCATTTGTCTCTGATAGGAACTTGACCATGACATTGCACATTCGCTATATTGATATTTTTTGTAGGGTATAATAAGTCTGCTTATAAGTACGCATACGACTATATGTTTGAACATTTATATATTCCTGATAAGCAATTACTTAGAATCTAATCGTACTCGTATTAGCTGAGAATACCCTAATCACAACACTTCCAAACATCAACAGCCTCCAAATTGCTTATCATGTTTTATCTAGACTGTAACTATATATTATACATTAATTATTATTATTATTATATTAAGAGATTTCTTAAGTCGTACCAAATTTGACAATTATTAACTCGTATACTGGGACTAAGGCACTGAATTATTATCATATAACAGATGAATAGTTGAGATAACACAAACACCTATAGTTCATATTTTAAACTAAAAAAAATGTATTCCGACCTATGATATATGCAATAAACTTATTAATATTGCAATCTGAAAATAATCTAAGGGTATTGAATCTTCGCGATGCCACCGAGGGGTCTTTTGATTTCTACAAGTAACGTTGACGCGTCAAATTTTATTTTTGCCTGCGACGCTACTCAGGTGCTTGATGGTAATGCTGAAATCGTTTCAGTTGGATTTTGGCGTACGCACGATCGGTTGATGCCGTAGGTGGGCAGCTGATCTTAGTTGTATTATCTATCTGTCATTCACATTGACTTATGTTCATTGATAAAACAGAAACGTGGATCAGTTTCGGAGTTAAACATAATAAACGCAACCTATGTGGTGCCTGTTATGAAACTAATGGATAATGAAAACATCAAACATAAAAACACACACATAAATGCGTACATCTACAAAACCAGAAAACCTGGTTTTTGTCTTTGTTGTTTTTGATAAAAACAATTTCGAATTTAACATTTGAAAGAATCGTAGAATTTTCTTTCAAAATGTCCGGTTTTTTCTGGTTTTCTTTTTCACTTTTTGTGGACTTTGAATCGGCAATTTGTAAAGATCGACAACGCTACGCAAGTCCTACAAATTAGCCAGATTCTACTGTGAACTTATTGTGGGGGGTGAGGGAGAAAACACTAACAAACCGTATGCTTCTCGAACTTGTTGCTGTTGGTGTTAGCGAATATTGCCAATGAGCATGACTGGTCACATATGTTTGTATTTGTGACTATATATGTATAGCTAATCTAGTTTGCTTGTTAGAATCGCATGAGGCGCGACAGAAACCCACAACTCATTCAGTGTATAGTATACTTTCGGTTTTCGACCATCCCAGAAATGAACATACACGATGAAACAATTTCAGACTTTTCTAATGTTATTTCGAATTTTGTTGAGTTGTTGAGCTATTGAGTTATTCGCGAAAAATTGCGATGGTCTTACTTCATTTTTGGAATTTTAATTAAGCTGAACTTGTAGATATACCAAATACGTATAACTTATATACATACATCTGTTATAATAATATTTATGTGTGTATTTATATAATAAGTTTATTCTCTTATTTACTTTTCGTTTAATTTCCATTGTAATGTTATTGTTCTTATGCTTATAGACATTGAGATGAATGAACACCCCGACTGTGGTTCCCTCTCCTCGTGCGGACGCTTCGATACGACGCGTTCCATGGATGAACAGGATGCTACAGACGACGATATGACCTTCTGCATGGCCAACTATGCGAAGGAAGCACTCAAAATGATGTTTATGATGCGCTCCCATGGCATGCTCACAGACGTTGTGCTCGAGGTAAAGAAGGAACTTTTTCCGGCCCACAAGGTGGTACTATCAGCTGCGTCGCCATATTTCAAGGCAATGTTCACCGGTGGCCTCAAGGAATCCGAAATGTCGCGCGTCCAGTTGCAGGGGGTAAGTGACAACCTGGCTGTGCCATCAATTAGTTGTTATAATACATGAACAGTTTGTTTAATTCATGTTTATAGGTGTGTCCCACAGCAATGGCCCGAATCCTTTACTTTATGTACACAGGACAGATACGCGTGACAGAGGTAACTGTCTGTCAACTACTTCCTGCCGCAACAATGTTTCAGGTGCAAAATGTTATTGACGCCTGCTGTGCCTTCTTGGAGCGTCAATTGGACCCGACCAATGCCATTGGTATTGCCAATTTTGCGGAGCAACATGGCTGCATCGAACTGCAGAAGAAAGCGAACTACTTTATCGAAAGGCATTTTACACAGGTGAGTTCATGGCAATCTCTCTCTCTCTTATCGTAAACATTATTAAAATTGCTATTATTATGGCAGGTGTGTCAAGAGGAAGAATTTCTCCAGTTGTCAGCCTATCAACTTATTGCTCTCATCAGACGTGACGAGTTGAACGTGCAGGAGGAGCGTGAAGTATACAATGCAGTTTTAAAGTGGGTCAAGTACGACGAGGATAATCGGCACGGAAAAATGGAGCACATACTTGTCGCAGTTCGCTGTCAATTTCTAACGCCCAACTTTCTGAAGGAGCAAATGAAAAACTGTGATGTACTTCGTAAGGTTCCGGCCTGCAGGGAATATCTCGCTAAGATCTTTAAGGATTTAACATTGCATAAATGTCCGGGCGTGAAAGAGCGTAAGCCAAATACAACGCGCATGATATTCATCGCTGGTGGTTTCTTCCGACATTCGCTTGACATACTGGAGGCCTACAATGTTGACGACAAGACGTGGACAACATTACCTAACCTGCGCATACCCCGTTCTGGTCTGGGAGCAGCATTTTTAAAGGGCAAATTCTATGCTGTCGGCGGTCGCAATAACAATATTGGATCCTCTTACGATTCCGACTGGGTTGATCGTTACAGTGCCATCACCGAGACGTGGCGTCCCTGTTCGCCAATGTCTGTGCCTCGACATCGTGTGGGCGTAGCCGTCATGGACGAGCTAATGTATGCTGTAGGTGGATCCGCGGGCATGGAATACCACAATACAGTAGAGTAGTAAGTATCAGTATTGCACATAATGCGAAAAGTACTAATCATGTAACATACTTACAGCTATGATCCTGATCAAGATCGCTGGACACTTGTACAACCAATGCATTCCAAACGCTTGGGCGTCGGCGTTGTGGTTATTAACCGCCTACTCTACGCCATCGGTGGTTTTGACGGCAACGAACGTTTGGCCAGCGTGGAGTGCTATCATCCGGAAAACAATGAGTGGAGCTACTTGCCGCCCTTAAAAACCGGACGCAGCGGAGCAGGTAATTTTTACCATCAACCTCTCATACACCTAGAACTTATATTCATTTTATAAATTGTTTCTCAGGTGTTGCTGCCATCAATCAGTATATATATGTCGTGGGCGGATTCGATGGCACACGTCAATTAGCCACGGTAGAGCGTTATGATACCGACAATGAGACATGGGATATGGTTGCCCCAATCCAGATCGCCAGAAGTGCTCTCTCGCTGACGCCGCTGGATGGAAAATTGTACGCTATTGGCGGCTTTGATGGAAACAACTTTTTATCCATAGTGGAAGTGTATGATCCGCGAACAAACACATGGGAGCAGGGTACTCCATTAAATTCAGGGCGTTCCGGTCATGCCTCTGCTGTTATTTACCAACCTTCTTGCGCAAGCTCATTTATGGACTATGAACAAAGTGAAGCACCTCGGCGAGACGACAGCAATACTGACATGCAAACCGATTTCCAACAGGATCCCTCTGGAAGCAGAAATGCAAACTTTGATGGTATGCCATCCAATATGCAGTTTCATGCCTCTTACGGAGCTGGAGGTTGTAACAACTGTGATTCGGATATGACGATAAAGAGCGAATTGATGACTGAATTGAATGTTAAAAATATCATACGAAATAATATTAAGCTCTCCAATCGTCGGCGAATGAGTCGAGAGTCTGATGTCTTAACTAACAGAAGCCGCAACGTTTCGCGCTTAACCCGTTCGCCGTTTTCTGTGCCAAATGAAATAGTAGATGATGCTTATAATAATCTACCGCCTGCTGATAAAATCACACCCCGCAAACAATGTTTATTAACGCCGATGTGTACTGCCATGCAGAATATGATCCATAGGAGCATAGAATGGCGATATAAAAAATTCACAACCGGCTCATGATTCTCCAGGCACAGTTCCAAAACCAAAAATACTATCCATTTTGTAGCTCTGTTATTTATCGACTCACACTTACAATTCCATATAGAAAACCATTCCAGCCAAACTCTTGTACAAATATACATACATGTGTATGTATACATGTGTGCAATAAGCAGCATTTCATATTTATATAGCCTGCGATTAAGAAATATTAACTATACGCTTGGTATTGAAATACTTTTATAAGGTGATTGATTGTATGTACATATGTATGTATTCATACGGTTATATAGTATGATAGTTAGGTATGATTTTCTTTAGTATAAATTGTTTTGACTCGCTCTTCGAGTGAAAAACATCATTACAACGCATAGATATAGTGCCTCCTAGATTAATTATAAAGTGAAATCGTGTAGTCGATTAGGATTTTGTACTTTAATGCTTGTATATAATTTATAGATTATACTTACAATTAAAATATATTAAAAATCAAAAATAGTTCGGAAAAAATATATTTTATTATTTACAACTGCAATGCTGATAGTCTTTTTATTTGAATACCGCGTGAATTATCTCTAACGGTTTTAAGTACCTTTCAAAGCTATTGCTTTGATGGTTATCACCATCTTCTGAAAGATTATATTATATAATAAAACAACCAGTTTTTAAAACAAGTTTAAACAATGTGCATAATTTTTTAATTTATAGCTATACATGTGTATTGTAATTGTGTTCTAAATGAATTACAGACTTCTTTGTTTGCGTGGACGCGGAGGATTCCATGAAACAGGCGTGTTATCAGTAATGGAAACAATATTAAGACCGCCCATTTGAAGTCCCTTAATAGCTGACTGTAATGAATTATATTAATAAAACTATGACATGCTTTGGAAAACGTGGGGAATATTTTACCATACGACCAGGTCCGAGTCCACGAACTTTCACGCGAATTGTTTTCCAGCCCAGTTCAACGGCTTTCTAAAAGCGCACAATGATATTAGTTTGATTTGCTAATAATAATATTTAATCTAACCTACCGCACTAATGGTGACTGCTGTCGCTTGTGCAGCAATGTTTGTGCCCTTCCTGGTATTCTTGAAGCCTTCAATACCGCAGGAGCGAATAAGTCTTGGTACACCTTAAATCAGATAAATAAAATTAAAACTATGATTTATTGTTCCTTCAATCTTATACCTTTATAGTCGGTCACGGATATAATTGTGTTGTTCGGGGAGACCCTTATGTTGCAAATCGGCAGCTCATTGTAGGGAATGCCATTAAAAAGCTCAGTAGCCGTGGTAGAATCCGGAAAGAATTTGGCTTTGCTAATGGAAATAATGTTGAACAATTATTTATTTTGTCCGTGAGTTCAATTAACTTTAAATCATATATATACCGGTTAATTAGAGTGTCAATGTCCACAGACTTCTCGCCCACCGTGCCCTCGTCTTTGGCCGGCAGCGAAGCCAGCATTTCCTTGCGGTCCTCCGCCTTTCCCAAACATGAACTTGTGTGTATATACGAGCTGCGTGGTGATGCAGCTGAAAGCGCACATTGCTTAATGTATTGAATTCCCGAAAATAGGGTTCTTTTCATTGACATATTTGAGGAATATTAATAATAACAATGTTTCTTCAAGTAAAACTTATATCACCGAACTATAAATTATCTGGCAACGCACAATGCGCTCAGTGTTGAAAAACGCGATATCACAGGTGGCAACGGTCGGCAACTATGGTCACTCTATTCGAAAAGAAGAAGCACATTTATTTTCACGTGTTTGGATTCGGCTGTGTAGTTTGGGAACTTCTCGTTTGAAATGGCTCTGAAAAGATTAAAGAGTAAGTAATATAAAGAAATTATTGTATTTAATTAACTCTTTTTTTCAAATTCATTTTTACAGCTAAAAAGTCTAAACGCCTGACTGGTCGTCTTAAGCACAAAATTGACAAAAAAGTACGTGAACACAATCGAAAGGAACGTCGCGAGGCCAAAAAGAATCCAAAGAAAGGCAGTAAGAAACAGAAACTTATACAGATCCCAAACAATTGCCCCTTCAAGGATGATATTCTCAAGGAGGTGGAGGAGGCCAAGCAACGCCAAGAGGCAGAACGTCTTGCACGCCGTGAACAGTTCAAAGCGGAGCGCGTACAAAACCAAAACAAATTCAAATCGCTGGAGTCAATGGTTGAGGACGCCGACATGCGTGGCACAGTCCATGGAATAATGCACGAAAATGAGGTCGATGATGGGGGAAAGAAGTACAAGAATGCCGCTACAAAGGAACAGTCGTTGAAACAATATTTCAAAGAGTTCCGCAAGGTTATTGAAAACGCCGACGTAGTTCTGGAGGTGGTCGACGCTCGCGATCCATTGGGTACACGTTGCAACGAAGTTGAGCGAGCTGTGCGTGCTGCGCCAGGAAATAAGCGACTGGTTCTTATTCTAAATAAAGCTGATTTGGTACCCAGGGAAAATCTGAACAACTGGATCAAATATTTTAGACGCAGTGGACCCGTAACAGCGTTCAAGGCATCAACTCAGGATCAAGCATCGAGGCTGGGCCGTCGAAAGATGCGTGACATGAAGTCAGAAAAGGCTATGCAGGGATCCGTGTGCATCGGAGCTGAGTTGCTAATGTCCATGTTGGCCAATTACTGCCGCAACAAGGGTATCAAAACATCAATTCGAGTAGGCGTTGTTGGCATCCCAAATGTGGGAAAGAGTTCAATCATAAACTCCCTAACGCGAGGACGCTCCTGCATGGTTGGCAGCACACCTGGAGTCACTAAGTAAGCCCTATCTTGAGACATACGAAAATATTTTCTAACTAATAATCCTATCTCAGAGCTATGCAAGAAGTTGAGCTCGATTCAAAGATCAAGCTGATTGATTGTCCCGGCATCGTGTTTACCAGCATTGCCGGCGAAGGCAACGAAAACTCACACGCTGTTTTGAAGAACGCCCAACGTGTGGGCGACGTTAAGGACCCTTTCAGCATAGCGGAGAGCGTTTTGAAAAGGGCTAGTAAGGAGTACTTCTGTAAGATGTACGATATAACCAATTACGATAATTTTGAAGAATTCTTTGCAAAGAAGGCGGCCAGAATGGGTAAGTCCAAATTTATTATCTACATATCAATTGTTATTACACTTCTTGTCCTATTGTTAGGCAAGTTTTTAAAAAAGGGCGTACCCGATGTTGTGGCAGCAGCACGCAGCGTTCTCAATGATTGGAATACTGGAAAAATCAAATATTGTACACAACCCCCTGAGGTGCCAGAGAACAAAAATGCGCATATAAGCGCATCCATTGTTCATTCAGATGCGCGCGAGTTTGACGTAGATAACTTCGAGACTATGGAGACTGATATTCTCAATCATTGTCCTGAGAAATCGGATGATGTCATGGAGATTACATCGACTGGTCCATTAGAGTTAAGAGAGCCGCGCGAGGAACCGACAGCTAACCCTGCAGTAATAGCCGAGAAGGAAGTGCCCACAAAGGGTCGTAAAAGAAAATTAGATGAGGAGAAGAAGGAGAAAGCAGACCCTGTGCTACTCCTGGAAGGTAAACAATTCTCTAACCATTTTTGTAATATTTTATTTATTAATGATATTTGTTTGTATTTTCAGAAAATCAATCGCTCAACAAGAACATAAAAGAGCTGCAGAAGAAGAAGAAAAAACAGAATGTTCGCAATGAGAAGAAAATATCGAAAATCACAGATGTGCTGGACAACTTTAGTCTAACGACGGCATCGACAAAAACGGATAAATATGATTTCGATGAGGATTATGTCATTGAGTAGAATTTTACTATGAGGATGTGTTATATACAAATATATAATATATATATATCGTAAAAATATTAAGTTAATTGAGAATGTATAAAATTCTTGATCAGAATAAATATATGGTCATATTCGCCTTGCTATACAGCTCAACTCCGTATTTATTGCTAGTGTTACTGTTTCTGGATTCCCAAAATATCATCGTTTTAGGGTTGCCTGGGTAAAGGTTTTGCCACAGATTTAAAACTCGGGAAATTTGTAAATATATTGAAATTTTATTACAAAAAATATTTCTTAAAACTTAACAGTAAAGCTACAACTATTAACGCTGATTATATATAAGATCATTTTGAAGATTTATATACATGCATGCGTTGGCATTGTATAGCATAAATTCAAAATGACTAAAGTCCAAGCAATTTTTAAAATCAGCTTTGTTTTTACTATCGTATTCGTATGTACTTATGCATTCATAAAAGGGCGTATGGTTATTGTAATAATAAATTTTTGGAATTAAAATGTACAAGTGTGTACATATGCAGATATATATACTGACGCAATATGCTCAAAACATCGGGGGCTTCGCGAATCCCACTTGAATTTGAGTTCTCAACTGTCGCTTTCAAAATATCTCAGATTTGCATTTCCATTTGGTCGAAATGCAAGTGAGTTTTGGTCTAGATAGAAATGAAATCGGGTTTATATTAAATACAATAAATTAAATAACTAAATTTAATGGTAAAGGATTGTTGAGTTGACTGTAGTTTTCTTCATTTTTTACAAGTTTTAAAATCAAACAATTCAAAACTAAAAAAAATTCAACGTTTTTCTCTATAAAATCGGTTTGTAACAAATGAATATGGTAGAGAATTGGATGCCCCCAAGGCGTTCCTTGCGTCTGCATATATAGTCTACATGTGTGTCGGTGTGTTTTGTGTGTGTGTGTGTGTGTGTGTACATACACATATACAGAGTGAATCACAGGATTTCAATTTTAGCTATGTTTAACAATCAATTACTATTTGCATTTTAACACTCCTAACTCCGTCGCCATATCGTGGTCGCCTCTGCTGCCTGCCGCACATGCGTATTATACATAAGTTAATTTCGATGTGGCATTTTAAATTAGCAATTAATTGAAACATGTTTCATAATTAAGTTAAACTTGTAAAAGTATTTCATTTGCAGTCCATTGTTGCCCCTACTTATTAGTCGTCGTCGTCGTCGCCTGACCTCGGCCCTGATCTCTGTACTCCGTCTCATGGGTATATCTCGCTACCCGATACTCGCCACCCGCTTTAGGCAGCCCCTCCTTTTAGCCTGCAGTCTCGATGTGCAAAGTCGTGTTAACAACTCCTTCATGATGCGCAGCAGCTGGCACGATCCGTGGAGCAGCGTAATGGGTCTGCAGACGGGCACAGCCTGAGGATTGCCCGCCAGCGGGTGCTGGCACTGTCACCGCAGATGATTGAAGTGCACCTCCAGCCAACATGGACAACCCATGACATCCTGCCGCTTATAGGTTTTACCCCATCCCTTGGCGAAACTGATTTTCATGCTAAACCGATCGATTGGTCCCATTTGGTTGCTGTGCTGCGACTGCTTGCAGGCCAGCCATTGGGCCCTGCAAGGAAAAACACGTTAATCCTCAGATGCGTACAGTGCGCGCTAACAGTTGACATACCTTTGTGTTTCGAAGGCCTTCAAACAGTAGCCGGGCAACACTTTGCACACCCGATGGCGTTCGTTCGGTTGTCGCTCGGCCAGTGTGGGTGAGTCCACGAATATCGGCACATTGCTGCGATTATAGATCCACACGTCATCGGACTCCAGGCTGAGTGTAACACCTGCAATTCGACAGGAAGTTAATTTTCAGTGAAAATTGTCCACACGGCACACTGTGCGTGTCCAACTTACCCAGTCCAACCTTTTGTCGCGTGTTCTGCACCGCATCCGACGGCGGCCGTTTGCCATCCAAATCACGCAAGCACATGCTGTCCCCACCCCCGCCCCCGCAATCGACTGGTCCGTCGCCATAGATGTTGACAATCGGCTTCTTGGCATGGAAGAACTCACCGACTCGCTGCGCCAACTCCCAGTAGGCTATCTGGCACCAGACCTTCGAGCACGCACTGCGATCTGGAAATAAGAAACAAACAGAAGAATTGTATATAGGGATTTAAATGAATTATAATCTATCTATCTATACTGAAAACAGCTTAAACAACTATGTGAATCCCCAAAAGTTTTACAGCATTACGTTACGCCGCAATATTACCATGAATACATACACATTTTCCATCTAATTCCTATTAATTTCCGAAATAAACTGATATGAAATAAGAGCACATAGGGATTAGATAAATCTATCTTCAAAGCGCACTTGAACAGATATGCAATCTACTAATACTTATAACCCTATAATATTGCTTACTGGGCACTCTTTTAAGTGATCTCGTGAAAACCAGTCAAAGTTATAGCAAATGGGCCAATATGATCATATCTGTGGATTGAGTGTACTTAATTGATCAATTGAATTATTTATTTATTTATTTATTTATTTATTTATTTATTTATTTATAATTTAAGTTAAAAGTAAGGATATTATTTAAAATTTTGTTTTAATTATTTTATTATTATTTTTAATCATTTAATTATTAGGAGCCTGCCAAAAATGCTGATATGAAGTAATATATATCCGATCTCCCGGCTACTCTCATTCCCTCTCTCTCTCTTTCTCTAAGAGCCAATGCGATAAGAACATGTGTAGGAAATGTTTAAATTATAACGAACATTTATGACCATGCGAAACAGATGATAGAGCGAGAGTGTGCGGGTTGAGACGGGGAGCAGTTGCTCTGATCTAATCGAGCGAGAGACTCTCACAAGGGTCGCTGCCAGAGACCCAGGCAGAGGTGAATACATGCAGACGGATGTATATATATATATATAGCGCCTACTTATATGGCAATAATTTTGGCGCCAGAGCGTTACGTAAACACAGGCCGGCGCCTTTGGGCTAATGTTTGCCAAGATTGCAACTCGCCTAAAGACAAAGCAAGCGTATCGCACTGTTTGTCAAAATATTATGGCCGTAATATTATAATATTTCACTTCAGGTGAAGTACACACATTTTACTATATATTTTAAATGAAACTGTATTTAAATTAATGTTTTAATTGTTTCGGGCTACTCTACAGGGTATCTTCGTGTGGGTGCACATTGTACACAAATCTAAACAATGTGTTTGTGCAAAGATTTAGCCATAAATTCGCGCACAGCTTTTATTTTTCATGCACTTGTGGGCCAAAAGGGGGCCGTGTGGGCTGGCACTGGGACTGGGACTGGGAGACTGGCCATGGTCAGCGCAGGGGGTGGTGTCCGGCAAATGGCGCCTAGCTGCTGTTTACCTAATTGGGTCGACGCCGGCACCGGCGCCGTCGACGTAGCGTCGCGACGCGTCATGGCCACGAAATCTTTACCCCGCTTTTGACGCAGCTGAAAACTGACGTTTCAGAATAGGTACAAAGTGTAGTTGGGTACAGTTGTACAAGCATGCATATCCTTGACTTTAATGTTATTAAATAAAATCACAATGCATACATAAATACAAACTGTACAATCACAGGTATATTGGTACATATTATGTACTCAAGAAATTGACATAAATAGGTACATAAACATCCTTGACTTTAGTTAAAGCACGGTGCATAATTCGTACATAAACATTTACATATGCATGTGTGTGTGTGTGTACCTTAATGTACCTTAATGTGTACATTTGTACACAAGAGCACACACGCCGCATACAATGTACCTACACTGCTTGCAATTCTCACCATGCCAAATGCCGTCGAGCAAGCAGGGGCAGTGCTGGGTGGGGCGGTTCGAGAGGGGAGCTGTCGTTGCTTTGGCGCCAATGGCCCCTGCTCCGGCACACGCCACGCCATCGCCAAGCGAGCGGCAGAGGCAGCGGCATTTGCTTGTAGTCGTCCCGTCCAACCGACTCTTTGGGATTCTTAGCGCCGCCGCTCGTTGTTTTGTTTCTTGCTCAGAGTGTGTGTGTGTGTGTGCATGCTTAGTACATACAGACATATTAAGCAGCACATGCATACATATGTACATATTTATGTATGTAAGTACATAAAGAAGTGCGCATCCACGGGCTGCTACATCATCTTTAAATTTAGAATATTTTATATTCTACCTGTGTGTGTATGAGTGTGTTTATGTGTGTATATGTGTATGTGTATGGGAGCACAGTGTAAGTTGCCTGGTGGCCACACATGTCGTGGCATACAAACCCACACACACACACGTTCATGCACACAATTGCAGTTTTGTTGTGCAGCGAATATGCGTACAAGTTTATCTGTGTGTACACACTTCTTCTACATATGCAAGTGTGTACACACTTGTGCAACTTAATATGCTTGAATTTATGTATTAAAAAAAAACATATTTATGTATTGTAAATGCATGCAATCATATGAAAGAAATATACATAAGCGCGTACATAAAGAATGCCTGTACTCATTGTACTCAAATAGGTACATTACAGGTTGCAATGGAACAATTTCCCATAAAGTGTGATCTGCCGATACGAAACGTGTTAGAGTTGTCACACACATATGAATTGAAGATGGCCGCAATTAAGGAGATTGGTGCGAGAGGGACGGCCGCTTATCGATCACGTTGTCCAATTTGCCAAACCAGCGTTCTTATTCCCACCCCCGTATCGCTTGGTTGGGGGCAATGCAAGCTGAAGCTATTTATAGCGGCGCTAAGCTAACGGCTCATTTGAATCCAAAAGCTTTTCCGTCGGCTTCAGCTCCCCTCGAAAATGCCATAAAAAAAGAGAGAGAAATAACATATTGTCCAGTTCTACGGCAGCGTTGGCGGCGACGGCAGCGGTCGTACGGCAGCGCCATGAATGATATCATAGTCATAACGCCACTACCTTCGACCAACCTATCCCCCAATCTCCCTTCGTCTTCTACTTGTATAGCTAGTGGAGCCGATAACCAGCCGCAGCCGCAGCCGCAGTCGCAGTCGCAGCCACTCCCGCGTCCGGCGCGGCGCGGACGCTCTACAATAACTTTCGTAAGCAAGCGCAAAGATTGCTGTGTGGTTGTTGTTGTTGCTGTTGCCGACGGCGTCGCCTCTCTTACTCTTCGCCATTCGCATTCGCCTCACACTGTTTGTATTTGTTTTTCGCTCATTATTTATTTTCGTGTCGTTTTTGCTGTTTTCGCTAAAAGTTAATATCAATATAGAAAGTGACGACCTGACGCGGCAAGCTGGCGCCACGAACGACAACCAACGAACAACTTGACTCTGCTGCTCTGCTCTGCTCTCTGCTCTGCCCGACTCTCTGCGCTCTCCCACTCACGGCCCTCGGCCCGTGCCGGCGTGCTCAAACACACGCACGCGACTCTCACACATTTACATATGCATGAATTTGTGAGTATGCATGTGTGTGTGTGCATGTATGAATATAGTATGCCTATGCATGCTTGTGTATGCGCATTCTTATTGTGCGGTATAAATATGGGCACACAAACACACACACACACACGCATAAAGGTGCTGGTGCTCTGCCCGCCCGCTCGCTCGCTCCAAAGATAAGAACAACAAAAAAAGAAACAAAAGAAGAGAGCGAAAATAGGGCCGCAACCAAACTCACCTTTGCCATCGGTGGTGAAAGACTCGAGGCTTGGCACATACAACTCTGCTTGCTTCATGATGCTCGAAATGCTTTGGCTATGACTGTGGCTCTGGCTCTGGCTGTGGCTGTAGCTGTTGCTGGGACTGGACCACGCGACTCCCGTCGATCTTTCGACGTTTTGTGTGTTTGCCTCGGAATCTAGAATAGGAATTCTGAATAGTTTAGTTGATCTGATCCTGGAAAGATCTACGTGGACATACCTGTGTCTCTTAGTCTCAGCATTTTCGAGCGCTGATACGGTGGCGGTGCGGATTCTGCAATTGAAGAGGAAGAATAAATTATGAGTATTTTGTATGCAGATGCCTTAAATAACTTATAGATCATTTTCTATCAATCTGCAACTATCTTATCAGATTATTTCTTATACATTATTGATTTTTTATATTCTGTACTCAAATAGCTAATCGGAAACTAGGTTAATCAATTAAGTTGTAAAATTGTGATATACTATAGATAATATTATGGCCTACGTGCTCTTATATTTTATATCTCGACATCAACATCTACTAAAATTACTCTGAACAAACATTTATACATACAAATGTATGTATATTACTCATAATCAATTTCATAACAAATTTTTCTTTATCGCAGTCAAATCTCTTTTACTTTGTAGATAATAACCTTAAAAACTTTGAACTTCTTAACTGTAATTACTGGCACTTTTGTTTTATTCAAACAGTATAGGGTTTTGGGTGTTTTATTCTTGAGATAAGGTATTAGCAATTATGGTATATGTATCTGTATGCATATACATACATTAAAAAGAGATTATCTTTATAGATATTGGAGGTACGCTTGAAAATACGCTAGTAATTCATTAATGTGTCGAGAAAAACTACACTCAAATTATATTTAGAATGTAGCACCAAGGGAGAACATTTTAATCAGCTCTCAATAGGTTGTCAGCATTTAAAAAAAAAAAATACATACGAAAAATTATATCTCATATTGCGATTAACTGTTAAATTATTACGAGCATTAATTTTACGACTTCCATTTGCATTAATGTGATTTTCAATTCATTAATTAATCAATTAGAAAGGTGCGCCCCAATAAAATACATTTGATTGCATCAACACGACTCAAAACGAAATGTCAACGGGTGGACAGGTAAAGGAGGCTGTTAAATATTAGACACGCGAACGGGTTTTCGAAAAAAAAAAATCATTTATATCCACCATTATTTATGCCAAATGGGTGCTACATAATATAATCCCGAGACAAGTCCCAACGGAAGAAAACTGATACACCCAATAAAAAACATTTACAACCTTGCTGGGTTAGAACATTTGTAAAGCAGGCGTAGTATAACAAAAGCTATACACAGAGACGAATTTACTTATCACATATCAAGAATATATGATCTCTAAAATAATCTTTGATTTAAATAATATATTATTAATATTATTTAACTTGATAATTTACCTAATAAAAGATAGTTTTAAAGGAGCTCCACAAAACGATAGAATTTTATGATTGAAATAATAATAAACATCGCAGGAATCTTATTTCTTATTTGTAAATAAATCTGATATATGAAGCTGAGCTCAACAGATACCTATGGATGTCTGTGTGTAAATGATATTTCATTTCAAGGATCATATCATTCTACGCATTTGTATCAATTTCCGAACCGAGCGGGTGTTTGTTTATTTCAATTTATGACAAGGAAAGCTTCAGTCGTGCTTGCTTCCGTTTCGATCCACAAAATGGATCCCATCCATGGGGACTTTGATGCGCAATAAGTTCAGCTTTTTCGACCATTAATTGTAAACATACATATACATACATACATAAGTTGGCCATAGTGAGAAGAGTTACCCAAGAGAGAGACCCAAAACTACGACTGCGGGTTGAAATGCGCGTGTTTAAGACGAGCTGTGCGATGAGATCATGTCTCACAAAAATAGTACAATATTAGTATTCGAAAATACAAATATACATGGCGACAAACATACACATACACACACACATACATACAAACAGAGACACTACTATAGAAACCAAAGCAAAGCGAAACCGAAACAGAAACCGAAACAAAAACAACGAAAACAGAATGAAAAGACAGAAATCAGAAAAAGCAGCAACAAACTTTTAAGCAGCGACAGAGCAGAGACAGAGACCGAGACCGAGGCCGGAGCAGCGGCAGAGTCAGGCGCAGGCGACAAGTCAGCCTGGCAGTCAGGCAGGCAGGCGGGCAGTCAGGCCAAACATCAGCGCGGCGAAATAAAAATAAATAAATAAAATAAAATAAATAATGTTTGCATATCAGCCAGCAGCACTGGGGGACATTTTATTGGCGCACAAATCGTTTGATGTGCTGCGCCGCGCTTGCCGCTGCCGCTGCTGCTGCTTCTGGGAGCGGAGGAAGCTGGCTGGCGCTGCAGACGTCAGCATTGCCGCTGCCTCTGCCTCTGCCGCTAGCTACTCTGGCGCTTTGCTGCCTGCTGCGGGTACCAGTTAAACCTGATTACGGTTGTCCGCAGTCGCAGTCGCGGTCGCTGACGCTGCCAACGCCTGCTCGTGTGCTGCCTCCCGCTCACTTCACTCCTTCTCTCACCCTCTCTCTCTCTCTCACATCTAACAATTCTTGAAGACCTAATGAAAAAAAAAGCCAAGCCAAAAACAACGAAGGGAGTAGCAAAATTCCAGCATTGCCTTAATCACCACGACGCCGACGCCGACGTCGACGTCCGACGGCTGCCCCGTCCCCCCCCCCCCACACTACTCGTTCGTCCAACCTGCCCGCTCTTTATCCGAAGACTCAAATGATTTTTTCTCAATTCGCTATATTCGACATTTTGTATGATTGATGGGATCGTTTCCACAAAACAAAGAACGCAACGGCGACGACGACGATCAATAAATCCAGGAAGGTGGATGAGAAAGGGGGAAGAACTAAGGGTTGAACCGACCGACCTGTGGCAAAAGCACTTGATAATTACATAAAACTCGATATACGAAAATATTAATATTAGGTACATTTATGGATTCAGTAAATTCAGTGAACTGAAATCAATCACTTTTCATTCTAATTGCGTTTCTTATATTTGTATATATATTTCTCACTATACAATAAATAATTACGATAAATATGTACACAGATATATATATCCGACCGACCTGTGGCAAAAGCACTTGATATTTACAGAAAACTCGATATACGAAAATATTAATATTAGGTACATTTTAAAATAGGTACATTTATCGATTCAGTGAATTAAAATCAATCATTTTCCATTCTAATTGGGTTTCTTATATGTGTATATATATTTCTCACTATACAATAAATAATTACCATAAATATGTACACAGATATACATATCTACAATGATGTGATACGTATTAAAAACTTTTAACTGAAACACTGGCATAACTTCACTCTTAACGAGGAATCCCAAATGAGCATATAAAGGATGTAGATTACATACATACATACAAGTATGCATTTGTGTGTATGTATATCTTCATCGGCGAACTACATCCCAATCGACTGAGATCGAGGCTTTGCTACAATTCCTGGAATTGTGTTCCCTTCGCCGATGTGGATGGAATAACATTATCGACTTGTTTAATGTGCTCGGCGCCATCATTAAAAACCCGTCCCAGTCTCAGTCTCAGTCCCATCCGCAGTCCAAGTCGATATCGGGCCAGACAACGAAACGACAGACGATGACGCTGTGTGTGCGCTGAGATGCTGCGACTCGGGTGACTCGCTGGAGGAACAGGTAAACGCGGCACGAACCACGTTTCCATGCCTCCAAGAGTATGTTTATGGTACCTTGAGCATCGTGTATCTGGGAGGTACACGGTTCTTTTTTTTTTTAACATGCACATTAAAGGCGACTGGAAGAGACCACAACGGTTGTTAATGGCCACAACAAGTACTTACATATGCCTTTATATGTATCTACCCTCATGTACTCATGTATTTCCATACCAGGAGTAATTATACAAACATACAATGCTATACATATACAGTGTATATTATTATTGGGTGAAACAGTTGATATTATAATGAGTACAACAAATTAGCCCCAAGCTACCCAAAAAAAATTGATCACAAAGATACATATCAATATTGGTACATATTTAAAAACTTGTACAATATGCAAGAAACTAAAATTAACATCGTTTTTATTCTTATCATGTAATGTACGAAATAGTCAACTAAAAATCGACAAAAGTTATAAAAAAAATACTGTAAAAAGAGTATTTGCTAGTGGAGCAACCTTACTAAATTTAGCTACATTCTAGTCTTTTTTTTTTTTTTTTTGCCAAAAGTTGGCAGCACCATACTCAACCGCAAACAGTGCTGTCATCCTAGAGATCAGAAAAATAAAGCTATTTTTAACGGAAAGCGACATAAATAAAATAGCCAAACCTTTATTTTCCAACCAAAACAGTAACAAATAGCTTATAAGGTAATTTACTAAAAAGCGCTAATAAGTTGAGCCTACTAAACATAAGGATGGGCGAGTATTAATTAGTTTGTCAAATAGTTTGCAAGGCATTGGCAAATTATTGTAATTAATGTAAAATTATGCAAAAATATAATAGACATATTTTAAACATGTTCAGAATATCGCTTCTCCCAACTTTCAGGTTTTTCCCGCCATCAAATCTATAAACGCAACCAAATTTCACAAGAAAAAACAGAATTGGCAGCACTGAACTCAACGCATTCATCTCAAACACACCGACAACAACAACAACAACAGCAATGGCAACTAAAACAGCAACAACAACAACAACGACAGCCACAATCGCAACGAACGCCATTTGCGTTGGCGACGACGCCTGATTATTTCCTGGCGCCAGGTTCTAAATTTACGCAAATTATTTTGAAAAGAATTTAGTCGCCGTCATGTCGGTCGAACGATTGCGTGGAGCTTTTGCCGTTCGGCACGCACGCACACACACACACACTTTGATGTACACACATATATGTATTTAAATGCAACTACGCATACGAATGCATGTGCACATAAGTGTATGTGTGTATTTATGTATGTATGCTCGATCAAAGCGTGAAGTGTTCTTACAAAGACGCAATTCGCAGTTGCAGTTGATGTACAGACATGCTTGAATACATACATCAATATGTAAATTAATATGTATGTATTTGTGTATTTGAGTTTACTCTATGCATGGCTGCAATGAATTTGTCATCGGTTCGCTATCATTTCTTTCTAGCATGCAATAAAACTTAATTAGCCACAGCTGAGGCAGATTAGACGACACTCGTAATGCCCGAAAGTTCATAATTAGCAAACTTATATTGATATAAAAAGTAATCTGGCATTACAACCAAATAATTTAAGACAAATCATCGAAGAGTCATTTTAATTATCGACATTTCATGATTATTATCGATTTTTCGTGTGAGAGACAACACTGAAACAGGTATTTAATTTGCAATGTGTTTCGATGTCGCGTGCGGTATTTTCTATCGATAGATATCGATACAAATTTTTGATAATTTCAATTATGTTTTTAACTTGCGTATATATGCAGTTTTTTTTGTTATTTTCTCAGCTTGTCCTACCTGAATCGATGGGTTGCATTATGCGGTACCAGTGCAGCGGATTGCAGCAGACGTAGACGCAGTCCCTGGCACTGGGACATGTGGGCAGACGCCTTAACTCGCCCCGGCCTCTGAGGTCGGACCAGAAAAACATCTGGCATGTGGTCACGTGCTGATCCTCGTCGACAGGTGATACGCACTTGATCAGGATGCACTGCAGATAGGTCGGCGAACTGGCAGGTGGATCGACGCGACTCTTCACAGCCTGCAGCAGCTCCGCGATCTGCTTGTTCTTGAACGGCTTCAGCAGTGCGTTCAAGTTTTGGCTGAGTGTTCGATGGCGCATGGCTGTTGTTGCTCCTCCTCCTCCTCCTGCTCCTCCTCTGGCTACGCTTTGTGTCGCCTGGCCATGGGGATGTAGTGGGCAGGTGGATGGAACTGTGCGCTGACGGTGGTTCAGGAAGTGACGTTGGCTCCCTGTGGACTTTGGACTGTTCCGCATTAGGGAGCCATTGCTGCTGGAGTCCGTCGAATGATCGCCGCCTCCTCCGCCGCAGCAATTGCGAAACATGTTCGCAGCTGTCGCCGCAAACGTCGTCGCCGCTGCTGCCGTTGGAAGAAGTCGCACCGTATTCGAATTCAGATTTGCATAAGGATCCGTATGTTGTTGTGCTGCTTGTGAGTAGTGCTTGGTCGGAGGATACTGCTCGTTTTCGTCGCTTAACAATTCTGCGCCAGAACTTGCGTAACTGGAGCCGCAATTGGTATAGGAACAATCCGATTCCACGGACATGTCCGTTGAGTGGTCGTGGGCTGGCGGGGGAGCAGGCGATACGAGCCGGAACAGTCCATGGAGCAGGGAATCGAGCAATACGGAGGCGGGGGCGTGTTTAGCTGCCGCATCGACGCTGCCGGAGACTCGCTCGCAAACAAGCAGCAGCAGCAGTTGTCGCTGAGCTGTGTCTGCTGAGGGTGGAGTCGATGTGGATGGAGCGGCGGCTGTGGTTGCTGTGTGGGTATCTGTGTCCCATCCGCATCGCACGTAGCCGGGTTGTTTCTTGTCGCATAACGCAATAGTTCTTTTTTCTTTTCGCTTGGGAATATCATGGAGGGACATCAATTTTTTTGGTAACATCGATCTTATCGTATGCGCATTATTTGATTATTGATCAACTTTATTCAGACGCTCTCAAAAGGCCCGGCAAGTCGTGGTTTTGGTTTCGTTTGGTTGATATGTGCGGTGGGTCAAGACTGGCGACTGCTGACTCGATTCCAAGTTAACGTTATCCTATATACACAACAAATATGTATATCTTTTAGATTTTGACTAGAATGTCGTGCGGGTATCTCGACTTGCTCGCGGATCGTGCGTTTCTCAATATCCTCTATATGCTCTATGAGCTCTTCTCTGGGTTTTGTGCCTTGATATGTTATTTTTTGTGTTGGAACCCTAATTGATTTGATATGCACTCTGTAATAAAAGAGAAGAGAATAGGTTAATTAGCTTTGTTGTAGTTTTTAATTAACTCCAATTAATTTCAAATTCTATGTAATTTTAGATTTTTTTCATTCCTTAGACTCCCAAAATTCGCAAGAAACACATAATAAAACGGGAATAAACAAAATATTTGAGTTTTCTATTATTATCGTTCCTTAAAAAGAAACTTGCTTTTATTTGTTGAATTTATGATAAGTTAACCAAATATAATTTATCAACCAAATATACAGATCTCTCAGATGTACATATGTTTCACACAACTTCTTTCGGTCCCCGAAAAAACATTTTTTTTGCAAAGAACAAATTGAGAATGCTAATTTTGGGAAATACGAGAAAAATATGAGAACTTTATAGTTATTTTCCCATTATTCTATTTGTATAATTTAATATTTAGTTTTAATTAAACTCCTTTTATGCACTTATAAAGTAATATTGTTAGAAAAACAGATTATTCGAATTAAAGTTACAAATTACAATGCTCTAGTGGAAGTTAAACTGAATATAATAAATAATTTTAATAAGAATAGGGAATCAAAAACAATAATCAATATTTTTTTCTGAACTAATCGTTTCTTCGGCAAATATTTATTATCGATGGCTAATTTCGATACATTTCGATTGTATAAATACATACATATAATGTGCATATCTGTATTAAATACACATACATACATACATAGACCTCTACTTGTTTGTGGTTTTAAATCATTCGCGATCACATGAACACATGTTTTGAATGTGCATTAAATACAGATATGGGATGTCTACGTATTGCACTTCTTATCAGAAGCTTTTAAAAGCTCAAACGAGCCGCATAAATTCAGAAACACATACAGCGCATGAGTAATGTGCCCGATCGTTAAAACGGACTCGCAGTCGCGGAGTCGGACTGCGCAGCTTCAGAAACTGACGATGGGACTGGACTGGCGCTGGCGCTGGCGCTGACGCTGACAGAGAGCGGCGCTACAAGTTAACAAGAACAACAGCAACAACAATAAAGAGAACAACACGATCCAAAATACAAAACTGTGGGGTCTCTACAACCATTTTGTTGCTGGGGCTGACTGACTGACTGACGCGCTGACTGACTCGCTGGCTCGCTGGCATTTCTTGCGCTCCTTATCGCGACGACGACGACGACGACGACAACAGTGGCGCCGCCGACATGACGGCACGACTACACGCTCAGGCTAATACACTCGCACACAAACATACAGAGGAATGCACGTCTGTACAAACGTACATACTTACTTATGTACGTATATGCACACCCATGCATAGCCCTGTTGTGTGTGTGTGTGTGCGAGTATGCACACTCTCGCACACATTCTGAATTTACTTGCTTGCGTGCCAGCCAGAGGCAAAGCAAAGGCAAAGGCAGGGCAACACCAACAACAACAGCGACGCGGCGCTGCTACTCGACGAGGCGAAACGAGCGAAGAGCGAACTGCAGGAGTGGGGGAGAGGAAAAGAGAGAGAGAGAGAGGTGAGGTGAGGAGACGCGGTGCGGCACAGGCGCCACAGTGGGCGCCACTGACGTAAACGTAATAAAAGAAATAATAGTAACGATGTCGGCGGCGGCGGCAACGGCTGCGTCGTCGTCGCCATCGTCGTCGCAATGGCGCCACCAATATAAACTTATATCAGACAGACACGAACAGCGACAGCAACAGCAATACAATAACAACACCAACACCATCACCACCACCAACAGCAGCAGCAGCAGCGGCAGCACCAGCAACAAAAACGATACGATAGACCGACGCGACCGTCGGTGGGTCGTGCGTTTGGTCGTTTTGTCAGCCGGTTTGACAAGTTGAAGAATCAACAATTTGAGGTGAATTAAAAAAAGAGAGAGAGCGCCAGAGCAAGTGCACAAGAGAGCGAGAGAGTTCTGTCGTTGAACAGACACACACACACACACACATGATGGGTACGTGTAGCGTGTGTGTGTGTGAGTGAGTGTTAGCAGCTGTGTGCTCGCTTGTGTGCGTCGGTGAGAACCAACACATTTCCGAATTCTTCTGAAAATTCAACAAGTATAAGAATTTTAGGCCTGTGCTGCGCCGCGGTGGCATCCACAATGTGGAACAAAAGGAGGAACGAGGATGTCTGAATTTAAGGCGGACTATCAACAAGCTTGAAATTAAAATTAGTATGTGTATATGTATATTTAAGCACGGTTGTTTGTGCACACACAGTCAAAATAGCACATGTGTATTAGACAAAATGATGCATACACACATACTACATACATATGTATGTATAAAAGTGGATATTCATGCGAGAGTGTGTTCGTGTATGCGTGTGTCTTATTGCTGGCGCCACTCACACCCACACATTAATGGTGTAATGGCGCCGGCATAATATTACGCATACAAAGGCATTTAATCGAATACACTCATACACATTCATACCACGTATAAGAATTTGTTTAATTCTAAATCTTCTTTGTGGGGAAACTTGAAATGAGTTTCACACACACATGCATACATACACATTTATGTATCTTCAAACATAGCATAAACAACATTTGTATGTTTATATTGAACTAATTACAAAAATTATTAATGTACTATCGTTACAACTATCGGACAATGCTCAGTGAAGTTGATTTCTTAAATTATTAAAATTTTCTATCGAACAACTGGCAGTTTTTTGATTTTTAGATGGTAAGTATTCATAGTACGATATGTAAATTATGATATACTTACTTTAAAGGGTTTTATCCATTATCTTCTTATAATCCGTTTGTGTAGAATATTTATGGTTGTAAAATTTAAAATTTTTTTGTATTGAATACGTTGATATGTTGCAATTTCTGATATGTATTTGCGTTTTAAAATCACTTTTACTTAGAATTCACATTGCTAGAGATGGAAAAGAAACACTCAATAATTTAACGATTTCAAAAATTATTCGATTTTCGCACGGAAAACCGGATTAAAATGGATTTTTATACGACTCATCGAGATTGATTTATTGTATTTTAGTGGACGCTGACAGATCACCAATTTTTATTCACTAGTCAGCATTAATTTCTGGTCAACTTAGTACAGACCGTACAAGCACACCTACACACACACACACACAATGCAGCCACATACATTTGCACGTGTAAGCACACACACACACGTATACACTAACTTGTGTGGGCCCCTGAGAAACTATAAATTGGGGAACGAATTTACTTGGTTGTCGGTTAATAAAGATTGTCAAGACGAAAAACTTAGGCTAAATATGTTGCTATGGGTTACACTCATAGGCAGGAATATGTATACATACATACATACAGTGTCTAAGTATCGGCAGTTTATCAAAAGAAATTATATCTTGCAAAAAACTTAAAACGGAAATGCCTAATGCCGACTTTGGTACTTTTCTCCAAATTGTATTAATTTATTTTGAATATATTTGATAGATAAATTTCGCTATCCAAGATTTATCACATACATATGTCCAAAGTTTATTTTAGTTGAATTTTTCTGTTACATTGTTCTTTTGTATTGCGAAAATAGGTTTGGCAATTGGTCTGAATAAATACTAAATAACAATGTATGCAATAGATTAAATAATACCAAAAAGTATGAAAAATACTATTATTAAACAGAAATTAAAGGAACCTTGTCCGCAGCGACGTGACTTGGGGGCCCAATCGAAACGTAAGAACCCCCAAAGAACATTCATATTTCTGCTGATGTACGCGTGTACATCATACATACATGCATACATCATTATTGCCAATGTGTATAGTTCGTAGATCGAACTAGGTATTTATGTATGTGTGTATGTATGAATGTGTGCCTGCATGTATGTATGTATGTTTGTTTGTTACTAGCCGTCCGTCGCGAGGGAGTCGAATCGTTCGGTTGGTCGCGTTTCAACGAAAATAAAAGAACACACACGTATGTAAATATGTATGTATGTGTAGGTGCCTTGTATGTGTGTGTGTGTGCGTGGTTTATTAAAGTTGCGTACACTTCGATTTTGTTTATTGAACAATTATTTCCACATTGATTTGTGCCATTTTTCACTGGAATTCATAATTCACAGTTTGTGCTTACATTGGACGATCCGATCGGATCGCTGACGTTGACGACGGCGCGGGCGAAATTGGTTTTCGATTTGGTTTTGCTCGTCTCAAACATTCACTTCACTTTTGATTCACTTCAATTTGCAATCACTCGCGCGCCACTCGAATATTTATGCAACTGTGAAATACGAGTGGGAGAACGGTGGAAAAATGTTAAAATCAGTATTGAAACGCGGACGATGTGCATGCATGCTCTGGTCGTTGTTCTCGTTGCCGTTGCCGTTGCATTTATTTGTTGGTTACGCCCGCGTTTGCCACAAAATAACTGTTCGTGCAGCACAAGCAAATAACCCACGTCCGTTCGCAACGAGTGTTTCTTGCGTTTTGAGAGAGCATGCATATGTGTGTTTTTGTATCTGTCGGATGTGTGGTGAGTTTTGCTGGCGCCCTCTCTTGCACACAGCCAAACGCCACCGCACGCACACATTAACAATGTGCGCAGACAGAGAGAGAACGCGCTCTGAGAGAACTGAACATTTCAGACTTCTTTGCATAACCTGTGGCTCTCTCTCTCTCTCTCTCCGGAACGCAATTTTTCAACTCGCGTGAAGTTGGGCGCGCGCAATTTTCAGCTCACTGCGCGCAAGCTTAAATTGGCAATTTAGTTATAGCATGAAATACATAAATCGAATTCCAAATTGGTGTAAAGTGTAATAATAATAATTATTTATGTATATAGTAATGAAAATATATTTCATATATTTATATACATGTCTGCTTTTCTAAAAGACCGTTTCACCTAATCTACTCTGAAATAACCAACAAATCAGAAATAAGAGCTAATGAAGCAGGATCAAGTGAAAACGACGACGCAACATGTGATGAATGGCCACGATCAAGGGCATATCAGTTGCAGTTCCTGTCTCCGACCCGATTCGGACGGACGAGTGGCGCCCCTTAACCGGCGCACACACACACACACACACAAGCGACGCGACGCTCACGTCGGCACACCGTAGCGGCCAGCGGAGATCAAAGACGCATCGGGCGGGCAACGTCTGCTGTCTGCTGTCCAGCTCCAGCTCCAGCAGAGATAATTGTCTCTCTCTGGTTTGGACGACTTGAAAACATAAAAGCAAATAGGCTGCTGTCATTACGATAATAACAGGTCGGGACCGCAGGCCTGCGCTGCAATGCGATGCGATGCGATGATGACGTCGAGTCGACTCTCGACTGGCGACTGGAAACTGGCGACCGTCGTCGGTCGAGCTGAAGACTGACTCACCTCACGACAGGAAATTGCAGCCGGAGAGTTTGAATAAATTATGTAAGTTTTGATGAAACAACGAAGGAACGATCGAACAAAAAGAATCCTATGCAAATGCTGTGGTCTGTGGCTTCCTCCCAAGAAGATCTCTTCAATTTTTCGATGATAAACTTGTTTCGTTTTCTTTAATTATAATACGATCTTCTTATATGTTAAGCTAGATATGATTGTTCACATGTTGATCTTGGCTATTGTTTAAAATCAATCAAGAATACGCTCACATACATACAAGTCTTATAAAGTCGTGTTCTCTTTCTTTTTGTTTTTGACCAACTTTACCTAAAGCGCATAAAAATGCCAGAGTATCGGGTTTCGTTCCTTTTTTTTTTTTTTTTTTTTTTGGGCCGGAGCCACTTAATTTGCCAGCATTCTCGAACACGGTCGAATTCCTTTCAGATTATGGGGTCTTGGGGCTTGTTATTTGTTTTTGCGCAAAGTTCTTAGAAACGAAGTCGCCGATCCTGGCACAGCAAGACACGTGGAGAACGTGAAGAAAGAGAAGAGAATCAATCTTGCGACATAAACTTGATTTCATCCGTAACTTTGTCGATCGAACTACCGCCGACTACAACTTCTGGTAATGTCCCCGGAGAATTACCAGTTCTGCCAAGTGACATCCTGATGCCGACCCAATTGCTGACCAACTGCGCCAGCTGGAGAACATTGCAACTTGGGTGGTCTCTGCACCATACTGCATTTCTCACGAGATGAGCGCGCAATTAGGAGTCTAAAACTAATAAGATATCATCGGTCGGGCTGAGCAAACTTGTTAAAAAACCATTAAAGCGCAGACAAGCACAGCACAGAAACCTGTTATAGCATCTCATTCAACATCATCATCCATCCTACTCGGCGGGACTCTCGGCGGGCCTTGTCTCTGTGTCTCTGTCAGCACGGGGCATGCTGCCTCTCAACTCTTGTGTACCTGACTTTGGGATCTGAAGATGCCCCTTTTTACCCTCATGCAGAGGGCTTATTTTGCTGTCCTCAAGTTGAGGAACTTAATATACAAATCTGAGTACGGCTTAATCACATACAAATATCTTGAAGGTATTTACAAATTGAATTTAAATAAGGTAGGTTATAACCTTAAATATATCGTTAAGTATATAAGAAGAAAAGAATCCTGATCATCTTAAATATTGATTAATGCAACAAAAGAATCGGCTAGAAAAAAAAGGTTATACACTACATATCTAAGAATTTCATTAGTATAAATATTCACTATAGTATTGTTGCATAGAGTATCCAAATAAATGATTATTTAATCAGATTCCAGAATTTCATAAATAAATAATAATTAATTAAATTCAATTTAAATAACTTTTGTGGTTTAGTCACTTGCCAGAATTTTAAATAAAAATATTATGAACATTCTAACTATAATTTTTTTTATTTAATTTTGCTCATTCCTGCCGTGGAATTTTTTTTAATTAATCCGTTAATGTGCAGGTTTTTAGATACTCTTATCCAAAAACTAAGAAACTACGCCTAGAGTTCGATATATGGCGTGTTAATATTTGTAATTGTACCGTCGGGTACCCTAATAAAATTAGGTTTTTGTTATTAACTTATAAATACCCGGTGATCATAATATGTATCTAAAGAGAACTTCTTAACACGATATATATAATGACACGAGCTAAAATTTAAACTAGAAAAACCAAAAAATAATTAAACAACAATTGCAATGAAATTTATAAATCTTTTCGGCACTTTCTATCTGACTTACCGAGTTGTTTTGAATTTAATAAACTTATTCTTAAGAGTGCATAAACTGTTTAGAGACAGGCTTCTTAAAGTTCTCAACTATAATTAGTTTGTTTATTTGTTATTGTTTTGTTATTGTTTTTTTTGGCTTGTTCACAAGTTTTGAAGTTTGCGCGTTTGTTTTGCTCCGTTTCGACTTTCGATTTCGATTGGCATGCGCCGTTATTTTCTATGGGACTGCTGTGTCCTGCGGCATGATTCCATATCAACTAAACGCCAGCCAAGGATGCGGCCATCCTTTTATACGACTTTGCCTGATGCGCACTCCGCGCATTTTGAGGACTGCGCAGAGCATTCCCAAGACTGACGCAGCAGACACAGGCGGCACAGTACGGCGCTGGACAAGGCGCCGTCGCCACTGACGCCGCCAAATGTCCTGATTTCTGACTCATTGTCACATACATGAATTCAGATATATTGTGTGTGTGTGCGTGTGTTTTTGTCTGTCTGAGCTCGTAAGTAAGACATGTCTGTGGACCCTCAGTGGGTCCAAGTAACTCGCGCTTGCTACGCAATGGAAATTGTGCTAGTCCCGAAGATAAGGGTCTTATAATATATGTACATAGGTACAGAATAAACTATAGGATATTATTATTCTTTTTTAGGAAATTAGGAATGCACTTATTCTGGGAAATTTATTGGAATAAAAATAAATTAATTTGAGTGCAACAATTAATATTAAAAATAAATAAAAAATAAAAAAATAAATAAATAAGTAAATAAAATAAATAAATAAAAAATAAAAATAAAATAAATAAATAAAAAATAAAAATAAAATAAATAAATACAGAAATAATCAACAATATTATACATTAAAATCGAAATTATATAATTAAATTTTATTCTTATTAATTTATTTATTTAGACGACTAAAAAAATATAAATAAAAATTGTAAAGGAAAATGTCAATATAATTATGTTAAATTAATTATTTATAATATTTAAATTTGAAATAAATTGAAATAAAATTAAATTTAAACAATTTATGAATGAAAATATTATAATATTTACATATAATATATCAATCATTATATTTAATAGAAATAAAAACTTATTGGATTGAAGAATAGGAAACCTTTTTTTTAGAGATATGTATCATAAAAAACAAAGGTTTTAGAATATCTCTAGATGTATCATATCATTCTATAGAAAGTGTGTGCTCGGTACAACCCGATTAGCAGACACGACTCAAGCTAAGCGTGGTGTCCTAAGCGGCGACTGGCGGCGAAGTGGGTGCCAAAAGTGAATTGAAAACAAAACAAAAGGGAGAGCATACTACATGCTACATATAAAAATGAAAGACCGTAAAAAACTGAACAGTAATACATAGTAAATAAATTTCTAGTTGGCGACACTTGGCTTCTAGTCTACATAGTCCCCATGGTGTTGAATCTTAAACCTATTCGTATCTCTCTATTTGCGCGCAGAGTCGTCGCTGTCGTCGTTGGCTATGGCGATGGCGCTGTCGAATGTTGGCTGCCGGTCTGCCGGCTGGACGGTCTGCCAGGCTGCCAGGCTGCCGAGCTGCCGGCTCCAGCAACACTGGCGGCAACCGCGATGGCGACGACGGTAACACAGACGGCGACTGGCGGCCGAAGTCAACTAAACAACGCCAGCCATAACAACAGCAACAGCAACAATAACAGTCATAACGACAGCGCACCCCCCCATTCCCATACCCAACCCGCCCCCTACCCCGTTCCCCGTTCCGAAGAAATGCCCGCGTCCATCCTTGGCGTCGCATTGGCAAGGAGCCCTTCCAGCAGCAGCAGCAGCCCGGTACTGTGGGGCCAAAGACAAATATGTTTTGATTAATTAAGGCGCGCTGCAGTGCGTTCTCCTCAAGTGCGGTTACCCGAGTCAGTATGTAAATACGTTGACACACGTACAAACGTATCTATGTATGTGTGTGTGTGTAATGTGTTAGCTCAATTTCATTGGCATCTGCACTCAACCCACTCCACTGTGCCGCTCGAGAAGTCAGCGAGACGCGACAAAAGAAATTTGTCGCCGCATCGACGACTTAATCATGTCGTGAATAGAGACGCCTTCATTTTCGGGCAATTTGAAAACAATAACCGATCACATAATCAGCCATATTAGGGCGCATATACATAGATATTATACACGATATGAGGAGTCATTTCCTCAGGATTCGCTGCTGAAATTGAATAACATCGAACATTTACTAATATGATCTGAAGAAATTTGGGATACTATTTGCGAATTGTTATTTATGCATGATATTCAATATATTAAATACCCTAGATATTATACTCGATATGAGAAGTCATTTCTTCAGGATTCGCTGCTGAAATTGAAAATTTATGAGCATGTTTATAGAATAACATTCTGAAAAAATTGTGATTCTATTTCCAAATTGTTTAACTGATTTTTATGATATTATTTGCTAATATGATCTGAAGAAATTGTGATTATATTTCTGAATTGTTTAACTGATATTTATGCATGATATTCAATATATTAAATACCCTATTAAAGTGCAAATGATTTGTTTGATTTGATGAACATGAATCAATCACTCAGCTTTCATCTGAAATACTCTTAAGTCACCCGATCGTTTCTGAAATTTATATACATATGTTCGTCAATATGTATACAACATTTGGTAAAGTAAATAATAATACTTAATACGGTAATCATACTACATAAATATACCCAGACATTGGCTGCATTTCCCATACTGTACCAGAATATATAAATACATATGTATATGCATATTTAAGTCATGTGAAATGAGCAGTTAATGATGATCTGCCCCGCTATATTCAGTATAGCTAAGACCCATCATTAGCACAAACTGTATCGCACTATCAATCGCTGAACTTTTGAAAGGACTCCTTAATGAGGAATGCTGTCATCATCCCGGGCTTCCCCACTGGCTAAAGAAGGCGCCAAAGCGCGTAACAAGTGGCGGCAACATCGGAAGTTGTTTCAAAATTCAGAATCAACGACGCCGACGACGACGTCGTGCTCGTTGGGCACGGGCAGAACTGTGGACGCCAGAGAGAGAGAGAGAGAGAGAGTTGCGCCGTCGCCGGCGACGGCCAGTACGACGACAACTTGTCGGCATCATTTTACTTCTCAATGAAATAAACGTCCATCCTACCCCCTCCTCCCCTTCAAGTGGGCTGCAGGAGCAGCAGCTCCCCAACTAGATGAGGCTAGCAATTGTGGCGTCGCGTTCCCCGTCGCATTGTCCTCACGTCGCGACAGTGAGTGCGAAAATGGCACGACCTACAGCCCGCCAGACGCACACAAACACACACACACACACACACATGCGCACATGCAGGACAAAACGGATGCGGACACTCGTACGCACATCTTTGATTTGCAAGCAGAGAAACTGGCGGCGTGCGCGACCGAATCCCCAAATCGGGCGCCATTATTGCCACCATTGTCGCGACAAAAGCGTCGCTGTTCTCCCAATTAGAACCGAGAATAGTCGCCGTCGTCGTCGTCGTCGTCGCGTCGATGCTGACGAGTTATGTATGCTGAGTTTCCGTTGAGTACGTCAATAACAGGGTAAGGGTACGGAGGGAGAAACAGAAAACTGTCACCAGTTTGCCAAAAAAAAAAAAAAAAAATTTCTGAATGGGTTGTACCACCACATCAAAGGGTATAATTAAGTGTGTACATTACAGTTGCCGTTATATACATATATATGTTTTAATAATTCCTGATTGATCCCAACGATTAAAAGACAGAGCATGGATTGAAATAAGACTTTATTATGTGTGAGGCCAGTGAAATGTTTAGGGATTTACCTTTTTTTTTTATTACTGTTGTTCCGAAAATATTCTTAACTTTTTCTCAAACAAAAATTTGTATATTATTATAGAAAAAATTGAAGTGCTATAAATAAGTACATATACACACATACAACATTTACCGCAATTGGTGTTGAATGCAGTACATGCGATCTCATTTCTTAGACATCTAACCTATTTTAACTATTTATTTGCTTGCGTGTAAAAAACTTGACTTTATTTTCCCATATATGTATATATAGTATGTATATATTTCTGCAAAAAATACCTTGACAAATTGTGAGTTAGCGAAAAAAAGTTTGTCGGCTTAATATGAATAAAACAACAGACAATTTATGAATCTCCAGAGTTATATGTATAGTATAGTAGATAAAGTACAAACAGACACAGTTTTGATACCAATTTAAAATTAATTATGTCGTTGGGGAGTTTATTATTATTATCACTCCCACTTAACGATCGAAGACAACGGATATTGAAAACAAATATTTATCCGTTGCTTTTTGTATTTGTAATCTATAAAACCGAAATAATTAAATAAAAAAAGATTATCGCCATTTCATGTGCACTTTTCTAATCGGTTTCTTTAAAAATAGACAAATTGTATCACAATTTTGAATATTCTTTGTATTAGACACATCAATGTACTTTGTTTTATATTTATATAAAAGTTTGTTTAAATGGTGCTTATAAACTTACATTGTATTATTGGGCTGTATTCGTAAATTTGATTTGAATAAACCCATTAACATACAGTCCAAAGATTTTCACGATTATTTACAAACTACCAAACAAACATTGTGGCCAAATCGAGTTCATTAAAAACTCTATAAATAGAATTGTATTTTTTGTATGTTTTTGTTTTTAAGAGCACTGTTAATCCCACACAATAAATAAATTATTAGATATAGTTGGGTATGCATTTTTAAAACATAAACAATTATTAATTCTATTACAATTTTATTTGATGATAATCTTTTTGAATGGGAAGTGCTGGAAATAATACCCATTTTGAAAACTAAAATTTGATAATATTGTGCCAACTAAAAAAAAAACAAATTAAAATATATAGAAAAAACAGCATAAAAATAAAAAGGTTCAAGTTAGTTTAGGACAAGTCTGCCTTATTCAATACAGTATGGCATATATACAATGAGCAAATATTTTTTATGCCATAACAAATATTTATAAAATCGTTTACATCTTTAAAGTGCACATTACTATGGATTATTAAAAAAGGATCCTGCATTTGTTTACAAATTGAATTATTTTCTTATGAGTACTTTATATTGTGTGTTCGCGAAGGTGTACATATATGTATATATATTGATATATATATATGTGGGTGTATGCATGGTTTTCTTTTACAAATTGTGCGCGTGTTATATGTATATATAAATATGTTTAAACACAACAACACATACGTATAAGTATATAGATACATAGCTGAAATATATACTATTTACTGCTGAATAAACCCAACAATTATGATAATGATTGAAAACATTTATGAAGCTATGTGGCGTTTCAATCAGAAACATAATCGAAATGAAATTGAAATGATGACTTTCCGGTTTCTTAATTGATTTGATGTTTGGCCTCTGTGACCAATGCCAAAAGTGCATCCAGTTTCAAGTCTTTGAAACGCGCAAAATGATTCATCATGGGCTGAATTGCATCGGACTCAATTGCCGCCGAAATGGTTTGATTCTGTATCGTGCGATTCAGACAGGAGGCGACCTGTGCGAGAAACTCTCGCCATTTTTGACGGTTATCCTCACTATGAGTCGCATCGTCACCAGACAAGTAAATCGCTTCTGCGCGCAGTATTAAACCGACAAGGGACAGGATGCCAAACTGTAAATGCGATAAGAAGTAGATAACGTTCAAGAGCGATCAAGTGTAAAAAATAATTGCTAGCTTCTACGTACGCGACTGCAGAATATGCCCGACAATTTCTTATCGTTCTGAGTAAACGCAGCAGAAATTGTGATTATTGTATCGAAGTTCGCCTCGTGAATGTGCTTCTTGAACTCCGGATAGAGAGCAAACAGAATGCCATCCACATCTTCGCGATCTTTTTTCACAACATTCTGCAGGGCGCAGAACACACCATTCCAGACGGTCCAGCGCACGCTCTGATCGGCAATAAAAGGCATAATCCTGCGCAAAAGTATCTACGAAAGGAAGACAATTGTTATAAGTGAAATGTGTAACGCATACATATATGATAAACAATTAAATACCTTGCCCTTTCGCACGTTCATCATAGACACGACCTTGCTAAATGTGAGTCCAGACTTAAGCTTGCCGACCAGAGCGGGGCGTGGCTCAATTTCATAGTTGAACTTATTTTTAAGCGCTGGATTCATTGTCTGCGGATTATTGGCTTCAGCCGCACGCTCCTCGGGCGTTTTGTTGGCCATTTCCAGCTGCTCAAGAGCGGCAATGCGTTCGCTTTCCTTCTTTTTCTTTAACATAATAGTTGCCATAACTTCAGGACTATCCAGATCTTCCAACTTGAGTAGATAACGATAGAGTGTTTCAATATGCAGAAGAATGTGACGTGACTTGCGCATGCTACTCGGCGCCAAGACAACTTCGCTTGGATCTTCATTGGATTTATCGGTTTTTTGTCCAGCAGCGGATGAGCTTGCCCCAGATTGCTCGCCAGAGCTTGCATCGCTACCCATGATGTCGGCATCGATAATCTTACGCGGCGCGGTCACACTACCGTACTGTAACTTACCAAGCGAGTTCTCAAACTTCAAGGGTGAAAATATATAGCCAGGCAGGTTGTTTGCATTGTTGCCACTATTTGTTGCACCGCTGGCATTGCTGCTGCTTGTGTTCTCCGAATTTCGACGCTCGCGATGTTGTTGTCCGTTACGCGATCCGTTCTTGTTGCCCAACTGAACCAATATTAGTTGAGCATGGCCACGCGGCTGTGTCAACGGATGGTTCAACTGGTTGTCTTTGTGAGCCTGACTGTGCCGCACCTGACCGCTCTTGCGCTCCTTATACACCGTATAGTAATAGTCATCGATGTACGGTGTATCCGTGTTGAGCTGCGACAATTGAATCCCGATCAGCCAGTGTTTGTCGCGTGTGCTCATCAGATTTGCGTACTCGTCGAACTCATCTTGGGGCAGATTGCCGCCATGTCGATTTAGTTGCATCTGTTGGTGTTGCTGTTGTTGCTGCTGCTGCTGCTGTTGGTGTTGCTGCAGCAATTGTTGCTGCTGTTGTAGTTGGTGCAACTGATGGGGCAACAGTTGTTGTTGTTGTTTCTGTCGATCTCCAGGGCGACCCTGCTGCTGCTGGCGCGCAGCTGCTGCATTCTGCTGCAACAGCGGATGATTCTGCTGGATTTCAAGCATTAGGCGCATATTGAACATGTTGTACATCGAGTTGGGTTGTTGCTGATTGAGCACATTATGCGGTGGCAGCCGAGGCGGAGGCACAGGCTGTATGAATGCCGCCGGATGCATACCAACAGCACGCATTGCATTGAAGCTAGGATGCATGGCGAAGTTATTAAGCGCCGTGGGTAAATGTGGGTTTGGCAGTGGTCGAGGAAAATTGGGCTGCATGCCACCATGTTGCTGGAGCAGTGGATGCTGTGGTAAATTCGATGCCAACCCAGTCGGATATATAAATCCAGGTGGCGCACGATTCCCACTGAGCCCGTTCATCTGCTGGTGTTGTTGCGCTTGTTGTGGTGTTGGTGCTTGAGGCGTTGGCATCAGACCAGGAACAGGGCCTACCGCACCAGCCATTAAATGTGGACCATGAAATCCTAAATTCGGCCTTGGCGGAGGTGTTTGAGGCGCGGCCAGGAATCCAGGCGGAGCTAAAAAAAATAAAACATTATTTAAAATATATTTTGGAACCAATTTCAAACTTAAATTGGAGGTAAAGCAATTAAAGAAGAAACTATTTTTTTGTCCTTTGTCAATATCTTAACTTATTAAATATTTTCCGCTGGGCCTTACCTTTATGTTGTGGTGGCTTCTGTAGATGCTGTTGGTGTTGTGGTATAGTTGGCGTAACCACGGCATGTTGTCGGTTGCCCAGGTTAAAGTCCTGCTGCTGTAGAGACTGAGTTTGCTGGTGAAGTGAAGGTCCTGGTTGCTGTTGTTGTGTTTGCTGCGGCGGCTGTTGTTGTTGTTGCTTGGGAATAGCCTGCTGAATAATCAGATTGCGTTCAATATCCTCAAGAGTTGAGATTTTAGCCGTGGATGCTGGTGGCATAGGCGGCAATCCAAAGTTTGCGTTAAGCTCCGGTAGGGGCTTTATTTGAGGAATCGCTCCTATTTGCGGTTGAGGCTTAAACGCACTGCGGAAGTTCTCTCGAAAAAGCTGCTGATTATTCGCTGGGAACGGATAAGGTTGCGTTGCCCAAACATTCGAATCCAAGTTAATACGATGGTTTGAGTCGCTATCACCGAATGAACTTAAGTCGACGTCATCCAGTTTCATAGACGAAAGGTTTAGTTCCAGATCCGAATCGTCTAAATTAGCCCGCAGGTGCGAGGACTGATGCGGTTGGTTGTGAAAAGCACCATTCCCACTTTGACTATGGTCTATGAAATCGGCCCTTTTGCGTATTCTCTCCCCATTGCCACCGAGTCGCACCAGCGTTTCGTGGGCTTCCTCCCAATCACCATTTATCGCTGAACCAAAGGTCTCATCGTTAAGGGCGTCATACTCTTCCTCCGGGGGCTCAGCAATGCGTCCATCGTTGTCGTCCTAAAGAACACAAAAAAATAGTAAGTGTGTCAGTTGTTTCCATACTTTTACTATAAGTATCAGTGCAAAAAGCATGGTGGCCATTTCGGCAAATGCTTTCTTTCTTCAAACGAAATATATTACTCATGAATGAGTAGTTTTTCTCGTTTCTTTTTTTCTAAGTACTTTAGAATATTTTTATGTGCTGCAGGCACTTACCGGTATGCCTGTAGTTGTATCAAATCCGAAAAACGAATCGGCCATTGCAAAAAACTATTTGTTTTATAAAAAATTATCATGACTTGTCAGTCACCATGAATGGTTGAGAAGAAGAAGTCTAATGGCCTCCACACCATCCACAGGCCACATCCACACGAATCAGTGATGTTCGAAATATCGGCATGTTGAAAAATATCGATAGCTATAACGATAGTTGCGTCCCATTCAACAGTACACAGCAATGAGAAAACATCTGATGAAAACAGAGTTGCCATCCATATTTATAAAACTGATGTTTATGGTTTATTTGAAATGTTAAGCATAGATTAATTGAATTATTTATACAAATATCATTGAAATTAAATCTAATTTAAAGAAAATAAATCTATCATTGTATATAAAATAAATAACTTTAAAACTTCTGGATTCATTTCATACGGGTTTATTTTCCTTTGACAACACATTTCATTAGAAACTATTTACGAAAAGGCGAATTCTACACTTATCTTAACTTTTCACTAATTATAAGCTACAGATTTCATATGGATGAATGTAAAATACGATAACATCTCGTCATTTTAACGATAACTTCCTTTGCTCAATTTCCAAAAGTTGTTTTTTCAATTCAATCTTTTCTGCCATTAATTGTTCAATGGCAGCGTGGTGGCGCTTATCTTCCATTATCTTTTGTTTATATAGAGAACAGAATTCGTTTAATGCCAGATGCGTACTGCTGGCAACATCATCGACCGAACTGATTTTTGTACAAATGGTTTCAAGTTCCTTCTGTAGAGCTCGTTCCTTATGCCTTTTGGCACCCTGCAGGTACAAAGGATCAATATCAAGATCGGGCTTGCTTTCTTCTGGCTCATAGGCGTATCCGGTTGCATCTTGCAGTGCACTGTGATCCTCTTCTTCTGGCACAACATCCTCCACGTCGTCCATATCGTAAGTAGCATTTGATGTGTCCTGCAAATCATCGTCCGATGGATTCATTATAATTTGACTGCTATCGTCGTTAAGACGGCACAAACTGGCAATCGTCTCTTCCGCCGAGCTGAGTCCCGTTGCTAGGGGAATATTGTGCATTTCATTCTTTTCCACTTTCTTAATAATGAACCTCTTCCAGTCTTTCAATGCCTACGCAGACAAGAAATATTTAGAATTGCATGAAAAAACAATTAATATAACACACAACCTTTTTCCATGTGGCGACATCTTTTTGTGGCGGGCCATTCCCGTTGAGCTCGACTGTCAGCTGGTCCCAAAGTGATTCGAAGGCATTGCGGTTGTCCCATGACGGATTTTGAAGCAATGCGGGATGCTTCTTTATGAAGTTGAGTAGTATAAGCTCCTGTGCAGGATTTCGCGGCTTACCTCGATGGCGATCGGAGGTTTGTGGCAAAATTTTATACTTGCGATTTTGTGCCGACGTTGTGGAATTTGCGTTAGGATGCATTCGGTTCATGTGTTTACTTAAATTTGTGGTTGTCGTTTTATATGACAGCTTTGCTTTGCATATGTTGCAAAGGGCGTATGTGTCATCGACTGCCCGAAAGAAGTACCATATTTCACTCGTTTTCCTTTTCATTTTGTTATTGTTGATGCAATTCAATACAATGCACAACTTTTTATTAATAAAATGTTCAGTGTTGGAAAAAACTGAATGAAAAGAGTTGCCACCCGGCAAACAATAGATTGTTGGTACTCCTGTTGCTCAACTGTACCAAAAATAATTGTATTTATCCTTAAACATTTATTAAGAGAAATATATGATATAAGTAATAAAATATATTTAAATTAATGCGGCCAGCGGAAATTATTTTTACTATTTTATTCTTATAAATTTTATTTTATTCAATGGCGCTCATCGTTTAAAGCTGATGTGAGCGCGCTTGCGCTTTAGTGTATTTAGCCGTGCATGATTTGGGCACACTGACAACGTATTCTGCCGCGCTTAATTGGATTGCATTAATTTAACTTATATTTAACAATGGATAGAATAGTAATAAGCTTTCCAAAGGATTCCCCTGATGACGACTTCAAAACGATTTGTCGGGTCATTTGCCCGAAGAATATAATGTATGTATAAATAATATAAAAAAAGGAAAATTCTATGCTATTAGGGTTATACAGTTATTTTTTTATATGTATTAGTGTTTACGTATATGCATGCTAAATATATTATTTCTACTTACATTTTAATTTTTTTAGTGAAACTGAATTATTTATGCTGGTGCTCAAAAGGGCGGCAAAGGAGTTTTTCAAAGAAATCGTGGTCGGTTCAGATAAACTTTTACAGGTCGCCGTTAAATTGGTAAAGTCGAGAAGAGCTAAACAATCTTTGGATGTAAGTATCTCAATACCCACCTAGCAGCACTTTGTAATATTTGAATGTCGCCTTAAGGGTTTACATTTACTGAGCAAAATAATATATCGTACACCCACCGATACCACTGTATTTTTGGACGCACTTTTGGCCCGTAGCCTCCATATGATGCGCATGCAGAAGTATCCGGTAAGTGCAATTAAATAAAGTGTATTTTAGTTGTTATTAAAAATTTATACAAAATAACACTGTGCTTTTAGCTTGCGCGAAATGATCTGCTTTATTATAAGACGTTCCCGCCCAAGTTTATGACCCCCGAAGGATTAGTGCTCGTACAGACATTATTATGTTCATCTTTATATTACACAAGAGAGATTTGTGATGCGCGTGGTGAACTACATCAGTTAGAAGAGGGTTTAGGTAGGTTAAGCATTCATACACATATATTGTATTTATATATGTATATATATTATATTTCATATTTATTCTAGAGGTCTTGTCTGATCAATTAATAAAAGAGAATCATGGTAAGAAATGAAATGCTTTACAATGTTACACGTCTAATTAGATATATTTATATTTTCTAGAACTCAATACATTTTTGAGGCATTTGGAAAAGTATAAAACAGAAATCAAGGCACCGTCAAGTAATGTTCAGTTTAAAATTAGACCAAAGAGTGTCACCTATATGCCTTTGCATGGGTTCAGCTTGGACAAGAAAATTCCGTCTGCATCTGCACTATGTGAATATGTGTAAGTAAACCCAATGAAGCTCATTGTTTAACTATTTTTGATAATCTTCTGAGTTTTAAATATATATTTAGCACAGAACCAGATTGTGTCGGAGTCTACGCACGTAGAGATATACCCAAAGGTTCTGTTGTCATTGCAGAAGCTGCTCATCACTTTCAATTTAGTGCTCCATTTATGAATTGTGAAGTGTGTGCAGTTTATCAAGATAATCTCTACACGTGCAGCAAGTGCCGCTGTAAAAGCTATTGTTCGTTGGCTTGTCTAAAATCTGATTGGGAAGAGCATCAGCATGAATGCTATGGCTATCAGATTGGTATTATTCAGATGCTTGAGGCTAAACTGTTGTTCAGGTTCTTTGTCCAAGCTGCTAAATGTGTGTCTCCAGCTTTGGCATCTTTTACACTTGAAAAAGGGTATGTAATAGAGTTTAATCTTGCTGTCAAAAATTTAGCAAGAGTATCAAATCTTCGAACACATAAACTTTACATTGTTATTTTCACTTACGACGTATTTTCTTTTGCAGACCTATTCGCAATGCGATTGTTGCGTGGAATTTTATAGTTGAGAATTCGAAGTCGTACAACACGCACTCCAAACTCATTGGAGAATTCTTGTGTAGGCAGCCCAATTGTAAACTGTTTACGACAGCAAAGTGGCGTCAGCTCGTAACTATCGCTTTGCGGCTGGCTGTCTTTGTACATAATGATACAAAAATTCCAGAAACATATTTTGATCTTTTGAAATTGACAAAGAATGATAGCATAATACTTTATACAACTCTATTTCTACGTTTAAATACGCACATTGTATTGAATTCCCAACAAAATGAACTAGAGTACCAATATGGCTTGCCCGCTGATGACGAGTTACAAGACCATCAGACACAGCTGATGACACGTATGAATATGAATGCCTTTGCGTACTATTCCATTAATGCTCACACCGATTTTGTTAGTTGCTACAATAAGCTAGAACAGCGTATTGCTCCCATAAGAGATTGGAAAATTTATGAAGGTTTATTTGCCAAAACTAAGAGACTACCAACTAATGTAGGGAGTCCAATGTTTGAATATATTAGCAAACTTCTCAGTGTATGCATTTCAAAGAAAGAGATTAAAATTTATCGTGATTTGTTTAATGATGATGACTCATTATCACCATTGGAAATCGAACAACATTTTGAGAATTTAAATACCTCAGATCGTTGTGAAATTCTAAAAGCTTTTGCTAATTACTTTCATCAGTTTATTTATGATTATTTTCGCAATGAGAAGCGCCAAGAGAAGACTGCAGTGTGTTCCACATTGAAAAGCTTTACACATGCTTGCAATGCCAACATTGAGATCAGGTATAAGAGTATAAAGTATGAAAAGAAAGTATATTTATTAATCGACTCTTAAAGATCTTTAAAAAGTGGACCATATTTGGGAGTCGCCAAGGTAGATCTTAGTGCTGGAACAGAGCTGACTGTTAGCCAAGGTTCTGTCAGTCATCTAAATATGAGTCGTGCGGAGCGGCGTGCTTATTTTCAAGCTATAGGAATTACCTGCAAGTGTGCTGGATGCACATGTCAACCTTTAAAGGAACCAACAGTAAGGTTAACCTAATTTATAATATGAGAATATTAATGAGCTTATTCCTTTATATTTAAGAATATTCGCCAAGGCATCTATTGTGCGTACTGCTTGGCGGAGGTAGAAATAACTCCGATTCGGGGAAACTGTCGACAGTGTAATGCCGACTATAACGAACTGAAACAACAGTATACAAAATTTATTTCATGCGCTCTTGATGAGATACATTTCAGGGAATCCAATCACAAAGGTATGTATAAGAATTTCTTAAGTATTTCTCTCTTAAATTACATTTTCATTTCACAGCTACCCAGCGGGATATAACTGTCCTATATGGCATGTACCACAGTTACGTGACAATGCATTTTGTAGAGGCACATGAGCTACGTTTGTCCGGTGTAATTATCTTTATAGAATATCTGATTACAAAAGGTTGGGGTGCAAGATATGTGAAAGTAAATTTGAATACAATTAATTACTAAATATCTATATAAATATTGATTTCAGGTTTTATAAATCACGCATGTGATGTTATTTTCGTTCTACTAAGTACAGATTACTCTGCAAATACCCTACTTACCAAAAAGGACATCGATAAGAGGATTTTTAATTTGCTGCGACGAGTAATGCAATGTTACATTGACAATTTGTACGTAAATCTTTATTTATTAATTTACAATCATTGATAAATGTTTATTTCAGTCTAAGCTGCGATATTTTGGCTGTGGATGGAAGTTATCCCAAAATGCTTTTGTCTATTATTCAACAGAAGCTTAAGGCTCAAGAACGTGACTTTCAAATAGCAATAGAAGATCGCGAAGCTTACAACACATTTCTGGCAAATTATACAGAATATTACAAATGGAAGAAAATAATAAATGCGAATCTTACAATGTCAATGCCATTACAAAGTTATCTCAATGAGATTTAACTTGTATATCTTGAATTTAATTTCAAGATTATTGAACGTAAATGATTTATGATCAATTTTTATAATCAGATGACGCAGTATTGATAATATACAACAAAGAACATTCCATATTTATGAAGTTATTATTTACTCTATTAAGGGTATTTTATAGTCGATAACAATTAGACACTATTGTAACTATTTATAGCAAGTCGTTGATCTGTAGTTCGGATTGACACACTGTAAGACTTTGGATATCATATCACACTTTAAGTCGAACAATGATGGCGCTAGCGTGGTCAGCGACGGGCAGTGAAAGATTTCGGTTTGGCAGCGTTGGCGAGTAGTACGTAAGTCTTCGAGCAGCGTGTTATCTTTAATTTTTTTAAGAATGGTTCTTAATCTTTGCGATCTTACTAAGAATTAAAGACGGCAAGTGCGTGCTCGACAATACGGAAGATGCGTGATTCAGTCTTGGCACGACTGTTAGCACCCACAGATCGTGCGATAATGCAAAACAACAGCAGATGATCCGCCCTATATATGCAGTGCAATCGACCAACGTGCATCATAATTGTCTCAGAGCTGTGGCAGACATGAGAGTATTCACTACGGTTTTTGGATTGCTTTTAGTGGCGGTTAGCGCCTCGTGGGCGAACGAACAATCTGCTATGCCCACTAGCTGTCCCTTCGGTCACTCGGAATTTGAATTGGACTCAACTAGCAAATACAAGAGGAATAGTCAACCGTACGAAATACGTCCGGGCGGTGGTTCGAGCGTGCTACACGAACAAAATCTTGAAGCAGTGCTTAGAAGCTTTCTGCCCAAGTATAATGGCAATTCAGAATCCACCAGCAGTTGGCTTGGTGCTGAGGAGAAGACTAAAACGGAACCTATCAAATGCGGCATTCCGCCAGCAAATTGCCTGAACGACACCCAAAACTTGCACTATCGCAGCGCGGATGGAGCGTGCAACAATCTGCTGTATCCGGAATTCGGCATCGCCGTCAGCAAGTACAGGCGACTGTTGCGACCCAACTACCCAGAACAGGGTCAACCATGGCCTAATGCACGACTTGTTTCGCTCTCGATGTACGGCGAGAAGACATTGCCGGACAAATACCGTACGGTGGCTTCCATGCAGTTCGGTCAGTTTGTGGCCCATGACATCAGTCGGCTGACGGTTAAAGGAGCACCCAAGGATTGCTGCGCTGAACCACGCAATCCACAGTGCATGCCTATCCCATTGCCCGCTGGTGGACCCATTGCATACAATACGGGACGTACCTGTCTTGGTTTCGCTCGTGGTGTCACCGATGCGAACGCTATCTGTCCGAAGAGTGATCTCGGCTACAGTGAGAAACTGTCGGTAGTCACAGCCTATCTGGATCTGTCATCGCTGTATGGCAACTCGCTTGCAGAGAGTCGACGTGTGCGTCTCTTCAAGGGTGGCCAACTTCGTACCAGTTTTGCCAACGGTCAACAGTGGCTTCCAGTTAGCCAGAACTTCAATGGGGAATGTGGTAACAAAAACGAATGCTACAATGTGCCGGACAAGCGTAATCGGTTCACGCCCACAATTGCTGTGGTGCACACAGTGCTCCTGCGCGAGCACAATCGTTTGGCTGAGCAGTTGGCCCTATTGAATCCCCATTACAATGAGGAACGTTTGTATCAGGAGGCGCGCAAGATCAACATTGCGCAATATCAGAAGATCATCTACTACGACTGGCTACCTATTAATTTGGGTAGTTCCTACACGCATCCCAATGGACTGACATATCCTTATTCGGAGGACTCCAACGACTATGTGAACGACTATGATGAGAGCGTCAATGCTGGACCCTTAGCTGAGTTCTCCTCTGCCGCTTTCCGTTATGCACACACTCAGATTCCCGGCTGGTTCTCGTAAGTTCTACACTTCACACCAGTTTATATCTCTAATATACCTATCTTATTTTTGTAGAATGGTAGCTCCCAACCGCTACTCGAATCAGACGATGCGACTCAGTGACTACTTTGAGCGTCCCGTTACCATTCAACTCTTGTCTGGTGGTTCCAACTTCGCCGATCTTGTGCGTGGCATGATAACGCAGTTGCAGAAGCATTCCGATGCAAATATAGATCCTGAAATTAAGCACTATCTTAATCGCAAGGAGTTCGAGGAGTATGGTTCGGATCTCAAGGCTATGGATATTCAGCGTGGTCGCGATTTCGGTCTGCCATCGTACAATGATGCGCGTGAGTTCTGTGGCCTGCGTCGTGCCAGCGACTGGGAAGATTTCGCTCCTGAAATCTCCAATGAGGTACAAAGTCCTCGACTTTAAACCTTAAACTGTTCTAATAATTGTTGTATTTTTTGTTAGAAAATCTCGTTACTTCGTAAGCTTTATACCACACCCGATGATGTCGAGCTGAACGTGGGCGGTACTTTAGAGGTCCACACTCCAGACGGTCTATATGGACCCACTCTACTGTGTATCATGGGAAAACAGTTCCTCAATCTGCGTCGCGGTGATCGCTTTTTCTTCGAGAGGGAGAATCATCTGAGTGGCTTCTCGCGCTGTATGTGTGCATCGACTTGTTAAATGAAACAATTATTTTAAACCTTTGTTGTATTAACAGCTCAACTGGCGGAAATACGCAAGGTCAGTCTGGCCTCCCTCTTCTGTCAAAATGTGCAAAACTTGAACTACATTCAACCGAATGTTTTTGTTTTCCCCAATTCCCGGTAAGTAGTCCTCTGAATATGATATGCTTCCTTGTGTTCAATATTTAATAATTTATATCAATTTCTTCCAGAAACACCTTGTTGAACTGCAATGATATTCCTCAACTTGATTTACTCAAGTGGCAAGACCTGACTCCACAGTTGGTCAACTAAAACCCCAAAGAAAACTGGTAGCAAGGCAGTTCTCACTTTCATAAATAATTATAAGTCTAAAGAAGACTCTATTTGTATAAAAAATACTTTGTATCAAGTCTCGAAACATCACTGTAAAACTTTATATTTACATATGTTAGTTTTCGATTTATTTGATGATCAAATATATAATATTAAATTTTTTTATAATTATATGTATTTTGATAAATGATCAGGATTTAAAGCTGTCATATAGAGTTGTAATAACTTTAAGAAATATAATAGAACCACACTTTAAAGTCCATTTATCATTTGACCAAATTAATGCAATGACTTCTTCATTTTACTTTACTATGTAGTTCGTGACGCAATATGCTTAGCAGGTAATATAAACAGTTAACCTTTGCACTTTCGCTCTGACCTTGCGGTTTCTTGTAGCTGTATTCTCTGGGTTTCCTGCAAATGGGCTAATCAAATTCAGACGCACGACATCTTCACACATCGTCGAAGAAATCGAAAACAAAATATTGTCACCCCTTTTATTATGCAAAATCAATGAGAATTTTATGCAGTTTATCATAAATTTCAATGAAGATGTAAAGAAATAAAGAAATCCGTATAAAAGATGGATCGATACCTCAATGGATGTGACTCATAACGGTCCTATAGAATCTAGATTACTGAAAGTAAATTTCTGCATACATTTCGCATAACTAAGATTCCCTTGTTGAGCATCTGGGATTGTGCTTTGGTATAAAAGCGATCGATTCATCGACCAAAGAAAGCATTTTCTCTGTGAAGATGAAGCTGATCGAAGCGATCTTCTGTTTGGGTAAGTCGGATTTTATTATTCCATACTTAAATGTATATTTATTTATAGAATATATTCTTGTTATAGGCCTGATCATTGCCAGCAGTGTTGGCTCAGTGAGCAGCAAGAAAGCTGACCAAGAGACTGGAAGATTTGTTGCTACGATTCAAACGCCGGTGCCAGCTCCAGCTCCGGCTCCAGCACCTCCAAATGTAGTTTACAAAATACCATCTCCATACTATCCACATCATCCGCCTCCACCGCAACAGTGCTTCTGTCCGCCATCTCAACCAGGTCCGCCGGGTCCACCTGGCCCTCCAGGTCCACCAGGTGACTATTATATTCAAATGAGTTGAGACTTCCACTGCAATTTTACATTGTCTGTATTCTTCAGGTCCATCGGGGAAAACTGGACATCCCGGACATAAAGGAGACAAGGGCGAAAAGGGTGATAGAGGCCATTTTGGGCCACCTGGTTTGCCAGGACCTCAGGGGCCTGTCGGACCTCCAGGATTTCCGGGGCATTCGGGTCATAAGCCTTGGCCGATGCCTCCACCTGTTTACCCACAGCCTCCAGTTATAATACCAATTTATCCCAAAAAGGGCAAGGATCACAAGGGACATAAAGGAAATCCAGGATTTCCTGGATTTCCAGGAATTCCGGGCTCCCCAGGTTTTCCAGGATTGCCTGGGTATCCGGGCTATACCAATCCGGGCTATCCACCCCACAAAGGACACCACCATCATCCCGGGCATCACCACCATCCCGGGCATCACCACCATCCCGGGCATCACCACCATCCCGGTCATCACCATCATCCAGGACAGAACCACCATCATGGAAATCAGCAGCAGCCTGGCCAAGCAGAACAACCAGGGATCAATGATTATCCATGGAGAGCAACAGCAGAACAACAAATTAACAACCAGTTGATTGCTGCGATTCCCATAAAATGGTCCATCCATGATGATGATCCAAGAGAAGAAAATGAGCAATCACCTGGATTTGATTACAGTCCTTACGGGGACAATACACTAGATCAAATGGATATGAACGAGCCAACAAGTTCCTATACAACAAACACTATGTACGAAGAAGGAGAATCGAGTGATACTATCAATGAAAATGAGAACTTGAGTGGGGAAGAAAACTTCGATTCGGATAACGCTTCCGAAAATGATCATAGCATCGAGGATCAGCAAACATCAATGGATTACAATGGGGAAAATCAGTCAATGGAGAGCAACGCTATAGAGGGACGTAGCATCAAGGGACCGATTATTTTGGCCATAACCAAGAAGAAACGCCATCCATTTAAAATATATTCATATGAAAATAAAACCAAATAAACTAAATGAACTGATTGAATAAGTTTAAAAACTGTAGAACTGTTTTCACTGGGAATTTACAGGGAATATTACAAGAAACTAAGAAGAAAACAATTTTGATTTAAAAAAAAAAACATACAATTTTTACTTTAATCAAAGTTGGAACATAAGGAAATCCTTTTTTTTAAGTTACGAGGGTCGTTTGATAAGTCCGTGACTTTTTGAATAAAATATATTTTTTTCGTCAAAGAAGCGTTTTATTTCTCAACATAATCTCCTTTTAGCTCTATACATTTAGTCCAGCGTTTTTCCAATTTTTTTATTCCTTCCAAATAATAGGTTTTCTCAAGGCCCTCAAAATAGTCGTTTGTTTCTGTGATGACCTCTTCATTTGACCCGAATCTCTTACCGCCGAGCCATTTCTTCATGTTTGGAAACAAAAAATAGTCACAGGGGGCTAAATCTGGAGAATATGCTGGATGGGGTAGCAGTTCGTAGCCCAATTTATGAAATTTTGCCATGCTGACTACACACGTGTGCACCCGTGCATTGTCCTGATGGAACAGCACTTTTTTTCGCCAAATGCGGTCGTTTCTGCTTCAAATCAATATCGAATCTGTCCAAAAGCTCTGAATAATATTCGCCGGTGATCGTTTTACCCTTTTCAAGGTAATCGATGTGAATGATACCTTGTGCATCCCAAAAAACTGTGGCCATGACCTTGTTGGCCGACAGACCCACCTTGGCCTTCTTTGGTGCACGTTCACCCGGAGAAACCCACTGTCTTGATTGTTCTTTGGTCTCTGGTGTGGTGTGGTGGATCCATGTTTCGTCTACGGTAACGAAACGGCGCAAAAATTCGTTTGGATTGCGGTTGAACATCGCCAAACACTCCTTTGAAATGGTCACACGGTTGCGCTTATGGTCGTGTGTGAGCAATCGCGGCACCCATCGCGCGGAAAGCTTTTTCATGTCCAAATATTCATGTAAAATGTGATGTACCCGTTCAGTTGAGATGCCTACAGCCTCAGCTACCTCACGCACTTTCATTCTCCGATCATCCAATATCATTCCATGGATTTTGTCGACGATTTCTGGCATGACGACCTCTTTTGGGCGACCTGAACGTTCGGCATCACTTGTACTGGTACGACCACAACGGAACTCAGTAAACCATTTCTTAACCATTGAAATTGATGGTGCAGAGTCCCCATAATATTTATCAAGTCTTTCCTTGGTTTCGGTGATGGATTTTTTACGCAAAAAATAATGCTTAATTAGCACACGAAATTCACTTTTTTCCATTTTCGTTAAAATTCACGAGATCGTCTGCTTTCAATGCCTATAAAACGCAAACCAAAAAACGCAGCTTTCTCAAAATTTTACAGTCAGCTGTTAATCGATAACTGCTGACAGGAGCAGTGTTGTATTTAGAGCAGGTGCGCGGCAAATACAAAAAGTCACGGACTTATCAAACGACCCTCGTATAAAAGTTAGCAAAAATTGCCTGATGTAAGTGTGGTAAGGCCACGCCTCCTTCCTCCAATGTTATTTGTATATTTTTTTCGAATCTTGAAAAATAAAAGTAAAACATGTTAATTTAACACCATCAGGTGTTGATAATGACAAGTTAATCATATTCTGTTCGCCAATTTCAGTTCGATATTGTTGTAAGGCATGAAATGAAAAGCGAATCTATTAATCTGATATCTATGAATAGATATGTAAATTAAAAAGAACAATGCCCGATGTTTTGTTCTCACTTTTGTGTAAGCTTTCGATTAGGCCTTCAAACAATGATCGAGTTGAAAGCTAATTTACGAAAAAAGATATTCAATAAACGACCGAATTAAAATCTAACAAAAAAGTGAAACATTTAAAGATGTTAAACATTCAAAGGCGTGAATGGAGATTACAAGATAAGACCGCATGGCTTTCTGCTTATGTTTTTAAACTAAGAAAAATTTATGACTTTTTTATTTCCATTAATTTGGTAATGTTCTCAGAATAAAATTGCAGAGATTAGTCCTCTACACTTGAAACATAAAGGTATTTCACTACTTAACTAAAAATCTCTCCCATTTAAATCATAATGAAAGATTGAACAAAATAAATGTTGCCATAAAACAATAGATAATCGGTTCATTTCAAGATGCGTTCAACTTTCCACAATGCCTTCACTACAGTAATGATCTCTATATTCCCAAATCCAGAACAGAGTAAAAGTCAATTTTCATTTTCTTATATACTGACATGATTTTATGTACATCAAAAGGGGCAATATAATACATGGAATTCTAATTGACAATCTTTAAACTGATTAAGCTAATGTTATTATATTTTGAACTAGTTATGATGATATGGTATAATTTCAAGCCGATGATCATTTCTTTCCGAAGAGAATGGCGTGATCTGCAGGGCCGTGTGCGCTTTGATCGATCCACTTCGTAAGGTCCACTTGGGGAATATTGGAGCATGGCACAACAGGATTCCTATTCACAATGATACAATATTATTAGTTGGGATACATTTTCAAAAAGTTTGGTTACTTACGATCCTGAGACCGTTCGGAAGGCAGCCGGTTGCATGGAGGCAATGTGGTTGCCATTGTCGCACAGCAGACGGGCCATGCTCGCCTTTCGTATCTCAGCCAGTTGATCTAAACGAAATTGAAGATATCAACAATAATCACATAGAGAAGATTTATACTGTATTAACCTGGAGTAAAGCCTGTCATCTTATCGCCATTTTCGAAGAAGAATCGATCTCCCACACGGGTTCTATAGAACTGTTCCGTTAGAATACAAAGGAATGTCGGACCGGCTAAAGATCCAGCCACATGAGCCTCCAACGAGCCACCAACTGTCAGATCCACATCTTCGTGACTCTCATAGAGAGACTTTAACGTGGCGATCACTTGTGGACTCATCAAATCCCCGTACTCCTCCCAGGAATGTGCACGCCTTAGTCCGCAGAATTCACGCATGTCATTGTATGAGGCAAGACCGTGATCGCGATTACGCTGAATATCCAAAGAGCGCAGATCCGAACCAAAGGGCATATTTCGTCTAAAGAGGAAGTGTTTGATCTGCCAAAAGAAAAATAAGTCAATATATATATGATATCATTTAATTTCTTCTAAAGTCTTGCCCACCTGCTTGTCAAAGTTAATGTCTGTCAATTCTTCCGGCTGAGTGGCGTGTCCTCTGGTCAGCGAATCAAAGTTGTCGCCGACTTCGATAATGCCTGGACGGTTGAACCAGTCACTCAGGGTCAAAGAACCCAGCACCGAACGCAGCTCCGACAGAAGACTGTGAAAGAAGATAGGAAATTGAGGGATAAAAAGTCAGTAAGGCACATTTGTATTGAAAACGTTGACTTGAATAACTTCTGTGTTATTAATCCGATCGGATTGTAATTTGGAGGATATGTTCACATTGCATTCAGCTTTATACATACCAAAGTAGAACTTTATAAGTTTAATACTTTGCTTAATAATCGTAAATTACCGATTTGCGGGGGCGGTGGGCGTGGCATCAAACATTTGACATAAACTTGTTCTGCTCCGGATATATAGGAACCCACATACCAAATTTGGTGTCTCTAGCTTTTTTAATAGCTGAGATCTGTTGTCTCAAACAAACAGACAGACTAGTTTCTTAAGTTTTCTACTCACTCTAGTCGTCCCTCGATTTGGGAATGGAAATATCTGAACGCAGCCGTGGCATGTTCATTCAACACGCTTGGATCAATGTTAGGATTATAATCGTTGACATAGCTGCCGCCGGGTGCCTTGTAAATCAGTCGATTCTTCTCCATATTCTCGCCTCCGAGGAAGATTGGCAGCCATTCGTAGTAGCTGATCTGCTGGTACTGAGCAATGTTGATCTTACGTGCCTCCTGGAAGAGCGTGCGATCGTCGAAGTGGGGATTCAGTGCGGCAAGAGCATCCGCAATGCGATTGTGCTCACGCAGCAATACCGTCTGCAGAATGGCCAATCCAGGATTCTGGTTAACACGCACATCACCAGCTCTGTAGCACACCTCGCTGGCATCGACTGCATCACAGTCACCAGTAACATTACGAGACAATGGCAGCCACTTGGCCCCGTTGCGCTCCTCGACAATCATGCGGCCGCCTTGGAACTCACGTATGTCGCTGTTCTGCTGTATCGAGTTGCCATAGACCAATGAGAGATCGAGGTACGCGGTTACCACAGTGAGCTGCTCTGCCGGTCCACCAGTGTACTGACAGTTGGAGTCACGATCTGTCAGCGTGCGCACAAAGTTCAAGCACTCTGTTCCCACTTGCGCATAAGCGGGATCATGAGGAGGCACAATGATGGCAAAGCAGGTCTTATGCGCCGTATCCAGGCCAATTAGACGTCCATCGTCCGTGCAGCAACGTGTGGGATGTTTCTCTGTGGGGAATAGCATAGTGAGTTGATGGCGAACAAGTGATTCCACTACTGGGGCAAATCATACTGGATTGAGTTCCTCCTGCTTGCATGCTCATGTCGTGCGTCATTATCTGGCCCCATTGCATATTGTGCAGCGTGTACTCCGGATCCGGCACATCCTGTTCGCCAAAGGCCACCAGCGAGACCAGGCGAGCACTGGGTAACTCGTCTCCGGTGACTGAACGTGGTGGAGCTGAAACTCCATCGGCGTACTTGGCTGACAAGAGGCGACCATATCTAGCGAGAGAGAGATAGAGAGCGGGAATTGTTGGGCCATATATAGAAACATCCAACTGGTATTTTACTTATTATTGGGTACACCAAGGCCAGGTCGCTCTAAGTGATTGCAGGAACCATCCATGGTACGATAGGGTGTTTTCTCACAAACCGCCGGCGGGTTGGCACAGGTTACACGGCCCGGAGTGGGTGGCGTAGGTCCATAGGCAGGGATTGCGGGAGTCGAAAGTGAAAGGAATGGATTCTGCGGTGCCGGAGAGGTATCAGCCAGTGCAGAAGATAGCGCATTTCTAGAAATACCAAAATGATTAAAGATAATGCCATGGATATAAAGCAATGCGGACTTTACCCAACTAGGTACGGATCTGGTCCTTGTAGATACCGAAAGCCATGATAATTGGCATGCGAATGGGATGGTTCATTGTGCACGATTTGGTAACCAGTGGAGACCTTAAGTCCCACGCCATGGGCAACTAGACCCAAGCCCAAAATACTCAACAGCAACATATCTCGCTGAGACATCTGAAAGGGTAAATACAATCACTGTATATATATAATACATATAGATAGATTAAAGATATCAACATTGGTTCCATTGATAAGGCTCAAATTAAACGATTTTGCTGACACCTTGGAAAACAACTTGGTGAACAAATTCGAACGTATCTCAGATGGAACCACACGACTCGACGAGGGAGCGAATGTTGTAGTTCGCTGGACATTAGGCTTAAGTACCGTATAATTACTGGAGTTGTTGTTGTTGGGGCTGTAACTGGAGTCCAGTGTCCAACTGTGGCAGCTGCGGACACGTTTCAGTTTAACTGTCTAGAAACACGAACTGTGCAAGTGGGGCGCATTTTGCATGAGCTCGCGTGGCGAACAGTTGGAGACGGGAACAATCCCCCATCGATCTACGATGTTGAGACGGAGACTGCGACTTAGTTATGGAGTCAGTCAGTCCTCCAGTTATGGTCACAACTGGTTTCATCACCCATTTTGTATGTATTCATTATTATTCATTTTGATTGCGACACATTCACGAAACATGTTCATTGCACAGCCAAACAATTTGCTGCTGGAATTTGCCTAAACTCCGACAATGGCATAGTTGTATACTTTATATAGTATGTGTAGTACAGGTAGTACATGCGATACAATATTGTTGGATAGATTTATTTTTAGCATGCACTGGGAACTGCGAGCAAGCGTGAAAAGTCTCATAATTGTTGGTTTTTAATCAATTTGCAGGCTACTTATGTAAACAGTGCATTGAAAACCGGCGGGTTTTACATAATGAATTCGTCTAGCGCATTGGCCTCGAGCTTAGACCTAGACTCAGACGATGCAGCCAAGCCAAGCGAAAACCAATTCCGCCAATTGTGGAGAGCAACACCAAACCACGACTTCAAAGAGTGGAGTCAGACCTTTGTGTGAAATGCCAGCTGCATGCAAATTCGCAGATATTGGCCGCCAATACAAAAAAAAAAAAAAAAAAAAAAAAATAGGCTGCCTGCCTGCCGTGACAGAAACCGAAAGTCGAACTTAGTCTAGTCTGCTTTAATTGTCAGCCCAAAACAGAACAATGGAACCGATACAATGCAGCTCGAACTCCGCTTGGGCTTCCTACTCGAAGTGGACCACCACCTACAGTCGACTATATATACTATATAATATAGTATATGTTTGTCTTATGCAAGCCAGTCTGCAGTCTACAAATCATGCCATGTCTTGCATCCATTGCTCCATTTGGGTTAAAGTGACAAGCAAGAAAATCTTGAATTTTTATTTTAGAATTCTTAATTAGTGTTGCAGCCGGACAAGGCCAACACAGCAGCCCCATTGTTTCGGGGTCAGCTTGAGCTATGTTCTATTTGCCCCAGCGATTACGATCGTTTAGCGTGCACACTGATTATATACTATTAGCAAGGTCTTTGGTCCTTGCCTCTCTAGAAATTATAATGTGATTTGCATAGTTGTTGGCAGTAATTCCTGTACCACAGCTGCGGCATGTCTGAACGTGATATGGTGAGCAGTTCCTGGTTCCAGTTAAGATTGATATAATATATAGTAGGTATATTTACTAGATAGATGAATTGCTGCTATTTAATCTTAAGGTATCACTCTAATAATATAATCTATTAATATCTCTAATATATATATATATATGTTTAGAAACTATGTATGGTCTACTGCATGCTAAGAAATTGTAGTTTAAGGATCTGTTATATTTTTTTATGTAGACTAAATAAATATTTTAAAAAGTCATATTAATGTCCATCCATACAGTTCCTAGTTCCAGTTGCGATTTATATAATATATAGTAGGTATATTTACTAGATAGATGAATTGCTGCTATTTAATCTTAAGGTTTCTGTTTTGAAAGAACTAACGATATAATGGTATCACTCTAATAATGTGTATAATCTATTAATATCTCTAATATGTATAAAAACTATGTATGGTCTACTACATGCTATGAAATTATAGTTTAAGGATCTGTTATATTTATTTATGTAGATTAAATAAATACTTTAAAAAGTCAGATTAATGTGCATGAATATATTACAATAATGTGATTGGCAAGGTCGCTATTGCCAGATCTCCGTAATGTTATAATGTTCTGCCTGGGAATAAACAATTTAAAACTCAAAGTTCGGTTTACTAACAATTTCTTATGTGCGTAGACCTATTTTATTTAATCGTGATATCGTGCATTTTCAATTCGATTCTGTTAATTTTATGCCAATAATACGGTACTGTGATACATATCTACTTATATGGAACTCCTTGCTCGGAAAACGGAGTTGAAGTAAACAACCTGGCTAAGTGGCTTGGGTGGTGCAACTGGCATACCTCCCCTCCCTCCCTGCCAATAGATATTACCACAGCTCACCCCTTCCGATGCGAGGAGTTCAACAACATTGTCCAAACCGGGCAAATGCGAGCAAATTTTTACGACTTTAACGACTTCTAATTAAAATCGAATTCATATCGTCGCAGACATTTGTTGATCATTAACGTGTAAAATAGCTCAAAGCGGGATGGCGTAGAAATTCGCCACGAAATGATTGATTTATTGACGGCTTGGCAGCCTTATGAGGAGCTGCAGCGTTGCAGCGCCTGCTCCATTATGGATACAGATGTACATATCTGTCAATAGCTGAGCTGCAATCCGGTGGGAGCTAGCAGGCACTGGGAGACTGGGAGACGACGAGTGGAGGCATGTCAAAATCGCGATAAGACGACGTGGTGTGCACACAAATCGAGGATCGAAGACATTCCGCTTGATCTGGGTAACGAGCACTAATTGAAATTGCCATTTAAAGTGAAAGTGTCCCAAGTACTCCGAGGGGCACCTTAGAGCACAACAAGACAACAGTTGCCACTTGATCTGGTCTGGTTTTGCTTTGTTTTTTTCCTATCGAAGGTTGCGTAAGATCTTGTGAGATTTGTGCGATCCATGCGTGATAATTGCAAAATGTGCTTTAACTGGCAAATCACATTATTGCTGCAACGATCTCTGACAGTTTCATGTATAATTGATGCCAATAACTATACCTTGCCACATAGGTAACCCCCCCACACACACACACACACACACACATGTGTCATGCGTGCCCCAGAAGAAGTCAGGTGACTAAAACAGAGATTGGTAACTTGTCCCACCTGTGCGGTGCCTCACATGACCGAAACACTCAGCACACTCAGCTCAGAGCTCAATCAACACTTAAGATCCCCGACTCGCTCGCATATTCAGTATAAATGGGTACTCACTCACTCACTCACGCGGTCGCTTTATGAACTCGTTGGGCAGGGACCGGTCGATCGGTCGTACGATTTTTGGTGTGCGAATTCATTACAAACTCAGCGTTTCGGCATTTTCTAATTGCGATCGCAGTTTGCACGGATCGCAATTTGCAAACGCCTTTACGGTCGTAAATTTAGATGCTCCATACTAATTGATTCTTAACTGTTTTGAACCGAATTGGCCGAAACGCTCGGATAGCAGGTTTTTATTTCGACTTAGCCAAATGCGGTTTAGCATGTCGATATTAATTTTAATGTTATGTTACGCGTGTGCTGTAATTGAAGGAGAGGGCAACGAGCCTATTCGGATATTTTGGCTCGTGATGCATAAAATTGGTTTGAAGTGAACTGACCATATTTTTGTAGCTTTTCGTTTATGTTTTCGTGTCAACTTTAAGCTGTCATTTCCTTTCGAAAATTGAGGTTTCAGCACACAGGAAATTAAAAGAAAAACGATCTTAAATTTTATATTTATATTTTCTCAGTAAACAATTTGCTTTCAATTTGTTATGTTCCTTATATAGTGGATTGGAATCTTCGACCACACCCCGGGAATTCGATTGTTTTTTTTTTTTTTGTTTTGTTTTCAATTTTTTGGAATCTTTGACCTCCCCGGGGGAGTTCGATTGTTTTACTGCGCCGCAGGCACAAAAGTCAACAGTAGCTAATGCTGCAGTTGACGTTCTAGGTCCGATTCCAAGGTAATATAAGCTGCCTTTCGCTATGCGGCCGCCTGACATATCACGACTCCAACTCCAACTCCGACTACAAATCCGACTCCAGGCAAATGTTGCCCGTTTTACTTTTAATTACATAACCAAAGTCGCCGCACAGATCGCCATCTGTAGGCCCGAACGACCCGAGGAAACCCCCATGGCGCATACGAGTTCGCTGTTCACTATTCGTTATTCACTATTCACTATTTGCTATTCACTGTTTACAGTCTGCATTCGATTCACTTTATGATCTTTATTTATTTGCTTTGATTTTGTGCGTACACTTTGCAGTTTTTCATACGTTCAATAAACAATTTCCTATGCTCGTTTATAACTGTAAAATAGGCAATGTCTACAATCGAATATTGTAATGAGTTAGGAGCAGGTTGTAGGGAACAACTTTTCATTTTTAATTAACATGCGTTTGTGTTTCCTATTTGAATTATTCTACGAAATGATTTATTATAATCGAAAGTAATGAGAAATACTATGGATTGCTTGAGGAACTAAGTAGAGTAATGAGTAGACTACGTGTATGTCTAAAATGCAGTTTAGATCATACAATTTAGATTAGTTTTTGTGGTAAAAACAATCGGGTTTTGTTGGTGTTAATCATATGGTCTGAAAACCACATAAAAACAGTTAGATCGGCTAATGAGTCCGGCTACAATTTGATAATCGATAATTCCGAATTCCTACAAGTTTTTAATGTTCAACTCTCGCTCTCGGAAAACCCGTCTAAGTTATGGGAACCAAAAGCTGAACATACCGTGAATTGTTTATGTTTCCTGTCAGATCCAAATCGGTGTTATTATTTTCAAATTTATGTAGAGTTGCAGCAAATTAAGAAGTTGATTCAGTTTCGAGACGAAACTGTCAACGATTATGCGATTAAGATCTGGTACAGTTAGTTAGTTAGTTTTAATTAGATGACAATATAAACTTTAATTAGGCGGCGAGCATTTCGACCTTATGTGAAGACACTGTTATTCAATCGACGTTTTCCCATAACTGGGCGAGTACGGTTAAGAGGGGGATGGGGGCTGGCATGTGGTGTGGAGTCACTTGTTTTGAGGCGCAATTAAAACTTGAGGTAATTATGATGCTCTTAGCGCAATTGCCGCGTCCGGCCCGGTTCCGGCCGCATGAGGCGGCACTGAACAATGCCAACCAGAGCAGATCGGCAGAGACGGCATTGTCTTTTATAACGGAAGCGAGTCGAGATAGACCGGGGGACAGGGAGAGAGAGAGTCAACCAGACAACAACAGTGACAAGACACGCAAGTGAAACGTATCACGAATTGACGAATCTCAAAATCCGTAGATAATGCGTATCGCCGTTATTTCGGAAGCATGTTGGGTGATCTATGAGTAGCTCGTGGTGAATGTGAATGTGAATGTGAATGCGTGATTACAAGTAGCGTGTGTGGTAAGCTTTAGTGTCACCTGCCTGCTGCTTGGGGAATTCGCCAGGCAAGCCAATTTAGCAGGATTTACGACTCTTTGTTCGCACTCACATTCATTCAAACCGCTGCGAATTTATGTGTGAATATCTTCAGCTTCCATTCAAATACGCCGGCTGCGGCAGACAACACGACTAGAGGAGGTAACCGGCCAATGGCACAGCGGGTAGATGAAGTTGTAATCGTCTCAAATTATGGCCAGATGCTGCTCGGGGCTGGCCCCTGGTCGACGCGCCGTCTGCCACAGCAGACAAGAGAAAGAGACAGAGTCAGAGACTGAGACAGAGACTGAGACAGCGAGGTTCAGGCAATTGAAATGCAATTGTGGTCGGGTGGGAAACCAAGAGTTGGGGGTAGGGGGGTAGACCTTGACTTTGAAACTGTTCAAGTTTCTTGAGCTGCTGCAGTTGAAGCCAAATTAAATCGAAAACAAAACCGAAAGCGTGCTGCAGACCCCAAAACAGGTTGAACCGACTCACGATTCATTTGCTTTCTTTGGGGCATCGATGGCGACTCGTTTTATCGCCTATTAAGAGGTCACTAACTGCAATATGGTCATTAAATTATCATCGGACATTCAAGCTCTGCATATCAAGTAGACTCGTTTTGAATGCTTCAGTTCTTTTAATTACTGCAAAACGAATTATAAGTTTAAACTGAGTTTACATAATAACGTAGCTCATTTTATTATGTGTTTTTTGGAAGTTATGTGTGCCTGTATATTTATGAAATTTGTTGGAGAGATTTGCTTATGCAAGAGCTGAAGAGAGGCGTATTTGAATTTTGGATAAATATTGAAATTTACAATATATTCAAATATATAAAACTCTATTGAATTCTAAGCTGATTCTTTAAGAATTAGCAGGTATTCAAAAGTTAATAATCTTAAAATCCTAAATTAATATTACATTTAAATCTTGGATAAATATTGAAATTTACAATATATGCAAATATATAAAACTCTATTGAATTCTAAGCTGTTTTCAAGCAAATTCTTTTTAAATTGGCAGGTATTCAAAAGTAAATAATCTTAAAATTCTAAATTAATATTACATTTAAACTATATAGTTATTATACCATCTATATTTGACTGAACTCTTATGAAATTTCGGATATTCAAGGGTTAGATTAATACTAATTGTGAACTCAATATTGTGCTATATCTAACAACTTATACAGTTCGCATTCTAAGTGGATTTGGCTTCGGAATGCTGCCAGCCGTCAAAGTCGCATTCCGCGCAACGCGCCGCTAATTCAGCGCTTAATAATTGCGTTTATTTAAGTTATTAATTAGCCCACAAGTCGTAAGGTAGAGTCGGGGGTTCTCAAACCATTCGTGAACCATTCGAGAGTGCAATTTGTCGAAACGCCTCCCAGTTGGCCAACCAACACGCCAGTCGCTTGTGCTACCAACTCTGCCGACTTCGTCGAGTTTCCCATTTTGGAGAAATGTTAACAACGTTATTACTTGCGTGCTATTTGGGGCATTTAAACGATAATTGGGCCGGGGACTTTCGGTTGTATCCCCCCCTAATATGGTTAGACCACGGCGAGAATCCGTTGATGATTACTTAAGCTTCAGTTCAGCATGTGTTGCTGTCGAGCATGTCAATTGTACAATGATTCCCATAATTATATGGCGAAACGATACAAGATACTATATATGTACGTGTATGTATAAGAGTACAATGTATAAATATTCAAATCTTTCGTCTGCTGTATGAAGTGCAATTGGACATTTGATAGCGGGAAGGGGTTCGTGTTCGTCTTTAGGTTTTCCCATTGTCTTAATCTCGAGATGAGGGCCCAATTATAAAGTCATATTACATTTTCGCAGATATCATCTGAACATATGTAAGCTTGTACTGGATTAATTGCACTGGCTTATCAATGCGCTGGATTGAAAGTGAGTTTGTCTTGTCGTAAACATAATGTGGTTTTGCATATTTGACTTCTGGGTTGGGGTTTTCTCTTAATATTTCTCTATTTAAAGCCGAAACGAATGTAATCAACGAGTGAATGGCAAGTCGTCAAGTTGTGGTTATAGCACCACACTCACATACTTAAAAACACTCACTGCCAGGCTTAAGTCGAGATTGCGCAACCTGCCCAAGATCCCAGCCGAGAGTGTGGGATTAACGGGGAGACAGACAGAGAGAGAGAGAGAGAGAGGGCGAAAGTGGGCATAGCTCAGCTAACAATCTCATAATCTTGCACATTCACAAGTTCAATCTGTGGTTCCGTATCGGGGTTCTTTTGAATACCAATCACTCGACTCGATTCAGTTTCGAATAGACCCGGTTAGGTCGTTTTATATAATTTATGTTAGCAGTTCGGTGATTTATTGACTGACTGCATCGATGATTATCGGCCAATAATGTTGAGTCCACGTTGTTGGTTTTATTCAACACAATGAGGGGGCGTGTCCAATTAGATGGCGTAAATTGCCCACCGTGCGCTACACGTAAACAACAATTCGTGGTTTTTGCTTTTGCTTTTACGATTATAATGAAGCTGGCATTACGTATATGTATGGGAAGGGAACTCTAAGGGTTAAGTTATGGTATGTGAAGTTGTGGCTCTGCACAGTTCGTGATAGATGGAGACCAACAACAACAACAACAATAACAAAAGCAAGAAAACAATAAAACAAAATAGAAAACGAATTCAACTATGAAGGTCGCTCGGTTGGTATCTTAAAATAATTACCTTACTTTTAATAAACACACAAATGCACTTTGAAACACAATTATTGTGCCACTTTCATCACACACACACACACGTACCATACCCATAGGTCTCATAGTAACAATGGACTGTAATTTGATTTTAAATATGTAATTAAAGGCGGTCGACAGAAACTAGTTTAAATAGTTGCTAAGGGCAGGGCCTGAGGACATAATTAACAAATCGCATTCAATTATATAAATTCACCACAAATCTGACACTTGGTAAAACAAAATAACTTGCTTCTGTCTATATCGAATAACCCGTTGGATCTGTGTACATATAACACATGTTTTTATATCAAATACAGCAATTTATATGGATTAGATTAGATGTCAACAATTTGTTGAAAATCTTGTTTTGTTTACTTGTTTCTTGACTTGTCACCGATTTTGGTTAAATTGAAATTAATAATAAAATTATTTATGATATTTCGAATTTAATTACTTTTTTATAAACGCATATATCTTAAATCTGTATATTAAGCGCAGTCGATGCCATAAAATGTTTAAATGAGTAGGGTAAGCGCAATGTTTTTTAGATCCTACTTTGCACGACCTTCAGAATTGATCTGAACTGAACCAGATCGATTGAAAATTGAGTTCTTAAAGTTTTTTTTTTTTCAAGACAGGTTTAAAAATTCCAACCAAATATGGATTGGTCGTTTAAAAAAAACAATTGGGTTTTTATTTCAGTACACCTAAACAAGTTCATTTATAATAACGATCCCCTGAGAATAACCCATATATTTTTTGTTTTTGTTATAAAATGAACTAGTTATGCAGGCACAACAACTCTCTCACTTGCCTGGATTACGAAATTAACGGAACTACGCTGAGGGAACTACGTAATCCAAAGAAATGGGTGCGAGCCTATAATTTTCAATTAATTGGCAGCAGATACCAAAATTTGCCTATGATGCAACTAATGCTATAGCACTTGCTATAAGTACGTACTATATAGTTGCCATAAATACTGTTACTTGCTCTACTCACCATACTCAATCGCAATTACTGAAGAAATACTCGCACTTTCAAATTCTTTTTAATAATCTTTCACTTTTTATTGCTCACAACATGCATCTGCAATGCGAATACGAGCACGAATACTATGAATACGAATACGAATAGAGACGAATAGGTACACGAGCACGAGCACACAATTTACAATCCAAGAATTACCAAATCGCGATCGCGCATTCCACGCTAAGTCGGGCAAATTATATCAATATTTTGATATTTAACAGCCTAAGTAATATTGACTTGCTCCGTAATTGATTCGCAGTTTCATTAGCTACTCATTCATTCGCTCATTCACAACTCGACACCTGCCCGCGAGTGCCGCGATCGGATCGGATCGGATCAGATCGGATTGGATTGGAACGGGTCGGCTAAGCTCGGCTTGGATCGGTTTGGATCGGTTTGGTACACCTCGGTGGAGTCCAGGCCCCAAGGTACTACTGTCGGCGGCAAACTAACTGGCCTGACGCTGAATTTGGTGCTTTTATAACGAATCGACAGCGGCGGCGGCTTTGGCTGCGGCTGCGCGGTCGCGGCGGCTGCACAAAGCCAGCAGCAGCAGCAGCAAAAGCCAGTTCCATGCGGGCAGAGATGCAAGCGTGTAAATCAAAGAAGTTTGCTTATTTTTTCGCTCTGCTCTAATTTAAGAGCCAGCGACAGAGACGGCAATAGAGGGGGCTGTGCGCGGGGGAGGGGGACTTAGTCAACTGGAGCTATTGAATGTGCTTAGTCGCAGGTTTTTAATGCGAGTGTGTGTGTGTTTATGTTGTTGGCCGTTTGTCATTTTTGGCTAGGACCCGCGATGCCAAACAATGTGTGCCAAATGTTGTTTGTTTAACTCACACATTGACACTTGACACACACACATACACAGTTACCTGCTACACACTCGCTTGAACCCCTGCGACCTCTTTCGTCTTGGAGCCTTGCGCAATGTGACGGCATCTGTGACCTAGAAAGCTTTTCTTTCGAAAAAAGTGTTGCAAAACTCTTGTGCGACACTGTTTCGGTTAATTGTTTTCATTAATTAAACAGTCGGACATACGTACACACACATACATATGCATGAGCCCACACATACGTTTTCAATCTGTCCGGGGCAGCATAACAAAATATCATTCCGTTTCCATTTGCTGCCGCTGCCGGTCACTTTGCGGCCTCAGAGCAGCATAGAAATTCATTGCACGTTCCTACATACATATGTATTCGTACATATGCACATACATATGTATGTACATCGATGTTGTAGGTACAAGTAGAGTACGCTGCACATTTGTCACACGCTTTTCGAAAAACTTGTCACTTGGCCTTCAAGTCTGGAAATGCTTTTAATGTTCTGTCTCCATTTGCATCATTAGAATTCATTTTGAAGCCGCTCTCGATCGGATTGGATCGTTTTCAAAAACAACATATATATAGATATGTCTTGTCCGTTGCTTCAGACGCTTCCTTGAGCCATACGATTTATGGTATCGGTTGGGGGCTTTGTTTTCCATCTCATTATTATTATACCATATTATGTTATTCGCTGCAATTATATTTCATGTGACTGGGACACTCATGTTAATTGCACATTCATTTGGAGCATTTATTCAATTAGCCAACTTCAAACGTGTTTCTTGTTGGCACATCCGTTTCACACACACACACACACAAACTTCGAGGCATTACAATCCAGGGAGAGATAATATTAACACCCTTTAATGCGATTTACGACTGTGCGAAAAGTGTTTTGTTGCCAATAAGCTAACAAAATGTAGGTTAATAAACTTTGTATGAATAAATCTACAAATTTAACAATTATTTACTAGAGTTTTACAATATTAACTACCCGATTAATCTAAGAAAATGTCTCTTTAAAAAGTAATGGTATGCACATGGTATCCCCATGGTATCCCAAATGGATGTGCCAAATTTTATAACTATAGCATACCTATTTGCAGAAATCCGTGAGAATCTCGCTCTTTAATCAGTTTAATAGGCTGTATGTTTTCTGATAATATTAGGATATTGTACCCCATATGGGTTATTATATTACTTTAGCTCATCACTTGTCAAGATCTGTAAAAATGAAATTTAGTTTTCTTTTTTTTTTTACAACTAAGGAGATTCTACGTAGAGATTTATCTTAGCTCGATGATACAATATGTGTTTAGCAAGGTTTGGCAATCTTTAACGTAATTTACTTAATACGAAAAATCCTCCGACTGGTCGCAGACAAATTACCAAAAGAAAAGCGATCACAGCATTAATTGGTACGTAACAAGTTTTTTTTTGTCTGTTCGCCGTTTTTCATCTAAATAAATTATCCGATCGCGTTGTGCAAAGAAAAACAAGTAATTCGTAAAAGTTTACATTATACCGCGAGCATGGACATCGTATTTGGAATTCTAGAGTTTTTTTTTGTCATAATGCGAACACATTCAACACTTAAAGGCGGTGGGTCTGGCAAAATAGAGTGTGCTAAACAAAGGAATACCTCTTGCAGGAATTCAGATTTAATCATAATAAATAATCAATAGTAAGAGGAAATAAATTGAGATTTCTAACATGAATATTCATATCATCTATATATGAGTTTCTTAACTATAAGGAACGCTCTTTCAAACCGTATTCTCTTAAAGCAAACCCGTCTCCTAGTATGGTAAACGGAAAACCTACTTGCCCAATTTCAGGTGTCAACCGTGTAAACATGCAGGCGGCCAGACAGACAGATCTCCAAATAGAGAAACCATGCTCGAAAGACTGTATCTCTAAAATATCATATACCCGATTTTACTGTTTACAGGGCATCAGCACTTCAAGCTATTTAAGAGATATTATCGATTTTGCCAGTTTTTTAAACAATTTTTGCTACACATGTACAGATTTTTATTTACCATAAATAATACATACATGAAAGGAACGATATAAATAATTGAATTGCAATACTCTGAGGATTGCGCCGCATTAGATAATTGGGGGGAAAACAATGTGTATGTGTGTGTGTGGGTGTGACTTGATATCAAAGTAGCCTAAAAGATCTCGTCCTTATTTCCATTGGATTGATCAGCCTTTTGTCTGGCACGGGCCAACTTGGCGGACAGTTCCGAAGACCGAATGGTTTTGTACTGAAAGTGATAGATTAGAAAGATTTAGATAAACTGGAAAGAAACTTGTAGTTACCTCGCAGAAGTTCTTCTGTAACACGATCTGTGAAATGAGACGCCGACTCTCACGCTGCCCGAAGTAACTCTCGATCGTGTGGGGGGAGAGGGCGAAGATCTCCTCGCCGCTGAGCGTATGCAGCCGCTTTACAATCTCATCGGAGAATCCCTTGCCACGCAGCCATTCCTCCACTTCCTTGGGCTTCGAGTTCTGGGTAATGAAGATTTCGGGTGTCTTCAGGATTTCGAGGTCTCGACGACGTTGTCGCTGCTGCAACTCAATGACCAGCTCATCGTTCACATTGCCCTGCATAAGGTATGCCTCATCGTCGGCATCGCATTCGTTGCGAGCTCGCATGGCTAAAGGAAGGAGGAGGAGCTTAGGATCGGCAGGCAACTCTTGCAACTGACTAGGGATGTGCTTACCTGCAAGTGCTCCGGCAGCGGCCATGTTGCGCTTCAGTGTGCCACTGGGGGTGGGTGTTTGGCTCTCACTCGCCGGTGGCATCGGTGGTGGCACTGGTACATAGGCTGGCATGGAGTATGAGCGTGGCATGTTCTTGGCGCTAATTGGCTGCTGGGATTCGCGCTCTGCAGGCGCAGCATACAGTGCCATCGTATTGCGATAGAGTGGATTGTTTGCTTCTCCAGCTGCTGCTTCACCGTTCTCAATGGCCAGCGAGGCCAGGGAGTCTGTGTCGCGTGCATTGCGGCTGGGCAGGGGCTCAAAGTTGATGGGAACCAGCACAGTGTTCGGCACGTAGCCAATGTTGCCCACAGAGTTCCGCGCCTTCCACCAGTTGCGAGAGTCGTCAATTATCTGTGTGGGGGTAGTATTAATAGAGATCTCAAGACACACGATGATTTACTCACCTCAAGGTATTCACCCTTGGTGACATTCAGCTCCTTATCATTGGTCGCAGTCTTGTTGAAAGTCACCTCGGCGATCTGCACATTGCGACTCTGCAGGCGACTCAGCCAGGTGCGATTGGTGTTCGGACTGAGTGGTGTAGTAGCTATGGGAGTCTGTGGCTTCTTGAGGGCCGGTGCCAAATACGGTACTGTCTCATCGACATCCCAGTCGGGTGACCATTCGTCATAGAATATGGGATGATATTTGTCCGTGTGATCCTTAAACTGATCCTTGGGCACAGTCCAGTTGGGGCCGAGGCTTACCCACAAATCCTTCTCGTTGGTATCCAGTGTACCGCTAAGAAATCCAATCGTTTCTCGACGCAGTAGCGGATTGACAATGCTCTCGGGCAAATGAGCACCCTGGTGTACATCGTTGCACACGTTCACAATCGTCTGCAGGGAGACGAACACACTGTGAATTGGGTTCACTCCCTTCGTGAAGTGATTCTGCAGCTTCACAGCGAAATTTAGTGCCAACTTGATCTTGGCAAAGATGTCGATGAATTCGCTCTCGATGGGCGGACGCGATCGCATGATCAGTAGACCTTCTCCATGGGGATTGTGTTCGTTCTTCCGTGACTCAAGCTCCTGCAAGGCCTCCGCTGCGTAGTGTAGTCGTGCTATAAAGCGTTCTATATCCTCGCTACAGATAGAAGCAGAAAAAGGCTATGAGAAGTCTGTGATCTTAAGTTTCCAATATCAGCTGAGTAGTTAATGATTGATCTATCTGGGGAACGAACTTAACTTACAAGCAATGGTTGAGTACCAGCACATCGCGATCGGTTTGCTCTCGATCCTGTGCGTTCTTCTCGGCCGCGATGCCCGCCGCAGCTGCCGCAATACCAAACTGATCTTTGCCCTGGTGGTTGCCTGGACGCTCCGGTTTGGGCAGCCGGATGGGCGTCCTATTACGATCCACTGTCACTGGCACCCCGCTGCTCAGCTGCCGCAGATCCTCCACCAGATGCACTGAGCTAACATCAATGACCTATGCCAAGTTGAGCTATTAGCAATGTTTTTGTTATGTTTCCCACTTGGCTTGACTCACCTGGAATATGTGCATCTCGGTGTAGCCCAGCTTGGCGCCTGGTACCGTGAATATCAATATATTATTGTAAGTCTCCTTGGGATCTTCACTGATAAAGGCCGTCGGTTCGGTTATCAGACTACCCGGGAAATTTTCAATTTCTTTCATTTCCTCATCGAGCATGACAAGCCATTGGCCATTGAAAGACATATACATCTTGTGGGGCCAAATGCCGCCGGTCTTATCTAGCTCGATGAGCAATTTCATTTTCTCCTTAGGCTGTTTGGCTTCTGCCTCATTTTTCAGCTTGAACGTGGCCAGGTGATCCAACGCATATGTCGGCTTATTATCGCCATTCTCATAGCCGCCGTTATCAATGGAATGAGCTCCATTTTCATACCCGTTTCGGAGCATACTGCTATAGGGGTAAGTACAAAAGATATCAATAATAATAAATACTGTAGTGGAAAGCGTAATCAAAACTTGATTAAACCGTAAGACTTCCTCAATTCAAAATTCAAGATGATACAACAATTAAAAGTAAACACTTTCGTATTGATATCACAATAGAGGCATCAAAGAATATCTTTAAATTTTCAGTAAAAGTAAAGAAAGTAAAATAATGCATTTACTAACCCCATAAAAAATTCTTAAGTTTTTAATTGAGTCAGGAAACTAATTACATTGTTAACTGAAAACGAAGCACGCGCTTGGATTGTATAGTTATTCAACTATATAAGTACACATTATTAAGAGTTTACATAGTCAAAGATAAAGTTTGTGTACAGTAGCGAATTTTATATTGCACCCATTCAAAATAGTTTCAAAGGGGCATATAAAGTTTGTGCAAATGTATATGACAATCAGTAGGAGGAGTGTCAGACCATATCACATAATTACTATATATGTATGTATATATTTATATATATGTGTGAATAATGTTATCTGCTCTTCTCTATAAATTTTCTAAAAATCATACCGTTTGCCACTGATTTGTATTGGTTTATATATTTTTCCTTCATCCAAATTTTAAAGCGTTTTTGACATTTTCCAAATTCTTAATATAACATTATATGTTGAAAAACTCGATTTAAGCATGTCAAGTTGTGATAACTTGATGAAAATAATGTAAATGTGCTCTAATTTCAAGTTATGTACATAGATAATGTAAATACGAGGGTCGTTTGATAAGTCCGTGACTTTTTGTATTTGCCGCGCACCTGCTCTAAATACAACACTGCTCCTGTCAGCAGTTATCGATTAACAGCTGACTGTAAAATTTTGAGAAAGCTGCGTTTTTTGGTTTGCGTTTTATAGGCATTGAAAGCAGACGATCTCGTGAATTTTAACGAAAATGGAAAAAAGTGAATTTCGTGTGCTAATTAAGCATTATTTTTTGCGTAAAAAATCCATCACCGAAACCAAGGAAAGACTTGATAAATATTATGGGGACTCTGCACCATCAATTTCAATGGTTAAGAAATGGTTTACTGAGTTCCGTTGTGGTCGTACCAGTACAAGTGATGCCGAACGTTCAGGTCGCCCAAAAGAGGTCGTCATGCCAGAAATCGTCGACAAAATCCATGGAATGATATTGGATGATCGGAGAATGAAAGTGCGTGAGGTAGCTGAGGCTGTAGGCATCTCAACTGAACGGGTACATCACATTTTACATGAATATTTGGACATGAAAAAGCTTTCCGCGCGATGGGTGCCGCGATTGCTCACACACGACCATAAGCGCAACCGTGTGACCATTTCAAAGGAGTGTTTGGCGATGTTCAACCGCAATCCAAACGAATTTTTGCGCCGTTTCGTTACCGTAGACGAAACATGGATCCACCACACCACACCAGAGACCAAAGAACAATCAAGACAGTGGGTTTCTCCGGGTGAACGTGCACCAAAGAAGGCCAAGGTGGGTCTGTCGGCCAACAAGGTCATGGCCACAGTTTTTTGGGATGCACAAGGTATCATTCACATCGATTACCTTGAAAAGGGTAAAACGATCACCGGCGAATATTATTCAGAGCTTTTGGACAGATTCGATATTGATTTGAAGCAGAAACGACCGCATTTGGCGAAAAAAAAGTGCTGTTCCATCAGGACAATGCACGGGTGCACACGTGTGTAGTCAGCATGGCAAAATTTCATAAATTGGGCTACGAACTGCTACCCCATCCAGCATATTCTCCAGATTTAGCCCCCTGTGACTATTTTTTGTTTCCAAACATGAAGAAATGGCTCGGCGGTAAGAGATTCGGGTCAAATGAAGAGGTCATCACAGAAACAAACGACTATTTTGAGGGCCTTGAGAAAACCTATTATTTGGAAGGAATAAAAAAATTGGAAAAACGCTGGACTAAATGTATAGAGCTAAAAGGAGATTATGTTGAGAAATAAAACGCTTCTTTGACGAAAAAAATATATTTTATTCAAAAAGTCACGGACTTATCAAACGACCCTCGTATAATCAAGTTTCCTCGACAGTTACACTCACATAAACTTAAGATTGCATTGAGTTAGCTAGGTAGATAGTAAGTATACGTATATGGCAGATTATAATCAACAGTCCAACCTATACGATTAGGAATACGACATTGGTTTTCAAATTTATTAATTTTTTGAAACCTTAAGAATATTTGTGATAATATTGATCTAGATGGTTGAATAGGCAAAGACGAAAAATGTTTTACACTCGATTTTTAGGGTAATAAAATATGTTTGTACATTTTTTATGGTATACATATGTATATCGTACAATGCCCCATACTTTCCCAATTTCGCATCTTTGTTGCGGAATTTATTAGTACAATTTGCCAGAAATTTATCTTTTAATTAAACAGTTGAGTTCGATAATCTCAAACGATTGCAAATCTATTTTTAATATTCACCTACGCGTAACCACTACGGTTCGAAAGTATCTCAGGGTTCTGTTCCCCGGCTTGACCATTGCGATGCGACTAAAGTAACAATACTAATTTGAGGTAATTCCAAATTGAAAGTTTCAGCCGATGTTGACCGTAAGTTATTCGCATCATCGCATGGAGATGTCAGGCAAATATACCCTATAAATATGTGCATGTGCTCATGGGTTCATAGTACTGTTTGTGCAATACACCTGTGCGATTGTGAATACAATCACGAATATGAATATGAATGGGAATGGGAATGCGAATGTATGAGTGTATGAGTGTGAGTGCCCTACTGATTAGATAAGCGAACGCAGGCACCTTACTGTCAATGCCACAAACAGTTTTCCAACTACTATCGCGGACCGCTAGAAAATTCTTGGCCCATGAAGCAATCTTTTTTAAAGGTATGTTACATAAGCCCCCAATTAAAGGTCGATCATATTTAGTCCAAGATTGTATTGTGGTTGAGTTTCTGCAAGATTTACTGTTCCGTTCCGAGAGTGACATCATTTTCACTATCATATTCTTGGTATTGCGATACTATACATATATCTACACTATATATACGATGGTTATATACTTTCTGAGTGAAGTCGCGACTCTATCTACACTCGATCTTGATTTATTTCTTTCGTACATCTGTTTATGGCTTATCAAGCGCGGGATGAGCAATTCTTATGCCTTATACCCAAGATATATATAGTATGGGTTCTCACTCACACTGGGTTGCTCTGGCAGAAGCTTGCACTCTCGACACGACGCGAATCAAATTGGAACTAACTGCCAATGGCAATGGGCCATGGGCTCCAACGATATCAGTGGGTTGGTGTGGTGGGCTCTTCGAAACACATACACACACCGACTACTTATTAATTGATTGCTCGAAATTGTTCCGTTTGAATCTTATCGGGGCACTGTACGCAAAAGGTTTTATCTGTAGCTACATATGTGTTTGTTTTCATTTCGAGCATTATTTCTGCGTTGTGTATTTGTTTCAGTTCCCTCTTAAATATAGCTGCATTCCATTTACCCTTCTTGTATACAAATACAGGTACAGCCTCATATCTTGCCAATCAGTGGGAATAGTTATAGTTTTCGGCTAAGTCGTTTGCTAAATTTAAAATTGGGAAACATTTCACTTCGAGAGACTGAATCAGCAAGAGCTTAACTAGTCTGAAACCTGTAAACCATAACTATCCTTAGTAATCCTTTGTGACAAACAGTAATTATATGTGGTGCCTGCTAAATAAATCAAAATAGAAAATTCCAATGAATTCCGATATTTCGTAGTTAATACTGTTGGTGTGACCTTTGCTTAGCCTGAACGGTTCCGAGTTGGTAATTTATAAATCAATCATGGACTGAAGAACTGGATATTATTTATTATCATCAAAATACTATTAATGATATATCTAACTTTTTTAACACTTTAAAGAGATGATTTGATTTCAATAGTTTTTGGTGTATTATTTCTTTATTTTGGCATCGTGTTAGTCATATTTGTTGCTTAAGACTTAAGTTTAGTTCTTGTCCGATATTCCACTGAAGTTATAGGGCGCAGCTACGAACATCGGCTAAATTCGTCTTACTTCGTCTCGGTCCACAACTCGTCGGGGCTACACAACGACATCGCGACAATCAACCAGTCGATTGCTGCAAATGAAAGTTGCAAATCAATCATTATGTTTACTTCTCTCTATATATATATGAAAACATATATAATTACTGCCACGGCCCGCTTATCACATGGCTCCTTGAGCAACTCGCGACTTCAGCGTGACTCAGTCGATAGCGACAGTTTTTGACAGGTGTGTATGGTAACCTATGGGCACGTTCCACTCACCTGTTTGACTGCAGTCGGAAGATATTCTTTGGCACTGCATTCATGTTGGAGTTCAGGCACAACAGCTTTCTGCCATCCAGAGATTTATAGTCCTCCAGCAGAGTTGCGTACGGCGATGATTGACGATGTTTATGACGCTGGTGTATCTTGGAGAATTGTTCAGCTAAGGTAATGAGAGAAGGAAGAAAAAGGAGGTCGAGTTTCATATGTGGATTATTTATTATACCCTTCGACCATTGTAAATGGTAAAAATGGGTATACTAACTTTGTGCAAATTTATGTAACAGGCATAAGAATGCGTGGCTATGTCTGTATGAGACAACAGATCTCAGCTATTAAAAAAGCTAGAGACACCAACTTTGGAAGGAAGGTTCCTATATATCATAGGCAGATTATGTTTATTTTAAATGTGTGATGCCACGCCCACCACTCCCACAATTCGGTAATTTACGATTACTAAGCAAAGTATTAACCTTATAACGTGCTACTTCGGTATGTATAAAGTCAATTGCAATATGAACATATCCTTCAAATTACAATCCGATCGGACTAATAACACAGAAGTTATTCAAGTCAACGTGTTCAGTACAAATGTTTGGCACGAGCAGAAGCCTGCGCGTTGCTTAGAGCAGTTGATGTCGACGTAGGGTCACGTCGCTTTACTCTTTACGCGTGTGTGATTGTGTAAGTGCGAGCGAGTAAGCCATATGTAGTAGAATTATTTGTGGAGAATTATATGTTTGATATTATGAGTGTGGTTATACGATTGTGACGAACTTTGAAAATAGGGCGAAGGGTATTTACCTGTCGTGCGCGCTCGACTGTAGCCTTACCGACTTGTTTTCAACTTACCCAAAATACAGCTAAAGGTTGGTCCAACTGTTCCATTGACAGTCCTCTCCGAAATTCCACCAATTATGAGATCCACATCCTCCCATGTTTCATAGACGTTTTTCAGTTTCTCCAAGAGCTGAAATTGTCGAGAAACTTTCAGAAATGCTGATTATCTTTATATATATATTTTACATACTTCCTTTGGAATAAAGGGTTCAAAGTCAGCCCAGCCAGTTACTGCCTTGATATTATTGCAGACTTCCAGGTACTTGTAATATGGCTGCAGTCCATGATCGCGTCCTCGCTGTATATCGAATGCTAGGACATCGGTGTGGGTTGGTTTTGTGTTCTCATGCCATACGATCTGAAGTTAGGAGAGAACAAATAGTTGTAGATCTACATAGTTAGCCTCCCGTCTCTACTTACTGCACCCACGTAGGAGGCATCCATCTTCATGGCGCGCTCGTGCAGCAAACTCTGTAAGATCTCGTTCAGTTTTTGTGGGGTGTACTGAATCTGCGGCTTGTAGATTTCATTTTTCAGCTCGAAAAGATTAGTCAGTGGCAGCACGTTGCTGGAGGGGATTATAATATAGTATCGATCCTTAACAGGTTTATATTCTTCTTTCACTTCTTACTTGCCGACTTCGTTGTTCGTGGCCAAATTGTGCAGCACATTGGGCAGCATGGAGAAGTAGAAACGAATGGCGGCCACACCAAATTCATTGGAAACCTCGGGGAAATGTTGCCCAGCCGGAGGGGGCGTTGTGGCAAGCACTTGCGCTGCCAGTTCCTCACCAAGCACCTCGGGCAACCATTCATCTATGATCACACGACGATAGATATCAACGTTAATGGTTTTGGCGGCCTGGAACAATTGCTCATCACTCCAGTCCTTGTGCCGTGCCAGCAACTCAGCGGCAATGCGATTGTGATTCCTCATAAAGAGCGTGTAGACCAGAATCGACAGGGGATTGCTATTCACCCGGGAGTCGCCGGCAGCAAAGCAATTGCTGGCATTGGCGTTGTTGTTGTTGTTGTCCCAGGCGCAGAACGTGTGTCCGTTATCGTCCGTGGTCATGGGCAGCAAGTTGCCATGTGAGCTGGACTTCAGCGTGCCCCGACTGAGTGTGCGCATCTTGCGTTCGGCTGCATCTGTGAAGCCGTAAACCTGCGACAGATCCAGTATACCAGTTGCTTGATTGAGCTGAGAGGGAGGAGTATATTAGCTTTCTTATTCTGAGATTCATTTGTCCGGCTTCGACTCACCTGCTCGGCAGCTCCAAAGTTACAGGTCTCACCCACAGCGAGGGCACTTCGCACATAGTTCAGGCAATTGGGGAATCCGTATTTGTCTTTGGCCAAAATCGGAGCACAAAGCGGATGATGGAAACGTGGCTGCAGGTTGATCTGGTCACGATTGCAGCACTCAATCGGGGATCCGTTGCCTGTGGTAAAATAAAGTTTGAGTAAGCCCATATTCGTGGAATCTTCTGGATTCACAACATACTCATAGATTGGGAGACAGTTTTGCTCAGGTCGTGCTCGACAAATTGGGCAAATTGCACCAGCACCAAGTTCCAGTCTCGACTGGCCGCACTGCTGGAACTCCTCGGACGAATCCTTTGCGTTGCATCGCTCTCCCGATCATAGAGAGCCATGCTTATAGCCCAAGCTGCTGGCAGATCATCCTCTCCGTACATCTCATGGAAACCATTCTTATAATTGCGCGAGAGTAGGCGCCGGAAGGCGTGGTGACCATCACGCCGACTCTGCAGCAATCGTTTGCAATCTGCCTGCAAGGTGCTGCCCTCGGGCAACGGACGCGTCTCCAGGTAGGTGCGACACTCAACCCCCCGTATACCATGCGGAGCACATTTGCTGTTGTAGATGAAGAGACTCGCCTTAAGAATCTTCAGGGCGACATCACTGTCAAGCTTGGACTTCTCGTTGGGCAGCGTGTCCAGTAGTTGGGCGTGGGAGAGACTGCCGTTCTGCACCGTGATGTCAGAGCTCAGGAGATTATCTTCGAGCCTAAAAAGAAATAATAGAAATAAGTTAATACACATATCTTTAAATTCGTTGAAGACATTCTTATATACGAAGTTCATACTCGTAATATTATAAGTATTAGATTCGAGAATTTCTTACCTCTTCTGTCTATTTATCGAATCGATTCCCGAGGTCACGAAATCCTTCCATTGAGCCGGTGAGATGCTATTTAGCTCATTCCTTGCGCCGTTGCTAACAGTGAGCAGGGCTGTAAAAGGAAAAACTGTGATAAGGCGGAACTTCTCAGCGTTATCTCTTTTTTCTAAAGAACTTATTAGCGATGTACTAATCTATAAACAAGGGAAACACCCATGACGCAGCCAGAATTGAATAATTTTCACATGAAGCGCATTTCACAGAAGATTGAGATCGACGATGATGATAAGAACAAAATAAATTTGTATATTTTGTTTAGATTTTGCATAGAGGTGAGAAAGTTGACTAAATTTATATTATAGATCATTATTAAATATATGTATGGATAATGGGACTGAAAACCATATAAAGTACTTAATAATTACTTCTTATTAAACTCAAAAACAAATCGTATTTCTGTATTTCTATAGGGTATCTAACTGTCGAAAGCTTGTTAGAAACTTGCCTTAGTTTTATTTTATGAATAGAGCTGCACGTTATTAGGGAATATTCCACTGATGAGTTGTTGACAACATTTGAATTAAATTCATAAGAGCAAAGAAAAACTCATAGACATGATTGCCTGGCGACATACTATACATATAAAGTGTAGTATGACGTGAGATTTTGGAGGATGACTACAAACTGCAATCCGAATATGAAGATAATCTTGAAAGCAGTGCTGAAAAAATAAACAAAACTTGCCTGTGTTCAAGTACGTGTAATATCTATGAACTCTGTGTGTGCGTTACTATGATATATGTATGATATATGTATTTGTGTGTGAGTGTATCCAAATGCGATAGAGAGTTTAGTCAATAATCGCGTAATATTTGCTTACTTAATAGGCAATTTTGCTCAATTATAGTTGTATTTACATTGTAGCCTCGTGGAAGTATTGAACTTACATTGAGGAAACTGAAAATTCAGTGCATTTCCATACGGT